>CM057480.1:75251764-75851764 GCA_030035585.1 Dugong dugon | reverse complement strand
AATAATAGAAACAGAAAATAAACAGCAGTCAAAAAAGGATTCTTTGAAAAGATCAACAAAATAATAAACCTCTACTGACTGAGAGGACATACAAATCACCAATATCAGGAATGAAAGAGGACGCATTGCTACAAATCCTACAGACATTAAAACGAACTAAGGGAGTATCACCAACAACTATCAAAAACATGACCCAAAAATAGAGAACAATATTGTTCATGACCAGAGACACAAAAACCTTAACATTAGCAAATCAAATCCAGCAATATATAAAAAGGATAATAAATCTTGAGCAAATAGGATTTATCCCAGGAATGCAAAGTGTTTTAACAGTAAAAAAAAAAAAAATCAATAAATGTAATTCACTAAAAAAACAACAAACCAAACCCATTGCCATCGAGTCGATTCTGACTCATAGCGACCTTATAGGACAGAGTAGAACTGCCCCATAGGGTTTCCAAGGAGCGCCTGGTGGATTTGAACTGCTGACCTTTTGGTTAGCAGCAGAACTCTTAACCACTACACCACCAGGGTTTCCTGTAATTCACTATATTAAAAAAAGAGAGAGAGAGAAAATTTGTATTAACATTTCAATAGATATAGAAAAAGCATTTCACAAAATTCAACATCTGTGCAAGATTAAAACTCTTAGCAAACTAGAAATAGCAGGGTACTTTCTCAATCCAATAAAAAGCATCTACAAAAACCTGTATAGTTAACATAATACTTAATGCTTAGTTATTTAATGCTTTCTTCCCCAAGATTGGAAACAAGGCAAAATATCCACTCTCACCGCTTCTATTCAACATTGTACCGGGGATTCCAGTAGTGCAAAAAGGAAAGAAAACAGAAATCAACTCTACTGTTAGACAATCATATGATTTGAAAATGGCATCAGAGCAGTCCAATTGAGAAAACCTTTTCAGTAAATGACGCTAGAATAACTGCAATCTGCATGGAAAGAAAAATGTTGACCCTATTTCCACCATACACAAAAAGTAATTTGAGATGCTTCGAAGATTTAAATAAAAAAGGTTCCAGGAGAATACCTCCATGATCTGGGGCAAGGCAAAGATAACTTAGGTCACTGAAAGCAATACACTGAAAGAGAAAAATCGATAAATCAGACTTCACCAAAATTAAAAACGTCTGCTCATCAAAAGTCACTATTAAAAGAAATGAAGGTGCAAGCCACAGACGGGGAGAAAATATTCTTAAAACATGTATTTCACAAAAGACTAAATAATGAAAAGACAAACAACTCAATTAAAAACGGGCCAAAGACTTAAACATGAAACTGGCCCTTCACAACAGGCAATGTCCAAATGGCTATAATCGCCCAGAAAGGTGCTCAACATCATTAGTCATCAGAAAAATGTAAATTAAAATGCGTTAGAGAAACCCTCATCCATTGCCGGTGGAAAACACTTTGGCAGTTCCTCAAAGTTAAACATAGAATTGCCATAACAAAAACCCAGTGACTCATAGAGACCAAACCCTACAGGCCAGAGTAGAATTGCCCTATAGGGTTTCCAAGGCTATAATCTTTACTGAAGCAGACTGGCACATGTTTCTCCCTGGAACAGCTGGTAGGTTCAAACTGCCGACCTTTTTTGGTTAGCAACTGAGTGCTTAAATGCTGCTCCACGAGAAAATTACCATATGAGTCAGCAATTCCACTTCTAGGTACGGTATATACTCAAAATGAATTGAAAGCAGAAATGCAAACAGATACTTGTATACCTATGTTCATTGTAGGACTATTAGCAACAGCCAAACAGTGGAAAAAACCTAAATGTCCATCAACAGATACATGAATAAACAAAATGTATATACGTACGATTTAACATTACACAGCCAGAAAGAGAAATGAGCTGATACATGCTACAGCATGGATGAACCTTGAAAACATTAGGTATACTGAGTGAAATAAGTCAGTCACAAAATGACAAATATTGTATGATCTCACTTACATGAAATATCTAGAATAGGCAAATTACAGAGAACAAAGTTAATTAGTGGTTACCTGGGGTGGGAGGAAGGGGGAGTTACTGCTTAAGGGGCACTGAATTTCTGCTAACAGTGATGGAAAAATTTGGAAACAAATAGTGATGATGGTTGCACACCATGAAGAACATAATTAATGTGACTGAATTGTACACGTAAAAAATGTTGAAATGGTAAATGTTTTGTTGTATATATAACCAAAACCAAACCCATTGCCATCAAGTTGATTCCAACTACAGCGACCTTATAGGACAGAGTAGAACTGCCCCATAGGGTTTCCAAGGGGTGCCTGGTGGATTCGAACTGCTGACTTTTTGGTTAGCAGATGTGGCTCTTAACCACTACGCCACCAGGGATTCCATTGTATATATATCTACCATAATTAAAAACAAAACTACCCACTGGAATGTCTACAAGTTAAAAAACCAAGAAAACTAAATCCTGAAGAGGATGTAGAGCAACCAGAACATTCGAATCTTGTTGATGGGAGTGTAAAATGGCACAAACATTTTGGAAAAAGGTCTTGCAGTTTCTTATAAAATTAAACATACACTTACCCTATGATCCAGCAATTTCACTCCTAGGTTTTTACCCAACAGAAATAAACACATGTCCACAAAAAGATTTATACAAAAATGTTCATAGCAGCTTTATATATAGTAGCCAAAAACTGAAAATAGTCCAGGTGATGAACAAGAGGAGAATGGTTGAATAAGCCATGATACATTCATACAGTGGAATACTACTCAGCAATAAGAAGGAATCAACCAACTACTGATACATGCAGCACTATGGATGAATATCAAAAGCATTACATTTAGTGGAAGAAGTCTTCCACAAAAGAATACTTACTGTGATTCCATTTAAATGAAGTTCTATACAAGGCAAATTAATTTATAATTTTAAAAAAGGTCAGAGAGTGCTTGCCTCTTAGGGCAGGGATAGTCTGGGAGGAGACATGAGGGAACTTCCAGGGGTGACAAATACTCTACACCTTGATAGGGGATTTTGTTATACAGTGTATACATCTTTCAAAGCTCATGAAATGATACACTTGGGATTTGAGCACTTTGCTTGTGCAAATTTTACTTAAAAATCACAAACGAAGACTAAAATCTAGTTACGAAATGTATGCTGAAGCATATAGAAGAGATTTGTGCTGATGTGTGCAACTTATTTTTTAAATATATTTAAAAAAAAAACATTGATTGTGGATGAATGAATGGACAGACAGTGATAAAGCAAATAAGGCACAATGTAAAAATTGTAGGCTCTACCTGGTGAGTACACAGGTGTTGCCAGTATTTCTTTCAACTCTTCTGTACGTTTGAAAATCTTCATGATAAAATACCAGGGGAAATTATTTTTTTATAAAAAAATCAAGGTAGACGGGCAGCCAAGAGCAGACACTTGAACTGTATGGTCCACAGACCTAACAATGCGTTTGCAATCCTGTACCCTATTAATGACACACAGTTCTTCACTTCCGAGTACAGTAAAACCTGCGAAAGCCAGAACCTGTGTAAGGCGAAAACCTGTCAGAGAAGGAAAACTCAAGTAGTTCCCACTAATAGAGAGCGGCAGAAAAGTGGTAAGACTGCACTCTGTCAAAGGCGGAAAACTTCCAAGACCTGGGAAAACAAGGCAGTCCTGGCACGTTCTGACTCACAGGTTTCATGGTATTTTGCTAATATGTTCATTAGTTTCTTCATTTACTTTAGATTTATAATGTGTTTTCTTTTATTTTTTTTCTTAATTATAATAACTATGCTATTTTGGGGAAGGTACTTAAATTCTTTCGAACTTCCTCATACAAAAGTTATTTTTAAAGTGCTCTGAGATATTTGTAAAGTGCTACCTGAATTAGAAAGGTATCTTTCAACATGCCCCAAAAGTATTTCTAAAACATCTGTAATTTAATAAAGAACAATAAATTCTTGATTTTCCAGGCCTCATTTTAAATGGATAAAAATCAAAATGAAACATTCAGCAATATATACTGCACGTACATCAAATATATGCCAACCGTTGTACTTCATGCACAAAAAACCCTCTTCTCTGGGGTAAAGGGAATGACACCAATGCGATATTCAGGAACACACTCACTGTCCCTTGGGATTTGCTCAAATGTGTTTCCAGATGTCCTCTGAATTGCATTACAGCCTCCTCAACCATCTTAGTCATCCCTGAAAAACCCAACTGCTGAGGTGAGTCAGTCCCCCAGAACTCACTGAGTTTCAGCTGGGCAATCCAGAAGAAGCAATTAGCCCTCTCTACTCGTTTGTCCCTCACTCCCCACCCCTGCCCAGCATCACAATCTTAGATTCAGTTCATTAGCCTCAGAAATGCATTTGAATCAGAGTTGAGAGGGACTACTGTTTCCCACATACACTGAGAAGGCAAGGTAGAAGCATCACCCCATTCATTTGTTTTCATTGCACAAAGCACTTTTAATAAAAATTTGACACACACAAAAAACAAGACCCTTCCAAAAAGTAGTATTGGTCTTCATTTCTTTTCTAGAGATCCCAACTTTTCATAGTCCCATGATCTGTTTCTTTGGACAGTACCCTCCTTAAACGCTCTGCATGACCAGGAAAACCTCTCTTCTCACAGTCTATCGTTCTTTCCCTATGACTGCTGCCACACTTATCTGCCTCCATTATTTTACGACTCCCATCATTACAACGAGCCCTGGCGGTGCAGTGGTGAAGAGCTCAGCTGCTAACCAAAAGGCTGACAGTTCAAATCCACCAGCAGCACCTTGGAGACTCTATAGGGCAGTTCTACTCTGTCCTGTAGGGTCGCTCTGAGTCAGAATCAACTCGACCACGATGGGTTTTGATTTTGGATCATTATAATGCATCCCTAGGTGGCGCAAACGGTTTGCACTCTGTTACTAACCTAAAGGTTGGCAGTTCAAACTCACCCAGCAGTGCTGTAGAAGAAAGGCCTGGTGATCTGCTTCTGTAAAGATTACAGCCAAGAAAACCCTATGGAGAAGATTTCCTCTGTAATACACGAGGTTGCCATGAGTTGGAATCAACTCAAAGGCAATGAGTTGTTGTGTTTGTTTGCTTTTAAATCACTATAATGGAGACTCTTATGCATTCAGGAGACAAACCTTTCTAAGGAAGTGAGGTAGGCATCAGAAATATTAAAAAAAATTGAGAATGATGCTTTTTAATCAACTGAGGCTTCATGTGTTTGAAGACTGGGAAGATCTTCCATAAACATGATCTCTGGTCAACTGTAGTGACTAATGAGAAGATAAACTCTGTACTGGTACACGGAAATGTAAAAAGAAAAGGAGGTTGCGTGAATACATTGACACACAGATGATGCCTGTTCTGTTTCTTCCCTTAATCTCAGCCTACGTCACTGAAGTTCTTATCAGTAATTTCCCAAAGACACTATGCTAAATTTAGCATAAAACTGTGCTGAATTTATTCTACTCCATGACAGTGGATGAAACAGAAATCACCGTGAGTGCGAAAGACTGCCGCTTGTCCCTCAATATTCATCCCCCTTCTCCCACAGTCCTAAACTGGGTATGTAACTGCCCAGAATAAAAACATGTCCCTCACTCCCCTGCAGCTAGGAATGGCCATGTAAGTTCTAGTCAATGGGATATAAATGAAAGCATTACTGTGGTCGCTTTAAAGAATGTTCCTTAAAAGACAGAAGATACGTGTACCCTTAGGCAACTTTCTTTTTTGAGCCGTCCTCCATCCTGATGCCTGAGATGTGGATATGATGGCCTCTTGGACCAAGAGGGACAATTGAGTGACTTGACAGAAAACTCTGGGACTCTGAGGGCTGCATGGGGCACAGCCTATGCATGGATTTTCACATAAAAGATAAACAGACTTCAATGTTTTTAAAGCCTTCGTTAATTTAGATATCTGTTACTTGGAGCTGATCTTAATCTCAACTGATATAATAGACAAGGAAAAACAGGATGGTTAAAAGATTCAGTTTGAGTGAGTTGTACAATCACCCCACTGGAAGCAGACTGTTGACAGTAGATGATATATTCTGAGAAAGAAGATAAGAAATTTAATTACTACTCCCTCCTCCAATGTAATCTGGCAGGTTGAAGGGTGGCTTGTACACACAAATTAGACTCTTTTGAACAGTGGGCTCAACTGACTAAGTCTTTGGCATAGACACAGAATGCTGGTAGTTGCTACGAAGCCCAATCACACTGATGACTTAACAGAGTATATGAGCTTACTGAACCATTAACATGTTTTACTGAACATATGGCTTTAAAAACCTTTGGACTATTCACACTGTTGCTCTCAATTCCAGGAGGCCCAAATGGCACCAACTGTAATATAATCATAAAAAAACTCAAATGAAACCCACTGCTATTGAGTCAATTCTGACTCACAGTGACCCTATAAAACAGAACAGAACTGACCCATAGGGCATCCAAGGCTGTAGTCTTTACAGAAGCAGACTGCCATATCTTTCTGCCGCAGAGCGGCTGGTGGGTTCGAACTGCTGACCTTTTGGTTAGCAGCTGAGTGCTTAACCACTGCTCCACCAGGGCTCCTTGATAAACACAGGAGACTTAAAAATCCATTCCTGAAAGGGCCACACTCAGAAAATCCGTAAAAGAATTATTCTTAACATTATTACAGGGTTAAATAAGCAATGAGATACACTGTATAATCACGCTCAGAAATTTGGCAATTATAAATATATCAAGAGGCTTGAAAGATTAAAGTGCCATTAGAAGATAAGGAAAGGCCAGCGATGAGCAGAAGAAAGTCTGTTATAAGTCACTGCCTTTTTAGAATGACAATTAGGGTGCATAGCTGAAAAATGTCAAAATTTCAGCACAGTAATAAAATTTCTTACAACTCCATGAAATGACTCTACAATTTTTTAAAACTGATGCATATTACAAATTGTGAATTGAGATTAGAGAAGTGTACACGGTTCACTGAAACTTTAGAGACCACAGGTGGTGTCTTAGTCATCTAGTGCTGCTATAACAGAAATATAACAAGTGGGTGGCTTTAACAAATAGAAATTCATTTTCTCACATTTTAAGAGGCTAGAAGTCCCAATTCAGGGTGCCAGTTCTAGGGGGAGGTTTTCTCTCTGTCAGCTCTGGAAGGTCCTTGTCTCTTCCGAGCTTCTGCTGCTAGGTGATCTTTAGGTGTCTTGGCATCTCTCTTACCCCATTTCTCTCTCTGCTCATTATTTAATCTCTTTTATATCTCAAAAGACACTGACTCAAGATACACCCTACACTAATCCTGCCTCATTAATGTAACAAAGACAACCCATCCCAAATAAAATTATAACCACAGACACAGAGGTTAGGATTTACAACACATATTTCGAGTTGTGGAATGACATCAAGGACATCATACATGTCCTTTTTAGAGGTCACTAAAAAGACAGGAAAGAAAGAAACACCAAAATGGATGTGAGAAGAGACTCTGAAACTTGCTGTTGAACGCAGAGTAGCTAAAGCGAAAGGAAGAAATGATGAAGTCAAAAAGCTGAACAGAAGATTTCAAAGGGCAGCATGAGAAGACAAAGTAAAGTATTATAATGAAATGTGCAAAGACCTGAAATTGAAAACCAAAAGGGAAGCACGTGCTTGGCATCTCTCAAGCTGAAAGAACTGAAGAAAAAATTAAAGCCTCGAGTTGTAATACTGAAGGACTCTAAAGGAAAATACTAAAAGACATAGGAAGCATCAAAAGATGGAAGGAATATACACAGTCACTGTACCAAAAAGAATTGGTCAATGTTCAACCATTTCAGGAGGTAGCATACGATCAAGAACTGACGGTACTGAAGGAAGAGGTCCAAACTGCACTGAAGGCATTGGTGAAAAACAAGTCTCCAGGAATTGACAGAATACCAACTGAGATGTTTCAACAAGCAGATGTAGCGCGGGAAGTGCTCACTCGTCTATGCCAAGAAATTTGGAAGACAGCTACCTGGCCAACCGACTGGAAGAGATCCATATTTGTACCATTCCAAAGAAGGGTGCTCCAAAGAATGTGGAAATTATTGAACAATATCATTCATAACACACACAAGTAAAATTTTGCTGAAGATCATTCAAAAGCGCTTACAGTAATACATTGACAGGGAATTGCCAGAAATTCAAGCTGGATTCAGAAGAGGATGTGGAAAAAGGGACATCACTGCTGATGTCAGACAGATCATGGCTGAAAGCAGAGAATATCAGAAAGATGTTTACCTGTAAACTATGTAAAGGTATTCGACTGTGTGGATCATAACAAATTACGGATAACATTGCGAAGAACTGAGAATTCCAGAACACTTAATTGTGCTCATGAGGAACCTGGATATAGACCAAGAGGCAGTCGTTCAAGCAGAACAAGGGGACACGACGTGGTTTAAAGTCAGGAAAGGTGTGCATCAGGGTTGTATCCTTTCACCATACTTAATCAGTATGCTGAGTAAATAAGCCAAGAAACTGGACTATATGAAGAAGAATGGGCATCAGGATTGAAGGAAGACTCATTAACAACCTGCAATATGCAGATGACACAACCTTGCTTGCTGAAAGGCAAGAGGACTTGAAGCATTTACTGATGAAAATCAAAGACTACAGCCTTCATGTCCAGGGCCTTAAAAGCTGGTGAGCGGCCATCTAAGATGCATCAATTGGTCCCAACCCACCTGGAGCAAAGAAGAACAAAGGACACAAGGGAAGTATTAGCCCAAGAGACAGAAAGGTCCACATAAACCAGAGACTTCATCAGCCTGAGACCAGAAGAACTAGATGGTGTCCAGCTACTATCAATGGTCGCCCTGACAGGGAACACAACAGAGAGTCCCTGATGGAGCAGGAAAAAAGTGGGGCTCAGAACTCAAATTCTAGTAAAAAGACCAGACTTACTGGTTTGACTAGACTGGAGGGACACTAGAAGACATGGTCCCCAGACTCTCTGTTAGCCCAAAACTAAAACCATTCCTGAGGCCAACTCTTCAGACAAAGATTAGACTGGACTATGGGACATAAAATGATACTTGTGAAGAGTGTGATTCTTAGCTCAAGTAGATTCATGAGACTAAATGGGCAGCTCCTGTCCGGAGGTGAGACGAGAAGGCAGAGAGGGTCAGGAGCTGGGTGAATGGACACAGGAAATCAGAAGTGGAAAGGAAGTGTGTGCTGTCACAGTATAGGAAGAGCAACTAGGGTCACATGACAATGTATATATAGAATTTTATATGAGAGACTAACTTGAATTGTAAACTTTCACTTAAAGCACAACAATTTAAAAAAAAAGACTACAGCCTTCAGTATGGATTATATTTCAACATAAAGAAAACAAATAAGCAATATCATGATAAATGGAGAAAGGTTTGAAGGTGTCAAGGATTTTATTTTACTTGGGTCCACATCACAGGATTGCGATGAACTGGAACCGAGTCGATGGCACCTAACAACAACAACATATTGGGGGGACATAATTCAATCTGTAACACATAGCTAAGAAGTCAAATGGATTCTTTAAATAACCAAGACTGTAAAGTATAAGCTAATTGTTTGTGGATTTAAAAGCCCATCATGAGATGTTCTGAGTCTACCTGTCTAAGGCAAGTAGGTAATAAGATAAATAAACTGCATCAAAAGCCTAGATCAAAGAGTAATTTTCTCTAACAATCTGGAAATACATTTCTTTACAATCTTGTCATTAGAGGACACATCTGAACTAATATTATAAGTAAATGGAAAATAAAATGAAATTATTACAAATATTCAGTTCACCCACAGATTTTCAGTACCTGCATGGATGAAGGTATACTTTAATTTTAATTCCACATTTGTCACTGAGCTTCCAATTATAAAGAAGAAAGATATGCGTTTAAGAAAATAGAAGTTTAATTTCAAATAGCAATGCCATGCCATGTTCCTTGACTACTTCAAGTCCCAAAACATCAGTCATAACTCTTTCAAGGAGAAAGAAAATCAAATTAAGGGTAGACTTTTCTCACCTTAAAAAAATCCCATTGCCGTCGAATCGATTCCAACTCATGGCAACCCTATACGACAGAGGAGAACTGCCCCATAGGGTTTCCAAAAGCAGCTGGTGGATCTGAACTGTGACCTTTTGGTTAGCAGCCAAACACTTAATCACTGCACCATGAGGGCTCCTTTTCTCATCTTAGCTCTTCCCAATGATCAGAAATACATTTTTAACTGCCACATGACAGAAGTCAGTTTACAAAATGAAGTCTCTACAGCAAGGCATGTGACTCCTGACTTCTCTCAGCACATCTCTTCCTAAGTAATAAATTCTTTTCTGAACTGCACTGTTCGAGGCTAAACAACAAAAGGCAGTAATGGGAAGAACAAGGAAAATGAGAAAAAAAATAAAGAAAGGAAAAATTTTCCTTCTTTTTTTGCAACAAAAGCAGATAATGCATACACTGTGTTTAAGGATATTTTATTAAAGGCTCACAGGACAAATTACTGGAAGAAAAAGCACAGAACACTAGCAACTTCACTGGGGTGGTAGAATGATTAGTACTAGGCATTTCTCTTTTTTTACTCTATTTTTCAAATTTTCTCCAACATTAGTTTTATCCCTTTTATAATTAAGAAGAAAAGTTATAAATAATGTGGGAAAAGTCTATTAAAAATTAGTCTTCTTCTTTTTGGTGAGAGAATAATGATACTTATTTATGCAATAATCTAATGTTTCCTCCAGCCATCCGAAGTGTGGTCCAGGGACCAGCACATTCAGCATCACCTAGAAGTTTGACAGAAATGCAGAATCTCAGGCCTCGCTCCAGACTTTTTTTTTTAATTGTTGTAGTTTAAATGAAGTTTACATTTCAAGTTAGTCTCTCATACAAAAATTTATACATACATTGTTATGTGACCCTAATTGCTCTCCCCTTACTGTGACAGCACACTCCTTCTTTCCACCCGATTCCCCATGTCCATTCAACCAGCTCCTAACCTGCTCTGCCTTCCCATCTCACCTCTGGACAGAAGCTGTCTGTTTAGTCTCTTGTATCTACTTGAGCTAAGAAGCACACTCCTCATGAGTATCACTTTATGTCCCACTGTCCAGTCCAATCCCTGTCTGAAGAGTTGGTCTTAGAAATTATTTTAGTTCTGGGCTGACAGAGAATTTGGGGGCCATGCTTTCCAGGGTTCCTCCAGTCTTCTCAGTCAGACCATTAAGTCTGGTCTTACTAGAATTTGAGTTCTGCACCCCACCTTTCTCCTGCTCCATCAGGAACTCTCTGCTGTGTTCCCTATCAGGGCGGTCATTGGTGGTAGCCGGGCACCATCTAGTTCTTCTGGTCTCCTGCTGATGAAGTCTCTGGTTTATGTGGCCCTTGCTGTCTCTTGGGCTAATACTTTCCTTGTGTCTTTGGTGTTCTTTATTCTCCTTTACTACATGTGGTTGGGACCAATTGATGCATCTTAGATGGCTGCTTGCAAGCTTTTAAGATCCCAGACGCCACTCACCGAAGTAGGATGCAGAACATTTTCTTAATAAACTTTGTTACGCCAATTGACCTAGATGTCCCCTGAAAGCATGGTCCCCAGATCCCTACCCCTGTTACTCTGTCCCTCAAAGTATCTGATTGTATTCAGGAAACTTCTTAGCTGTGGTTTAGTCCAGTTGTGCTGACTTCCCCTGTAATGTGTGCTGTTCTTCCCTTCACCTAAGAAAATACTTGTCTACTATCTAGTTAGTGAATAACCCTCACCCTCCCTCCCCACCCTTGTAACCACAAAGAATGTTGTCTTCTGTGTTTAAACCTTTTCTTGAGTTCTTATAATAGTGGTCTTATACAATATTTGTTCTTCTGTGACTGCCTAAATTCGCTCAGCATAATGCCCTCCAGATTCCTCCATGTTATGTTTCACAGCTTCGTTGCTGTTCTTTATCATTGCGTAGTATTCCATTCTGCGGATATACCATAATTAGTTTATCCATTTGTCCCTTGATGGGCACCTAGGTTGTTTCCATCTTTTTGCTATCGTGAATAGTGCTGCAATGAACATGGGTGTGCATATATCTATTCATGTGACAGCTCTTATTTCTCTAGGATATATTTCAAGGAGCAGGAGAGCTGGATCATATGGTACTTCTATTTCTAGCTTTTTAAGGAAGTGCCAAATCGATTTCCAAAGTGGTTGTACCATTTTACATTCCCACCAACAGTGTAGAAGTGTTCCAGTATCTCCATAACCTCTCCAGCATTTATTGTTTTGTGTTTTTTGCATTAATGCTAGCCTTGTTGGGGTGAGATGATATCTCATTGTAGTTTTGATCTGCATTTCTCTAATGGCTAAGGATCGTGAGCATTTCTTCATGTGTCAGTTAGCCACCTAAATATCCTCTTTGGCAAAGCGCCTGTTCATATCCTTTGCTCATTTTTTAACTGGGTTATTTGTCTTTTTGTTGTTGAAGTTTTGCAGTATCTTGTAGATTTTAGAGATCAGACACTGATCAGGTTTGTCGTAACCAAAAATTTTTTCCCAGTCTGTAGGTTGTCTTTTGAATCTTTTGGTGAAGTCTTTTGATGAGCATAAGTGTTTGATGTTTAGGAGCTCCCAGTGATCTAGTCTCTCTTCTGGTGCTTGTGCACTGTTACTTACAGTTCGTATTGTGTTTATGCCATGTATTAGGGCTCCTAGCGTTGTCCCTATGTTTTCTTCCATAATCTTTATCGTTTTTGATTTTATATATAAGTCTCTGATCCAATTTGAGTTAGTTTTTGTGCATGGTGTGAGGTATGGGTCTTGTTTCAGTTTTTTGCAGATGGCTATCCAGTTATGCCAGCACCGTTTGTTTAAGAGACTGTCTTTTCCCCAGTTAACGGACTTTGGGCATTTGTCAAAAGTCAGCTGCTCATAGGTGGATGAATTTATGTCTGGATTCTCAATTCTGTTCCATTGGTCTATGGATCTGTTGTTGTACCAGCACCAGGCTGTTTTGACTACCGTGGCTGTATAACAGGTTCTAAAATCAGGTAGTGTGAGGCCTCCCACTTTGTTCTTCTTCTTGAGTAATGCTTTACTTATTCAGGGCCTCTTCCCTTTCCATATGAAGTTGGTGATTTGTTTCTCCATCTCATTAAAAATGCTGGTGGAATTTGGATCGAGATTGCATTGTATCTGTACATCGCTTTGGGTAGAATTAACACTTTCACAATGTTGAGTCTACCTATCCATGAGCAAGGTATGTTTTTCCACTTATGCAGGTCTCTTTTGGTTTCTTGCAGTAGTGTCCTGTAGTTTTCATTGTACAGGTCTTTTACGTCTCCGGTTAGATTTACTCCTAAGTATTTTATCTTCCTGGGAGCTATTGTAAATGGTATTGATTTGGTGATTTCCTCTTCGAGGTTCTCTTTGTTGGTGTAAAGGAATCCAACTGATTTTTGTAAGTTTATCTTGCACCCTGAAAATTTGCTGAAATCTTCTATTAGTTCCAACAGTTTTCTTGTGGATTCTTTGGGATTTTCTGTGTATAAGATCATATCGGCTGCAAATAGAGATATTCTGACTTCTTCCCTACCAATTTGGATGCCCTTTATTTCTTTTTTCTAGCCTAATTGCTCTGGTGAGGACCTCCAGCACAATGTTGAATAAGAGTGGTGATAAAGGGCATCCTCGTCTGGTTCCCGTTCTCAAGGGGAATGCTTTCAAAGTCTCTCCATTTAGGATGATGTTGGCTGTTGGCTTTGTATAAATGCCCTTAATTATACTGAGGAATTTCCTTTCTATTCCTCTTTTGTTGAGAGTTTTTATCATGAATGGGTTTTGGACTTTGTCAAATGCCTTTTCTGCATCGATTGATAAGATCATGTGGTTCTTGTTTTTTGTTTTATTTATGTGATGGATTACACTGATTGTTTTTCTAATGTTGAAACATCCCTGCATACCTGGTACAAATCCCACTCGATCATAGTGAATTATTTTTTTGATATGTTGCTGAATTTTATTGACTGGAATTTTGTTGAGGTATTTTGCATCAATGTTCATGAGGGACAGTGGTCTATAATTTTTTTTTTTTTTTTTGTGGTATCTTTACCTGGTTTTGGTATCAGGGTTATGCTGGCTTCACAGAATGTCACTCCAGACTTATTAAATCAGAGCCTACATTTTAATACTGACAGATGTTTCATATGCATATTAAAGGTTGAGAAGCACTATCCCGGAGTATCCATCTGGGAAGAAACACCTATGTTGATTCCTTTCTAAGTCTTTCCCACATGTCAGTCCATATGGATCATGATTTGGGATTTACCTGTTAGATTTACTCATGCAATTCCAGGAAATATTGACAATAAGAGATAATGGCGATAAGAATACATCAATCCTACTTTGTAAGAATGCATTAATCCTACTTTGTATCACTACATTCTGGGCAATGTTTTTAAAAGAAAGCACAGTTCCAAGCTCCAAACCCAAGCCACCATCCCCTACTTTCCCCATTGCAATACCCATATCCACTGAAATGGACCAAAAGCAGAACACAAGTTGAGTATGCCAGTCTTTTAACAAAACCAGAAACTCACTAATGAGAGAACACTAGAACCACATCGGGTGGCACGACATTGCAGTACTGGACTCGCTCAATTAAGTCCTGCCTCTTGCTTATTAGGAGTCCCTAGGTGGTGCAAATGGTAACACGCTCAGCTGCTAACTGAATGGAGGTTTGAGTCTACCCAGAGTAGCCTAGGAAGAAAGTCCTGGTGATCTGCCTCTGAAAAATCAGCCACTGAAAACCCTGTGGAGCACAGTTCTACTCTGAAACACACGGGGTCACCATGAGTTGGAGTCAACGCGACGGCAACTGGTTTTCTAACTTATTAAGGAAGGTCCTACAACTTTGGCTGTTCGGTTACTCTGAAACGTTTACTTAGGGCAGAGCTTCTCAACCTTGGCACTAATGACATTTTAAACTGGAAAATTCTTCTGTTGTTGGGAGCTGTCCTCTGCATTGTAGGATATTTAGCAACATCCCGCCAGTTGTAACAACCAAAATACGTTTCCAGACATTGCCAAATGTCCCCTAAGGGACAACCGCCCTTCCCTCACTGCCCAGCTGAGAACCACTAATCTCGGGAGAGAATACTCATCACAAAGGGGTCCTGTCAATATACAGGTCAATGATCATATCTGAGTTTTTCCCAAGAAGATTAAGAGTATAACTAAATTTATAAATTACATACACATTTCTGAGATTTTTGTTTGTTTATTTAATGACCATCTTCCCACTAGACTGAAAGTTCCATGAGAATAGGAATGTTTTTTCTGACTACTGTACCCTCAGCACAGTTTCTGGCCCATGGTAAGTGTCTGACAAATGTATGCTGAACGAGTTAAAACATACAGATATACTTAGTGTTGGGCAGAAAAATCACTGTTCAATTTTCAGGTTAAATTAGCACGATTTCTACTACACGTGCTGCTATTTCTTAAAGGTATTTGTCTCATCCATTTTAACTAGAAAAAAATCTACTAGCTAAATCCTATCAAAAATTAATTATTAAGACCCATGATGTGACCAGTAGCCACCATATCCAAACCGCGTTAGGACTCCTGGAACACAGAGATAGTAAAGGGAAATAGCAATACTGCCATGGAAACACCAGCATAAGGCAGAAGGCAAACCCCATCGTGAATCTGTACTGAAGATCTAGCCCAGAGGACTACAGTTTGGAGAACACGGAAGAAATTTTAGGTGCTATTATCTCTCTCTGGAGCCCTGGTGGCGCAGTGGTTAAGAGCTCGGCTGCTACCCAAAAGGTCGGCAGTTCAAATCCACCAGCCACTCCTTGGAAACCCTACGGGGCAGTACTACTGTTCTATAGGGTTGCTATGAGTTGGAATCGACTCTACAGCAAGGGGTTTTATTATTTCTCTGTTCAGACTGCTCTCTCTTCTCTTGGCTTACTGTTCAAAACTCATCTCAAGGCCTCATTCTAAGAAGCATTCTCCAAACACTCTTAGACCAGCAGTTTTTGAACTTCTCTTTGGAGCCAAAGACTCACTTTCAAAATCTGATGAAATGAATGGCAATTATACATTAATTTTTAAAAAATCTGATGAAAGCTGTGAATTCTTGTTCTTTAAAAAACGCACTTACATATGAACTTTATCACATAATTTCAGGGAGTTTGTTAATGTCCTAAAATCTACCTATGGTCATCGTACTCTCTCTTATACCTATATGACCATTAATATTCATAGTCCATACCACACAGTTTGGAAATTCAAGTAACTGGTGAAATTTAGCAGTTTCTCATTCAGATTCTGGACCTACAAATCAGTCTGTCAATTGAGCACCTGGCATGGTGATTCTGAGAATCTACTGAAATTAAGTATGTGAGAAAAGTACTTATAAACTGTAAAGGACTAACAATACACAGACTTCAGTTATTTTCTTCATTTCTGTCTCCCCAACCAGACTGTAAGGAAACTGGGAGCAGGGACTGTATATTGTAATTCTCCTGAATAATTCTGATGCCCAGCAAAACTGAATAGATGTTTCTTAATGTCTGTCTCAAGTGAGGGGCTCTGGCTTTTTTCCACAGTTGGGAGATGGGGGTAACCACTTCTAATCTGCACTCAAAGATAACAGAGAGAGACCAAACACTTTATCTGCTTTACAAGAAGGTCACTGGCTTAGTCCTACCTTCGTAAGTCATGTGTTAAGTCACTTATTTACCTACCTGAATACTGCAGCTATTGTAGAGAGCTAGCTAAACATCTGAAAAATATGAAGCCTTTTAAATCATAAATTTGAGAGAAAAAAGAAATCTATCAAGTTTCTTTTCTCAAAACTGGCATGTAAAGTTTGCATATGAGGGCATTTTTCTAGAAAGAGAGTTCATCTTTCTTTGAATCATGATGTCAAGGCTCATTGCAAGGAAAATGAACTATGTTTGGAGGATCAAGATAATAGATAGTAGCTGTAAGGATTCATAAGCTTTCTCTTTGCTCAACTTCTTCAGTCAATGTTTCATGGTTGATTCAACACTAATTTTAATTTTCAGGCTGAAAATGGTGGTATATAACGAATACTACAATGGGCAACAAATACCAGCTCTATTACAAGACATGGGGCTCTGGATAAACACTACCTTTCTTTGGAGTCCAATTCAATGTACCTTTTCATGAACTTTTTTCACTAGCCTCACTTCCTTTGCTTTGAGTTGCCTAGCACTTTTGTCTGCAGTCCTTCAGGCCATGTTACCATAAACTTTGTTGGTCACTGTCTTAGTTACCTAGTGCTGCTCTAACAGAAATACCGTAAGTGGGTGGCTTTAACAAAGAAAAACTTATCCTCTCACAGTCTAGTAGGCTACAAGTCCAAATTCAAGGTGTCAGCTCCAGGAGAAGGCTTTTCTTCTCTGTCAGCTCTGGAAGAAGGTCCTTGTCATCAACCTTACCGTGGTCTAGGAGCTTCTCTGCGCAGGAACCTCAGGTCCAAAGGACATGCGCTGCTCCCTGCTTTGCTTTTTTGGTGGTATGAGGTCCCCACTCTCTGCCTGCTTCCTTTTCCTTTTATGTCTTGTAAGATAAAAGGTGGTGCAGGCCACACTCCAGGGAAACTCCCTTTACGTTAGATCAGGGATGTGACCTTCGTAAGGGTGTTACAATCCCACCCTCATCCTCTTTAACATAAAATTACAATCACAAAATGGAGGACAACCACACAATACTGGGAATCATGGCCTAACCAAGTTGATGCATATTTTGGGAGGACACAATTCAATCCATGACATTCCACCTTTTGGCACCCAAAAATTCAGTCCTTGCTACATGTAAGACACATTTACCCCATCGTATCATAGCAAAAGTATTAAATCAACTCCAAGTCCAAAATCCAAAAATTCCTCTTCATCTGTGAAATCTAGAATACAAGTTATCTGCTTCCAAAGCACAATGGCAGAACAGGCACAAGCTAGACATATCCATTACAAACGGGAGAAACTGGAGGGAAAGAAGGCATAATAGGCACCAAGCAGGTCAGCACAACACATTATATTAGCCCTCAAGGCTTTGAAAATAAACCTCTGTTCTCTGAGAGAATTTACACAATGGCCCTGCCCTCCAGACTCTAGCTATTGGCCACACTCTCTGGATTCTGAGTGGAGGCCCCTCGGCCCTGGGCTTCAGCTCTGCTTTCCAGGCCCACTGGGACGGCACCTCTGCTCCCTTGGCCTCAGGAGCACCATTCTCCGTCTGAGTGGCGACTCCACCCTTAGAAACACTGGAGGCCATGGCTCCACCCTTTGAAACCCCAGAGGTCATGGCCATACCTTTAGAGACTGACTCAGCTCGGCTTCCTGTGTTCCCTGTCTCTTCAGCTTCTGTTTCCCTGGCCTCTCGGCCCCTTGGGCCTCTTTCCCGCATCTGCCCTGCTGGGGCAAGTGTTCCAAAGCTCTGTAGCTCTACCGATAAGTGCCTAGTAGCACCCCACACATCCAGTAAACCTCAGTTGGAAGGCACTCAATACTGGGAATCATGCCCTAACCAAGTTGACACATATTTTGAAGGGGCACAATTCAATCCATTACAGGCAGCATTGCACACACAAATTTCTGTCTTGTCATCCTAGCTAGACCAAGTTCTCCACTTTTTTGTATCCTGTGTAGCACAGCGCTAGTCACTTTTAGCACTGGTTAAAAAATAACTAAAATAAAATAAAGTTAGGTAACTTATCCAGGCTTCAATTTCTTCTTCTATAAAAACAAAACTAATTAATCCCAGTTACCCAACATCTGTATCACAGATCAAATGAACCTGAAGTGTTGACAGAAGCCTGCTAATGATTTACATCATGTCCCTATGAGTTGGAATCAACTTGACGGCAATGGGTTTTTTTTTTCTTTTTTTTTTTTTTTGGGTGGTACAAGGGAGCCCTGGTGGTGCAGTGGCTAAGGGCTAAGGCTGCCAACCAAAAGGTCAACAGTTCAAATCCACCAGCTGCTCCTTGGAAATCCTTTGGGGCAATTCTACTCTGTCCTATAGGGTCGCTATGAGTCGGAATCAACTTGATGGCAATGCGTTTGGTTTTTGGTTTTTTTGGGTGATACAAATGGTTAACATGCTCAGTTGCTAACTGAAAGGTTGGAGGTTTGAGTCCATCCAAGGATGCTTTGGAAGAAAGGCCTGGTAATCTCCTTCAGAAAAATCAGTCACTAAAAACCCTGTGGAGAATTGGTGTATGTTTTGCAGTGTATATTCTCAACAACAACAGCACAATAAATGAAATTTTAAAAAGGAAAACTCTATGGAGCACAATTCTATTCTGACACAAATGGGGTCTCTATGAGTCAGAATGGACTCGAGGGCTTCTGGTTAAACTGTCTACAATTTAATAGGTAATTCTTCTCACTGTCAGGAGCCTGTTCCTTGGAGATCCTACATACAAATGATTGGAAGCCCATTTTCACCTGACTGTTTGGTAGGTGATAGGGGAGAAAGGGAACTCTGGTCCCTAAAGTCCTATTATGTCACTTCTATTCTTTTCTTTACACTGGCTGCTACTCCACAATGTTTGGTTTACCGTTTGAGAAAAAGACTGCAAAAAAAAAAAGAAAGAAACTGAATAATTGTAGTCCTTAAATCTATTTTGGAAGAATGCCAACAAGACAAATCAGACACTCATTCTAAAATCATGAAGCACTTTGCAGGAAAGGCACTATGTAAACAAAATACATTAAAAAGCCACTTTCACATTTCTTCTAACTTCCAGTTTAAATTAGCAGCTTGAAAAAAGAAAAAAGAGGCCAACATAGAAATCAGTAGAAAGAGTCAAAGCAGAAAACTGAAATCAACAGAAAGCAAAAGCAAGAGATTAACCAGAAGGTAGCTTAGAAGGCTACAAGAAATAAAATAAAGACCTCTTTCAAAATAACATCTCTGCTTTACCTCGGATTATGAAGACTAACTGAACAGGGATTAAGGTTACAGAAGCTACACGTTCAAGTAAATCTGCACATGAAAATCTAGTCCTGGTTAATCATAATGAAGGAAAAGAGTAAATAAGTGGATCATAAATTGGTTGCCAGAATTTGCAAAGGTTTTAGAATCTAATCAATGGTATGTTTAACAGAAACAAGAGGGAAGCCAAGAAGGCAGAATGAATACCCGGAGGACAGCAGCGGGAAGGCCATAAAGACGGTAAAGAACAGAACTTTACCACGCAAGGATCATGATTTTTCTGTGGAAAATGTTTTTATCCTCCCAAAACTCTAGAGGAACAATAAACATTGCACAAATGATGTAACTAGCACTCCTAAATACTATAGGGCTATTATGATCAGTAATATTTACCTTACTATAAGGTACAGTTTGAAGGGTCTTTCAGATAATTATTTTATCACTTTTCGTTCTCCTCTCTAAGGCTCCGGCCACACACAAAGGCACATACACTTCAAGTTACTATGGTGAAAACCTTCAAATGTGTGTTGTCTTTTATACATCAGAGCAATAAATGCTCACACAAAAATCATAAGCTGAGGCGAGCGTCAAGAAAAAAATGATACAGAGCCTAACCAGAAAGAAGTATAAAAATAAAATATACATACAAAAAAAAAAAAAAAAAGCAATGAGTGCTGTAAATTCAGAAGCAAAGGCTCAATGCTCCCGGAGTTATTAAAAAACAAACTACCATTTACCTTGTACATTTACACAGGACCTCCCTCGGAACAACTGAATTATTCTAGTCATCATTAATGCTCTTCTCTCAATATGTACTTAGTCAGGGTAGTTCCTAAATTTTAGGGAGAAGTTCTTAGTTTAGGGAACTGAATTCCTGGAGAAAATGAGTTAGCCAAGTCCTCACCGTAAATTACTAACCTCTCATAACTTCCGATTATTCATTTGCTCATTCATGCAATAAGTTTGTATTTGGCACCACTATGCCTGGGACTACAATAAGCACCTGTGATTCAGCAAAGAACAATAGCACAATTCCTATTTTCATGGCCCTTAAAGTCTGGTAAGACACATATTAAACAAGCAACTACAAATGTGATGGGCATTTAAGAAAGCATAAGGGAGGCACTATGAAGATAGCGTACATAAAACGGGGAACTCTCCCAGAAAGGGGGAGTCGGGGAAGATCTCCATAATCAAAGGATATGTGAGCCACGCAGGATGAAAGGAACTGCTAAGTTTCCCAGGCTAAGCACTTACGCGCCTTCACTCCCTACTCATATCAAAGAACAATAGTACCTTCTCATACCAACTTGTCGTCTTTGTTTCTGCTTTATTGTGTTTCAAACCTTAAAACTTCCCGAATTTAATACCCTGGATATAAGCAGGAAAGAGTCCCAGGGTGGTGCAAACAGTTAACACACTCAGCTGCTAACCAAAAGGTTGGAGTTCAAGTCCAACCAGAGGTGCCTCAGAAGAAAGGCCTGGTGATTTACTTTCAAAAAAATCTGCCATTGAAAACCATATGGATGGTTCTACTCTTATTCACATGGGGTCACCATGAGTCAGAGTCAACTCGACAGCAACTGGTTGGTTATATAAGCAGGGAGGACAAACTACAGAAAAGGCTATCTCCTCCTACTGTTTTCAATCATTTGGTAGGTAGACTTGGTTGGGCCTAACTTCCAGAAGTAAAATTCAAGCTAACTCAAATTAGAGGTAAGGACAGAGTAAAGAGGGACAACTTTCTACATATCAGGTACTAATAAATGCAACACAAATTCTTGTAAAAAATCTTTCCTCATGAGATTTGGTTCTAAAAATAAAAACATAAAGAACTGAAGGGAGGGCAGCTAACAAAAACACAGAGAAATCTGAAATAAGACAGTGCTCGAAAGTCTTATTTTTCAAAGCTACCCCGAGACCACCTCGGCGTTAAGTAGAGGCATCCTCAGTGAACAGCGACTGCTATTCTTGTTTAATCTTCAACTGGCCACAATACAAGCTATTCCCTTGGCCCGAAGCTGTATCCAGTATCACTGGTTTAGCTGGTATTTCCAAAGGCTCTGACTCAGACAAATCTCAAGATGACGACAGGGCTTGGCATCTTTGAATGAAACAATGTGTGTTTACTGGGTGAAAGGCTGTTCACTCAGTGTTCCTTGATCCAAAGTTAGAGGATACTTGGCTATCTTCTCATGTGTCTAATTCTTCATAAAAAAAAAAAAAAAATGGGTTTGGAGTATTGTTTGGCCTCAAAAATAAAGGGGCTATTTCAATTTCTCGTAAATCCTTCTTGGGAGGCAAAGGCTATAACAGGCCTGATACCTCATACGTGCCAAAGGCTTGTTTTCACTGGAGGCACCATTAACCCCGCGCCAGCATATGAAATATAAAAACAAGGTCAGTAATCCCGCAATTTCTTTTACTGATAGGAAGAAGAAAACATAAAGCAACTTTACAAATGTCATTGATTAAGCAAAGAAAACTAGAAATATTTCTGTTATAAATAAGAAATCCAGAATTTTTAACCAAGAGACTAGAAATGGATTTAAAATAAATATAAAAGAAACCAAAGCCATGAGTAAAAGTTTCAGGCAAAAGCACATTCTATGTTAGGTGACAGCACCTACTGACTAAACGTAATACTGCATCCCCACATGAGTGACGGACATCTGGAAAAAGAGCACAGCTTCTGGTGGTAAGCACTGAAAGATCCTCATAATCTCTTGGGGGCTGGGGCACAGCAGTGTGAAGAAGAAAATGACGATCAATGGTCAAGAAAATTCCCCATTCTAAAGAACATAACACAAACAAAAAGTAAGCTGATATTTGGAAAAAATGTCACTGAATTATACATGTAGCAACTGTTGAACTGCTATACGTTTTGTTGTGCATGTTCTCATCACTATTTAAAAAAAAAGGAAGCCAATGGGGTGTATGAAAACCCTCACCGAGGCTGGTTACCTATAATCCCAAGGATTCCAAGCTTAACTTTCTTCTTGAAATATTTTCATTTAGTCTTTTCAATTTTAATTCTTAAATCTTAATTTCACCATGAAAAATAAAAGCAAAAGAATATACCTGACATAAATTGTTTTGAAGGCAAACTATGCTCTGAAAAGTAAGAGCTGTTGTTGTTAGTTGGTGCTGAGTTGGCTCTGACTCATGGAGACCTTGCCCGATCCTGTGGCACCCTCACTATTGGTATGTTTGAACCCACTGTTGCAGCTATAGCTGGTCCATCTCATTGAGGTTCTCCCTTGTTTTTCCTGATCCTTTACCAAGCAGGATTTCCTTCTGCAGGGACTGGTCCCTCCTGATAACGTGTCAAAAGTAAGCAAGACGAAGTCTCGCCATCCTCACTTCTAAGGAGCATTCTGGCTGTACTTCCTCCAAAACTGATTTGTTTGTTCTTCTGGAAGTCCACAGTATATTCAATATTCTTCACCAACACCACAATTCAAATGCATCAATTCTTCTTTGATCTTCCTTTTATATTGTCCAGCTTTCTCATGCATATGATGCGACTGAAAATACCATGGCTTGGGTCAGGCGCACCTTACTCATCAAAGTGACATCTTTCCTTTTTAACACTTTAAAGGGGTTTTTTGCAGTAGATTTTCCCAATGCAATGCATCATTTGATTTCTTGACTGCTGCTTCCACGGGCACTGATTGTTGACACAAGTAGAATGACATTGTTGACAACTTCAATTTCTTCGCCATTTATCATTATGTTATTTTTCAAACCAGTTGTAAGGATTTTTGTTTTCTTTATGTTCAGGTGTAATCCATACTGAAGGCTGTTGTCTTTTATCTTCATCAATAAGTGCTTCAAGTCATCTTCACTTTCTGCAAGCAAGGTTGTGTTATCTGCATATCACGAGTTGTTGATGAGTCTTCCTCTAATCCTGATGCCATGTTCTTCATCATACAATCCAGCTTCTTGAATGATTGTTCAGCAGAGATTCAGTAAGTATGGTGAAAGGATAAACCCTGATGCACACCTTTTCTGATTCTAAACCACACTGTATCCCCTTGTTCTGTTCCAACAATTGCCTCTTGATTCATGTACAGGGTCTGTATAAGCACAGTTAAGTGTTCTGGAATTCCAATTCTTTGTAATGTTATCTGTAATTGTGATGATTCACACAGCAGAATGCCTTCATGTAGTTGATAAAACACAGGTAAACATCTTTCTGGTATTTTCTGATTTCGGTCAAGATATGACATTATCAGTGATATCCCTTGTTCCACATTCTCTTCTGAATCTGGCTTGGACTTCCGGCAGCTCCCTGTCAATGTATGCCTGCAGTCAGTTTTCAATTATCTTCAGCAAAAATTTGCTAGCATGAGATAGTAATGATATTGTTCAATAACTTCTGCATTCCATTTGATCATCTTTCTTTGGAATGGGCACAAATCTGGATCTCTTCCAGTCAATTGGTCAGGTAGTTGTCTTATAAATTTCTTGATATAGATGAGTAAGCGCTCCTGGCATTGCATCTGTTTGTGGAAGCATCTCAATTGATGTATCTGTCAATTCCCGGAGCCTTGTTTTGTCACCAATGCCATCAGCGCAGCTTGACCTTCTTCCTTCAGTACCAGTGGTTCTTGTTCATATGCTACCTCCTGAAATGGCTGAAGATCAACCAATTTTTTTTGGTACAGTGACTCTGTAAATTCCTTCCATCTTCTTTTGACGCTTCCTGTGTCATTCAATATTTTGCCCACAGAATCTTTCAAAATTGCAACTAGAGGCTTGAATTTTCTCTTTGGTTTTATCAGCTTGGAAAATGTTGATGGTGTTCTTCCCTTTTGGTTTTCTAACTCCAGGTCTCTGCACATTTCATTGTAATACTTTACCCTGTCGTCTCAAGCCACTCTTTGAAATCTTCCACACAGCTCTTTTACTTCATCAATTCTTCTTTTTGCTTTAGCTTCTCTGCACTTAAGAACAATTTTCAGTTTCCTCTGACATCCATTTTGGCCTTTCCTTCTTGTCTTTTTAATGGCCTTTTACTTTCACGTATGATGTCCTTGATGTCATCCCCCAGCTCTTCTGGTTTTTGGTCTTTAGTGCATCAAATCTATTCTTGAGATGATCTCTAAATTCAAGCAGGATGTATTCAAGGTCATACTTTGGCTCTTGTTGACTTGCTTTGATTTTTTTCAGCTTCAGCTTGAAGTTGCAAATGAGCAATTGATGATCTGTTCCACAGCTGGCCCCTGGCTTGTCTTGACTGATAATATCGAGCTTCTCCACCATCTCTTTCCACAGATACAGTCAATTTGATTCTTGTGCAATCTATCTGGCGAGGTCTACATATACAGTTGTCATTTGTGTTGTTGAAAAAAAGTATTTCCAATGAACAAATCATTGGTCTTCCAGAATTCTATCATGTGATCTCTGGCATTGTTCCTATCACCAAGGCCATATTTTCCAACTACTGTCCCTTCTCTGCTTCCAGCTTTCACATTCCAATCACCAATAATTATCAATGTGTCTTGATTTCATGTTTGATTAACTGCATGTCTGATCAAGTAAGAGATAGATTTTACAAATAATTCATAAATGAGTCTTCACTGAGAGGGAGCATGGCTAGGGAAAGAAGTTGAGCTTGATAGCCAGGGAGAATTGTGTCCAACCCTCTAGTCCTGCTACTTAGTCATATGAACTTGGGTACACCACTCAAACTCTCTAAACCTGTTTCATCATTTATGAAATGAGGATAATAATTTCTATCAAAATACTGTTTCAAGAACTGACACATAGGAGGTACTCAACAAGTGACTATTATTGTAACTATTACGGAATTGCTAGCTATATAATTTTTTCCGAGAAGGACTTCTGGGCAATAAAACTACATGTTACTGTGTCAGGAAATACCCGACCAGTTTTATAATTGCTATGGAAATTCCTGGATCTAAGGAAATTTTTTTGTTTAGTAGAAAGTGGCTTAGATAAAGAAAAAGAAACTTCTTCTTAAATATTTAATTTTGTTAACTTCCAGAAAATAGGAAATACTACCCTCTGGTACATGTCACATGTAACATTTCACAGGCAGATACTCAGTTTTTATATTCCTCTGAGTGTCAGTGAGACTGCTTTCCTCTATTTCTACAACTACTTCGAGGAAACTAGCCAGCTATGCTCCAAACTGTAACTTGGAATATCCAATCCTGCTGGTAAGATACAAGCAGCAGCTACTCCTCCTGACACTTAAAGGGTATATTATGCGCAAGAGCTAGAAAATCAGCCTGCACCACCTAATCCCACAATGCTATTCTTACCTCTTCTCTTGTGTCAAGTTTGCTAATCAACTGCAGAGAGGTCATTCTGATACTCTATCAGGTAACAAACAGTAAAGAGCATAGGCTTGTTCTCTTTAAGGCTGGAACAGTTACTGAGACTTTTTCTGAATAACAACTCTTGTTTGCATTTGTTCCTGTGATTTCACGAGCGGTGAGATTTAAATGAATATACAGACTAGGGGAGATTTCCTAAAGAAAACATGAAATTCACATTCTCTGCTTGCAGGAAAGAAGAGACAGAGGAAATGGCACCCAACTCAACTGAACAGAGTAACCTAACAGTTTTAGAAATGTGCTAACCTAATTTTCAGGCACAATTTCTGGCCTTTGAAAGGCTGGAAATGAATGTAAGTATCCTGGATTTGATTTCTCTTGAGAATGGCAGGGAAAGTTAACTAAGTTTTCTCTAAGCTAGGCTTCATTTATCTATTTAGCTTTTAGAGAGAAACGGAAAGAAAATCAATATAAATTAAAATATACATATATACATATACATATACTCACATGCACATATACATTTGTATAGGTATACATATACAGTCATTATCTTCTATTAGAAATAAAGTTTTAAGGAAGGCTAGCAATTTTATAAAAAATAAGGAGGAAATAATGCCCATAGATCACAGAAAATTGGAAAAAGAAAACCATTAATTGTTATTAGGATAAATTCTGCATCAAAACTCAAAATCATTTTGGATTTCTCAGTTGTTGGGTACTGCTACTAGTAATAACAATGGCTACTTTATATTTTTTGATTCATCATAAAGATTTTAAAACCACTATCTCATAATAACTCTGTAAGGTAGACAGAACTAGTTCTATTTTACATACAAAAACTGGGAAAGGTACGTTAAGTGATCTGTCTAACGCTATAGAGCTAGTTGATAGGATAGCCAGAAACAGAAAGTAGGTTTCCTAACTCCCAGGTCTTTCCACTAATCTGGTGATATAAAATCTTATTTTAGCCCCAGAATCCTCTCTTAAAGGAAATATTTTGTGAAACCCCAATAATTTATCAAATAAAATTGGAGTTGTTACAATTAAAGTAGATATTGGGGCAGAGCCCTGTATACCTAGCTCCCCCTTTCCTCCTCATGATGGACCTAAAGGGACTTCTAGGGAACATCATGGCTCCAAGAAACAGTTTAAAACACCTCATGACTCATTCCCCATGTGGAATCCATCAAATTAAACTCCAATCCAAATATGAATAAGACTTAAAAAAAAAAAACAAAACCAAAACCATTGCCATTGAGTCGATTCCAACTCATAGCAACCCTATAGGACAGAGGAGAACAGCCCCATAGAGTTTCCAACGAGCGCCTGGTGGATTCAAACTCCAATCTTTTGGTTAGCAGATGTAGCTCTTAACCACTATGCCACCAGGCTTTCCATGAAGAAGACTAATAACTACTAGAATGGCCTCTACACAACTACCACATCTAAGACTCTTATAGTTGCAAATACATACACATATTGATGGAAGTAAGAGGGTAAAAGTCCATAGCTCATGGTCACATAGGGCTTGCTAATTACTGTATAATATGATTTCGGAAGAAGGGAAGTGGGAAGAATATTCCATTTCTTTGGAAATACTACCATCTCATTTATAATTCTGACATAGAAAACACTAGCTAAGCCATTGTTCCCCAAGTTAAATGTATATACTTTGTTCACGTAAAATCTCATGTGGAATGCATGAGTATGCACACACATGCACTTACAGACGCATGCACACACACACCTCTAATTAAATTAGAGGTGGGGGAAAAGTCGGCTCTCCCTCCCCAAAGCAGCCCAGTGCTCCAGGAACTCTAAAATGGATGTCCCACTGGCAAAAGCAAAGGATTATTTCCAGGTTCCCAACTGGTTCCTGAAATGAAATGGTGAACAGCATATGCTATTGGTGGACTCATCTCTGAAGCAGAAGCAGAGGCAGCAGGCACCTGATTTATGTTGTTGTTGCTGGGCATCGTCAAGTCGATTTCGATTCATAGTGGCCCCATGGGATAGAGTAGAACTGCCTCATAGAGTTTTCTAGGCTGTAATCTTTATAGGAGCAGGTCTTCCTCCCATGGAGCTGCTGGGTGAGTTCTAACTGCTAACCCTCCGGTAGGCAGCCAAGCACACTTAACCGCTGCATCACCAGGCCTCCTTTCCTGATTTATAGGCATGGGTAAACACACCTGAGTGCAAAGTACAGCATAAACTTCCTGTCCACACCTACCTGAGTGAACCATTACATACTACTACTCTGTGCTCTTCTGCAGAGGCACACACACAGCTTATAAAATAAAAAATCATATTTTTAAATACCACCAACTTTCAGGATTTGAGCAATAATCAACCAGCCGGCCAGGTTTATGAATCCCATGTGGCACATAGAAATCAAACCTCAAACTTAATTTATCTTTGAAAATAAACCTTAAATTCATAAGAAAAGTAGGGTGGAGATGATTGATAGTCTGTGTACAAAACCACCAAACATCTACAAAAAGCAACAGGAAAATCAGAGCTGGTGTCAGAGTTCTAATCACATAACTGCAGGAAAAAAAAAAAAAAAAAAAAAAAAAAACTTTGGATCAGCTCAAGAGAAGCCATCTCAGTTCTACTCCTTTCTTACTACCAAACACATTCTAATCCATAACAGAGGGAGACGGGTTCCAGA
Source organism: Dugong dugon (assembly GCA_030035585.1). Classification (NCBI taxonomy): domain Eukaryota; kingdom Metazoa; phylum Chordata; class Mammalia; order Sirenia; family Dugongidae; genus Dugong; species Dugong dugon. The sequence continues at coordinate 75,822,843 of CM057480.1, read as the reverse complement.
ATCCCTCACGGACACCAGAATACATAGATGCTCAAGTCCCTTATATAAAATGGCATCATATTTGCATATAATCTACGGACATCCTCCTGTATACTTTAAATCATCTCTATATTACCTGTAATACCTAATGCAGTGTACATGCTATGTAAATAGTTGTTAATGCTTACACTTTACACTTAATGCTTTCTCAGTCTTTGCAAGCAGTTTCTCACAAACCAGAGTGCTATGGATTGAACTGTGTCCCCCAAAAAATGAGTATCAACTTGGCTAAGCCATGATTCCCAGTATTGCGTGGTTGTCCACCATTTTGTGATCTGATGTGATTATCCTATGTGTTGTAAATCCTAACCTCTATAGTGTTAATGAGGCAGGATTAGAGGCGGTTATGTTAATGAGGCAGGATTTACTCTGTAGGATTAGGTTGTATCTTGAGTCAATCTCTTTTGAGATATAAAAAGAGAGAATTGAGCAGAGAGGAGAGGGACCTCATACCACCAAGAAAAAAAGCGCTGGAAGTGGATTGTGTTCTTCGGACCTGGGGTCCCTGGGCTGAGAAGCTCCTAGACCAGGGGAAGATTGATGTCAGGGACCTTCCCTCAGAGTGGAGAGAGAGAGAAAGCCTTCCCCTGCAGCTAGTGCCCTGAATTCGGAGTTCTAGCCTCCTAAACTGTGAGAGAATAAATTTGTCTTTGTTAAAGCCATCTACTTGAGGTATGTCTGTTACAGCAGCACTAGATAACTAAAACACAGAGAGACAATGTTTGCCATTGTAGGGGCAGCACTAACACTTCCATGAATTTCAGCTTCTTTCTGCTTTATTGTGCAAATGCTTAATGTGTTCTCACTGATCTTATGGCCCACTCTGGCAAGCAACATGCCACTTTTTAAAAGATCGAAGATTTTTATTTTCTCATCAAGATATAGCACTTTACACTTCCCTTAGGCTTTGAGGGACTGCTCTGACCACTTACTTCATTGCTTTTTAGGAGCCATTTTTTCACAGAAACAAAGGGTGCACACAACACAAGTAGCGAGCGAACGAGACGCGAGGTGAACAATGCTCAAATAACGAGTGCTGGAGACAGACTGATGATCTGTGAAATGGCGGGAGGCTACAGCAGGGTGTGCCGACACGTCATTTCATTCACGTGGATTCAGCGTAGTGCTCAACTCATGGCAAATTCAAGTTTTGCTCCTTGGAACTTTTTTTTTTTTAAATATTTTCCATCTGTGGTTGGCTGAATTCACAGATGTGGAACCTGTGGATACGGAGGGCTGACTGTAGATAGCAGACATACAGTAATATTGAAAGGAAAGGCAATACACTACATGGGGGAAATCAGCACAATACGACAAAGGCAAAGGAAGACACTGAAAGGAACATAAGAATATAGGGCAACTATGGCAATTATTATAACAGACAATCCTGCAACAACAGTATTAACAAACTATAATTTATGTAGGGATATATAGGTAGATCAACAAAACCAAACCAAACCCAATTCCGCTGAGTCGATTCCGACGCATAGTGACCCTGTAGGACAGAGTAGAACCATCCCACAGGGTTTCCAAGGAGTGGCTGGTGGATTTGAACTGCCAGTCTTCTGGTTAGCAGTCATAGCTCTTAACCACTGTGCCACCAGGGCTCCACATAGGTAGATAAGTATGCTAAAGGGGCGTGGGAGGGCATAAGGGAGTGCACCCATCTGTAGATATAGTTAGGTTGTAGACATCTCTACATACATACTTGTAGGTGTTGCATGTATACTAATATAGACAATAGAACACGAAAGGGGCACAGTCATGGAAACTTCTTATGCACAACCAAATACCTCCTGGGACAAAGATCCTAGGCTTTAAGGCTAAGGACCATAGACTCAGGGGATATCTACGTCAATTGGCATAACACAGTGCATAAAAACAATGTTCTACATCATACTTTTAGTAAGTAGGCTTGGGGTCTTAAAAGCTTGCAAATGGCCATCTAAGATATAACTAGTGGTCTCTTCCCACTGGAGTAAACGAGAGTGAAAAAAACCAAAGACTCAAGGGAGCAATTAGTCCAAAGGACTAATGAACCACATGCAGTACAGCCTACACAACCCTGAAACCAGAAGAACCAGATGGCACCCAGCTACCACTACTGACCTCTCTGAGTGGGATCACAATAGAGGGTCCTGGCCAGAGTGGGAGAAAAACATAGAACAAAAAATCAAATTCATAAAAAAAGACCAGGCTTACTAGCCTGATAGAGACTAGAGGAACTCCCAAGACTATGGTCCTAAGACATCCCTCTAACTTGGAACTGCAGCCATTCCTGGAAACCATGTTCCAGCCAAACAACAGACAGGCCTATAAATGATAACACCCGAAAAGAACGTGCTCCATACAGCAAACAATTATACGAGACCAAAAAGGCAACATTTGCCCAAATGTAAAGATGAGAAGGCAGGAAGAAGAAAGAAAACCAGATGAAAGGAAATGGGGAAACTAGGGTGGTAACGCGGAAACAAGGGCAGAAATGGGGAGAGTGCTGACAGTGTGGGGATTGCAAACAAAGTCATGGGAAAATGTGTGTACAGTTTGTTGAATGGGAAACTAATTTGCTCCGTAAACTATCACCTAAAACTGTATCTATCTATATCTCTATATTTTAAAGGTATTATAACAGCTGCCCCACTGTCTTAGTTATCTAGTGCTGGTATAAGGGAAATACCACAAGTGGGTGGCTTTCACAAAAAGAAATGTATTTTCTCACAGTTAGGAGGCTAGAAGTCTGAATCTGGGCACTGACTCGGGGGCAAGGTCCTTGTCTCCTTTCAGTTGTTCTGCAGCGATCTTCATGTCCCCTGGCATCTACACTCTTCCATTTCTACTTGCTTACTTGCTTCATCTGCTCTTTTATATCCCCAAAGAGATTTAAGACACACCCTACACTAATACTGCCTCATTAACGTAACAAAGAAAGCCCATTCCCAAAAGAGATTACAACCACAGGTAGATCTGAGTCCATTCTGACTCATAGTGACCCTACTGGACAGAGCAGAACTGCTCCCACAGGGTTTCCAAGACTGTAATCTTTACGGAAGTAGACTGACACATGTTTCTCCCAAGGTTTAGCTGGTGGGTTCAAACCGCCGACTTCCAGTTCACAGCCGAGCGCTTAACTACCATGCCACCAGAGCTTCTAACCACAGCTACAGGGGTTAGGATTTACAACACATATTTTGGGGGATACAATTCAATCCGTAACACCTATTTACCTCACAATATTGTTATGTGGATCTGATAAAATAATGTACTTCAAATCATGATTTAAAGTACTAAATATCAAGAAACTTCAGATGAAATTATTTGTATACTGTGAAAAAAAAAACAAACCAAACTGGCTGCCATAGAGTCGATTCCAACTCATAGTGACCCTAAAGGACAGAGTAGAACTGTCCCGTAGGATTTCCAAGGAGCGGCTGGTGAATTCGAACTGCTGACCTTTTGGTTAGCAGCCATAGCTCTTAACCACTGCACCCCCAGGGTTTCCACACTGTGAAAGGATATTCATTTTACCAACCAGTCATAGCAAATAGGAGGTTTCATTTATCTTTGCTATGCCACCAGGGTTTCCAATTTGAAAAGCTTCCATATTAATTTACTCAAGAAGAAAAATTCCCACACCTTTATGCTAGGAAACCATCCTGTCCTGATAGCCACAGATTATATACATACTCCGGTTCTCTCTAAACATTACAGATATAGAACTGAGGATTGTCATCAGGTCATTCTCAATAACAACTCATTTCAATAGGTTGAGCAATTTTTTAGTTGAGTTTTGTAATTCTAACAGAAGAAATATGTATTAAAATAAGAGTGGGTGAGAGATATTGGGAAAAATTTTAGAGAAAACATTAAATAAAAGATGCCACCTTTTTTCCTAATTCAACAGTATTAAAAAAATGACATGCTTCATTCCAAACACGTACTGAACACCCAGAATTTCATGCTGCAGTAGCCAAGACTTGTAAGCCGTTTAACACAAATTTTTATTTAAGCCAAATATTGAAATTATGTTCTAAGCTTACTGCATGCTTCACTGGAGAAACTGAAAGAATTAAACATGTGAGATTATAATGTCTTTGGTTGTTTTGAGAACAAAGATGATGATGAAAATAAAGCATGTGATTTGAGCCTCATGTGCTAACAGCCTGGAGTATTATTTGGTTTTCTTGTTTAGTACATGACAAAACTGAAGAACAGTCTAGCATTCAGAAACACAGGATGAGAATATGTTTTTACTGGATTTCAAAGGGCAAAGTATTATGTATTATGTACATTGAAAAAAAACTTTACCAGCGATCCATGAAACATACACATGGTGGCTGGCCATTATACTGCACCTGCTTTCTACTTTATATACTATGCGGTAACAACTTCCTGGCCAAGGCAGAGATGGCCTGATTACAAAGTGATGAGCTGAGTCCTGAACACTTGGAAACACTTAGGAAATAACCAAAAAATGGTTTGTTAGTTATCAGTGGAGAGGTGAATCTAAAGTCACGGACGTAGGGGCTGGAGAGGCCACGAGAATACACGTTTGCACAAGAGGCTGCCATCATGGAGCCAGCAAAAGTAGCCAAAGGGAGAGGAGAATAGAGTAAGTCTGCAGACAGCGGCTGAAAGTGACCGTGCAGATTGGGAGAAAGGGAGGAGACAGAGAGACAAGAGAAACAGCGGCCCAAGGAGAGATTACAGTCCTGGAGCGACCCTGGGACTAACGAGACTCAATTCCAGTCCACACGCGCCCCTATGACAAATCCCCAACTCTTTGACATAATTTGAGTGTGTCTGTTAATGGAAACAGAAAAAAAAAAACCAAACAAACCCAAAACAGTAAACACTGCCTCCTACCAGAAGTTTCCACCCCAACAGGCTGAATTTCTGAATTCATAGTCTCTCTTGATACATTTTAACTTATTTCATCACAAAGAGCTGAGGACAAGGCAGTTAGTCACGCCCTTACTGAGCTACCTAATTATATCCACTATCTGAAACCCAGGATTCAAAGTCATGAAAGACAAAGAAAGATTAAGGAAGTGCTCCAGATTAAAAGACTAAGAAGCCATGACTACTAAATGCAACATGTGATCCTAGAGGCAACCTGGACCAGAAAAAAGGACATCAGTAGGACAATGGCAAAATCTGAATAAACTCTATTCAAGTTAGATATATTTAATCAAACTGTTGTTGTAGGGTGCCGTGAAATCGATTCCGCCTCATAGTGACCCCATCTGACAGAGTAGTACTGCCCTACAGTTTTCTTGGCTGTAATCTTTACAGAAGCAGATCACCAGGTCTTTCTCCCACGGAGCCACTGGGTGCGTTCGAACAGCCAACCTTTCAGTTAGCAGCTGAGTACTTAACCATTGCTGTACCAGGGCTCCTTTTATTCGGATTAGATAACAGTATCGCATCAATATTAATTTCCTGTTTCAGATAATTGTGCTGTGGTTACATGAAACGTTAACATTTGGGGAAGCTGTGGTTATATAAAATGTTATCATTTGGTGAGGGATATATGAAAATTCTCTGTACCATTGTTGTAACTTTCTTGTAAATCTGAAATAATTTAAAAATGAAAAGTAAAAAAACAAATGTTTGTTTTTTTCTACTTGTTTAAATAAATAAAATAAAACCAAGGATTCAGATTTAACAACTAGTAGTAACCTGAGAGCAGGGCAATTGAAACAATCAAATATTTGAGTTCTTACTATATAAGGCACTTCTTCTTTTTTTTTTTTTTTTTTAATGGAAAGTGTTCTATTTTTCATCTATTGCTGTGTAACAAATCAGTCCAAAACTCAGCCAATTAAAACAATGCAGTTTCTGTGGGTCAGAAATCTAGGCAGAATCTAGCTGAGTCCTCTAGTTCAGGGCTCTTCCCAAGGCTGCAACCAACGTGTCAGCTCAGGCTGCAGTCATGTTAGGACTCCACTGGGGAAGAATCCACAGCCAAGCCTGTGGTTGTCGGCGGGATTCAGTTCTTGTGGGCTGTTGCTCTGGCTGCTGGCTGCTTTGCTGGCTGCTGGGTGGAGGCCTGCCTCAATTATTTGGCACTTGGTGTGTCTGTAAGTCAGCTCACATGTCAGCTGGTTTCCATCTGAGCCAACAAGTGAAAGAGGAAGAGAGGGCCAGCAAGACAAAAGCCAGAGTCTTTTTGTAACCTGATATCTCAGAAGTGACTTCCCTTCTCTTCCTCCTATTCTACTTGTTAGAAGTGAGTCATTAGATGCAGCTCACATTCAAGGGGAAGGAATTACCCAAGAGTTGGAATAACAGACGGTGGGAATCATTGTGAGTCTTCTCACAGGCTGCCCACCAAGGTGCCAGTACCACATTTCTAAGAACGATACAAGCCATACATGTAGAATCCAACACAACGAGGAACTGCTACATACCAGCAGTAATAACAGCAGTCATGGAACGCTGTGTGGTGTGGAGGCAGGGGTAGTAACAGCAGTAGTAACTATAACAGCCCTAACAATAAAGTGACACAAGACAAAGAAAAAATACTATTTAAATAACAGAACATCTTCTGCTTCCATACTCTAGATGCAGCAGCAGCATTCATTTCTGAGGTTTCTATGTTTTCGAAAAATACTTGATTGGTATTTTTTTGTTACGATAGGTTGAAGACTTTAAAAGCACTTCTTCTTAAGTGTGCAGGAATACTCCAAAATGAGGCATCTGGCTGGAACAGGATAGCTAGCCTCGGTATGAATCAAACTCCACTCTGAATCAGACCTTAGCCTGACCAAAGCCTGTAGCTCTGCATTGCTGAGAATGTAGCCCACAACTTCCATAAACTTTAACACTCTTACCTAACAAGGGTGGGGGTGAGGATGTGGTGATGAGAGATTACAACAGCCGTGTGTGTTTACCTTCCCCATTTTACCACATAAAAGGTTCACCTCTCCCTCAGAGTGCTGGAGCACTTGGTAGATTCCTTTCTGCCCTGTGCTTTCCCAATTTAGGAATTGTATTACCCTCAATAAAATGCTTTGCTTTTATTTTTTAACAGATTCAGAGATTTTACTCTTTGACATAAGAAAATATTTTTCTGTTCCTCCTTCCCAAAGCTTTCTTAATTCAACATTTTCATTCCAAAGAAATATGTCACACTTGCCTTTGCTCATTAACCAAGGAGAAAGGTGAGAAGAAGCATAATTAAAGCATATCCTATCACCAGAAATCATTTTATAATTATGGTTTCCCCATTTATCTCTGGTAGGATGTAACTAGTGACAGGGGATAAAAGCAAAACAGACATGGGACCTATTTGTGAAATGACTGAGCTAACTCTAAGAGCTCAGTATAACCTTTCCTCCAGACTCCACCTTTGTTACCTAGGAACCATCCCGTATTACTGTTAAGGAAATAAGTTTCTTTATGGTCAGGCTAAATAATCTGAATACCTCATAGAAACTCATCTGTTCCCTGATGTAAACTCTTTGTTCCCAATCTCCTCCTAAGATTGACGTTTTGACCAAGGTAACTTTTAACAGACCACTCCTGAAAATTTGTGTCATGTCATTGCTTAGTAACCAACATGAAGCCCCCCTCCTTGACCCCATGTCTTTCAATTATGTCTTTTAGCCAATCAATGTATTGATGTAACCAACAATGTCAAAGATTATGCTCTGTCTTGCCTCCGACTGACCTCACTCACTGTAAACCAGTCAAATACTGTGTTTTGTACTTCCTCCTCTGGCCCTATCACCCTGTGTTCCCAACTGCCCCCCTTGGATTTGTGTGTTCCATTTGCTGAGACTCCATGTTTCCCCGGCACCATGTTGTCTTGTGCTGCAGCTGTCTCTACTCCCTCAATAAAACTCTTTCCTTTCCACTTTAGCCAGGCTTCATGATTTTGCTCTACGACACTGGGCTCCCTATACTAGATATTCTTGTTTACAAAGAAACAGGGAAGGAAATCAGGTCCTGTAACTCTTTGTGTCTTTTTTTTTTTTTTTTTTTTTAAGTTAGTGAGAAATAGTAACCAAATTCAGAGAAGTCATAAAATGGTCCAGGAATCTAAATATAAGGTTGACTTTTACTTCTATGAGTCAGTGGTTTCTGGCACAGTCAGATTTGCAGTAATTCTTCCTCTAAGAACAAATTCACAACATCCTGAATAGTCCTTAATTATCTGACAATTAATCACAAGCACACTCTATTTTCTGTATGTTTAGTATAAGATATAACATGCAGTTCCTGTACTAAAAAAGTATTAAATTTAACTAGAGAGCCCTGGTGGTGCAGTGGTTAAACGTTTGGCTGCTAACCAAAAGGGCGGCAGTTTGAATTCACCAGCCGCTTCTTGGATACCCTATAGGGCAGTTCTACTCTGTCCTATAGGTTCGCTATGAGTTGAAATTGACTCCGACGGCAATTTTTTTTTTTTTTTTTTAAGGGAAATAAAAAATCTCACAGAGGAAAACTTGTAAACCGCAAAACAAAAAACAATTAAGTGCTAGACTGTGTTCTAGAAACTAAAGTGCCAGAAGAGTATAGAGACCAATAGCGTGGAAAAGACTCTCACAGAAGCAGCCATCCACTAAGTGCCACTGTCGGTGTGATAGCAGATGCTTTCAAAAGCAAATCAAAAGGAAGCTAAAGCAACTCAGTTACTGTCTACATCAGAAACAGATAACCTGAGTCAAGGTCACTGGAACCCCACCATGTAAGCCTTTCCTTCATGAGTCATTAAAAATCAAATTCTTACTCTTCCTAAGAATGCAAAAACTCATTTTTATTTTAAAAGCCACCAATAATCACAAAGTAAAGTTCCTCAAAACAAAATTCAATGTAAATATGACATCATTAAAATATGCAATTAACTAAAATTTAAAGTAAATGGCAAAAGGCCTCCAGAGAAAAGATGAGTTCAGTGAAAGATGATACCCTGGCTCTTCAGTTTAATGTAAAATGAAAAACCAGATACGAGTCAATTAATTTTTAATTACCAACCACACTCACTGTTGGGGCACATTCAGGGACAAGCAGTGCGTTTGTCTGTGTGTTACTAACGAGTGTTACACTCCTTGACATGCTTCAGTCAAATCAGTCACTGGGATGGAAAAAAAGTCTGAGATCTTTAGTAACAGAGTTGGGTTACTTAAAGGATCAAATATGAAACAGTGTCTACTGAATGCATTTCAGACTTCCCAGGTAAATCTGATTAAAAAAGAAAAAGTACTCACTAAACACAGTAGCATTTACTTAGGATTTAATTGTATTTTGTCTTGTATCATTTTAGATACCGGTTTACTGGACCCGAGGCCGACTGTGTCTAACTGTTGTGAGGATTTACAGAAGGAGGTAAAGAAAGAATCCCAAAAGCACAGGCAACCCAATCTGAGATGGCGCTGGCAGGTGTTCGGGTCAGACTGAACAGAGTTCCTGAGTGGACAGTGAAGACAAAAGGAGCAGGTAAAGTAGCGTGGGGAATACGACACTTTCTTAAGTTCACACACTATAAAAGGGGAAAAGAAAGTCACGCCATCAGGAGATGAAGGTCAGCTGACGAGAAAGTGAAGAGTCCTGAGTGATGACCAACAGGGCCAGGAGATGAAGAACTGACAGGGAGTTTCACAAATCTTCTAAGTTAACTTGGTCAAAACGCTCCCTTTCATTAATCATTTGGGATTCTATTTAATGAATATATAACGTTAAGATAATACTAAAACAAGGAGATCATCTGCACATAAAAACTGTAAACCTAAATCCAAAATCGGAGGCCCATAAATAAAAACTTCAAAAAAGAGGACTTGTAGTTTCATTGTGCATTGCACCTATGTATTTTTTTATCAAATTATAAAACACACTGGTTCTTTCTAAAGCTCAAAATAAATGGTAAAATACCTAATGTGTTTTGGATATTGCCATATAATATACTCAAAAATGCTAAATGTTAAAACTAAGGCTTCTAAAGCTTCAAGAAATATTGTAATTTAAGTAGTTGGCTAAGAAATTATGTATATGCCAGAAGACATAAAGAGAAAAACTCGTGCTCAGAAAGAGGAAAAACACCACCACCACATATGGAGGATTCTTGCCAAGAAACCAGACCTGAATCTGAGCAAGTCTGATCAGTGGTTCTCAAGCGGGGGTGCCCTCAGGGAAGAGTTGGCAGTATCTGAAGACATTTCTGGAGCCCTGGTGGCACAGTGGTTAAGAGCTCAACTACTAACCAAAAGGTTGGCAGTTCACATTCATCAGCCGCTCCTTGGAAACCATGTGGGGGCAGTTCTACTCTGTCCTATAGGGTTTCTATGAGTCGGAATTGACTTGATGGCAACAGGTTTGGTTTGGTTTTCTGAAGACATTTTTTGGTTCTCACACCCGGAGGAGGGAGTTACTACTGGCATCTAGTGGCTAGAGCCAGGGAGGCTGCTAACATCCTACAACGCACAGGACAGGCTCCACAACAAATTGTCTGGCACAAAATCTCAATATTGCCATGGCTGAGAGACTCTTTCTCTAGATCTAACAGGAAATGTACAGGTCAGAGGAACATGTTAAAGAACTTCATGGGGATGCAATCAGCAAAATTCAAAACAAGGGGAACCCAATTTCTTCAACTAATAATAACTGCAAGGGAGGAAAACATGACAGAGGGTTCTATGGAGTAAAAGAGACTTAAGAATCATATCAAGCAAAGGCATTGTGAGGACTTAAGAACAAAACAACTGTTAAAATAAATTATACAATTGGGGAAATTTTATCAATGACCAGATAGTTAAGGACATTAAGATACTATTGTTATTTTAAAACTAAGCTAACAAAAATAACTACAAATATACAAATAGCAGAAGACAAATTAAAATTAGATAATTGGGACCTCATAAAAATTAAACACTTAAGCTCATCAAAAGACTATCAAAAGAGTAAAAAGATAACCTACAGACAGAAAAAATATTCAGAAATGACATATCCAATAAGGTCTAATCTCTCAAATATATAGAAAACTTCAACAACTCAACAACAAAAAGACAACCCAATTAAAAATGGGCAAAAGGACATGAACAGAAGCTTCACGAAAGAGGACATTCAAGCGGCCAACAAACACATGAAATGATGCTCACGATCCAAGAGAGACGCAAATCAAAACTACAATGAGATACCATCTCATCCTGGCTAAAATGGCACTGATGAAAAAAAACAAGAAACAGATAACAGCAAATGTTGGAGAGGATGTGGGGAGATCGGAACCCTTATCCATTACTGGTGGGACTGTAAAATGGTACAACCACTATGGAAAATGGTACGGTGCTTTCTCAAAAAACTAGAAGTAGAACTACCTTAGGATCCAGCAATCCCACTCCTAGGTATATACCCTAGAGACCTAATAGAAGTGACATGAACAGATATATACACACCTATGTTCATTGCAGTATTATTCACAATAGCAAAAAAAAAAAGAAAGAAAGAAAGAAAAGGAAACAGCCTAAAGTATCTTCAACGGATGAATGGATAAGCAAATACGGTACATACATACAACGGAATACTACACAGCCAAAAAGAACGACGAGTCCGTGAAACATAACATAGGTGGATCTGGAGGACATAATGCTAAGTGAAATAAGTCAATCACATAAGGACAAATATCGTATGAGCTCACTTTTATAAGAAGAAAAGAATAGATATATATATATATATATATATATATATATATACAGAGACCCATGTTCACTGGTGGTTACCAGGGATGGGTAGGGGGGTGGGGAAATCACTCTGTAGATACTTCACATTGTTGGTGACAGGATTGGCAGCATAGAATGTGGGCGTAATGAGCACAGCTTGACCACAGTAAATGATGCCACTAAGAAGTGCACAAGAGACAAGGACACCTGTGCTAAAGAATATGAAATATAACTTGGCAAAAACACCAACAATAACCAAAAAACGAGTGTGTGGTCACATATGTACGTGTATAGGCATATATGTGTATGAGTAGGTACAGGTGCACATGTATGTTTGCAGAGACAGAAGGTACCTACATGCATATGCACGTGTATGTATAGATATGCATGTTCATACATAAATATTCATGGAGGACACAATTACAGGTACTTCTTAGACATAATCAAACACCTTGCAAGAATGCTTTTCTGGGTTTGAAGGCTTAGGACCTTAGTCTCATGGGACAACTTAAGTCAATCGGCATCACAAAGTACATTCTAGTGAGGAGAATAACGTGGGGTCTTAAAAGGTGCGAGCAGCCATCTAAGATACAACATTGGTCTCTACTCGTTAGGAGCAAAAGAGAAAGAAGAAATCCAAACTCTCAGAGAAGAAACTAGTCTACAGGGCTAATAATCTATATGTGCATTGGCCTCATCTGCCTTGAGACCAGAAGAACTAGATGGTGTCTGGCCACCACTACCGACTGTTTTGATCAGGGCCACAGTAGACAAATCCTGATAGAATGGGAGAAAAACATGGAACACAGCTCAAATTCTTAAAAAGTCCAGACTTACCAGACCAGTTGAGACCGGAGGACTCCCTGAGACTACTGCCCTGAGATACTCTTTAAACCCTAAACTGAAACTATCCCCTGAGGTCACTGTTTAGTGAAATAACACACTGGCACACAAAATAAAGGATATTATCCATGAGTACGGTGCTCCATTAAAAAACCATCTATATGAGAACAAAAGTCAGCAATTACTCTAAAACAAAGATGAGAAGATAAGGGGGCAGGGAAGCTGGAAACAGAACAGTCAGAACCCAATTAAAGAGAATGTTGATACACTGTAAAAAAATGTAATTAATGTCACTAAACAATTTGTGTAGAAACTGGCAAATGGGAACCTAATCTGCTGTGTAAACTTACACCAAAAACACAATTCTTTTTTAAAAAAATGCTACTGTTAGATATTTTCAGATGTGATAACAGTATTGTGGTTATATATGTGGGACTGCATAACAAAGTTTTTACAGATAAAATGATTTTTGAAATTTGATTCAAAATAACCCAGGGGCAGGGGGATGTAGATAAAACAAGGGCCATTTTATATATATATATATATAATTTTTTTTTTTTTAATGAGGAATTAAAAAAAAGTTTCCATATCGGAATAAAATACAAAGGATTTAGTAAAGTTAAATTAGGATTTATCTAAATCTGTGAGCTTTATGAATACACATATCCTGTTGTACTCTCTTTAGCTGATAACCTTGGTGCCAACCGCCAGCTGTGCTCAAAATGTACATTTGGCAGATCTGGCTTACCAGTTAAAAAAATATTATGAACATCTTATGGTATTATTATTAGCATTTCTATTCTTAGGCATACCCAGCAATACCTCCTATGAATCTTGTATCTATAACTATGTTCTGAATCACCACAGAGCCACCAGATGGTAGTTAAAAACTTTAGCACATGCCTGTGAAGAGTGAGCCACATTTTTCCACCTATCTCATAAACTGGATGGTGAAGTCAACTTCCTCTATCTTCTGGTAACCACAGTGCTCCTAGCAAGAAAGATCAATTAGGTAAAAGCAGTTGGAGGCAAAACTGTCAGTTATTAGCGTACCAAACCCAAAACCAAACCAAACCCTTTGCCGTCGAGTCAATTCCGACCCATAGTGACCCTACACGACACAGCAGAACTGCTCCGTAGGGTTTCCAAGGAGCGGCTGGTGGATTCAAACTGCCGACCTTTTGGTGAGCAGCCGAGCTCCTAACCACTGCACCACCAGGGCCAGCACCCTCAAAATAAAAATGAACTTAAATAACTGAAACAAAGTATTCATCAAGCAAATGTTCATTAAACAACAACAGAATCAGGATGTATTATAAGTGACTAAAGAATAAAATCATCTGACTGTATCTCATTAACAGAAGGTGTCCAGAGAATCATCACCAGAGACAACTAGAGTACTAGATCGTCCATCCCTAGATCGTCCATCCCTAAATCGTCCATCCCTAAATCGTCCATCCCTAAATCGTCCACCCCTAAGTCATCCACCCCTAAGTCGTCCACCCCTAAGTCGTCCACCCTCAATCGTCCGTCCCTCAGCCGTCCCCCCCTCAATCGTCCATTCAGCCGTTTCATTAACATTATTAGCACCATTATTTGGACAGATCTTCTAAACTGACTGAGAAAGCTGTTTAGTTTTCATCAAAATCTTCAATTACAGGGATAATAGTATTGCTTCTTGAATTACAAAAGACGTTTTGTACATTTATAGTTTAAGTAAAGCACTAAAAACTAATTTTTTAGTTTTATAAATTATTATAAAATGTTCAAGTGAGCCAAGACTGGAGATTAGACACCCCGCCTCCTTCCCCAGCAAGTTCAGAGAAAGCTGTCATTTCTTTTCTCCCTGCCTTTTCCACTGAAAAAATAAGACCTTACCGCAGACTTACCCAGTAGCTTAAAGAGACAGAGATCATGCTGGAAAGCTCGCTGCTCAAAGACTCTCCACACCAACCCACAAGCACAGAGACATCTGGGCAGCACAGAGCTCTGACGGCAGTCATCAAAAACAAGGAAAGTCTAAGAAACTGTCACAGCCCAGAGGAGCTAAGGAGGCATCACTACTAAAGGAAACGTAACAACTAAATATAACGGAGTGAACTGAATGGGACCCAGAAACAGAAAAAAGACATTAGGTAAAAGGCAAGGATATCTGAATAAAGTATGGCTTATTTAATAATAATGTATCGATATTGGTTCAATAATTGTTAACAAATATACCATGCTAATAGTAAGATGGTGACAACGGGAAATGGGGTCCAGGGCACAGGGGAACTCTCCGCATTATCTTCACAATAATTCTGTACATCTAAAAATGTTCTAAAATTAAAGGTTTATTACAAAAAAAAAGCTTTAGAATATCACTCTATTTAAAGCCATATAATCCTTAAGCAAATTTTCTCATCCCCTAGAAAACTAGCCCTTTATGAAAAATGTGACCAAATCTATAAACAAATAAATCCCTGTTTTAAGAAAATACCTAGAATAGAAGCTTTAAATTATATTTTTAGGAGACTATGCTTTTTTTCTACGCTAAGGGGTTATATAAGGAGCCCTGATGGTGCACTGGTTAAGTGCTTGGCTGCTAACCAAAAGGTTGGCAGTTCGAACCCAGCAGCTGCTCCGCAGGCAAAAGATGGGGCAGTCTTCTTCCGTAAAGATTGTTGTTGCCCTTGAGTCAGTTCCAACTCATAGCAACCCTGTGTACAACAAAAGGAAACACTGCCCGGCCCTGCACCATTCTCACAATTGTTGCTATGTTTGAGCCCATTGTTGCAGCCACTGTGTCAATCCATTTCATTGAGGGTCTTCCTCTTTTTCACTAACCCTCTACTTTACCAAGGATGATGTCCTTCTCCAGGGACTGGTCCAAAGTATATGAGACAAAGTCTTGCCATCCTCGCTTCCTCACAGCCTGGGAAAACCTACTGGGCAGTTCTACCCTGTCCTATAGGATCACTATGAGTTGGAATCAACTCAACAGCCGTGGGTTTGGTTTTTGGGTTTTAAGAGGCATGCTTGGTAAGGTAGAGGGTCAGCAAAAAAGAGGAAGATCCTCGATGAAATGGATTGACACAGTGGCTGTAACAATGGGCTCAAACATAGCAACAACTATGAGGATGGCACAGGACCAGGCAGTGCACCGTTCTGTTGTACACAGGGTCTCTACGAGTCGGAACAGACTCAACGGCACCTAACAACAACGATATGAGGGGGAGGTATCACATGGTGACAGGTCAAACTCATTTTGCGATGTTGTCACTCTATTAGCTATGCGCTCACTAGCTTTACTTCATAATCCAGGTCATGTTTCTTTACTCCATCCACAAGGCTATTAAATGACTTACTAAAATTCAGATATACTGCCTCTGTCACTGACTTCTAATCTCCTTGGGTTAATAACCTTGGCAATAGAAAGGAAGTTCAGCTTAGCTGGCAGTTAACCTGAGCTGGTTCTTAGCAACTACCATTTATTTTTTATTGCCTCTTGTATCTTG
This sequence comes from Dugong dugon, assembly GCA_030035585.1. Taxonomy (NCBI): domain Eukaryota; kingdom Metazoa; phylum Chordata; class Mammalia; order Sirenia; family Dugongidae; genus Dugong; species Dugong dugon. The sequence continues at coordinate 75,806,810 of CM057480.1, read as the reverse complement.
AGTAATATCAATGAGCTCTCATTAATTAATTGTACACAGTTACATACAAGGGTCAGAAACATGATAAACCTGAAATGTTTATCAGCTTCCACATTCAAAGGTCCCACTTTCTGTCCCCATAGTTCCACAAATCATTTAAAAAAAAATTCCATGCAAAAATGCTAAGAATGGTCTTGGGCCAGAGACTTTCTACATTCATCCTGGCAGCAGAGAGGTGGCGTACATGGAATGAAGCCAACAGCCAACTGGCCAGTGCACAAATACTAGACAAACACAAGCAGTTTCAACATTGCTGGGCAGGATAACCTGTCACCCTGAGTTTAGGACAAGAGACATATCCAAAAGTTGTTTCCAAATCCTCCTAAGGCTAGATTTCCTGGCTTCCTCTTAAGCACTCCATCTGTCCACAAGAATGAAACCAGAGACCATGAATGGTAACAAGAAGTCTGACACCAGGGGCTGCCTGCTGGCAGGCGACACAGTCAGAGGCGGAGGACTTTAGTAGTGATAGACCCTTGTTCTCACAGGTTCAACAAGTTTGCAAATACACTCATCTCTCTCTCTCAATCTTTTTTACTGAACGATAATATATATACAGGAAAGGCGAATCGTTAAGAAGCAATGATCTTTCTTAAAAGCCTTTAGGGAAAATTTCAACTTGGTCATCTCAAATGCATCTCTTTATACCAGGATTCCAAATCAAATCACTTAAAGCACAAACAATACTTTCTTAACTACTAAGTGTAAAGAGTTTCTTTTGATTTATTTTGCTTTTTCCCAGGTGAAAGGGTTAATTATAGCTGTTAAGAAACTCAAGCTGTACATTAAATGGTCAACGGAATAAGACCATTAAAGAAAGACTAGAATTACCAATCTACACAGAATGTCACGGATTGAATTGCATCCCCCAAAAATATGTGTCAACTTGGTTAGGCCGTGATTCCCAGTATTGTGTGGTTGTCCTCCATTTTGTGACTGTAATTTTCCTATGCGTTGTAAATCCTAATCTCTGCCTGTAGTTAATAAGGCAAGATTAGACTACGTTAAAGAGGATTAGGGTGGGATTGTAACACCATTACTAAAATCACATCCCTGATCCAATGTAAAGGAAGTTTCCCTGAGGTGTAGTCTGCACCACCTTTTATCTTTAAAAGGAAAGGGAAGCGAGCAGAGAGTTGGGTACATCACACCATCAAGAAAGCAGCGCCATAAGTGGAGCACGTCCTTTAGGCCCAGGGTCCCTGTGCTGAGAAGCTCCTAGTCCAGGGGCAGATCGATGAGAAGGACCTTCCTCCAGAGCTGACAAAGAAAGCCTTCCCCTGGAGCTGACACCCTAAATTTGGACTTCTAGCCTACTTTACTGTGAGAAAATAAATTTCTATTTGTTAAAGTCATCCACTTGTGGTATTTCTGTTATAGCAGCACTAGATGACTAAAACACCAACATATCCATGCCAAGGAGTTACCCCAATCCCTCATTTTATTTCATCCTCCACATGCCATCCAAGTCATTTCCAAGCAACTCATCTAAGTTCAAACATACCCTGTATCTGTTCACTTCTCTCCACCTTGATGGCTAAATTTCTTGACTGCTAAAATGCTCTCCATCTGATTACTATATTTTTATGCAAATAATGAGCACCTCCTATGTTTGTTTGCCAACCCGGCCCTCCCCTCCACAAGGTATTTTCATAAGCACCACTATGCCAATTTTTTTTAACACGTTGCTGTAAAAAAATTAGCATAGCGTGCTTACAAAAATACCTCATGGGGGGCGGGTAGGGTTGGTAAACAAACGTAGAAGGCACACATTATTTGCGTAAAAATATAGTACTAAATTCTTCACCGCTAAAATTCTCTCCATCTTCCTCGCTACTATTTTCTCACCTAGACTACTGCAATGTTATGCAATCGACGCTATGTTGAGAACCGGCTAAAGAGCAGAAGCAAACCAATGTCACTGAACAAACTGTGTAGAAATTGTTAAATGGGAACCTAATTTGCCGTGTAAATTTTCACCGAAAACACAATACAATATTTTAATTAAAAAAAAAAGTGAATGGAACAACAAGAGGGACAAGGGATAGGAGGGAGGAATTAGAAACTGTGGAGGGAGGCAGTCTAAGTGCAGTATGCAACTGTGGCTCACAATTCAGCCTTGTGCTTAGGACCAGATGTCTTAGCCTGGCTTCTAGGATGGGATGAGCATGTGGGCTGACTCCTTTTACTCCTCTTCCCAGGGCTTCTTGACCCAAAACACATAGCACAGTAGCTGGTGGCCTACAGCACATCCCTCACCTCTTGCCCTGAGCACATGTCAACATTCCCAGAAACTGTTTATGCATGTATCTCACATGGCACCTGGACAAACCCATTTCTGTGTGAATCGCTGGTTAGGTGTCCTGGACTGGTGTCCTTCAACTGCAGCACAAAAGAGGGGTGTGTACAGACCACCATCCCTACGTCAGCTGAAGAGTGAGACCTGCTGGCCATAGTGGACAAGTGTCCACTACTAAAGGTGATGTTGCTCTGTCTCTTCTCTATGTGAGTAAAGCATTGTTTTATACTAATAAATAAACAAATAAAATAAAATAAAGAGCAGAAACAGAGAGGCCATTTACGAGAATGTTGTTAAAATCTAGATGAGCGGTAATGGGGATCTGAACAGAGAAGTGGAGGTGGTGAAAAGTGGTAACATTTCAGATAGTTTTGAAACTTTGAACAAACAAGATTCGATGATGGACTGGACATGGGATGTGAGAAAAAGAAAGGACATGAGCTGGAAAAACTGGAAGAATGGAGGTGCCATTAACTGAGATGAGGAAGAATATAGGAGGAACAATTTTGGGATGTATATGAGGAACTTATTATTGGGCATGTTCAATTTTTGATACCTTTTACACATTCAAGTGGAGTTCTCAATTATATCATAAAATGTATCTGGAATTTGGGGTAGAAATACAGTTTAGAAATATAAATTTGGGAGTCATTAGCATATAGATAGTATTTAAATCCATTAAACCAGACAAACTCACCTAGAAAGTGCACTATAGGAAAAGGAAGAAGAGAGGAACAAGGGCTGAACCCAGGGGCTCTCTAACAGTTAGAGGTTGGGGAGATGAGAAGGAACCAGCAAAACATTTTTAAAAAAGAAAGAAAGAGAGAAAAGAAAAAAACAAGGAGGGGCAAAAGAAAGGGAAAAAAAAAAAAAAAAAATCAGGCAAATGTGGTGTCCTGAAAGACAAGTATTTCAAACACAAATAAGAGATTCATCAAGTATGTCAAATGTTGTCAATGGGTCAAATAAATGAAATCTCATAAGGCTGTTCATTTAAGAACAAAATAAATGCAAAAACATTACTGTATATAAAATGTTAAACAAAGACTTGGCTAAGAAAAACAAGTACTATGTTAATAATCTCATCATTTTCAATACATAAAAAATATTCAATACTACTTACTATTATACAATTCTTACATAAGATAAACACCCAAATGTCTCTTTTCAACTGGTAACTTATCAAATACTGAGGAGATTTCTAAGGAAGATCTTAAAGGGGCCTTGTGGCTTCTCCTTGTCGCTTATAGTAAAATATGAGAGAAAAAGATAGACTTAAAAAATGAACTGTGTAAAACAAAACCGGAACTTAAAGACTTGGAAAATTCTATTGTACAAACTAAGGAAAAGTGCCCTGGAAAAACATTCACCAAGGGCAAGTCTACTCAATCTTTTGTTTAAGAGATTAAGCCTGTGATTGATGGATCTATTCAACCACTGCAGCATAAAGGGACAGACAGACAGTACAAAATTAAGAAAAGCTGTCACCTCCTGGAATTCTACAGGCAGGAAACGGGTCAATGCAGCGACTTGGTTGCAACAACTGTTGTCCTCCAAGAAAAGGATTACACCATCGTGGGAACAATTCGAGGACCTGCAGAACTGCTGAAGAGACCATGGTGGGCAGGGCTGCCTACACTTCAAAGGGTGGAACCACCACCACCACTTCAAAGGGTGGAACCACCACCACCATTTCAAAGGGTGGAAAAATTGCTCCTGGGTTTCAAAGAGACCGATCTCCATGAACTCGGTTCCAGAGTGTGGGGTTACCAGTCAGGTGGGCCAAAAGAATGAGGCTTCTACCCAAAGCTAAGGGAGCCATGTTCCAGGGCTAGAAGAACAGAGCCAGGTGGGGCCAAGGTAGGTGACATCGCCACTCAGATGGACTAGAATGGGGCTGCCCAAAGCTGAGGGAGCAGAGTTGCCATTCCAGAGGGCCAGGAAGGCAGGGCTGACATTCAGGGACAAGGGCCTTCATCCAGAATCTAGAGGGTGGGGTCAAGGTTCAGTTGGTCCCAGAAAACCAGATTATTTTCAAGCCTTGAGAGCTAATGAAACTTGCTCTGTTGGGTTGTGGACTTGCTTATTAACTCACGATTTCTCCCATTTGGAATGGGAATGTCTAGCTTGTGCCTGTTCCACCTTTATGCTTTTCAGAAGCAGATAACTTGTATTCCAGGTCTCACACTTCTACTGATGAAGAGGAATTTTGCCCCGGGATGGAACACGCCCAAAGTCTCACCCACACTTGGTTTCAATGATTCAGAAGATGAGATACGAGACTGTGGCTGATGGGGGAGGGTCAATGTGTTCTGCATGTGGGAAGGACATGAATTTTGGGGGGTGAAGGGCGGAATGTTATGGATTGAATTGCGTCCCCCAAAAATATGTGCCGTAAATCCTAACCCCTATACTCATGGATATAATTCCATTTGGGAATAGGGGTTTCTTTGTTATGCTAAGGAGGCCATACCAGTATAAGGTGTGTCTAGACCAATCACTTTTGAGATATAAGGAGCAGATTGGGCACAGAAGCAAGCAAAAAGCAAGACTGGGGGAAACACAAATGCCGCGTGGAGATCTCCAATGAACACCAAGTGAAGGTGAGACAAGGATTTTCCCCCAGAGTGGGCAGAGAGAGCCTTCCCCTAGGGCCAGCATGCAGAATTTGAACGTCTAGACTCCTAAACTGTGAGATGATAAATTTGTTTACTAAGGCCACCCCCTTTTGGTATTTCTGCTATGGCAGCACAATGAAACTAAAGCACCTGGTCATCCTTCCTAGAACTAACTTCTTGATATCCTAGGATCATTAATCCTCTTATGAGCTCATCTAATGTCAGCAGTGTCAAAGTAACTTTGACGTTGATGCCTACAGTTGTTCTAAAAATGTAACCTTGACTTAGTGGAGTATTTCATAAGTAACACTCACCTAGAAGCTGACAGACATACTTACCAAGGATCCAGCTCTCATAAAAACATTTCCTGTAGGAGTTAGGCTGTGTATCATACTGGTGGCGCAGTGGCTAAGTGTTGCCTGATAATCAAAAGGTTGGCAGTTCAAAATCCACCAGCTGCTCCTTGGAAACCCTATGGGGCAGTTCTATTCTGTCCTATAAGGTTGTTGCTATGAGTTGAAATTGATTTGATGGCAATGGGATCATACTACTAGCATAAAACCAAAAAACAAACCCATTGCCATCAAGTCAATTCTGACTCAAAGCGACTCAATAGGACAGAGTAGAACAGCCCCACAGGATTTCCAAGGCTGTAAATCTTTACAGAAGCAACTGCCACATCTTTCTCCCAAGGAATGGCTGGTGGGTTCAAACCGTTGACCTTTCAGTTAGCAGCCAAGGGCTTTAACTACTAGCATAGGTTCTATTGCTATTTACTTCTGTCTTTATAGGCTTTCTCAGATAAGAATACATTTGCATTACAAATAATTTTGAGGGGATAAAGTACAATTTAAATCATTTTCATGATGACCAAATTTTTTTTCACAACTTTGAAGTATAAATGATATATATTAAATTGCACGTTTGAAGTGTGTAATTTAAGTTTTGATATACATACGTATATATCCACAAAAGTTTATCATCCTCAAAAGTTTTTACACAACCCTCCACCTTTATCCAGACAACCACTAATCTGCTTTCTGTCCCTATAGATTACTTTGCATTTAATAGGATTTTGTATGAATGGAATCATACAGCACGTACTCTGTCTGGCTTATTTCATTTGGCAAACGATTTCAGATTCAACCGTGTTGTTTCATGTATCAAAAGTTCTTTTATTTTTATTGCTGAGTGTTATTCCTATTAATGTTTTTGATTACCATATTATATTATACAATCCACATGCTTTCTTGGCACAGAATATCGTGATAAGCTAACAAAAGTTCCCAAATGTCGGTGTCAATGGTTTTTGGGAAAAAAACAGTCTAGTAATCCCCATCTTAGCTCTTACTTCACCACTTATCAGCTATGTCTGAGCAAGTCACTCATCTGTCTCAAATACCTTCTCTAGAAAGCAGAGCTACACCATCTCACCTACATAATTCATCTTTGTAAACTAGATGATCTCTTAAGGACTCTCTGGCTTCTAAGATTTATTGTCTTTATCCAGACAGATAAAGCTTCTAGGAACCCAGCTACCCCGACCATTTATGCACTGCCTGTGGCTGCTCTGGAGCCACAACAACAAAGCTGAATACTTGCAACAGAGACTGTCTGGCCTTCAAGCTTAAAATATCTAACCTTTTAGGAAAAGTTTACCAACTTCTGTCCTAGGTAATAATAAAATGTTCTAAAACTAGGCAGAAAATCCTCTGTAGTGATGTTTAGATTTACTGATCGACAAAAATAATGCTGTTAAAAAAATTTTTTTGCCCCTTTGGCTAATGAGACCAGAGAAAAACCATACAGACTTAATTCCTGTGACAGTACTCAATAAATTCACATGTTCTTTACGCTACTAAAATCAAAAGGTATATTCTAAAGCCCAGTTCAAGAAATATTAGGAAAATGTCAGCTTAAAAAAATACTAAAATAGCTAACTTGAAAAGCCTCAAAATAGATATGTACAATTTCATATTCTTTCCAAACATTAAATACTTAAAAGAGAAAGTGAAAAAATCATTATCGCTAGATTGAAAAATGAACAACCTGTACAAGTGGCCGGTGAAACTTATCCAAGTGTACTTATCAGACAGACCTTTCTAATCTGTCAGACTTTTTATTTAGAACAACAGGAGGCAGGCTATATAGCATAACGGTTAAGAGAATGACTTTAGGGTCAAACAAACCAATTAGTAAGTACAATTAGCACTATTTTGCAATAACTGAATAAGAGGTGCTCCAAATGTATTTTGAAAAAGAATCATTTTTAAAAACAAATTATCTTTTAAATTATAACTACTAAGAAACTAAAGAAGGGAATATGTCAAGAAAACTGCCAACTGAAAATACTCTCATCATTATAAGAAAAGAAATGCTTTCTATAGTAGGATGTAATAGAAGCTCTCATTTGATTATCTGAAAATAAATCTGATTAGCTAATTCAGTGATCTGGCTTTTCTCTTACTAATTACAATACTTCTTTTCTTTCCCAAAAGATATAAATCAGGTCATTTAAAGTTTGATCTGGCAGTAATCTTGAGCACAAAATGACATCAAGAAAATACATGCAGATGCTAAAATTAGCTGCTACAATGATTGCAGAAACTACAAGGAAAAGCGGCCGTGTTTCAAAAATAATCATGGTTAAATTGAAACTGTCTGTGGGCTAAGACACAGAGATAGCATATTCAGGATCTTTCAAAGAGTACATTAATGTAATTAAAATACATTGCCTCTGTATCTGATTTTGACTATAAAGATGATTGGGTGAGAGAGTTTTGTTCTGGGTTCTTTAAGCTCAATTCCTCATCTTCATTTCACATCCCCATCACTGCCTTGGAAATTCTGACCCTGTGCCAAGGATTCTGAGATCTAACCAAAACGTGGTAATGGCCCACTTCTGGGCATCACCTTGTTGACCCATTCTGTTCTTCTGAGATGGCTGCCAAGACCCTGACCCTAGTTTCCAGACTCTGTCCACAACTGGGAGTACCCAAGTTTTCAAATGATTCTCCCTCTGAAAAGGGAATCTACAGAACTGAGTCTTTCCCTATTACCTCTGCCTAGCCTTATCTCTGCACAGATGACTTACATAAAATCAATTTGAATAAGCTGGATAATATCCTCTAATAAACAAATGGAAAAGATAGTTTACCAAGTGAAATTGATCATAGTTAAACTCACATGTCCACTTTTCCCTAATTCCAGCTCCACTATGGCAACAGGGGTGTGTATTTGAGCGGAATGCCTTGATTGTGACTTGCCATCAACTCTCCAGCTCATGCCTCGAAGCCCGTTGTCCCAGCAGCTCTGGTTCATGAGGCTCTCTCGGATTTTTGTCTTGTGGCTCTTCCAGAACTTGGAAATGACAGCAGCCTGATCAGATGTGATCCCACCTTGCTTTTTGGTTTGAGCAGTCAAGAATGCCTCCAACTGGCTGAAATCCATGTCTGCAGATGCAATAGACTACAGAGATGACAGAAAAAGTAACAAATGTGAATTTGGTAGATATCTAGAAAATGCTTCTTAACTAAAGATGTTATTTTGAGTGAGTTTTAATCACTGAGTAAGTGTTCAAAAAGGGCCATCCATTTATAAGTCCAAAAACATGCTTATTGCAAGTATCAAAAAGGCTACTGTTAAAAATTCAATATAACTCAAATTCTATATTAATGCCTAGAATCTAAGTTTTAAATATCCAGCTCCATGGATGGGGAAACAATAAACCATGGGGAGAATAAAATTAATTAGTTCTCTGATGAAATCTTACATAATTTAACCATTTTTTATAGCCAGGCTTGGTTTGATACACAGTAACTATACAATCAGTGCCTTGTCCATAAGAAGAATTAAGTACATTTTGTTAATTAATTAATTGTTTTAGCTCTGCTGCCTATCTTCAGCCAAACAGTGCATTCACAGTAATAGTACTCTGAAATTGTGTGCTACTTTATGCTTTCCCATACATTTTCCCAAAATTTAATTACTATTGAAACTGGGTTCTCCAGTCAAGCATCCAAGAAAACATGGTAACTAAATATAAACAATAAACAATTAAATACCTTAAATTTGCATAGTACAATTTAACCTTTCAAAACATATTTACAGCTATTACCTCACCTGAGCCTCATAATCCGCTTTCAAGGACGGACACATGTATTACTAGTTCACTTGACCCTCGAGAAAGTGAACCACAGAGAAATGAGGTGATTTTCCTGAAAATGCCGTGAGATAGGTGCAGAGCCAAAGTCTCCTGACTGGCAAGCCACGTTTCCCCCTGATTACCGGTCCTAACTGACTGCACAGAGAAGTGGACTCTGTATCACCACCAACAAAAAAAATCTAAGCTGGTACACTTTGCCAACAATGATACAGATCTCACCAGAACCTAAGAACAGCTAAAATGCTTCAGTCTTTGGGCCTTTGGAGGCTCTCTGAGACATCACACAAATAAAACAGGGAGACTACCACCACAAAACTTTTACTTAAGGTTTCGCTGACCCAGTGAGAAATACATGTGTTAGGAGAACTTAGAGGGCCAGCTAGCTCAGTTTAGCAGTGAATAGGAAAACTAAGAGATAAAGTTGAAAGGGTATTCTGGGGTCAGATTATAGAATGTACCTCAAACCAGAAGTTTAGATGCCATGCTGTACAGGCAATAGGAACCCTGGTGGCAAAATGGTTAAGCTGCTTGGCTGCTAACTGAAAGGTCGGTGGTTTGAACGAACCCAGAGGCTCTGCAGAAGACCTGGCGATCTGCTCCCATAAAGATTGTTGTGTGCCCTCGAGTCGATTCCAACTCATAGAGACCCTATAGGACAGAGCAGAAATGCCCCATAGGGTTTCCTAGGCTATAATCTTTACAACAGCAGATAGGCAGGTTTTTTTCTCCTGCTGAGCTGTTGGTGGGTTTGAACTGCAGACCTTTCAGTTAGCAGCCAAGTGCTTAACCATTGCACCACTGTGGCCCCTTACGCCGTAAAGATCACAGTCTAGGAAACCCTATGGGTTTCTGTTCTACAGAGGCACTACGAGTCAGAATCAGCTGGACAGCACACGACAACAACGTGTATAGCGGCAGTAAGGAGCCGTTAAAAGTTAGGTAACTAGGGAATCATGATGTAAGCTGTGGTTCAGAAACATGAACCCGACAACAGTAAGCAGCTGGAGTAAAGTGGGAAATCGTTAGAAGGCTGGGGTAACAGAGCCTTAGAGAGGACGGTGACGTTAGTGACTTGGTCACACAACAAGCCTTCCTTCTCCTGCCTCTTTAGTCACGCACCTATCCTCTCCTGGCCACAGGGGGTTGGCATGAGCTCCAAACCAGACAGATCACAGTACCCTCCTTTCTCTGGGCAAACTGATTGGTCCAAATGAATTTCCCAATTTAGAGCATGAGGAGAAATGGCCTTGCCTCTGGGTTCACGGTACCTAGCAGACAGATGTGAGGCTGGGGTTGAGGACAGCAAAGGCCTCACTACGATAAAAAAGAATGAAGCCAAGCAGAGGCAAGAAGAGATGAGAGTGGGTTCTAGTGGCGTATTATCCCCATTCCAGTCCCCAAGGCCTGGTTCCTGTAGTCCTTCTTTCAATTCTGTATACATCTCAGGATCCTTCCGATTCTATACCAAGCCAAGCCAGATGCTGCTTATAGGCACCAAAAAATTCCATTTACTGCTCAAGCTAGGTTATGTTTTATTCCTATCATTTGGAAGCAAGAGTCCTGGCTAAACTAGGGCAATAGCAGTGGGAACAGAGGAATGCAAAGGTAGACAATGTACAGGCAGAGTGCAGACAGAGGAAGGGGGACTGGGGTAGAAAGACAAACATGCAGCCTTTCATTCCTCAATTAATGTAGAAAAAATTGTGCAGAAAATATTACACCCTTCTGGTAGATTAAAGAAACATTACAATTCAATAAACACTTACTGAATATCTGTCCATTTACCAAGTGTTAGGACCCACTATGCCACTGAATAGAAAAATAAATTTTTTATAACAACACACTATTACTGAGTCAAATTATTTTCATTGGCACCTTGCTTCACAATATCACACCACAACTCAAGGTGATTGGTAGCATCTTCAAAATTGACTGGTGATGTCTTTTCCTCAAATCATACCAGTAAGTATCTATTCTAAGGTAATTCTGCATGTGACAGAAACTATTTTGGTTGGGCTGCAGTGAATAAAATATTGAACTCTGGTCAGTTCATTCAAATTTAGACCAGAAATTAAATGAGGAACTGATTTTGGTTTGTGTTTAAAGTCATCAATTTTCATTCAGTTCAGAAAATATTTGAATAGCTACCCTGGAACAGAAACTGTTCAAGGCTCGCCACCCCAATCTACCAGTAGCCTAAGTCGGCAGGCTGGTACTCACCTCTGATTATCCCGTCTCCTCCACAACTCAAATGAGTGGTTCTTAACACTGCCTGCACATTAGAATCATGAAGTACTTTTTAAAAATATTGGTGTCCAGACTCCAACCTGAAAATTCTGATTTAGTCAGTCTAGATCAGGCCCAGGAATTGGTATTGTTTAAAAGCTTCCCAAGTGATTCTGATGGGCAACAAAGTTTAAGAACTAAAGCCTATAATCTTTCAATTGCCAAGTTCTAGTGATTTTTTATCTCGGAAATAACATGTCCCCTCTGCTCTGTCCCTACTACCTCTGCCATAGTAGAGGCCATCTATAGGCTTCTGCCCTCTCAGGTCTACCTTCTCTACCATCATGAAAGTGATCCTTCTAAAATGTTAACAGGATCCTGTCACTTCCCTGTTTAAAACTGTCCACCGGCTGACTGTTACCTACTATAGTGGTTATTACAAGTAGTATGTTAGTAATAGTGGTACAAGTACTGAAGTTTGTAAAGATAGATTGGATGGTTTTCAAGGTTATCCTTACACTAACAACTTTCTCACTCATCTTAATTCTAATGTTTCTGTGAAAGGAAGAAAATTACAAACAGAAGGAACTTTGCATGGGAATACATCATGCATGCATTAACTTCTATTCAAGAATGGTGTTCCCAGTCTTCCTCCTTTCCTAGTAAGGTAAGCTCTCCTTTCTATTTCAAAAATGCCCAAATATCTCTATCATTGCATATACTTCAATGTAATGAAATTATCTGTTTACATGTCTACTACACCCACCAGATCCTAATCTTTGAGGACAGGGTCTATGCTATTCATCTCTTGCAAATTCAGCATCTAACACAACTCCTTAAAGTAGAATTCATGCTCTAATATTTGGTAAGATAAAGACACCATCTCTGGCATCTTAACACTCACAAACACATCAACAACTTTTTCAACTAAAAATACTAAATGTTTCAGAACAGCTGTAAGTCTAAATTTACTAACTTCTTTCTTTACAAGATTCTACTGTGTATATCACAAGCCATAACATCTTAAAAAAGGATATATAATCATCTCAGGTACTGATTTCTATTGCCTAATGCAAAACCTAGCCTTGCAAATTAGCAAGGGGTTCAGAGCCACAGGAAATTTAAGCTAGGAAGCTAGGGGAAAAGAATAATTTGAATAAACAATGAAAACACAAGCTATCAGATTATTGACAAAGTTGTCGCTCCCAGAATACAATCACAGAGTGACCCCACGTGGTGTGACTGATGTTGGGCAGCTTGAAGAAATCGCTGCTCTGCCAGCTGATACAGATCAGCAATATGTTAAAGATGTACTTGACGAAAACATGATGAGCCAATAACTTTTTTAAACATTAAAATAGTAATAGCCACCAGTCTGAAACTGAAATTCCAAATGAACACAACCAGTGAGGTAGCAGGGGAGAGGAAGCAAGAAGAGAAGTATGCTAAACTGTTTCTGGCTGCTTCAGAGAATGAGAATAAATTGATATATATCCTCTTTCAATCTACTACTGGTTTTAAATTTTAAAAAGTAGCATCACACAGATATATTCTTCTTCTGTTTGCTTTTCTCTCTAAACGTATTTCTAAGATTCATGCATCCTATTACATGTAACTATACTTTACTCCTTTTCACTGCTATTTTTTTTAGGAATATACCACAGTTCATTTATTCATTCTACTTGCAATGGGCATTTCTTGGATATTTTTGGATTTTGCTGTTCTAAACAGAGTTTCTCTAGGGTATGTCTAGGAGGGGAACTGATAGGTCCTAGGGTGTGTGAATATTTAAGTTTTCCAATATGGCTATGCCATTTTACTCTCCCACCAGCAGAGCACAAGAGTCCCTCTGGATCCACACCCTCACAATTTAGGACCGCCAGTTAAGTTTCGCCTATCTAGTGGGCATCTCAACTTGGTGTTCATTTGCATTTCCTAACAAATAAGGCTGAACAAGCTTTCACATATCAATGAGTCACTAATATTTCTCTTCTGGCAAATGTATGTTCCAAGGTCTTTTGCCTATTTTTCTACCATGTTGTTTCTTATTGACTTGTACAAATTCATTTTATATTCTTGATGTTAATACAGTATTGGTTGTGGTGGCGCAAACAGTTAAGCGCTTGGCTACTAGCGTGACCCCACCCTGAGGCACCCCAGAAGAAAGCTCTGGCGAAACTCTGGAGCAGTTCTACTCTGCACACATGGGGCCACCATGAGTCGGAATCGACTTGAGGGCAACTAACAGCAACAACATACACACCACAAATAACTTCTACCAGTATGTGTCTTGTCTATTAAGTTTCCTTAAAGTGTCGTTTAATGAACAGAAGTTTTTACTTTTAATTAGGTCTAACTTATCGATTTTTTTATTGTTTGTGCTTTGTATACTATTTAAGAAATACTTCCCTACTTGAAAGCCATAAAAATATTCTCTTGTATTTCCTTTTTAAAATTTAAGTTTTCCCAATACTGGGGAAGCCAGCACAACTTGTACAAGGAAAGGTCACAGAAGCTCCATAGACACATCCAAACTCCCTGAGGGACCAAATTGCTGGGCGGAGGGCTGTGGGGACCATGGTCTCAGGGAACATCTAGCTCAACTGGCGTAATGTAGTTTATAAAGAAACTGTTCTGCATTCTATCTTGGTGAGTAATGTCTGGGATCTTAAAAGCCTGTGAGCAGCCATCTAAGATACACCACTGGTCTCACCCCATCGGGAGCAAGGGAGAATGAAGAAAACAAGATACAAGGGAAAGATTAGTCCAAAGGACTAATGGACCACAACTACCGCGGCCTCCACCAGACTGAGTCCAGTACAACTAGATGGTGCCTGGCTACCACTGCTGAGTGCTCTGACAGGGATCACAACAGAGGGTCCCGGACAGAGCTGGAGAAAAATGTAGAACAAAATTCTAACTCACAAAAAAAGACCAGATTCACTGGCCTGACAGAGACTGGAGAAACCCTGAGAGTATGGGCCCCGGACACTCTTAGCTCAGTAATGAAGTCACCCCTGAGGTTCACTCTTCAGCCAAAGATTAGACAGCCCCATAAAACAAAATGAGACTAATGGGGCACAACAGCCCAGGGACAAGGACTAGAAGGCAGGAAGGGACAGGAAAGCTGGTAATAGGGAGCCCAAGGTCAAGAAGGGTGAGTGTTGACATGTCATGGGTTATCATTAATTTTGTTGGTAGTACAATCACATTGTGGTTATGTAAGATAATATTCTTAGAGATGCACAGTAATGTATTTAAAAGTGAAATATCATGACATATAATCTAAAATATGCCAGCAAAAAAAAAAAAAAGTAAATACAGCAAAATATCAGCAACTGTTAAATTAGATGAAGGGTATGATCAAGATCACAAATTATAAGTGGCATGGCTGGTATTCTAATGCAGTCAGCCTAGCTCTAAATCTGGGCTTCTGCACAACATTACTGCCTCTTGTTCCACAGATCACAGTTGGTGAGGCACTAGTGCTTGGGGTGGGATTATAAACAGAAGATATACCAAACCAAAAAACCAAACTCATTGCCACCAAGTTGATTCCGACTCACAGAGACCCTATAAGACAGGGTAGAATTGCCCCATAGGGTTTCCAAGGATTCGAACTGCTGACCTTTTGGTTAGCAGCCGAGCTCTTAACCAGTACACCACTGGAACCCCAAAGAGAAGATATGAGGTGTAACAAAGATGATTACCAAATTAATACATGTAAAGCACTTAAAACGGTACCTGGCATATAGTAAGAACTATGTAGCATTAACTACAAGAGACCACTTGTTTCGCAGAAAACTATTATGGGTACTATGCGAGGGAAAAAAGGAGAGGTTCCATGGATCGAAAAAATTTAAGAAATCCTGAATCAAAGAAAACAGGTTTCTTTACTGTAGAATGCCTGTCTTTAATATGTTAATGCACATCCTCAAGAAAGGAATATAGTATACAGCATTTTCTAAACTTAATTGATCACTGAATGCTCTTTTAAAAAAAAAAATATCTTGAAGGACTTATATTCTGTGGAACAAACTTTGAGGTTCCCTGATTCATGTAAAGAAATCAGGACCTCCATTATCAGACAACGCTATATTTCAGTGATTAGAGAGAAAAACATAATCAAATGATAAATCAGTAATGTTTTACCAGACAAACATAATGATCCCTTTTAAATGTTTATTATCAGCATGCCTAAGAAATAACCTCTCTGAAGTCTGCCAGCCTAAGATTACTGGCTCCATCTCTGCCCCTTCTCCAAGACTGAGGATCATAAGGTCTGTCTCCGCTATCTGGAGTCCCTTCTTCTCTACCTCAGGGTCATGAGAATCACTTCCCTCCCCAAAAACCATCTTCTATAAAAAACAAAACTATTAACTGTGATGTATTAAGGAACTCCATTAATAAATTTACCCTCTAACTGGTGAGTGCGCCCCACCCTCTTTCCTGCAATGCAGTTCTTATATTAGCAAAACCTTTATTTTCAAATTCTGAATTTGTGGTCTTTTTTTCTAGCACATTGCTGACATAATATGAGAATGATTTGTTTTCAAGTCTTACCGTTGCTTTGTTTGAAGAAAAACACAATCCTGGAGAATATCTGTCAAATTTCAAAGGAAATCTAACAGAATATACCTAAGATTGGAGTTTAAGAATTTTAAGGTGAGAGGTCATTTAACAACAACCTGATTTATAGACTGTGGTTATGGTATAAAAGGATTTTAGGCATTATTAATGTTTTAAATATACAGTCACTGAAATCCATGGTAACCCACATTCCATTTTCTCTCAAATTGCATATTTTTAGAATATAATCAAACATACAGTAAAAAATTTACCCAGTTTAAGAAAATATTTGGTAAATATGTGTCTAAAAAAGACAGAAGTCACAAAGACTTCACAAATGGCCTGGATTGTAACTAAAACCAACTCTAATATTAGCCATTAGCCAGACAGCCTAAAAGGTAAACTATGCAAGCTTTCTTTACTTTGTTAAAACAGTATTATGCTAATGAAAACAAAAGGTATGCCAACAAATCACATTTTCTTTTAGTTCCCTTCTAGTTCTTGTCTATATACATATATAATCTATCATTACAGATGTAATCATTGTAGCTACACTTACAGCTATATAAGCATTTCAACACTTAATAATTCAAGACTATTCGACACTTGCAACTAGATTCTATTCTAGGTAAATACATTGTCTATGTCATGCAAGATACTAATAACAAACACTTGCACACAATCAAGCAGTCCCCAGGATTTTAAAAAATAAATCACTAATGTGATTTATTTAATCTTATCTGTTTCAACAATCTTAGTTACTATGAAGAAAATTAATCAGTTTTCATATCAAGAGATGTATATTCAAAAGAAAATTTTCAGTTTTGTGTTGCTTTTTAAAGGAAGCAGGAGACAGAATAGTTTCCCAGGGGCTGACGTTATTACCTGCCTCTTCAGCAGTGCCAGAAGACAGGAACGAACCACCGCAGGTGAAATACACATCGGGTTCCTGTTTTGTTTACCGCCTGCTCTCTCTGTACAAACAACTAGGATTTAGTAGACTTCCAAATGAGAGCATTCCACAGGTTTTGAGTATTTGAAACAAAAAATGTCAAACTCATTAGCCAAAAGTTTCTGACGGCTTATAATTTCTCAGGAAGAAAATTATATGCAAACTAAACAGTAAGCATAAGGATTAATTTCCTCTTCAAATATGAGATGTTGAACCAATGGTATTATCATGGAAACTGAGAGGTTGTAGTGCAAACTAAAAGCAATTTTTTTAAAATTGTGCTTTAAGTGAAAGTTTACAATTCAAGTTAGTCTCTCATACAAAGATGTATACGTACATTGTTATGTGACCCTAGTTGCTCTCCCTATACTGTGACAGCACACTCCTCCTTTCTGCCCTGGATTTCCCGTGTCCATTCAACCAGCTCCTGACCCTTTCTGCCTTCTCATCTTGCCTCCAGACAGGAGCTGCCCATGTAGTCTCATGTATCTACTTGAGCTAAGTAGCACACTCTCCACCAGTATCATTTTATGTCCCATAGTCGAGTCTAATCCTTGTCTGAAGAGTTGGCCTCAGGAATGGTTTTAGTTTTGGGCTAACAGAGTCTGGGGGTCATGTCTCCCAGGGTCCCTCCAGTCTCAGTCAAACCTAGAAGAAATTCTAATAGCTTGTCCCAAGTACAGTCTGATCCAAACCAGAACACTGGAAAACTGTAGCAGACACCTGAACACTGGAATCTGCTCTCCTTCGCCAGATGAAAAGGAAGCCTTACCGAGTCTGGTGTTTTAAGCATTCTGCGATGGCGATGTGAGTCAGAACACAAAAACGGCAGGTGAATAGCCAGAAGTGAGTTTTGCATGCAAAGTAACAACTGGGTTCAAGAGAAGCCAGGCTGAAAGTATCTGCATTTTCTGCTGCTCTACCTGACACACACTTCCCTGCAGAGAGAGACTTTGTATCCTCCGCTAAGGAAACCAGGAACTTAATCTAACCTTACAATGGGTATAGGTGGATGGGTCAGTCCATCTGTAACACTGCAGAGACCTACACTGTTTGGTAGCTACACTAAAGTAGTTCATGCTTCACACTATTCAAGTCTCCTTCCTTAAGTATAAATCTGATTTAACGTTACTTGACCAGTCAAAACCTTTCACTGGCTCCCTGATGCCCACACAATAAATTCCAAATGTATTAGCATAGCACAGTCAGGTCCCTTTATCCGCTTGCACCTCACATGTGTCACAATGATCTTGCTACTCCATGAACTCACCACACATTTCCATACTTACATGCCTTTACTTAATGCTGTTCTCCTTACCTGGAATCTGCAATTCTGCTTGTGAAAATCTCATGTATCTTCTAGGCCTAACTCAAATGTTACATCCTGCTACTAACATCATTCATGTGGCTTTAAATTTAGCTTACACTGTTATCATTTACATACATGTTCGCATCCCCCAGTAAACTATAGATTGGCTCCTTGTGAAACACACACTGTCTTACTCATCTTTATATTCCCCTAATTCTTGCACAACATTTTACGTAGAGTTTAATGAATACAGGAATGAATGAAAGACTCCATACTGGTTTCATCACCTGATAACAACGAATATTCCAACGTTACATATTCTATCATTAAGTTTGCCCACTTATACAGAAGAAAATTAATGAATACAACTAACCAGATGGAGTAATAAAAGGTTCACAATTTAATAATAAAGTTTTTTTGAAAGGTACTCTGTATAAAAGTGATGATTTCTCCAAGGGATTTGAAAGCAGTGATGTGAACATACATCCGTACATCAATGTTCATTGTAGCATTATTCACAACAGTCAAAAGGTGGGAACAATCTAAATGCCCATCAAGTGGTGAATGGATAAACAAAACGTAGTACATGCATACAATGGGATACTACTCAGCCAGAAAGAGAAACGAAGTTCTAATATATGCTGTAACATGAATAGAGCTTAAAGGTATTATGTTGTTGTTCTTGTTAGGTACTGTTGAGTCAGTTCCGACTCATAAGATCCTATGTACAATAGAACGAGACACTGCCCAGTCCTGCTCCAACCTCACAATTGGTTGCTATGTTTGAGCCCACTGTGGCAGCCACTGTCAATCCATCTCATTGAGAGTCTTCCTCTTTTTGCTGACCCTCTACTTCACCAAGCATGATGTCCTTCTCCAGGGACTGGTCCCTCCTGACAACACGTCCAAAGTATGTAAGACAAAGTCTCACCATCCTCTCTTCTAAGGAGCATTCTGGCTGTACTTCTTCCAAGGCAGATTTGTTCGTTCTTCTGGTAATCCATATGTGCACTATTCTTCGCCAACACTGTAACTCAAAGCCATCAATACTTCTTCAGTCTCCCTTATACATTGTCCAGCTTTCATATGCATATGAGGCGACTGAAAATACCATGGCTTGGGTCAGGTGCACCTTAGTCCTCAAAGTGACATCTTTGCTTTTTAACACTTTAGAGAGGTCTTTTGCAGCAGATTTGCCCAATGCAACGCGTCCTTTGACTTCTTGACTGCTGCTTCCAAGGGCATTGATTGTGGATCCAAGTAAAATGAAATCCTTGACAACTTCAATCTTTTCTCCATTTATCGTGATGTTGCTTATTGGTCCAGTTGTGAGAATTTTTGGTTTTCTTTATATTGGAGTGTAATCCATACTCAAGGCTATAGTTTTTTGATTTTCATCAGGAAATGCTTCAAATCCTCTTCGCTTTCAGCAAGCAAGGTTGTGTCCTCTGCATATTGCCGGTTGTTAACGAGTCTTCCTCCAATTCTGATGCCATTCTTCTTCATGTAGTCCAGTTTCTCGGATTATTTGCTCAGCATACAGATGGAATAAATACGGTGAAACGATACAACCCTGATGCACACCTTTCCTGTCTTTAAACCATGCAGTATCCCCATGTTCTGTTTCAAAGACTGCTTCTTGGTTTATTTCCAGGTTCCTCATGAGCACAATTAAGTGTTCCAGAATTCCCATTCTTCATAATGTTATCTATAATTTGTTATGATTCACATAGTTGAATGCCTTTGCATAGTCAGTAAAACACAGGTAAACATATGTCATGGATTGAATTGTATCCCCCAAAAATATCTGTCAACTTAGCTAGGCCATGATTCCCAGTATTGTATGACTATCTACCATTTTGTCATGTGATTTCCCTATGTGTTGTAAATCCTATCACTACGATGCAATGAGATGGCTTACTGGCAGTTATATTGATGAGATTTACAAGATTAGATGGTGTCTTAAGCCAATCTCTTTTGAGATATAAAAGAGAGAAGTGAACAGAGAGACACGGGAAACTCATACCACCAAGAAAGCAGCACCGGGAGCAGAGTGTGTCCTTTGGACCTGGGGTTCCTGCATGGAGAAGCTCCTAGTCCAGGGGAAGACTGATAACAAGAACCTTCCTCCAGAGCCAACAGACAAAGCCTTCCTCTGGAGGTGACGCCCTGAATTTGGACTTGTAGCCTACTGGACAGTGAGAGAATAACCTTCTCTTTGCTGAAGCCATCTACTTGTGGTACTCCTGTTATAGCAGCACTAGCTGACCAAGACAACATATTTCTGGTATTCTCTGTTTTCAGCAATGATATTCTCATTCCTCGTCCTCTTCTGAATCTGGCTTGAATTTCTGGCAGTTCCCTGTCGAAGTACTGCTGCAACCATTTTTTAATTATCTTTAGCAAAATTTCACTCAGGTGTGATATTAATCGATAGTTTCTGCATTCTGTTGGATCATGTTTTTGTGCAGTGGGCAAAATATGCATCTCTTTCAGTCAGTTGGCCAGGTACCTGTCTTTCAAGTTTCTTGGCATAGATGAGTGAGCACTTCCAGCATTGCATTCATTTGCTGAAACATCTTAATTGCTATACTGTCAATTCC
Source organism: Dugong dugon (assembly GCA_030035585.1). Taxonomy (NCBI): domain Eukaryota; kingdom Metazoa; phylum Chordata; class Mammalia; order Sirenia; family Dugongidae; genus Dugong; species Dugong dugon. Next base: position 75,786,030 of record CM057480.1, on the reverse strand, counting down.
TGGAACCTTGTTTTCGCCAATGCCTTCAGTGCAGCTTGGACTTCTTCCTTCAATACCATTGGTTCTTGATCATATGCTGCCTTTTGAAATGGTTGAGCATCGACCAACTCTTTTTGGTACAGTGACTTGTGTATTCCTTCCCTCTTCTTTTGATGCTTCCTGTGTCGTTCAATAATTTGCCCATAGAATCCCTCAATATCGCAACTCGAGGCTTAAATTTTTTCTTCAGTTCTTTCAGCTTGAGAAATGCCAAGCTTGTTCTTCCCTTCTGGTTTTCTAACTCCAGGTCTTTGCACATTTCATTGTAATACTTTACTTTGTTTTCTCAAGCTGCCCTTTGAAATCTTTTGTTCAGCTCTTTCATGTGATCATTTCTTCCACTCACTTTAGCTACTTTACGTTCAAGAGCAAGTTTAAGAGCCTCTTCTGACATCCATTTTGGCCTTTTCTTTTTCTTTTTTTTCTTTTCCTTTCTACCCTCTCTCTTTTTTTTAATTTCTATTGTTGTACTTTAAGTGAAAGTTTACAATTCAAGTTAGTCTCTCATACAAAAATTTATACATACTTTGTTATGGGACCCTAGTTGCTCTCCCTATAGTATGACAGCACACTCCTCCTTTCCACCCAATTTCCCATGTCTTTCCTGTCTTTTTAATGACCTTCTGCTTTCTTCATGTTTGATATCTTTGATGTCATTCCGCAGCTTCTCTGGTCTTCAGTCATTAGTGTTCAACGCATCAAATCTATTCTTGAGATGGTCTCTAAATTTAGGTGGGATATACTCAAGGTCGTACTTTGGCTCTTGTAGACTTGTTCTAATTGTCTTCAGCTTTAATTTAACTTGCATATGAGCAGTTGGTGGTCTATTCCGCAGTCGGCCCCTGGCCTTGTTCTTACTGATGATACTGAGCTTCTCCATCATCTCTTTCCACGAAGAAATCGATTTGATTCCTGTGTATTACATCCAGCGATGTCCTCGTGTATATTTGCGATTTATGTTGTTGAAAAAAAGGTATTTGCAATGAACAAGTCGTTGGTCTTGAAAAATTCTATCACATGGTCCTTAGCATAGTTTCCATCACGAGGGCAATATCTGCAAACTACCAATCCTTCTTCTTTGTTTCCAACTTTCGCATTCCAATCACCAGTGTCTTAGGCTGGGTTCTCCAGAGAAGCAAAGCCAATAAAGCATGTAAGTATATATAGATAGATTTATATTAAGGAAATGGCTCACGTGGTTGTAGAGGCTGGAATGTCCTAAGTCTGTGGGTCAGGCTGGAGGCTTTTCCTGATTCACATAGCAGCAGGTGCTGGCCAACCCAAGACCAGCAAGCCAGACAGCGGGGCTCTAGCTCACAGGCTGCAAATACCAACCAATCCCAAGATTGGCAGGCAGGGAAGCTGCTAGCTCAAGTCCTAAGAACTGGAGGTCAGATGAACAGGAGCCAGCTGCAGGATACAGTGTGAGCAAAAGCCCACCCCGAGCGTTGCCAGAAGGTCCACTTATATTGGATGCAGGTCACATCCCCAAGGAAACTCCCTTTCAACTGATTTGCTACTCAAAGCAGATCCCATCATGGAGGTGATCACATCACATCAAATCTCATCATGGAGGTGATCACATCATTATATGACTGCCAAACTACATCGTAACTGCCAAAACACTGAGAACCATGGCCCAACCAAGGACACACAACCTTAACAATCACAACCAGTAATTATCAATACATCCTGATTGCATGTTTGATCAATTTCAGACTGCAGAAGTTGGTCAAAATCTTTAATTTCTTCATCTTTGGCATTAGTGGTCTGATGCATAAATTGTAATAATATTGTATTAACTGGTCTTGTTGTAGGCATATGGATATTATCCTATCATGACAGTACTGTGCTTCAGGATAGATCTTCAAATGGTCTTTTTGATTATGAATGGGATGCCACTCCTCTTCAATTTGTCATTCCCAGTACAGTAGGCCATATGATTGTCTGATTCAAAATGGCCAATACCAGCCCATTTCAGCGCACTAATGCCTAGGATATCGATCTCTATGTCTTCCGTTTCATTTTTGATGACCTCCAATTTTCCTAGATTCATAATTCGTAATTCCACGTTCTGATTATTAATGAATGTTTACAGCTGTTTCTTCTCATTTTCAGTCAAATGAAGGTCCTAAAAGCTTGACTACATCCACGTCATTAAGGTCAACTCTACTTTGAGGAAGGAGCTCTACCCCAGTCATATTCTGAGTGCCGTCCAACCTGAGGGGCTCATCTCCCAGCACTATATCAGACAATGTTTCGCTGCTATTAATAAGGTTTTCACTGGCCGATTTTTTTAGAAGTAGACTGCCACGTCCTTCTTCCTAGTCTGTCTTAGTCTGGAAGCTCCACTGAAACCTGTCCACCATGGGTGACCCTGTTATTTGAAATACCAGTAGTACAGCTTCCAGCATCACAGCAACGGACAAGCCACCACAGTACGACAAAGTGACAGACAAGTGGTAGGAAGACATTATGCTGAGTGAACTAAGTCAATTAGAAAAGGACAAATATTGTATGAACTCACTTTTATAAAAATACAAGAACAGTCAAAGGTATAGAGTTCAAATTTTATTAGTGGTTACCAGGGATGGTGGGGTGGTGGGGGGGAAGGGTGGGTTATTACTTACAGAGCACCAAGTAGGTAGGAAACTTAGGGGACAATTAGTTTATCTTAATGGAGGAAAAGGAGAGTGAGAATGGTTACACAACTTGAAGAATGTTATCCATGTCACCCAACTCTCTATATATACATAGAAATTGTTGAGTTGGTGTATCTTCTACTGTGTATATTTTCAACAACAGAAAAAAATAACTTTAAAAAAAAATTAATAACTAGATCAAAAAAACAGTGGTGGTTTCTGCCATAAAAGTGCTTGGAGATCCTCTGAAAGAGTTTCCAGGAAGTGCCAGGATTCCTTCCACTGCAGAGGTGTCCCCCATGGAAGCACCTCTCACCAGAGCCTCCCCTTCCTGAATCTCCCCACAGAGGAGTGAGGGTGGTGGGGGTCTGGGAAAGGAGAGGTCTGGCACAAGCAATGTGAATTCCAGAGCAGGTAGACAGGGTGCCCTTATCTCTCCTTGCCTTACTCCTATTAGATCTTGCCTTGAGGTCCCTCAGGCCTGCCCCAGGCCCTTCCTCCCTGACTGTATCCTGTCATCAATATACAGTACCCACCCTGGAAACAGGAGAGAGGGTGAGGGAAAGAGAGGTGAGCTATTCCACCATACCCCCTTCTCCCTCTCAGTGATGGACACAAGAATCCTGCTCTACAGTGTTTACTTTCACAGGCCTAAGTGTGTGGATGTAGGTGCTGGGTTTTCAGGCCAATGCAGTCAAAGTGTGGTTTGCAGATCCATGCAGGTCCCTGAACTGTTTCTTACTGGTCCACAAGAAGATAAGCATAGAAATAGAGGGTAAGCATCTACAATCTTTTATAGCACTTGACATTTTCAGGATAACCGAACATGTGATTGTTTTCCTAGTAATTCATTTTTATTTTTATTGTATTTTATGAAAACATCAGCCCATGACATACTGGGGAAAAACAAATTGGTCCTTCACTACAGATAGTCTGAGAATCACTTTCTTGAGGGATCTGAGTGTCTGTGTGAGCATCTGTGTGCATGCAGAAGTGATGCTGTGGATGGGTGAGGGCATGGGGTGTGCACACCAGGACGGTAGCCTGATGTAGTAGAAGAAAGAGTGATGAATTTGGGGTCAGAGACCTAACTCTGCCACTTATCAGCTGTTTAATAGTGTGCAACTCACCTTTCTTATACGAGCCTAGTTTTCTTTTCTGTAAAATGCCATAATACCCATCTTTGTATATTGCTGAGAACATCGCAGATGCTTTAGGTAAGGTGAGCTATAAATGGTAGCAACTCCCCCTAGAATATAAGCTTCTTGAGATGAGGAGATGTGTCTTACTCATCTTTGTAGTGGTGCCCAGCACTCAATAACTATCGGTTGAATCAATAAATGAACACAGACCTGTGCAGGAGGGATGCTGCGTTTCTTGGCTCAGGGCTATGAGGGAAGGGATGAGTGGAGGCTGGGGATGAGTGTCTCCTGTACTTCATATTTCCAAGGGAGGGGAATGCATGCTTCCTCTACTTGGCATCAGTTATATACATTCTGGTTGCAGGGATTGGTCTGGCTGGGGGCTCGCTCCTCTGTCCCTCTCCTATATCTTCCCCATTTTTTTCCTTTTCCCATTGTTTCTTCTTTCCTCTTCACTGATGTTATGAGATAATGCTATGTTTCCCTTACTTTATAACCTATCTGAATGATTTCTGCTCAGTCCTTACACTACCTATATTATTATTTACTTAATGCCATATTTTCTTTTATATTTGCTTACTTTAAAACAGCTTCATCTTAGCAATAGTAGTTGTGAAAGCATGGATTTGATGAGTTATATTTTTCCTAATACTTCTTAAAATAAATTCATAACACACCAATGACCACCCTGACAGGGAAACAACAGAGAGTACCTGATGGAGTAGGACAAAAGTAGGGTGCAGAACTCAAATTTCAGTAAAAAGACCAGACTTAATGGACTGGCTGAGACTGGAGGAACCCCAGAAAGCATGGCCCCCAGACTCTTTGTCAACCCAGAACTAAAACCATTCCTGAGGCCAACTCTTCAAAGATTAGACCGGACTATGGGACATAAAATGATACTCGTCAAGAGTGTGTTTCTTAGCTCAAGTAGATACATGAGAGTAAATGGGCAGCTCCGGTCCAGAGGTGAGATGAGAAGGCAGAGAGGGTCAGGAGCTGGTTGAATGGACACGGGAAATTGGGTGGAAAGGAGGAGTCCGCTGTCACAGGATAAGGAGGGTAATTAGGGTCACATAACAATGCATGTATAAATTTTTGTATGAGAGGCTAACTTGAATTGTAAACTTTCACTTAAAGTACAACAATAAAATAAATAAATTCATAACAAAAAAAGTGGTAGTTTCTGTTTGCAAGTCCACTAATCAAGCCAACTTCCAAATTTTAATATCCTGAATGCCTGAAAGAACAGCTTAGTATCTGCCTCAGCAAAATCTCTTGAGGCAGATATCTTGAAGGCAATTTGCTGCCTTCCACTCTACCCAAGTCTAATTACAGAATATTACATTAGGATTATATTAAATTACTGTCTTAGTTATCTAGTGCCGCTATGACCCAAATACCACAAATGGATGGCTTTAACAAGAGAAATTTATTTCCTCACAGTTTAGGAGGCTGGAAGTCCAAATTCAGGGTACCAGCTCCAGGGGAAGACTTTCTCTCTCTATTGGCTCTGGGGAAAGTCCCTGTCATAAATCCTCCCCTGGGTCTAGGAGTTTCTTAGCACAGGGACACCAGGTCCAAAGAATATGCTCTGTTCCCCGCTCTTCTTCCTTGGTGGTAGGAGGTCCTTATCTCTCTGCTCAGTTCTCTCTCCTTTTCTCTCTTGTAAGAGAAAAGGTGATGCAGGCCACATCCAAGGGAAACTCCCCTTACACCAGGGCTGTGACCTGAGTAAGGGTACTGCATCCTACCCTAATCCTCTTTAACATAACCTAATCTTGCCTCATTAACCACAGGCAGAGATTAGGATTTACAATATGTAAGAAAATCACATCAGATCACAAAATGGAAGACAACAACACAATACCAGGAATCATGCTTAGCCAAGCTGGCAAATATTTTTGGGGGACACAATTCAATCCATGATGACTACATTGTTATTTGACAAAAAGATCTACAATTTTAGTCACTCTGGAAGAAATTTACATTCTGACCCAGAAATCATACAGAGTCAACAGTGATTCTCTGAACTTGATTCTTAATCATTTTCCTCCAAACAAGTGTTTATCTTTCTCATCTTATCTTTCTCCTACGTAGGTAATATACAATCCTTGGCCAGATGCTTATAATTATAATTAATAGTATCTCTGGAATTGCTCCACATTTGTTTACTCTAATCGAATTTCAAGCTCCAAAAAATTGCAAGAGGAGAAAAAAAACTAAGCCTCACAAAGTGTAAGAAAGTCTCTAGAAGCAATGACAAAGTAAAAAATGCATGTTTTCCCCTCCCCTCCTCATTTTTAGATTATCTCTGAAGTACTGTTAACAACCAACAAGCTCTTTTTTGGGAAAGGGTGCTTGCTTAGTGTAGCATTCAACTCAAGTGCTTAAATGAACATTTATGTAAAAAAAAAAAAAAAAAATCACTGTTTAACAATCAGAATTGCTTAGAGGTTATCTCTTATTATAGGCAGAGCCCACTATCACCTAAAGTTCACAGGTCTGCAACAGGAGAGGAAGCCCTGAGTCTGTGGGATTTTAAATTATTTAATAATAGAGAAAAATGAGAGTGAGCGAAAAGACAAAAATACTGTACTAGCCATTCTAGTTAGTAACACCACTGAAGAACCACTTGAGAAGCTGTAAAATATATGATGAAGGAGAAGAATATACGAATTTATTGAATTATCTGCTATGCAGCTTCAGAGCAGAATATGACTCAGTTACAATAGAAGTCAGGACACGGGTTCCTACTCACAATCTATTTATGAGGGCAAAATTGAGCCAAATGCAACAATATAAAATCTTGTAAAATCAACCTGTCTGTGAGTAAATAAAAAATAGTTCTCTACTCAATGGAAGACGCATAATGAAAAAATAATGGCTAAATTTTAAGGATAAAAAATAGGTAAAGGCTGGAAACTTCCCAAACGCTCATCAACAGTAGAATGGATGAGCATAATGTGGTGTATCCCTACATTGGTGTACTCTACAAGGGTTGGCAAACTATTTATGTAAAGGACAGTTAATAATTTAGGCTTTGCCAGTCATCTGGTCTCTGCTGCATTACTCCACTCTGCCCTTGCAGAACCAAGGCAACCATACACAACATATAAATAAATGAGCATAGCTGTGCTCCAATAAGCTGTATTGTAGACATTGAAATATGAATATCATATGATTTATATTTGTCACAAATATAATTATTCTTCAGGGTTTTTTTCCAACCATCTAAAAATATAAAAACCATTATTAGTTCACTGTTGTACAAAAACTGGCAGGAGGCCAGATCTAGCCCAGGGGCTATAGTTTGCTGACCCCTATTCTACAGCAATGAGAATGAATGATCTATAACTACATGCAAAAATGCTGAATCTCACAAACATAATATTGAGCAAAAGAGGCATGACACAAATGAGTATTTACTGTAAGATTCCATTTACATAAAGTTCACAAACAGGAAAAACTAGGCTATAGTATCAGAAGTTAAGAAGGCAGTTCCCATGGGGGTGGGGGCCTAGTGATTGGAAGAGAGCATGAGGGGGGCTCTGGGTAAATGGGTATGTTCAGTTTGTGAAAATACATTAAGCTGTACATGTGAGGCTTGTGCACTTTTCTGTACATATGCTTATGAAGTGGAGAATTAATTTTACCCAAAGAGAGGTCTGGCCTTTGATCCCAGTTCCTGGAAAGTAACCTCCTAACCCTGGATTGGAGTGTCTTTTTATTTGTGCTGGGCCCCTTGTATAATATCTGATGGTTTATAACACCTGACTCAGGATGGGGACTAGCCACACCAGAAAGACCAATCATGTGATCAGAGGTCTGGCACTTTAAGCTACTTGATATCAGATCATCCTCGGGGAGGAGAGGGAGGTTGGAAATTTGAGATCAATTACACAGTCAATGACTCAATCAATACATAATGAAGTCTCAATAAAAACTCTGAACATCAAGGGTCCGGTGAGTTTTCCTAATTGACCATATTCTGCAGATTGTCACACATCAATGTGCCGCGAGGGTGACATGTCCCTGGAAACAACAGGAGCTTCACATTTGGGACCCTCCCAGACCTCACCCTAGCATCTCTCCCTTTGGCAGGTTCTAATTTGTGTCCTTTTGCCATAATAAAACTGTAAATCATAACTATAGCGCTTTCCTGAGTTCTGTGAGCCATTCTAACAAATCATCAGACTAAGTAAGTAAGTAGTGGTAACCCCTGAATTTGTATCCAGCTGGTCAGAAAAGTTAGGGTGGCCTGGGGGCCCCCAAGCTTGTGACTGGTGTCTGTAGTGAGGACTGTGCCTTTAACCTATGAAGTTTGGCCTAACCCTGAGTACTGGTGTCAGAACTCATTGCAATGTTATATCCAAAACCAAGTTTTTAAAAGATAGTATTAAATTTAAGCATCCTTTCTAGAGAACTACCTGAAAAGCCAGAAAGGATATACTGACTTCAAACATAGAGAATCTAAGGAAAAGTAAACTAGATGTACGAAGTATGTGTGGAATTCTTAATAGAAAACTAAGTCGCTTTATACCTGTATATGAACAGATTTACTATATATTATTAAGCAAAATTGGATCATAAAAAATAATAAATAAGGAGATTCAGTTCTAAACATCAAATTGATATAAAATTAATACATTAACATTCATTACCTTGATTGTGAATAAAATCTACTGGTTTTTCTCATAAGAAACTCAAAGATACTAGCAATATCGGATTTATTATCCCAGGTAAATTCCCGCAATTGATTTCAAAAAAAAAATTATTAGAAGAAAAGGGAGAGAAGTACATAAAAAATGAATATATTTTTGGCCTTCGTTCCTTTGCACACATATTCTTGTTTCCATCAGGATACCCCGACCCTTGACTGTCAGCTCCAGGAGGCAGGGAAGCTGTCTGTTTGGTTCACTAATGTTTCTAGTGCGGGCACAGGGCCCACCACATAGCAGATACTCCATAATGTTCCTCGTCTAAATGAACACATTTTTGAATAAATGATTTGATTATTTCTTAAGACTGCCACATATACTCAGAATAAATGTAATAAAAATCTAAGGATTTCATAAATGGTAGAAATCTTTGTTTAGAAGTAGATCTGTGGGGAACAGGCAAAGAGAGCTGCACCTCTATCAGATGTCACAACATGGACTAATGTCCACAATGATAATGCTCAGAGATAATCCCACAGTGGCATATACAGACATTAAAAGTTAATCTTATATACGTAAAGCACACAAGGGGCATATTTTAATTTGAACAGAAGCCACAACAAAATTTCTATTAATTTAGTATAATATGGTCCAAAAAAAGCTATTAGCTGAAATATATATTTTCATTAAAGCTGAACCATAGTGGATGTTGAAATTTGTAAAAATTATATTCTAAATTAAGACAAAGCCAAAAAAAATGGGCGTTTTATTAAGACAAAAATCTTGATTTTTCATATTCTTCTAGTTTAAATGGATATATATTCCACTAGACCTTATCATTTATAGCGTTCTTATAGCATTTATTATATGTTATAGGATCCTTTAAGACAGGGACTGTGACATTCACCTTTATGTACAGTGTATATAGCACATTAGGGGCCCAGTAAATACTTATTAAGTAAACCAAAGATCATAGCAACCTTATAGGAACTGGCTCAACAGCATACAGAAAAAACAAACAAAAGATAAGAAGCATTCTTTAAGATCTCCTTACTCAGGAACTCCTTCAACAGAAGTTAAGTTTCCAGGCTCAGAATAGTTGGTTTAATAAAAGGAGGACCAAAAAAGAGATCTTCAATTATTATGGGTTTTGCCCTAAGAAATAAAGGAAAAAAAAAAGAATATCTTACTACAATTCATTTCAACTTATTAAAAGACTCTGCAAACCCCAGCTGGGTAACGTGCAGTTGCTACCTTATCATGTGATGACCAGCGACGTAAAGTAGTAATATCCTAGCAAACAGTGGATTGCCAGTCCTTCAGAGAATAAAGAATGCAGCTCATAAGTTATCATCTAAATTCTCAAAATGCTCAGTGAAATTAGAAAATGCATAGTATTTATATATAGTATTTACTATAGTAAAAGGAATACAAATACGTTTACAGAACATTTAAATTTTCCAGAAAATGGTATGCCTAAATTCAAAATATCAAATCAAATATTTAGATTTCTTTTTGGATAAGAAATTCTTATTGTTGAGTAGTCAACTGTTAAGTGTTTTCTGAACTAGAACACGCAAGAGAGAGAACATTTCCAACATGTTTCCAGAATACTTTATCACTACATTAGCAAGCCAATATTCTACTGCCACCTAAAGTAGAAAAACAGAATTACTGCTTATAGTTAAGAGGGAGACAGAAGACAAATGAAAGCTGTAAGTATAACTGAGTAAGTTACATTTTATCAGTCTTTTCTGTTCAGATCTCCTAATCGAAACTTCTCCCACCACCTGTCTGTCAGTTTGCTCTACTGTGGTGACTTAAATGTTGCTGTGATGCTGGAAGCTATGCCACCGGTATTTCAAATACCAGCAGGGTCACTCATGGTGGACAGGTTTCAGCAGAGCTTCCAGACTAGACAGACTAGGAAAAAGGAGCTGGCAATCTACTTCTGACAAGAAAAAAAAAAAAAAAAAAAGCCATTGAAAACCTTATGGATAAAAACAGAACATTGTCCAATATAGTGCTGGAATGGAAGGCACTCAAAATACAACTGGGGAAGAGCTGCCTCCTCAAAGTAGAGCCAACCTTAGTGACGGGGATGGAGTAAAGCTTCCAGGACCTTCGTTTGCTGATGTGGCACAACTCAAAATGAGAAGTAACAGCTGCAAACATCCACTAGTAATCGGAACGTGGAATGTACGAAGTATAAAACAAGGAAAACTGGAAGTCATCAAAAATGAAATGGTTAAAATGGCACATCTTATTATATATATCTTACCACAGTAATTTTTTTTTTAAATCAATACACCTTAAAAAAAAATGAAATAAACAATTGAAGACCAATATCCTAGGCATTAGTGAGCTGAAATGGACTAGTATTGGTCATTTTGAATCAGACAATCATATGGTCTACTATGCAGGGAATGACAAATTGAAGAGGAATGGTGTTGCATTTCAAGATCTATCCTAAAGTACAACGTTGTCAGTGATAGGATAATATCCATACACCTACAAGGAAAACCAGTTAATACGACTATTATTCAAATATAAGCACCAACCCCTAATGCCAAAGACAAAGAAATTGAAGATTTTTACAAGCTGCTGAAGTAAGAAATTGATGAAACATGAAATTAAGATGCACTGATAATTACTGTTGATTGGAATGTGAAAGTTGGAAACAAAGAAGAAGGATCAGTAGTTGGAAAATACAGCCTTTGTGATAGGAATGCCAGAGATTGCATGATAGAATTCTGCAAGACCAACGACTTATGCATCAGAAATATCTTTTTCAACAACACAAAGGACAACTGTACACATGGACCTTGCCAGATGGAATACACAGGAATCAAATTGACTACATCTGTGGAAAGAGACGATGGAGAAGCTCAGTATCATCAGGCAGAACAAGGCCAGGAGCTGAATGCAGAACAGACCATAAATTGTTCATACGCAACTTCAAGCTGAAGCTGAAGAAAATTAAAGCAAGTTCACAAGAGCCAAAGTACGACCTTGAGTACATCCCACCTGAATTTAGAAACCATCTCAAGAATAGATGTAATGCACTAAACACCGATGACCCAAGACCACATGAGTTGTGGGATGACTCAAGTAAAAGGCCATTGGAAAGACAAGAAAGAAGGAAATGACCAAAATGGATGTCAGAAGAAACTCTGAAACCTGCTCTTAAGCACAGAGTAACTAAGGCAAATGGAAGAAATGATGAAGTAAAAGATGTGAACAGGAGATTTCGAAGCGTGGCTTGAGAAGACAGATAAGGTATTATATTGAAATGTGCAAGACTTGGAGTTAGAAAACCAAAAGGGTCTTCAAGCCGAAAGAAATGAAGAAAAAATTCACGCCTCGAGATGTAATACTGAAAGATCCTATGTGCAAAAAACTGAATGACACAGGTAGCAGCAAAAGAAGATGGAAGGAATACACAGGGTCATTGTACCAAAAAGAATACACAGGGTCACTTTACCAGTCAATGTTTAAACATTGCAGGAGGTAGCATATAATCAAGAACTGATGGTACTGAAGGAAGAAGTCCAGGCTAAACTGAAGCACTGGTGAAAAACAAGGCTCCAGGAATACTGACAGAATACCAGTTGAGATGCTTAAACAAATGGCTGCAATGCTGGAACTGCTCACTCGTCTATGCCAAGAAATCTGGAAGACAGCTACCTGGCCAACTGACTGGAAGAGATCCATATTCATGCCCATTCCAAAGAAAGGGGATCAAATGGAATGTGGAAATTATTGAATAGCATTACTATCACATACAAGCAAAATTTTGCTAAAGATAATTAAAAAATGGCTGCAGCCATACATTGACAGGGAACTGTCAGAAATTCAAGCCAGATTCAGAAGAGGACACAGAAAGAGGGATATCATTGCTGATGTCAGACAGATCTCAGCCGAAAGCAGAAAATACCAAAAAGATGTTTATCCGTGTTTTAGTGACTACACAAAGGCACTCAACTGTGTGGATCATAATAAATTATGGATAACATTGCAAAGAATGGGAATTCCAGAACACTTAATTATGCTCATGTGGTGCTTATACATAGACCAAGAAGCAGTCATTTGGACAGAAAAAGGAGATACTGTGTGGTTTGAAATCAGAAAAGGTATGCGCCAGGGTTGTATCTTTTCACCATACTTACTCAATCTGTATACTGTATAGTCCAAGAAGCTGGACTATATGAAGAACGGGACATCAGGATTGGAGGAAAACTCAATAAACCAGCTGCGATATGAAGATGGCACAACCTTCCTTGTTGAAAGTGAAGATGACTGAAGGCACTTACTGATGAAGATCAAAGACCACAGCCTTCAGTATGGGTTACACCTCAACATAAAGAAAACACAAATCCTTACCACTGAAGCAGTAAACAACATCATGATAAATGGCAAAGAAATTGATGTTGTCAAGTATTTGTTTCTTCTTGGATCAACAATCCATGCCCATGAAAGTAGCAGTCAAGAAATCAAATGACGGGAGCAAAAAAGAGAGAAGGAAACCAAAGTCTCAGAGAAGAAACTAGTCTACAGGGCTAAAAGCCTTCACAAGCTACAGCCTCATCTACCCTGAGACCAGAACTAGCTGGTGCCCAGTTACCAGTACCAACCGTTCTGATTAGGGCCACAATAGAGGGACCCTGACAGAAAGTAAAAAAAAAAAAACGTGGAACAGAACTCAAATTCTTAAAAAGTACAGACTTACTAGACCAGTTGAGACTAGAGGATTCCCTCACACTATCACCCAGAGATACTCTTTAAACCTTGAACCGAAAATATCCCCTGAAGTCACCTTGGAGCAAAACAACAGATTGGCACACAAAATAAAGGACGTTACCAGTGGGTATGGTACTCCATTAAAAAACCATGTATATGAGACCACAAGTTCAACAACTACTCTAAAGCAAAGATAAAAAGACAAGTGGACAAGGGAACTAGAGCACTGGAAACAGAATAACCAGAACACAATTAACAAGGATGTTGACACACTGTGAAAAATGTAACCAACCTTAGTGAACAATCTGTATAGAAATTGTCAAATGGGAACCAACTTTGCTGTGTAAACTTACACTGAAAACAAAATAAAATATTAAAAAGAAATCAAACGCAAATCTGCTGCAGGAGACCTCTTTAAAGTACTTAAAAGCAAAGACATCTCTTTCATGACTAAGATGCGCCTGACCCAAGCTATGCTATTTTCAGTCACCTCATATGCATGTGAAAGCTGGACAATGAAAAAGGAAGAACAAAGAAGAGTTGATGCATTCAAATTGGCAAAGAATACCGAATATACCATGGGCTGCCAGAAGAGTGAACAAATCTGCCTTGGAGGAAGTACAATCAGAACGTGCCTGAGAAGCAAGGATGGTGAGACTTTGTCTCACTTACTTTGGACATGTTATCAGGAGGGACCAATTCCTGGAGAAGGACATCATGCTTGGTAAAGCAGAGAGTTATCGATAAAGAGGAAGATCCTCAACGAGATGAACTGACACAGTGGCTGCTACAATAGGCTCAAACGTAGCAACAGTCGTGAGGATGGTGCAGGACCAGGCAATGTTTTGTTCTGTTATACACAGGGTGGCTGAGTCAGGGCTGACTCAATGGCACCAAACAACTAACAATCTAAACATTTTAAGACCACATATTTTGCATCCATTTTTATACTCAAGTTAATTTCTTATTAATATTTGCTGTCCCAAATGTGTAAGAGTAAAGTTCATTTTTAAAGTCACTCTGAAGTATCAAAAAGATACTATTTTATACATCTTCCTCATTTGTAAAGAGAGAACAATAGATTAAAAGTATTGTACATGGTAAAACTTATACCGTACAAAATAAATGCAAAAACTCTACCGCAAAAAGGGGAAAAAGCTCAATATTAAAAACCATCCTGGTTTTTTCACAACTGGTCTTTTTTTTGTTTGTTTGTTTTACAAGAATGAGGTACTTGATACATTCCACAAGAATAAATCTCAATACAGAAGCTGACAGTACCATCCTTTCTTTTAAAAAAAAAAAAAAAAAAAAATCACTCCTGGGAGGTCAACTCTAGACATTTTGTAAACTTAATATCAAATACACTTTTAAGCCTCTGCTTTTACTGTAAAAACTTCCTGCACAATTTTCCAGATATTTAGTAACTAGGATCAAATTCCCATTTTCTCACCATTAGGACCCTGTGCTTTTAAAATAATACACACTACAGCATGCAAAACATTAAACTATCGGAATACTGAAAAGATTAAGCAGATGTCACTTGGTACGAAATTAATCTACCTACACTGTACTCAAAAACATCTCAGCAACAGAATGTTCTTCAAAGGTGTATGAAAAAAGTTTTCGCCAGTGCTGGGTATAAATGGACTAAATTCCTAACATTGAAGAATACAGTAAAAATCAGAATCAAGATGGTTAAATTAAACAAAAAAAAAGTCAAGTGTAGAAAGTTATGTATAGTATGCTTCCCTTTGTGTTTTAAAAAAGCAAGGCTAAACATAGTATATTGTCCTTATGAAAAGTGAACTCTTAGAAATTAAAAACATGATCAATTAAAAATTCAATTAAAAGGCTAGAAGATAAAGTTGAGAAAATCTATCAAAAAGTAGAACCAAAAAACAAGAGAGAGAGAGAGATGGAAAACAGGACAGAAAAGGAAATTCCAGGATTTAGTCTAGAAGGTCTAACCCTAAAAATCAGAGTGCTAGAAAGAAACCAGGGAATAAAGAGGTAAGAAAACAACCAACTTTTCCCAGAACTGAAAGCACTTAGTCTCCAGACTGAAAGGGCCCACCGCGGCCCACATAATGAAATGAAAGAAACCGCACACCAAGGCAGACTATGACATCCAGAAAACAAAGGATAGAGAAAAATCCTAAAAGCTTCCAGAGAGGGGGGAAAACAGGTCACAGTCAATGAACAATGCCTTCAAAATTGTGAGTCAATTATTTCACAACCTAGAAATATATTCTCAGCCAATTATCAATTAAGTGTGAGAACAGAATAACAACATTTTCAGGACTTCAAAACAAAAACAAAACCTCCCGATCGGCCTTCCTTAGGGAGCTGCTTGAGAACTGCTCCAGGAGGGGGGGGCACTAAGCCGAGCTCCAGGGAGAAGATGGGGCTGCAGTGTACATCTCAGCCAGTTAGGTTGATCCTCTGAGACTCGATTTAGCCCCAGAGATCAAATCCAGAAACTTAAAATGCAGTCCCAGGACAGCTAAGTCCTCATCCAAGAAAGATAGAACCATCACCCTAGTCAGCCATATTCATGAGAAACCCCTATTTGGGACCAGGGGTAGACAACTGGGAGAGGAAAAACTAGCTCTGTGCTGCTTCTACCTTTTTCCTTTTATTAATTACACCTAATAACTAGACTCGCTTTTTTTTTTTTTGGTTCATGTTTTGCAGTGGGCTAGGAACTACTCTAAACTCATTTAAATTCCTGAAGGTGGTACATTGCACTCTGCGCCTAGCTCTTCAAAGTACCTGTAACCACTAGCTAAATGTCCACATTCCCCAAGAAACTGTATGATCCGTGAAGGCAAGGACTATAGCTGGGATGTTCATTGCTGTACCCCAAACACAGTGCCTGGCACATAATTAAGATGCTCAATAAATATTTATAGGATGAACAAATGCACAAAAATATTAATACTAGTTATGTCAACAGAGGAAGCCCTGGTGGCGCAGTGGTTAAGAGCTCGGATCCACCAGCTGCTCCTTGGAAATCCTATGAGGCAGTTCTACTCGGTCCGGTAGGGTTGCTATGAGTCGGAATCGACTCAGTGATAATGGGTTTGGTTTCTGGTTTTGGTTTCTGCAACAGAGGGTATTATATATGTTTTCACTCTTCTCAAATTTCTGTATGTCCTTTAATGTAGTTAAATAATGTTTAAAATAATAAATTAGTAAGGGAAAACATACAGGTAGCTAGATTAAAAAAAAAAAAAAAAAGTAAAATCCAGCATCTTTCAGATGATATAACCCAAATTGCAAGATGTACAAAAACTGTATTACCACAGGTCTTTCCTTTCCAGTCAATTCTAGTTCTCAAACAAAATACAAATTCTCATGGCTTCAAGCAACAGAACCAGGTTGTTTAAAATACAAATATTTCTTATTACTTACTTGTACTTGTTGCTGTTGAGCCAATTCCAACTCATGGCAACCCACGTGTCAGAGTAGAACTGCTCCATAGGGTTTCCTTGGCTGTAATCTTTTACGGAAGCAGATCACTAGGCCTTTCTTCCAAGGCGCCTCTGGGTGGGTTCGAACCTCTAACTGTTAGGTTAGTAGCTGAGTGCAAACCATTTGAGCCACCCAGGGATCTAATATTTCTTATAGTCTTTCAGAATTATAATTCTTAATATGTTATTGCTAAATTATTTTCTGTAAGGTATAAACCACCTTTCATATGTGGATAATATTCACTTGATTGATTCTCAGGCTCACAACATTAAATTTTATATGATTTTATATTATATTAATAACATAAACAATATAAATTAATGAACATATACAAACTTTACATCCTCTAAATATGAGAAAAAATTTCCACATTCAAATTCTATCTTATATCTCACTAAGAATACACATTTAGTACTAGAGGACCATTCAAGCTCACAAGAACTAATGAGCCTAAAGAACAAGTTAGTGAAATTTCTCAAGAAGACAAAAAGAGCAAATAGTCCCTATTTCCAGTTTCTAGATTTTTAACCAACTTTTAAACATAATTAGGGCCTTCTATCTGGACACCTGGCTGTGATGCACCTCAAGCACAGCAACCATCTGTCAGTGGAGGCTTGCATGTTGCTATGATGCTGAACAGGTTTCAGCAGAGCTTCTAGATCAAGGTGGACTAGGAAGAAAGGTCTGGCAATCTACTTCCGAAATCGGCCAATGAAAACCCTATGAATCACAACAGTCCAATCCCATTGTGCATGGGGTTGCCATGCGTCGGAGGCCTACTTGATAGCAGCTAACAACAACAAAAAAACATACTGTATTGTTTCCAAATATTAAGCATTGTGAGTTTAAGAACAGATGTTTAGAGCACGGGTAGGCAAACTTTTTCTATAAACGGTCAGACAGTAAATATTTTAGGCTTAGCAGGCCATATGGTCTTTGCTGCAAATATTTAACTCTGCTGTTGTAGCAGCGAAAATAGTCAAAGGCAATACACAAATGAGCGTGACTGTGCTCTAATAACACTTCATTTATAAAAACTAACAGCAGGCCAGATTCATCCTACTGGCTGTAGTCTGCCAACTCCTGGTCTAGAGTATTACACTTTCTAGCTCTCCTCCATATAGAAATGGTGTAGATTTTCTCCCTGTGCTTAACTTGTTAGTGGCAATCTCTAAATTTAAGCAATATCCACTCATTCACTTATTCTATAAATTTTTATTAAGTGCTTACTGAATGTGAAGAAAACAAAAATCCTCACAACTGGACCAATAAATAACATCACGATAGATGAAGAAGAAATTGAAGTTGTCAATGATTTCATTCTACTTGAATCAACAATCAGCATCCACAGAAGCAGCAGTCAAGAAATCAAACAATGTATTGTACTGGGCAAATATGCTGCAAAAGATCTCTTCAGAGTTTTAAAAAGCAGAGATGTCACTTTCATGACCAAGGTACGTCTGACCCTAGCCATGGTCTTTCCAATCACCTCATATGCTTGTAAAGCTGGACAATCAGAAAACGCAAAAGAAGAACTGATGCATTCCAACTGTGGTACTGGTAAAGAATAGTGAATGTATCGTGGACCACCAGAAGAACAAACAAATCAGTCTTAGAAGAAATAAAACCAGAATGCTCCTTAGAAGCTGGGTGGCAAAATTTTAGCTCGCTTACTTTGAACAAATCATCAGGAAACACCAATTGCTAGAAAAAGACACTGTCTCAGTCTGGGTTCTCCAGAGGAGCAAGACCAGTGAGGTGTATCTATAAGTATACATCGAGAGATTTACTTCAAAAACATGGCTCAGGCAATTGGGAGGACTGGCAAGTCCCAAATCCGTGGGTCAGGCAACAAGCTGAAGACTTCTGCAGGCTTATGTCCCAAGAACCAGAGGTCAGGCAATGAAAAGAATGCAGGGTCCAGACAGTCTTGCTGGAACATCCATTTATATGCTGGAGGAAGGCCACATCCCCAAGGAAACTCCCCTTTCAACTGATTGGCGGATCACATCAGATCACATCATGGAGGTGACTGAATTATATACTACACTATAGAAGAGCAGTCAGCCCATTGTCTGCGAAGCCACAGAGAATCCTAGCCTAGCCAAGTTGACATGTAACAGCAACCATCACAGACATTATGTTTGGTAAAGTAGAGGGCCAGCTAAAACACGGGAACCCTCGATGAGATGGACTGACACAGCAGCTACAACAATGGACTCAAACACACCAAAGATCATGAAGATGGCGCAGGGCCAGGCAATGTTTTGTTCTGTCGTACGTAAGGTCTTCAAGAGTTGGAGCTGACTCAATGGCAACTAACAATCACAACCACATACCAGAAACAGTACCAGGTGTTACAGATAAATAAAAAGTAATACCAAAGTCCTTGCCCTCTTACTGCTTACATTCTAATGGGGAAGTCAACAAGTAAACAAGTTCATAAGTATATAATTTCAGGTAGTGCTAAGAATCATTAAGAAAAAACAGGGTAACAAGAGTGAGAGGGAGGAGGAGGCTCTATAGACAGGTCAGGGATGACCTGGATACTACTCGGCAGTGTTTTTAAAATAAGTGAGAAAAGGAGAGAACTTTTAGGCAAGCTCTTCTCTAGGTACCCTACAATTTTTATCTCATATGAAAATATGGTCCACCTAGAGAGGGCGAGTGGCCCCCAATGTTGGAAGAACCTAAGAAGAAATTGTATCTGTTATGGCCTGCAATCGCTTGTCCTCATCCCCTATATGCCAAGCAAATATCTCAAAAACAAAGATACCAAATTCCCTAGGAAGCCTTCTCTGACCACTCCAAGAGTAAGATTTGATAGAAATAGGACATTCACCAGTGGTTTAATATGTTGTTAGGTACCGTAGAGTCAATTTCAACTCGTAGCAACCCCTTGTGACAGAGCAGAACTGCTCCATAGGGTTTTCTAGGCTGTAATCTTTATAGAAGCAGATCTCCTGGTCTTTCTTCCATGGAGCCGCTGGGTGGGTTCGAACCACCAACCTTTTGGTTAGCAGCCAAGTGCTTAACCATCGCATCACCAGGGCTCCTTGTGATTTAACATACCAACTAAAATTAGAATGTCTAGGGATCACACCTGAGATATCACCCTTTATATTTCCATAATACAATCCACTTATATCCTGAGATAATCTTTTTTTCTGGATTCAAAATCTATAGGTGAAAACAGTAAAAGTAAAGTACAGAGCTCCTTTTTTTAAAGCATGTTGTTAGTTGCTGTGATGGTTAAGACTGTGTGTTGACTTGGCTGGGCCATGATTCTCAGTGTTTATATGTGATCACTCCCATGACTGAACATGCTGTGAGCAGCCAATTAGTTGAAAGGTAGTTTCTTTAGGGGTGTGGCCTGCACCCGAATATAAGCAGACGTTTTGGCTTTTGCTCGCTCTGGATCCTGCAGCTGCCTCCTGTTCATCTGACCTCAGGTTCTTAGGACTTGAGCCATCAGCTTATCTGCTGATCTTCAGATTCATCCATCTTCACAGCCTATGAGCCAGAGCCCCACTTTCCGATCTGCCAATCTTGGGTTCACCAGGCCCTGCAGCTACATGAATCGGGAGAAGCCTCTATCCTGATCCACGGACTGGGACATTCCAGCCTCTACAATCATGTGAGCTGTTTCTTTGATATAAATCTCTCTCTATATATATTTATATGCTTTACTGGTTTTGCTTCTCTAGAGAACTCAACCTAAGACAGTTGCCATCGAGCTGATTCTGACTCAGGACAACTCCATGTATGCAGGGTAGAACTGCTCCGTAAGGTCTTCAAGGCTGTGACCTTTCAGAAGCAGATAGAGAGGCCTTACTTCCAAGGTGCCTCTGGTTGGGTATGAACCAGCCTCTCAGTTAGCAGTTCAGCACTTAACCATGTGCACCACCCAGGGACTCCTTTTAAACCATATGCAGTTTTAAAACAAATAGCAAGTATAAAAGGATAACAGATGAAACTTCAAAATTAACTTGAATCAAAGTGTAATTTTAGACTAACTGCTTAGATTCCCTGAGTCTCCGTTTCCTAATCTTTAAAATGGGTGTCCACCATATAAGCCTACTGCAAGAAACAAATGAAGTAACATGTAAAAGGTCTCATACGGTTCCTAACACATAGGAAGCCCACAAGAATCGGTAATTATTTTGATAGTCTATCTCATTTTGGCACCAAATTCACTGGTTTCCCATTTTTCTATGACTAGTTCTAAGTCCAAAGTTATCCAGTACAGTAGCCATTAGCCACATGTGGCTATTGAGCACTTGAAATGTGGCTAATTGGAATTGAGATGTGCTGTAAGTGGAAAACACACCAATTTCAAATACTTTGTGAAAAAAAGGAATATAAAACATATAATTATTTTATATCGACTACTTGTTAAATTATAATGTTTTGGATACATTGGGTTAAATAAAAAATATTGTTAAAATTAATTTCATCCGTTTCTTTTTCTTTTCTTTTTTTGTTTTTAATGTGGCTATAGAAGTTTTTAAATGGCGCGCTGGGCTCTCATTATTTCTATCGGACCGGCTGGTCTACATTGTGACTTCAAGCTGGTAAATATGTCTTAATCATACAATGGATCTCCTGACAGGTGTTCACTGTGGGTAACCCACCCCTTATCCTGTAGACACTGCTCACTCTAAATCTCCCCATTCCGCGACCTGGGGAAGCTGGCGACTTATCGCGCTTAATTTTTAAGAGCCCAGCGCCCACAGAACCAAACGGCAACTCGAAATTGCTACCCACACAACACCAGGCAGCGAAGAGGTGTCCTGGGCAAAAGCGCAGAGTCCCCATCCGCGACCGTCGATCAGCCCTGACGGAGGCCAGGAGCCTGAGCAGAGTGTCAGCCCCAGGGAAGCGACAGGGCGCCGGAGCGAGCCCCGGGATCAGGAGGAACGCAATGCCTCCGGAGCAGGCAGCAGGGGCGTGAGGAGGGGAGCCTCCTCAGCAGCGGGGGACAGAGCCCGAGGGCAGCGAGGATGGGGCTGGGCTCCGCGGCAGAGGCTGCGGGGAAGAGCGGTACCTTAAGAATCCCCCGCATCTTCGCCAGGAAGGGGCGGAACTCCTCGGGCGGCACCTCCGGGTACAGCTGGCTCCGCAGCAGCTCCTCCGTGATGCCCGGGTGCCCGTGGAAGGCGTCCTGGGCCAGGCCGCTCAGCAGCCCGCTCAGAGGCTTGCTGCTGTCAAGCTCGCCCGCCATGGTCTGCGGGGCCCCGCCCACAAATAGCTGAGCGCAGCCCGGCCACGGCGGCCGAGATGGGCCGAAATAGCCTGGGCAAAGGCCCTCGAGGAACGTGAGGGCCGGGCCTCCCAAGGGTCGGGGTTGGCTGCTTAGATGCTGTAAACGCTGCTCTGCCAAACTCACCCCCTTAGGCGGCCGCTGTTCAGTTTAGAAAAGATCACGTGGCTTCCCCTGATTTCCTTCGTCACCGCAGATCCTGCCCAAAGGACAGATCGCTGGGTGGAGATCACAGAGATGGGGTAACATCCTATGCCTGTCGCCAGCTTGTTAACTTTGGGGTGGCTGTATCTCATTCCAGGCTTTGCCACTCCGTTAACTGAATAGGACCTATTGCTTAGATCCCATCCCTGCCTAATCCTTACCTGCCCACCTTTTGTCCAGGAGATTTATCCCCTGATAATTTACAGTGTGTTTGCTTGGGCTGGCAACTGCCTTTTTTATACATGTGTCCTGTCTTTCCAACTGGATTAGTAGCTCTGATCCAAAGCCCCCTTTCTATAACAAATATTTTGTAACACCATTTTTACTATCCTGAAAGGAAATGCATAGATAATTTAACTTCCTAGCCATATAATTTCCAAAAATTAATATATTATCCAACCATAAAAAAAAAAAACACGGATTCATGCTACAACACGAATGAACCTTAAAAACATTATGTAAATGAAGTAAGTCAGACAGAAAAGGCCGGATGGTGTATCATCCCATGTAACGCAATGTCCAGAATAGGCGAATCCATAAAGACCGAAAGTAGATCAGTGGTTGACAGGGAAAGAGGGGATCAGGAGTGACTGCTAACAGGTACAGAGTTTCCGTTTGGGGTTATGAAAATATTCTAGAATTAGATATTGGTGATGGTTTCACAACCTTGTAAATATACTAAAAAAAAAAACCACTGAATTTACACCTTAGAATGATGAACCTTATAGTATGTGAATTATATTGCAATTAAACATTCAATAAAATGATTTAATTGTAATTTAAGATAAAAGAAATTTATAATATGTACTTCAGTGGGTACTTTTGGGGACAGCTACACTAGGTGGCTAAAAGACACAGGTTAGTAGCCAGGTCTCTACATCTGTAGGTGAGACCACCTATGACTTCTACAAATGCAAATTGAGACAAGTGGGTCGTACTGGTGGCTCCAGACCAAGAAGTTACCACTGATAACATGATGATCTGAAATGTGAACAAAGGTTGGGAAAGTTCAGAACAAAAACCGTTCTTCTCTTACTTGACACAGTGGCAAATCTGGAATGTTCTGTGTATACTGAAGCCACGCTGAAAGTGCGTTGTGTTTATATGTCACAATGGAGTTAGGTTTTACACTTGAACAGTAACAAACAGGTAGGCTTTTCACTTACATGAATTTCCCCTGCACAGCAGGGTGTCTTCTATCCCTGGTCTGTCTAACCTGTGCCACTCCTCCCCCTCTGTTATTGTGACAACTTAAGTGCCCTTTCAAGGCAGTGCCACCTGCTGAGAATCACAGATCTACACTGCTTTGATGTTCATGCAGTGTTTGCCTGCAGGAAGTATTCTTTAAAATACAAAGTACCTAAGATATTTCTTGGTGGCCTAGTGGTTAAGAGCTATGACAGCAGTTCAAATCCCCCAGGCGCTCCTTTGAAACCCTATGGGGCAGTTGAGACGGACTCCACGGCAATAGGGTTTGGGGTAAAGGGATTAATTTCCTAAGAACAAATTAAGAGATGCTGTCATGGCTCCAAGAAAGCAAACTCAGAGATAAGTCTTATGTAGTGTTGAGCGCACTTGCAGAAGTTGCAGGGAATGTTGATATAAAGGAAAAAGAAAAGTGTGGCAAGTGGAAAGAAACCGCGCTATTAAGTACACGACTTCCAAATTACCCACCAGAAAAGCTGTATCAGTTTGCATCACCACCAAAATTATAGAAGTGCCCATTTATTTCTTTGAAACCTTACTAACTGGTATTATTCTTTTTAACCTTCTCCATCTGATAGGTGAAAAACACTTCTTTTTTAATTAACATTTCTTGAATTTTGATAGTACTTTTTTAATGTATTTATTGACTGTATTTCCTCTTATTTGCTTGCCCTTTTTTTTTTTCAATTCAACAAAATAAAAATTTATTGAAGACTTTCTTTTTTTTTTCCAGGTTTTTTTTTTTTTTAATTGTACTTCAGGTGAAGGCTTACAGAACAAATAGTTTCTCATGAAACAGAAGTACACATGTTGTTTTTGCCCATCTTTCTAGAGGGGTTTCTGTCACTTTTTACTGATTTCTAGGAGTGCCTTATACATTGTTGGGTGCCGTTGAGCCAATTTTCCACTCATAGCGACTGTCATATGTACTACAATATTTTTCTCCGGTTGATGTAGTCAAATCTATCTAGCTGCATAGAAGAAGTCTAGATTATCCATCAAAATGATTAAGTATAGTTTCTCTCTGAGTAATTGAGCATAGTTTTTGTCTTCTTCTTTCTACTTACCTGATTTTTCTAACATGTCTACAGTGTATATGTATCACTATTGTAATAAAATTTATTTTATTTTTTATTTATTTATTTTATTTATTTTTATTTATTTTATTTATGACAATGAAAAGATTAATATGTTCTAAAATCAATATTCTTTCAATGAAAAGCTTAAGAGAACATGTGTTCTACATTACTGAGAAAAACTGTGAGCCTTACATAAAACAAAACCAAATGCACAGCTGTCAAGTCAGTTCCAACCCATAGTGACTGTACAGGACAGAGCAGAACTGCCCCATAGGATTTCCAAGGAGTGGCTGGTGGATTTGAACTATCAGTCTTTTCGTTAACAGCCTGAGCTCTTAACCACTGTGCCACCAGGGCTCTGAACCTTACATAAGTGGTTTTGATACGTTTTTTATATTATTAGATGCTCTGAAAATCTGATAAAATCTTCAGAGGCTTTCCCCAAAAATGCAAATACACACCAAATGTGGCCTGCAATATCCACTGGTGAATTTACCCCTCTAAAGTCTTCCTATAAACTCCCAAGTTTTCCATGGGCCCTCACTAAGAACTCCCTCTCAGTACTGTTGTTGTTAGATGCTGTCTAATTGGTTCTGACTCATAGCGACGCTACGTACAACAGAACAAGACACTGCCTGGTCCTGCACCATCCTCACAATCATTGTTATGCTTGAGCCCATTGTTGCAGCCACTGTGTCAATCCATCTCATCGAGGGTCTTCCTCTTTTTCGCTGACCCTCTCCCTTACCAAGTATGATGTCCTTCTCCAGGGACTGGTCCTTCCTGATAACATGTCCAAAGTACGTGAGACAAAGTCTCGCCATCCTCACTTCCAAGGATCATTCTGGCTGTATTTCTTTCAAGACCAACTTGTTCGTTCTTTTGGCAGTCCATGGTATAGTCAACATTCTTTGTCAACACCATAATTCAAAGGCATCAATTCTTCAGTCTTCCTTATTCATTGTCCAGCTTTTGCATGTATATGAGGCAATTGAAAATATCATGGCTTGGCATACAACTTGTACTAGGAGAGGTCATGGAAGCTCCACAGACACTTTCAAACTCCCTGAGGGACTGAATTGCTGGGCGGAGGGCTGTGGCCACCATGGTCTCAGGGAACATCTAGCTCAACTGGCATAACACAGTTTGTAAAGACAATGTTCTACATTCTACCTTGGTGAACAGCGTCTGGGGTCTTAAAAGCCTGTGAGCAGCCATCTGAGATACTCCACTGGTCTCATCCCTTCGGAAGCAAGGGAGAATGAAGAGAACAAGATACAAGGAAAAGATTAGTCCAAAGGACTAATGGACCACAGCTACCACGGCCTCCACCAGACTGAGTCAAGTACAGCTAGATGGTGCCCGGCTATCACCACGGACTGCTCTGACCGGGATCACAATAGAGGGTTCTGGACAGAGCTGGAGAAGGATGTAGAACAGAATAACTCACAAAAAAAAGACCAGATTTACTGGACTGACAGACTGGAGAAACCCTGAGAATATGGCCCCCAGACACCCTTTTAGCTCAGTGGTGAAGCCCCTCCCAAAGTTCACCATTCAGGCAGGGATTGGACAGCCTCATAAAACAAAACAGGACTAATGAGGCACAGCAGTCCAGGGACAAGGACTAGAACGCAGGAGGGGAAAGGGAAGCTGGTGTTAGGGAACCCAAGTTTGAGAAGGGACAGTGTTGACATGTCATAGAGTTGTTAATCATTGTCATAGGGCAATATGTTTACTAACTGTTTAATGAGAAACTATTTGTTCTGCAAACCTTCATCTAAGGTATACCAAAAAAAATAAAATTATCTGTGTGAGATCAAATTGACAACAGCAACTCAAAAGGTTTGATGGGAAGCCTAGGGGACAGTGAGTTGAAGATAATGGTGATGGAATAATTTGGAAAAGGACAGTAAGAATAGCAGCACAACTGGAAGAACGTAATCAATATCACTAAATTGTACATGTAGAAACTTTTGAAATGGTGTAACTTTGGCTATGTATATTTTCACCAAAATAAAGGTCCTCAAGGTCGAGAAGGGAGAGTGTTGACATGTCGTGGGGTTGTTAACCAATGTCATAAAACAAATATGTGTACTGACTGTTTAATGAAAAACTATTTGTTCTGTAAACCTTCATCTAAAGTACAATAAAAAAATTAAAAAAAAAGAAAATATCATGGCTTGGGTCAGATGCACATTAGTCCTCAGAGTGACATCTTTGCTTTTCAACCCTTTAAAGAGGTTTTTTGCGGCAGATTTGCCCAATGCAATACGTCGTTTAGATTTCTTGACTGTTGCTTCCATGGGCATTGATTGTGGATCCAAGTAAAACTCTCTCAGTACTCCTCAGTTATTTCTATTTAATCTCCCAAAGATTATTCTTTTAGAAGCAAGGAAAAATGCATCGCTATCATTATTTAACTCTCATCCAAATGTATGTAATACCTAAATATATCACTGACTGTCTGACAGCAAGTTCTAAAACACCGGGGTGACCAATAAAAGAAATTCATGCCTGTGCCACCAGGGGCCGCTATTGCCAGTGAAACTGTTAAATGGGGTTGGTAGCAGCCACATTTTTAGAATGCCTTTCAAACAAAAGGATCAAAGTACAAAACTTTATTTTATTAAATCTCGAAACACAACCTGTTTTGTAGATACCAAACCTGGGCACAGGCGTAGTAAGAAAATTGCCTAAGGCTACACAACAAAAAGAAAAAGACAGAAGCCCTGACTCAGAGGCAAACTATATGCACCAAACCAGCTCTCCTTGTAAACAGGTTTCCTTTTCATTGGGGCCAAATATATTTCCATCCTAAGTTCTATTTCTTATGAGGTTTTCCACTTTTGAAAAAGTTCAAATAAAAAATGTGAACCGAAATAGTATGCAAAGACAAAGTCCCCAAAATTTTTGCAAAGTTTTGCAAAAAGCTCCCTCTGCTCCCTAACTCTGCTCCAATTTTTTCCAATTCTACCTTTATTACTATTCACTCTCCACTCAACCAGCCACTGTTGAGATATTAGTTGAGATCTTTGTGCCAGTCATTTACCTAGGCTCCAGGGATACAAAAATGAGTTGGAGAGTCACTGCCCTAAAATCTTACATTCTGGTAAGGGAAAATGATATATAAACAAATGATTGAAATAAAACGAACTTAAGGGTTGTTACTACTTGTTATCTCTAGCAGCCATTGAATTGGTCCATGGTGACCCCAGGCACAACAGAACGAAATGCTGCCTGGTGATATGCCATTTGCATGTCCGACTGGGGAAATAGGTGGTTGTAATCCATAAGGTTTTCATTGGCTGATTTTCAGTAGATGGCCAGGCTTTTCTTCCTAGTCCATCTTAGTCTGGAAGCTCCGCTAAAAGCCGAAAGCTCTTCATCATCATAGCAAGGTGCAAGCCTCCACTGCCAGACAGGTAGTGGCTGCGTATAAAGTGCATTGGCCAGGAACCCCAAGCCTCAATATTCTTCAACAACACCGTAATTCAAAGTCGCCATTTTATTCTCCAGTGCTTCTATCCTGAATGCAGCGTAAAAGCAGCTCATGATCACAGCATTAAGTACTTTGAACAAACCTACCGCAGACATCAAGGTACTTTATGGGCACTCAAGAATTATTTGTAAACGAATATTGAACGAACCTCCCCTGCATAAACTTCCTTATTCACTTATAGTGCCTCTTGTCCTAACTCTGGATTGAAATACTGCTTTCAGCTACTTACTGGTTTACCTTGAGTTTCAATTCCCTTTCTGTGCTTTAGTTCTCTTATATAATAGAGATAAAGGCACCTATTTCATAGGTTGTGAGAATTAAATGAGATAAAACGTGTAAAGGGCTTAGAATTGTGCCTAGTACGTAACTGTACTAAATAACCGTTCGTTATTATGATGCTTATGATCCCTAACAGCCAGTGGCTATATTACGTAAAAGAAAGTAGTGTAAAACGAGGTGGCTCTCCTAGACAGGCAGTAGATTGCGCAAGCAGTCAACAGCTCCATGACTTAAGATTCTCTCCTATTTAATCAGTGTGTTTAAGCCTCTAACTACCACTCAGTATCAAACAATATGAGACAACCAAGCCCAACACTTAAACCAAAGGATCCGACCAGCTCAATTCCTCTCTCTTTCGAATCCTTTTTAAAGTAAATAAAACTCAGGTCTCAGAGCCCAGCAGAAACCGACCCAGTTACGCCCCACATCGTGCTCAACCTCGCCTCCAGGCGCTGCCCGAGTTAACGGAGGGGACCTCAAGGCCGAGGAGGGTGGGGTGGGGAAATGTAGGTGTCCCCAACACCCGCCTTTAAAATCCGGGGTTGTCATCGCTGCCTCGCACTAGGCCGCCTCCCCGAGACCCCCGTCCCCAGCGCCCAGGACTAACACCCCCTAAGCCCGGAGCTCCCGGCTGCAGCAGCTCGCGCGGCGCGCGGCGGGCAGCCTCCTACGTCACGGCGGCGCCGCGCTGAGAGGTAGGCCCCCTTCCCCAGCCGGCGCCGCTTTCTGGAAGGTTCGTGGTTGCCGTGGGTACGTTCCGTTATTCCGCGGACGGCTGGAATCCGCGTCCATCCGTCCTTCCCGACCCTGCACAGACCCGGCCAAGGTTGCCATGCCGGAGAACGTAGACCCCCGGAGCGGGGCGCCCGCCGGTACTGCCGGCGGCCGGGGAAAGGGCGCTTATCAGGACCGCGACAAGCCGGCCCAGATCCGCTTCAGCAACATCTCCGCGGCCAAAGGTATTGCCCCCGGGCCCTGACCCTCGGCCGGGCCCCGCGGAGTCGAACTATGCATTCTCACCCTGGTTTTGGGCGGACATGGCCCGTTTTCTGTCCTTCAAGTGATGTCCTCTTATTCTCCCAGTAGAGGAAATCCTGAGGAGGGCTGTTTTTTTCTGTTTCCGCCTAATAATTCCCGATCCCGAGCATGGAGAGCTCTTACACCTGTCCCATTGTGGGTCTTATAGTCCATAATTTTTCATGCTGTGCTTCATTGATCACATTAGGGCAGCGTTTTTGTCCAAAATGCGGAGGCCTACGTGCAACAGTCCCTTGGGATCGGACTCTTAAGAGCTTGTTGGATCCACTGGCAGAATGTTGTTTGCACATTTTTTTATCTCTTGTTTGTAACGATACCATTTAAATAAGCTTCCCTTGACATATAAGTATTGAGAATTAGGGTAAATTCTCCCACATTTTAATTGGGCAGGGCCCACTGTACTGCGGTAGGGTAACCGAGATTTGCGGACCTGAGTTTCAATTTTTGCTTCTATTATTTCGTAGCTTTGTAGTCTTTAATTATCCAACCTCTGAGTCAAGATCTTTTCAACTATAAAACTGAGGAGGAAAATGTTCGCTTTTTAGAGTGGTGAGGATTAAGAGAAGTCGAGCCGAGATGAAGTCAGGAAGGAAAAGTGAGAACAAAGGCTTAGAGATCCTGTCCAGGGTGTGTGTTGAGAACAGTATTTCATTTGGGTTGGAGAATGAGCTGCATGAAGGAATGAGAGGTGAGATTAGAAAGGTAGGTTGGGGCCGGATCTTGAACGCCCCCAGTGTCCTGGAAATCGTTTGGTTAATCGCCCCAGCTTCAGATCGTCCGTCAGTACAACGAGGTAATAGCCAGTTTGTAGGGTTGCTGTGAGGATTAAATGAGTTAAAAGTATATAAAGAACCGTGGGGTGGGGCAAATGTTAAGTGCTGGACTATTAACTGAAAGGTTGGCGGTTCATACCCACTCTCAGAAGCTTCTTGGAAGTTAGGCGAAGGCCATCTGCTTCCAAAAGGTCCCCACCTACTGCTGTTGAGTTGATTCCGACTCATAGTAAACTTACAGAATGAAGTAGAATTGCCTTACTTACAGAAGCAGACTGCAGTGTCTTTCTCCCACCGAGCGCCTGGTGGATTCAAACCGCTGACCTTTTGGTTAGCAGCCAGCTGCTGTAACCACTTTGCCCCAGGGCTCCTTGAAAACCTTATGGAGCCCTTCTACTCTGCACACACGGTATTGAGTCGGAATTGACTCAAGGACAACTAACAAAAACAACATGCAAAGTATATAGCTTTAGAAGTGTTTGAGGTTATCGGCCCAGGTGACAGGAGGAAGGATGGTGGAAGATAAGTTCCGATTTGGGCATGATGAGATGGAGATATCACATTGGCCAGGTGGATAGACTAAGGAGTCATTTGAAAGTTTAGGAGAGAATATACCTCGAAATAAAGATTTGGTAGATCTGTCTAAAGAGCATAAGGTTAGATTTATTAGATTAGAAAGAGGCTGTTGAAAGATAAATTCTGGGGACCATCTGTAGAGCCAAGAGAACTATATAATATCATTGTAGACTTTTAACAAGGAAGATACAGAATGGGAGATTCACCTTCGGCATCTTTGAAACAACAGTGCACCGAGAATGCAAACAAGACTAGGAAGGAAAGGCCAGCTGTAGTTCTCAAAGAACTTAACCTTGTATGTTAATTGAAGAGAGATCAGCGTGCAAAGAGGCACTGGTTTTTCCAAGACAGACAAAACCCTACAAACTGGAAAGGCTGCTGCCAAGTGCATTTTTAGCTTAAATCAGGGAGCCGGTTTTTTATTTCACTGCTTTTGAAAAAAGGATAATAGTACCATTTGTCAGTGATGTGAAAAACAAACACAAAAGGACAGTGTGTGTCCTCCTCGGGTCTTCACATTGCTAGAGATAAGGACTGTTTTTAAGGTGAATTGGGTGACTTATAGAGTCATGGTCATGTGGATCTACAAAACTCACCTGAAAGTGTAATATTGACTGGATAATTAGGAATAGGAGCCCAAACTTATGAAATAATTATGTAGACTATATTTGATGAGATTATACCAAACACTTAAAAATATCACGTATTCACACAGGTATAGGGGAAAGCATTAAGCTAGTTGTGAAATATACAAACATCATAAGGACATAGTCTCTGCCATATGTATGTGGACTGAAACTGTATGTGAGAAAGGGGAAATTTAATCATTTGTCCTGAATTTAGAAAAGGTACTGTTCATCAATTCCAGTTTCTCTTGGGAAATAATTTTAAGTGTTTTAATAAATACAGATATTCTCATGAGCGAGTAATAGGTGCTTGATGTATTGACATAGACTAAAAGCTATGATTTGAGGGGTTTTTTGGGGGGTTTGTTGTTTTTGTCAAAGGGTGTTTTGCTCTACAGCATTTTTAGGGGTTGTACCACTACTGTTGGCTCTGTTGGAAGTGTTAATGTTAAATTTTTACTGTTGGCCTTTGTATGCCAGGTGCTGGGACCACATTAATGAATAGAACAAAAGTCTTTGTCCTCAGAGATTACGTCCTAGTTGGAGCAGACAGAGGGTGAACAAATAAGTGAATTATATAGTATGTTAATTTAGCCTGTCCTGTTGTTGCTTGTTCTGTTTTAAGGAATGGAGAAAATAATGCAATTGCATAATCACAGCTCACGACTAGATGTACCATTTTACTACTGTAGGAGGATTAGGTAAATCCTCAGATTTTGTTTTGCCATAGGCAGAGCATAAGTACTACATGCAGTGACTTGAACAACAAAAGGGTGAGGTGTTATACGTTTAAAAAGAGTAAAATGATTATTCTGTTTCTAATTTTTCTTTAGTGGATATAGTGAGCTGTTGTACACCATATCCTAATAAGGACAAAATGATCATTGAGGAGAGAAATACTTTCTAAAGAGTCTTGATTTTTCTTTCTCTTTTTTTCTTCCGTTTACAGCTGTTGCTGATGCCATTAGAACAAGCCTTGGACCAAAAGGAATGGATAAAATGGTAAAAAGCTGAGTTACTCAGTACTTAACTGAACAGTACTGTCTGCATTACAAGATCTTGGATAGAAGGATAAGATGTGCCGTTTAAAAAGTCGAAACTGTTAGGTACCGTAAGAGTTTAGAGGAGTGAGAGATAAGTTTGTGGTGGGCAAGTCATAACTAATTCCTATTTTGTTTAACACTTTGTAAAATAATGAGAGTGCATGTGAAAAAGCAGATATCTGTTGTGTAGGTAGGTGGACAGTTCAGTAAGGCTAGGTGTCAGGGCTTGAGTTCTGCATTCCTTATTATCTCAACTCTGTGACCTGACATAGGTCTACTTCTGGCTTGGTTGACTGGCCCATAAAACATATGCATTCCAGTAACATGTGAGTAGTATACCATCAAATTCAGTGCTAGTTAATACCTGGAGCGAAAGATAAGAAGGCAGTATGGAGTATTGGAAGATACACAAATTTGTATTTCCTCTGGATACAGGCGTCCCTTGTTTTATTGCGCTTTGCAGATACTGCGGGTTTTTTTGGTTTTTTTTTGTTTTTTTTTTGTTTTTTTTTTTTTACAAATTGAAGGTCTGTGGCAGCCGTGCATCAAGCAAGTCTGTCGGCTCCATTTTTCCAACAGCACGTGCTCACTTTGTGTCTCTGTCACGTTTTGGTAATTTTCACGATGTTTCAGACTTTTTCATTATTATTACATTTGTTATGGTGATCAGTGATCTTTGGTGTTACTATTGTAATTGTTTTGGGGCACCACGAACTGCGCCCATATGAGACAGCAAACTTATTCTGGTATATGTTTTGACTGCTCCACCAACCAGCTGTTCCCCATCTCTCTCTCTCTCCTCAAGCCTCCCTATTCCCTAAGACAAGATGATTGAAATTAGGCCAATTAATAACCCTACAGTGGCCTCTAAGGAAGAGTTGCACATCTCTCATTTTAAATTAAAGCTAGAAATGATAAAGCTTGGTGCAGAAGACATGTCAAAAGCCAAGATAGGCCAAAAGTTAGGCCTCTTGAGCTGCCAAGCAGTTAGCCAAGTTGTGAAAGCAAAGGAGAAGTTGTTGAAGGAAATGAAAGGTGTCACTCCAGTGAACACACAAATGGTAAGAAAGCGAAACAGCCTTATTGCCGATGCGGAGAGAGTTTTAGTGTCTGGACAGAAGATCAAACCAGCCACAGCATTCCCTTAAGCCGAAGCCTAATCCAGGGCAAGGCCCTAACTCTCTTCAGTTCTGTAAAGGCTGAGAGAGATGAGGAAGCCGCAGAAGAAAAGTTTGAAGCTAGAAGAGGTTGGTTCATGGGGTTTGAGGAAAGACGCCATCTCCATAACCTAAAAGTGCAAGGGGAAGCAGTGAGTGCTGATACAAAAGTCACAGCAGGTTACTCAGAAGATCTGGCTAAGATCACTGAGGAGGGTGGCTACACTGGACAACGGATTTTCAGTGGAGGGGGAACAGCCTTACATTGGAATAAGATGCCGTCTAGGACTTTCATAGCTACAGAGAAGTCAATGCCTGGCTTCAGAGGCTAGGCTGACTCTCTTGTTACGGGCTAATGTAGCTGGTGACTTTTAAGTGGAAGCCATTGCTCATTTACCATTCAGAAGATCCTAGGGCCCTTAAGAATTATGCTAAATCTACTCTCTCTGTGCTCTACAAATGGAACAAGAAAGCCTGGATGACACACATCTGTTTACACCCTGGTTTATTGAATATTGTAAGCCCACTGTTGAGGCATACTGCTCAGAAAAAAAGATTTCTTTTGAAATATTACTGCTCAGTGATGATATACCTGGTCACCCAAGAGTTCTGATAGAGATGTACAAAGAGGTTAATGTTGTCTTCATATCTGCTAATACAACATCCATTCTGCAGCCAGTGGACCAAGGACTAATTTCAAATTTCAAGTCTTATTATTTAAGAAATACATCTTGTGAGGCTATAGCTTCCATAGATAGTGATTCCTCTGAATCTGGGCAAAATAAATTGAAAACCTTCTGGAAGGGATTCACCATTCTAGATGCCATTAAGAACATTCGTGAATCATGGGAGGAGGTCAAAATATCAGCATTAACAGTAGCTGGAAAGAAGCTGATTCCAATCCTCATGGATGATTTCAAGGGGTTCACTACTTCAGTGGAGGAAGTAACTGCAGATGTGCTAGAAATAGCAAGAGAACTAGAATTAAAAGGGGAGCCTGAAGATGTAACTGAATTGTTGCAATCTGATGATAAAACTTAACAGATGACAGGTTGCTTCTTACAGATGAGCAAAGAAAGTGGTTTCTTGGGGTGGAATCTGCTGGTGAAGATGCTGTGAACATTGTTGAAATGACAACAAAGGATTTAGAATATTACATAGACTTAGTTGTTAAAGCAGTGGCAGGGTTTGAGAGGATTGACTCCAGTGTCAAAAGAGGTTCTACTGTGGGTAAAATGTTATCAAACATTGCATGCCACAGAGAAATCTTTTGTGAAAGGAAGAGTCAGTTGATGGCAGCAGACTTCATTGTTGTCTTATTTTAAGAAATTGCCACAACAACCACCACCTGATCAGTCAGCAGCCATCAGCATGGAGGCAAGACCCTCCACCAGCAAAAAGATTACAACTCACTGAAGGCTTAGATGATGATTAGCATTTTTTAACAATAAAGTATTTTTTAATTAAGGTATGTACATTGTTTAGACATAATGCTATTGTACACTTAATAGACAATCAAAAAACAACCAAACCAGTTGCCATTGAGTCCATTCTAACTCACAGCAACCCTACAGGACAGAGTGGAACTGCCTCATAGGATTTCCAAGAAGCGGCTAGTGGATTCAAACTGCTGCCCTTTTGGTAAAAAAAAAAAAAGCTGAGCTTTTTTAGCTTTTAAACATTGTGCCATCAGGGCTCTTCATAGAGGGTAGTGTATTGTAAACATAACATTTATGTGCACTGGGAAACCAGAAAATTCACGTGATTCATTTTATTGCAATATTCACTTTATTGTGGTGGTCTGGAACCGAACATGCGATATCTCTGAGGTGTGTCTGTATTCTAAATTCTAAAACTGCCCTGTGTCGAGGAGACTGTAAGACAGGTTACCGTGTTGTCCTTTTGGAGAGCCATGGGAGAAAACTGGGTTTCTGATTGTTACCATGAAACCAGGAAAGATAGTGATTCTTTATAGTAGGCATTCATTGTTTGCCACAGCAGATTCCTATGAAGTACCTTAGAATGGAGCCGTTTGTAAAGTTGGACTGTTAAACAGTTATACTAACGTAAAGGATGAGACTTTGAAATTAAGCACTTAGGAAGTATTAAAACTTAGTAGAGCTCTTTGGATGCCACATTAATGCTGAATTAAAAACCCCAAAATTTTTGAAATGTAACTTAAGAAAACTTTCCAGATTCAAGATGGAAAAGGTGACGTGACTATTACAAACGACGGTGCCACCATCCTGAAACAAATGCAGGTGTTACACCCAGCGGCCAGAATGGTGAGTGTCGTCTTAGGGGAGGTTTCTGAAAGTGTCTTGGACCATCCTGAAACAAATGCAGGTGTTACACCCAGCGGCCAGAATGGTGGGTGTCATCTTAGGGGAGGTTTCTGAAAGTATCTTGGTTAAGATTTGGTCAGCGATTAAGTCTGTCGATCTGATCACATGATATTATTTAAGCATGGTGAAGTTTTTTTTTCTTTATGCTAAACAAGAATGTTTTTAGGATGTATTGTTTGCTTAGCAGTGTGCTCTTCAGTGGGGCAATAATGAAATATGAACCACCTCTTTCTTGTTCCCTGGAGTGTGCCGTACAGTTAAGGAAGGAGGAGCTATAAACATGAAATGCCACCTTTTTAGTACAGATTGTTAGTTTGGTGGGGTGTTAGAAGAGATTGAAGCAGTTCGAATTTTTTGCAAAATCGTGTCTAAACTTGCACTGATGTTTATAAAAAACGATTACCAGTTCAACTAAGGGTAATGATTCTGGTGTCAAATGAGAAGTCACCGTATCAGCAAAAACAAATGCCATAGGAAAAAATTCCTATTTTTAAAAAGCACCTTTTGATTTTGTAAAGATCACTTTCAAAATGAATCACGTTGTGTTCACACAAGGTTAGTTCAGATAAACTTGGCAAAGGACTCCAAACTAATACTCTACCCTTGTCTGGGATGCCCCATTTCATAAGCTTCCAAGTCTTCAGGGTGTACCTATGGTACAGTGTTTGCTTTACTACAAGGAACTTTTCTTTTGAGTAGCTGAAAAAAAATTTACATCCCACAGTCTGAACCCCAGCTACCGTAATACAGCCTGTTGTAGAGAAAGTATGTAAGTAGAGTTGTGTGTGCTACAAATACACCTGTCATCATTTTGAACGAAACCCAAGGTGGACAATAAAGCAAAAGTCGAGAATTATTAAATCTTCACGTGTTGGTAATGATCACATTGTGTGTGACACTGATGTGAGGCTGTTACTGTGATGAGAGGATTAGATCCTGTTGGATGCACATTTCTCATCCGTCACATGGCATATTCTGGTCACTTAGCTGGTGGAGCTGTCTAAGGCTCAAGATATAGAAGCAGGAGATGGCACCACATCCGTGGTCATCATTGCTGGTTCCCTCTTGGATTCCTGTACTAAGCTCCTGCAGAAAGGTGAGTAGGACGTGGGATGTGTTTTTTTATTGAATAAAAAACAAAACTTTAGGAATAGCCACATTGTTTTTAAGTGATAAGAAATTTAAGATTAATTTACAATAAATAATCTTAACCAGCAATTTTTAAAGTAAATTTTGCTATACTTATAATGTGATTTAGAAGAGGTTTTTTTATCCTTCCAATTTGTCAGGCTTCTTTTGAATGATACTTGATAGACTTTTGCTTGAATGTTTTGTTTTTCAAAAATGAGTGGTGGTGGTATCAGACTTCGGCTCTAAGTGAGAAAGGTGATTTGAGAGAGAATAGGGTTCACATTTTGGTAAATAGTGCTTAATCACAGTAGTGACTCCAGCAGTCCCTGCTTCCTGCTTATGTAGATTTATGGCATTTTGAAAAGTATAAAGTCCCATGAGTGTGTAATTGATCTGTTTCAAATTAAGTGGAAATAAATTGGGTCTGTATTAGCTACCGCTGCTAACCAAAAGATCCGGCAGTTGGAATCCACTAGCCACTCCTTGGAAACTCTATGGGGCAGTTCTGTTCTGTCCTGTAGGGTTACTGTGAGTCAGAATCAATTTGACAGCAACTTTTTTTTTTTTTTTTTTAAGCTATAACTAGCAGTTATGGTTATTCAAGCAGTTATTTTTAAAGCTGAGCCATAAATGAATTTATAGTTAAGAATAGTTAAATATTTGTGACTCTTGAAATTTCATGAATAGAAAATATATAGTTTAAGTTATAATTGAATAACTAGATTTTCACCTGATAGGGATCCATCCAACCATCATTTCGGAGTCATTCCAGAAGGCTTTGGAAAAGGGTATTGCAGTCTTGACCGATGTGTCTCGACCTGTGGAACTGAGTGACAGAGAGACTTTGTTAAATAGTGCGACCACTTCATTAAATTCAAAGGTGAGAGAAGCACAAAGAGATCATCGTCCAGTTACGGTTTAAGGAGTATTAAGAACTGTAACTCTCGTGATGTGATTCTTGATGTTATATGCTAAATGTAAATACAAATTTACAAAAGTAACTAGATAACTAAAGTAGTTTGTATAACTGAATTCGTTTAAGCTTATAAGATGGAACGTGCCATAAGGCTAGCTAACAGCAAAGGGGTTGGATTGATAAAGCTGGGTCATTGCCGTACTTTAAATTGCCTGTTAGCAACCTTTCTGTCTTCCACATCAGAAAGACTGCCATAGAATCTCTGACAGTATAGCTAATTTTGTCGAGTACTTGATGTGGTAAGTTCTTCACATTTATTATGTCTTTCAAGGCTTTCAGATTAGTCGTAGTATTCCCATTTTACAGATGGGAAAACAGTTCTAGAGAAGTTAAATAACTTATCCAAGACCCACTAACAAGAGCTCAAGCTGGGATTTGAACCCAGGATAGGACTGTCCATCAATGGTCCATCTCTTAGCCAGTATCTGTGCTGCTTTTCTTAGTTATCAAACTTAAAACAGTGATATCCTTTTGCTTTTCTTGGAAACTTATGTCACTTTGTTTTCTGTCATGTCCAGCGTCATCCTAATTCTTTTTCTTCTTATCAGAGTTAAGTCTGTGTGCTCATTTTCTTTGAATGTTGAGTAGAGCAAGGTTAGTAGTGTTAGTGACAGAATGAATACAAACAGTATAGAATAGCGCTTACAAGCACTGGTCATAGCGTCTAGGCTGCTTGGGTGCAGTGCTGGCTGTCTCACTTAACTTGGAATTTCTTCATCTGGAGATGGAATAATTGATGTATGTAGAGTTCTAAGACCACTGCCCAGCATGTAATAAGTGCTCAATAATGTTAGCCAGCGACTAGTTTTTTACCAGCTCCTCAATATTAAGGATGTACGTGGAACATAGATATCTGATCATACTTTCATTTTCAATAGAAGCCTCTGCATAAAATTAATTTGATGTTTTATTGGATTTTCTATAAAACTTGGTAATCCAACCAGTCCCAACTACCTTATTAATAAAAGAAAAGCAAGCATACATATTTTTATTTTGCACCTTTGGTGACTCAAAACCTAAGTGGAAAAGGCAGTTTGTGTGGAATGTTTTCTCAGGTGAGCCACTCCCCAAGTGATTCTAATTCTTTCTTGAATATCTGTGACACTATCTTTATTTTTTTATTGATATTTCTAGGTTGTCTCTCAGTATTCAAGTCTGCTTTCTCCAATGAGTGTAAATGCAGTGATGAGAGTGATTGACCCAGCCACGGCGGACAGTGTAGATCTTAGAGATATTAAAATAGTCAAGAAACTTGGGTAAGCGTTTCCAATTATAACTTTTATTAATAGAAATTAATTTAGAAAGTAAACGTGATTGCTAAAAATAAATCGGTTAAATGAGAAATACATTGGATGAAAGTCACAGAGGATCCTCTTTTTGGTTTTGTTTTCATGAGAACCTGCACTAATACGGGGCTGTCGTCATTTGTATGTATTTCCTTATGATGGCAGGGCAGTAGTGTGTTCACAGAGGTCCGGGAATGGGGCAGTAATAAATGTGAGGCCAAAGCACGTTGGGTTGGGCTGGTGCTTTTTAATCTGTTTGCAATCTTCCAGACCCAGAGATTTCCACTTACCTTTAACTACCGCCTCCTTGTTTGTTTTTTTTTTTCAGTGGGACAATTGATGATTGTGAGTTGGTGGAAGGGCTGGTTCTCACCCAGAAGGTGGCAAATTCTGGCATAACCAGAGTTGAAAAGGCTAAGATTGGGCTTATTCAGTTTTGCTTATCTGCTCCAAAAACAGATGTAAGTAGAATCCCACTGCAATTGGTTCCCTGTTTATGTGTTAAGCTTTCTAAACACTTAAATGTTTGTTTATTATAATAAAAATGGAAAATGCTGATAGTGATGATAAAAAGCATAGATCTCACAAGAATTAGTAAAACTGAGGTGTAGAAATTGCTGAGTTCCAAAAGTGACAAATCTGTAGCCTCAATCAGATATTTGTTGAAATTGAGCTTCACTGCCTTCCTTTGCAAATGAAGACAAACAACAACTCGGGATATATATGAAATAATAAAAGTAGATGATGTCTAAAGGTTTAGTCGGTGGAATTCTCAGACTCTTTCTGGCTTTCTGAGAACAGACATCTTCACCCCCTTCCTCCAGTAACATGCAGATCTTCTCTAAATTTGCAGAAATGGAACTTTCAGCCAATTTAACATTCATACTTGGAAGAATTTAAGATATTCCTGTGTTTGTGGGTCGTACGTGCGTTTCTCTGAAGGGGTGGTTTTCTATGTCCCCTCACTCAGATTCGCTCTGCTTTCACACCGTGCTAGCGCACAGGTTTCCTGTTCGGTCTTGTTGCCCAAAAGTGCACTTGAACCCATGAAGAAGTTAATGCTGTTTATAGGTCTCGTCCTCAGCCCCTCCTCTCACATCCTAGCTTTAACAAACAAGCCAGAATAAGAAGGATGCACCTTAAATTTCAGCAGTACATGTGTTTGTATGAAGAAGATTGACATATTCAGAATATAGGATAATCATTTTACCTTTTTTGATTACCAAAAATGTACTTGAAAAAAACACTAAAATAAGACAGCAATCAGCGTAGTTTAAAGTAAAAGACCTCCAGTGTTATGTTTCGTGTATGTATAGCTTTCCAGACCCCATTTTATGCATGTCTGTATAGTTTCTTGTTAAGTATGGTTTTGGTTGAATTTATACATACTGTTTTCATTTAGGGAGCCCTGGTGGCACAGTGGTTAAAGCCCTTGGCTGCTAACTGAGGGGTCGGCAGTTGAGACCCACCAGCTGCTCCACAGGAGAAAGATGTGGCAGTCTGCTTCCATAAAGATTACAGCCTTGGAAACCTATGGGGCAGTTCTGCTCCCTTCTGTAGGGTTGCTATGAGTTGGAATCGACTTGATGGCAATGGGGTTTTTTGGCTTGTTTTCATTTAAAAGGTCTTTTACACTTAAAAAACTCTTACGATGCAATTTTTTTAATTTCTTTTTTAAAACAGATGGATAATCAAATAGTAGTTTCTGACTACGCCCAGATGGACCGAGTGCTGCGAGAAGAGAGAGCCTATATTCTAAATTTAGTGAAGCAAATAAAGAAAACAGGATGTAATGTCCTTCTTATACAGAAATCTATTCTGAGGTGTGGGACTTAACATGTTCTGTTCATCCTTTAGTGATAATTAATTTTGGAACCCTTCTAGCAGTTTTTTAAAGAAGTATTTGAGATGGATAATCCATGAAAAATCTAGAAATGAATTTGCCCTGGGGCATCATTTTATTCTGATAAACCCTCTAGAGTGGGTTCTGTTTTCCTATTGTACTCATTTAAATGTGGAGTATATAATCTTTCTAGACCAAGGCCCTAACTATCAAATAAATGGAATGCCTTGTTTTTGAAAAGCTAGGTAAGTTTGATCTAAAGTTTATTAGCTAGCTAAAAGGCATTTATCTATTCTTCCGATGTAGAACTTCATTTTGAGAGGATGGGAAGAATTCTCCAGAGTTTGAACTGATGTCACTTTTTTTTCCTTCAATATGTTTTCTTATAAGAGGTAGACACACTCCATTAATACGTTATGCCAGAAGGTTACTGTGGATGCTTATTTTACTTATTTTACGTAGACTTTGATGAAGAGTTAGAAGACTTCGTTCTAGTCCTGAAGTCATGTAATAGCTAGTAACTTGGAGTAAAGTGTTGTCAAAGCTCAGTTTGCCTATCTGTACAACAGGGATAGTAACTGTCCACCCTTCCAGTTGCATAGGGTTGTGAAGATCATTCCAGATCATCTGTAGGAAACTACAAAATTGTGGAGTCTTACATTAATCCTACTTCATTGTAAATTTATGAAGTATCAATAAAGTTTCATTGTGGGCATTGAATATTTTTTAAATGGTGGTAATTATCTCTTTAATTTTCTACAAGGGCCTTTGGGGAATACCTTTTTAATATCCATGGGAAAACTTGTTAAGTTTGAGCTTGAAAATTTGGCAAACTCGTATTTAAAGCGTTTTTCTTCACAGTGTGTGATTTGCCATTTAAACAACAGGAAAATAATTAAAACTTAAAAACAGTTGAATAGCAGAAATATGTATGTATAGCCTAGCATTGACATAATCATTTTGTATTTTAGAGATGCTCTTAGTGATCTTGCGTTACATTTCCTGAACAAAATGAAGATTATGGTGGTTAAAGATATTGAAAGAGAAGACATTGAATTCATTTGTAAGGTAATGAACTTTAACATTTCTGTGTGTGAAAATGTTCAGTAATTAAATGTTTTAATTTGTGCACTTGACTGTTTCTTCCAGACAATTGGAACTAAGCCAGTTGCTCACATTGACCAATTCACTGCTGACATGCTGGGTTCTGCCGAGCTCGCCGAGGAGGTCAATTTAAATGGATCTGGCAAATTGCTCAAGGTAACCACATTATAATTAAGCTTTTATTTGCTTGTTTTTTGTTTCTTTTTTCTTTTTTCAACCCTTACTTTAAATATCTAACTTGGGGTCTGTTTGCTAAAGATTACAGGCTGTGCGAGCCCTGGAAAAACAGTTACGATGGTCGTCCGTGGTTCTAACAAATTGGTGATTGAAGAAGCTGAGCGCTCCATCCACGATGCTCTGTGTGTTCTTCGCTGTTTAGTAAAGAAGAGGTCATTAATGACTATGTACACTTGAACATTAAAACTCTGTATTTTTTAATGTTTTGA
This sequence comes from Dugong dugon, assembly GCA_030035585.1. Lineage (NCBI taxonomy): Eukaryota > Metazoa > Chordata > Mammalia > Sirenia > Dugongidae > Dugong > Dugong dugon. The sequence continues at coordinate 75,743,452 of CM057480.1, read as the reverse complement.
TAAAAGATTATAGCAGAATCCTGATAAAGGGGGGGATGTGAAACAGAATTGCAAATTCTCATGGAATCAAAATCTCTGGAGCCATTGAAGCTGGACGACTTCCTGAAATTACTGCCCTGAAATAATCGTTAAGCCTTAAAACAGAACCTACCCTTAAAGTCATCTTTAAACCAAATAATAGTTTAGCTTAGTTACTAAAGAATGTCTGCCTTCAGCATTGTGCTCTTGTAGAGAATTATCTATTTAGGATCAGATTGACAACAGCAACTTGAAAAGTTAGATGAAAAGGTTAGGAGACAGTGAGTTTGTGTTAATGATGGTAAAATAATTGGAAGAAGATAGCAAGAATAGTTGCGCAACTTGAAGAATGTAGTCAGTGTAACTGAATTGTGTATGTAGAAATTGTTGGTGTATGTTTTGCTGTGCATATTTTCACAAAATTAATTTTAAAAAAAACTTGTATTTTTACTATTTCTAGGTTCTAAGTAGTAAATTATTAAGTGTAGCTTTCTGTTGGACAAAATAAGCTAAAATGTATATTTGTACATTTTAGAGCCCTTATTGCAGGTGGTGGTGCTCCAGAAATAGAGCTGGCCCTGCGGTTGACTGAGTATTCACGTACTCTTAGTGGTATGGAATCCTACTGTGTTCGGGCATTTGCAGATGCAATGGAAGTCATTCCTTCTACACTGGCTGAAAATGCCGGCCTGAATCCCATTTCTACAGTAACAGAGCTAAGAAACAGGCATGCTCAAGGAGAAAAAACTGCAGGCATTAATGTCCGAAAGGTAATGAGTTAATCTTTAATTATGGCAGAAAATGTGGATGAACAAATATAAGCACGTTAAAACCTTCATGATTATCTTTTGAATGAGAAGCTTGGTAATTAAAAGTACAGTAATCTTGAATTTGAATGTGAGATCTGCAGATTAATTAATGTGTGCCGTAGAGGGGGAATGAAAATGGTGGGAAGTATTATTTGTTCACTTATTCTGCCACTTGCTGGTTGTGTGACTTATTAATGAGTTACTTGAGTAACCTGTGCTTCAGTTTTCTCAGTTGGAAAAAGTTAATATTTCCTTCATAGGGTTGTTGTCAGGATTAAATGTGTTAACAATTAGAAAGCTCTTAGAATAGTGCCTGGCATATGGTAAATGCTTTGTACGTGTTAAAACCATTGCTGCCTTTGTGGCACCAACTAGTGTAGTTGTGTGGGTTCACACACTAGACGGTATAACACCTCCTTTTTAGTTAGTGATCTATCGAGGAGACGATCCACGAGGGGAGAAACAAAGTGATGATCCTAAGGTTGTTTGAGCGCTGCAGAACTCCCGGAGGATGTGTTCTGGTTAGGGAAAGCTTTATAAAGATGAAACTGGCTGGTAGGGGATGAGGGCATTTCAGATGGGGAAGCATAGTTTATAGGTGAGAGGGACCAACAGGTTACTCAGCTTGTCTAGAGCAGAGGTTCTATGTCGGTGATGTAGTGGACTTGAAGGTAAAAGCTAGAACGAGGAGGCCCTTGAGTGTTGAGGCTTTTCCCCCAGTAGTTGGGAACCACTAAAGATTCTCAGGCAAGAGGCTAAGGTGATGAAGAGAGTATTTTAAGAGGGAGGTCTAGAGTCAGGGCTGCCTGTTACGGCTGTCAGCAGTAATCCTGGGGAGAAAGGTGACTAGGCGTTAAGAATGCAGAGGTGGGGAATGTGAAAGATGTAAAAGAGTAGTAGACCAAACCTGGTCAAGTTCAGAATTAGGACTCTGAAATGATTTAATCATTAAAGATTGTAATTATTAGCTACTGTGATCATCTGTCTAATTTTGCCAGGATATTTGTTTTGGAGTTAGGATTGGAGGAATCCAGCGTTAATTACTTTTTCCAAATTTTAGTTGAAATGTAGGGAAGAGCTTAGGAGCATACATTATTCTAAAGCAACTAGACTAAGGGACGGCTAGGTTTGGAAAAGTTTTGAGAGGAATACTGGTGACAACATAGTTGTCTGATACTACAAACACACTAACAGCAGTATGTGTGATTTTTAGGGTGGAATTTCCAACATTTTGGAGGAGCTGGTTGTCCAGCCTCTGTTGGTTTCAGTCAGTGCTCTGACCCTGGCGACTGAAACTGTCCGGAGCATTCTGAAGATCGATGATGTGGTGAGTTTATTTATGCTGTAAATACTGTGCTTCCCTCTGAGATCAAAGAGGCATGTTTTTGGGGGGAGTTTATTATTATTAATGTTAGTTTGCTGATCATCAAGATGATAAAACAGTTTTGTTTTTTTTTTTAATGGAGGAAATGTGGATGATTGCCTTAAACATTTTCATAGGTTTTGAAACAAGTTTTTCTCTTAACAGGTAAACACTCGATAATCGGGATAACACTGGCTGACGAGCACCATTAGTGCAGCTGGAGTGGAAGGTCATCGCCTCCGTGTCCTTGTTGTTTGAAAGATGGTTTCTTCTGTGAATTCCTGGGCTTGGGCTTCCAGTTGGCATTTGCTTAAAATTGTATTGACACAGTTTAATGAAAATGTTAAATATTTGGTTTCAAAAAATAGATTTATTCCTCCCCCCACCCATTCTGTTATTTCCGATACTCTTAAAAAATCTAAGTAAGAACCCAAAAAATATAAAATGTGAGTTCACTTTTACATGTTGACTTTCTTAGGGATTAATCTGAGGACTTTGCTCACTTTGTACTCTACATAGGCATTCATCTGTTCCATTGATGTAAGTTTTTTTAAACAGAAGTATTCAGAAGGGTAAAAAATGATCCATTATGCTTATCAGTCCGGTAAATCCCTGTTGACGTAAAAATAGCAAAATAATGCCCGTGCTGTTTGGAAAGCTAACTGTATAAAAGGGTACAAAGTAAAAAGTGAAAGCCTCTTCACACTCTCGTCCTAGTCCCTTTCCGCAAGAATTTAATTGGAATTCCTTCTACCAATAAAAGTGTATGCAGATGCTAACACGTTTCTACACAAAAGGGATTGTTAACTAATAGTCTTACTCCACCGGTTTTAAACGTTTTGGTCCAAGCACTGTCTTTTCATCATGAACAGTATAAAATCTAACTCGTCTCTACCCTCACTTTGTTGTTGTTAGCGATAGGCATGGTGGGCCCTGATTCACAGCGGCCCCATGCACAGCAGGGATTGGACCATTGTGAACCGTAGGGTTTACATTGGCTGATTTTTCAGAAGTAGGTCACCCAGCCTTTCTTCTTACTCTGTCTTAGATTGGAAGTTTCACTGAAACTTGTTCAGCATCATAGCCAACGCACAAGCGTCCAATGACAGAGAGGTGGTGGCTTCACTTGAGGTAGATTAGCTGGGAATTGAACCTGGTACTCCCGCGAGGAAGGCGAGAATTCCGCCACGGAACCACCCCTAGCCCCACCTCAGCCACTTTATAATCCGTTCTGCACACTGTAGCTGGTGATCTTTTTAAGACTTGTCAGGCATTCTGCTTCATAAAAGCTTTCTTGGCTTCCGATAAAGACCAGAAATTTATGGTGAACCACAGGTTTGGCCTCGGCAATCTTCTGTCTCCTACTGTCTCCTCTTGGGAATTCACAAAGTGTGATGAGAATGGTTTGGCCCTCTCTCAGCATTTTTGGAGAAAAATTTCTGCCAACCAGTCATCTGAAGTTCCTTTTGTGTTAATGACAGATTTCAATCGAGTTTGGTAGATGATAAGTCTCATGCCTTTAGATTTGCATTTATGGAGTAATTCAGTTACTCTTCCCTATTTGAATGGATTATTAAGAGCTTACTGTAAACTGCTCTTTCTAGCTGCCGTAAAACAGCTGAATCAGGTATGTCCTAAAAACTTTAAAGTCAGCGATGCTTTTTTAATTCAGATTATGTTGGAACTTTATCAGTTATTTAGTACAGGATTTTGTGTTATGCTGTATCTAAACACACAGTCAGTTTATGGAACAATTTCTGTAGGACACTGACAAGACAAAAACCATTCTTAGTCGTTGGCTTTGGTAAGGCGCGCCTGACCACCCATGGGCGTCTCAGTTGCCTTGCATGCGGAAGCTGGGTAATGAATAAGAAACACTGGAGAAGAATTGATGCCTTTGAATTGTGGTGTTGGCAAAGAATATCGCGTATACCATGGACTGCCAGAAGAACGAACAAATCTGTCTTGGAAGAAGTACAGGTAGAATGCTCCCTGGAAGCAAAGACTGCGAGACTTTGGATCTCATGCGCTTGGGACATATTATTAGAAGGGACCAGTCCTTCAAGGTTATCATGCTTGGTAAGCTAGAGGGTCTGCCAAGAAGAGGAGGACCCTCAATGAGATGGATTGACAAAGTGGCTGCAACAGTGGGCTCAAATACAGCAGTGATTGTGAAGATGGCACAGGACGGGGCAGTGTTTCATTCTGTTGCAGATAGGGTCACTATGAGTTGGCATGGACTGCACGGCACCTAACAACAATCAACATGAAAAGATTCAGTATCACTGCTAATCAAAGAAATGCCAATGAAAAGATAGACAAAGGTGAATAAAACTGACGAAACCTTGTGTTGGCGGGGAAATCTGGTTGGCATATAAACTGGTGTAATCTTCCTGGAAGGCATTTTGGCAATAATATCAAAAGCCTTAAACCATGCATACCTTTTGACTCATAATTCACCCTCAGGAGATAATAGCATGAAGACACAAAGATGTATGCGTGGCTTTGTAAATGGTGAAACGTGTGATAAACATGTAATAGTGTACAAAGATATACCAGGAGAAATTCACCAAAATGTTGATAGGGTTAGTGGTTACGTATTCTTACAATTTTTTCATTGATAATTTTTGTAAAAATTTTTTATTTGGGGGAAAAAATCCTGGAAATCTAGAAACCAGCCAGTTGAGGTTCAGTATTCCTTATAACAGGAGTCCCTGAGTGTTTACTAACCAAAAGGTTGGTAGCTCATACCCACTCGGGCACGTCTTGATCTGCTTCTGAAAGATCACAGCCTTGAAAACTATGGAGCACAGTTCTACTCAGACACAGATGGGATCGCCATGAGTCAATCAACTTGATGGCAACAAACAATAACGTTCCTTGTAACCATTGGAACAGCAAACCGCTCAAGTTACTTCATACTACAAAAGTTTCTGTACAACAGCATATAATAAACAAGATCAAAGACTACAGCCTTTAGTATGGATTACACCTCAACATGAAACTAGAATACTCACAACTGGACTAATAAGCAACATGATAAATGGAGAAAAGATTGACATGAAGGATTTCATTTTACTTGGATCCACGATCGAGGCCCATGGAAGCAGCAATCAGGAAATCAAACGATGTGTATTACATTGAGCAAATGAGCTGCAGAAAACTTTAAAATGTTTAAAAGCAGAGATGTCACTTTGAGGCCTAAGGTGCGCCTGACCCAAGCCATGGTATTTTCAATCATCTCCTATCCATGTGAAAGCTGGACAATGAATAAGGAAGACCGGAGAGTTGACCCCTTTGAGTTAAGGTGTTGCGAAGAATGTTGAATACACCATGGACTGCCAGAAGAACAAAGAGGTCTGTCCTGGAAGAAACAACCAGAGTGCTCCTTGGAAGGAGGATGGTGAGACTTTGTCTCACATACTTTGGACATGTTATTAGGAGGGACTGGTCCCTGGAAGACATCATGCTCGGTGAGGTAGGGGGTCAGCGAAAAAGACCCTCAACGAGATGCATTGACACAGTGGCTGCAACAACAGGCTCAAACATAGCAACGGTGGTGAGGATTGCATGGGACTGGGCACTATTTTGTTCCATTGTACGTAGGGTTGCTATGAGTCAGAACCAACTCTGCAGCAACAACAACAACAAAGGGATATTTAGCATCTGTAAGAAATAGCATTTTTATTTTTGGTGAATTTTTTTCTATCTTGTACTTTGGAACAAAGTTATGATACCATCTCATTGTGATGTTCTTACAGAGTAATTGTGTAGATTAAATGGGCTTGTACACTCAGTCCAGGTGAGCTTCTTGCCTGCATTATCTTCTGCCAGTCCAAATGGAAGCATCTTCAGGCAACAGAGTTTTCACATATCCCTTGATAGGTTATGCTTCTTTCCAGATTAGTCATCCAAACTAGAAACAAAAGCCCTAAGTTCCTACTTTCCCTTCACTCACCGCGTTAGTCACCAAGTCATCTAGATCGATGATTGTCAAATGTTAACATGCGCTTAAATGACCTGGGGGATCTTTATATGCAGAGTCTGATTCAGTAGGTCTGAGGCCTCAGATTCTGCATTTCCTAATTTTCCAGGTAATGCTGATCCTGCTGGTCCGCCAGCACACTTTCAGCAAAGCTCAGTATGCCTCAGCACCACAGCTACTGTTTTAGGTTATGACCTCTCCTACCTGGGACATCAAGTGATTTTAAAATGTAAATCTGATCATAAAACAACCCTTCAGTGGCTCTGTAGTGCCAGTGGAATAAAAAGTCATGGCATACAAAGGTCTCAGAAACCTGTCCCCTGCTCTGTTAAGCTCACCTCCTTTAACCTATAGTACAACATTCCAGTGTATCGATTGCTTAACCCTCTCCTGTCCTTATTTTTTAGCAGGAGGTCAAGTTAGTCTTTTTTAGGCTTCCCATCCCTAAAATTGTCCAAGAACCGTAAAGGTTTACTCAGTTCAAGAAAGTTTCATCAGAGGGAGAGAAGAGTAAATTCTGTTTAGGTCATTACCATTTTGGCAGGGGCACAGATACGTGTGAACACTGGTCCAGAAGGTCAGTGACCTCTCAACTGCCCTGACAACGCCTAGATCCTGTCAGTGCCACAGAAGCTCCTTGTGTTGGAGTGGAACGTTACAGCTGCTAATTCATACAGCCTTAGCCATTGTTCCCAAAGCACAAAGCTGACCCCGGGAGACTGGGTCCAGAGGGTCCTACAGCCTCAGCCACACTGCACCAGAGGCAGCTCTCCACTCATGACTCTCCAGATCATATGTTAATCCCAGGTTGCCATTCCAGATGTCTCATTTCTTATCCTGTGTGTGTGTTCTCTTGTGGCTCTTGCTGTTGTATCCTGCAAGTGGATTTTAGTATGTGGTAGAGGAGATGGTCCCAGTTCATCAGAAAGGTGGTAATAATAATGCATCTCGAAGGTGTGTCAGGGTCTCACTATCTCTCCATTTAATATGCTTCTGACAAAATTTATACAACCCGTTTCCAGAGGCCAGTTCTGCTCACCAAGCGAATTGAGCCTCATGATTCTAATTCAGCTCACTTAGAGCTAGATTGATAGGATGCTACATAGGATAAACATCCAATTTACAATTGAGGTTCCCAAATTTCCCCTTTATTAAGGCATACATTTTTTAAAAAGACATTGAAACAAAATAAGTAGAACACCTTTTGAGTATTGGCCATAGCGTGTTACTTCAGTAACAGAGTTTGCCAAAGAAGTTAGTATTTTCTAATAAGCCTGAGATATCATTGCTCTGATACATGGCATGTGAGACATAACAGGCTCTGAAGACAGGTGTTAAACCAAGTCCCCCCTGGGATATCAATGAAGAGAAAACAGACCCTGTGGTTTCACAATGACCTGCACAACTCTAAAGCAAAAATGCTTTCTATTAAAATATCCTTTATCCTTGTAGAAGCAAAAATAGGGGTATAAGTTCCCGTGTCATTCCAAAGTTGTTCGAGATCTTTATTTTTAAAGTAGTTATCTTCTCAATTCCCCCATGTGTCTTTTTTTCCCCTTGTACAGGTGATTTACTGAGCAAATAGTCTCAGGAGAAACCTGTCAGGAAGTGAGGGAAGCAGCATAGCATAGGGGGAGAAGCTAAGTAATGATGGGATTTCAGCTGGAGTCTGGGTTCAGAGGATCTCGGGAGCATGAGCGGCAACATAGGAGTTGTTCCATTAGTATGCAAGCGGCACATGTAACTTCAAAAATATGTACACGTTTTTGTAATAGTGAAAAACCGAGAAATAACCCAAATATCTTTATAGCACAATGGTGTATCAGTAACCTATTCCTGTTAACCAACCCCTCACCCAAGTTCAGTAGTTTAAAGCAACATTTTATTTGATATGATTTTGTGGGGTGTCTGGGCACAGCTGAGTTCTTCTGAGATTACTTACATGGCTGTGTTTAGCTGGGAGCTCATCTGAGGCTGGTACGTTCAAGGTGTCCAGTTTTCAACAAAAATTTTGAGACGCACAAGAAGCTATGGTCCACACATGGGAAAAAAAAGCAGTCAGTTGAAACTGCCCTTGAGGAAGCTCAGACATTGGACTTACTAGATAAAGACCTTAAATCAGCTATTAGAAATATGTTAAGAAAACCAAAGGAAATTCTGTTTAAAGAACTAAAGGGAAGTGAGAACAATGTCTCACGAAACAGAATATCAACAAAGACATAGAAATCATTTTTTAAAAGAACCAGATAGAAATTCTGGAGTTGAAAAGTAGAATAACTGAAATGAAAAATTAGACTCAATAGCAGATTCAAACTGAAGAAATTTTAATTGAAGAAAGAATCAAACTTTCAAAACAGGTCAACTGAGATTACCAAGTCTGAGGAACAGAAAGACGAGAATGAAGAAAAAGCCTCGGAGATCTGTAGGGCACCATAAAGTGTACCAACATACACAAATAGGAATCCCTGAAGAAGAGGAGGAAAGGGTAGAAAGAATACTTCAAACCTCCTGAATTTGATGAAAAAATGTTCATCTTCACATCCAAGGGATTAGAAACAGACACAGGAGGCAGACAGATGTCATGTGAGGATCATTTACAAGCCAAGGAACCAAGGAATGCCCGGGGCTACCAATGAGGTAGGAATCAACATGGCCAAGACCCTAATTTGGACTTTTTAGCCTGCAGAACTATGAGAAAATGAATTTCTGTTCTTTAAAGCCATCTACCTATGGAATTTGTGTTACAGCAGTTCAGGGTAACTAAGACAAAGGACAAGGGGAAGTTTAACAGCAAGTGAAGAAAGCTAGTAGTATCACAGTTTTTTCTTTTTTAATAGTATTTTATTGTGTTTTTAGTGAAAGTTTACACAGTACATTAGGTTCCCATTTGACAATTTCTATACAAATTGTTAGTTACATTTTTCCAAATGGGTCAACAGTCTCTTTAATTACATTCTGGTTGTTCCATTTCCAGTACTCTAGTCTCTGCCCCCTTATCTTCTCATCTTTGCTTTAGAGAAATTGTTGAGTTTTTGGTCTCATATATATATATATATATATATATATATATATATATATATATATATATTTTAGTAGAGCACTATACTTATGGGTAATAGTCTTTATTTTGAGTATCACACTGTCTTAATTATTACACCTTTATAATAAGTGAAATGAAGGTGGCCATCCCAAGTGCATCTGGTGCTTGATCTCTCAGGTCTTCTGAGAAACTACATGAAATGCATCTCAAAACTTACCACCTTGGGGACAAACGGAAGCATTTATTCATCACCGTCCATTTCCTATCAATCATGGGTGACATTAACTCCCTGCATTTCCCGACTGTTCATTTCTGCGTTCTGGATGACCTCTCTCACTTGGCATCAGAAAAGCCCCTTTCTCAGGAAATGAGAGGCATGTGGCACATGCCTGAGAGGTGGTAGTTACAGGTCAAACCTGCCAGAAGGTCACCAAAACCTGCTCGAAACTCTTCAGTAGCTGGAGTAAAGTGTGGGGCCAGGAGGATTTCGAACGATGTACAAAAGAAGCTTGATGTACATATTCGATTTTACCAACTCATGCCAAATTATTCTCAGACGTGTTTATACCAATTTTCACAACCACTTACAGTGTATGAGTTTCTGTTTCTCCACATTTTTCTCCAGACTTGACATCATCAGATTTTTTAATTTTTGCCAGTCTGGGGGGCATGAAATGGAATCATCTTGTGGTTTGAATTTGCTCCTGCTTACTAATAAAGTTAAGCATTTATTTCATATGTTTATGGGCCATTTTTTTTCCCTCTTCTGTGAATAACCTATTCATGTCTTTTGCCCATTTGTCCATTGGGTTGTCTGTCTGCTTTATTGATTCATGAATCTTTACATAGTGTGGATAATAATCCTTGGACAGTTACATGTGTTACAAGTATCTTCTCCTAAATTGTGGCTTATCTTTCCATTCTTTTTATACTGTCTTTTAAAGCAAATGACAGATATTTTCCTCTGTTGCTTTCTAAAAATTTTATGGTTTTTGCCTTTTACATTTAAGCCTCTATCCACACACACGAAAAAGGTTTTTGTGAGAAGTATGAGGTAGGGATCCATTTTTATTTTTTGCAAATGGGTAACCAATTGTCCCAGAACTATTTATTAGTTATTCTGCCTTTATCCACTAATCTACAATGTCACGTCTGTCATAAATCACTGTATGTATGCATGTATCTATTTATTTTCAGGTTTTCTATTCTACTCCACTGGCCTATTTGTCCAAACTTGCAAGAGTACCACACTTTCTTAATTATTATAGATTTATAATAAATGTTGATATCTGATATGGTCAATTTTCCCCAACTAGTTTTTTCTCTTCAGGAATGGCTTGGGGGAAATTGCATCCTTGTGATATTTAGGTTTTTCAATCCAAGAACTTGGAAAATTTATTTATTTTGATCTCCTTTAATATTTTTAAGTAAAAATTAAAAATTTTGTCCACTAAGGACTTCACATCTTTTTAGATTTATCCCTAGGCCCTTTTATTTTTCTTGCTATTGTTAATTTTTTTAAATTATGTTGTCTAATAATGCTAATGTATAGAAATGCAAAAATTCAAGTAGGATTAACTGTTATGGAAATTGCCTTCCTGCCATAAACAACTAGAAAACCAGACAGTATATTTAAAACAACTCAGACACTGGACAATAAGCAGCACAGGGCTGTGATCGCTGATGGAAGGGAAACTAGGAAGGTGAGCCCTAAATCACCCCAGCTTACTGCCTAGATGCAGTTCCATGTGGCAGTGCAGGGAGGGAAACTCAAACATACCTCAGTGGTTTTGCGGAGTTGAGGAGATAGGGATTGATGTCCAGGAAAGCTAAGGCAGCTAGAATTTGTGGGACAAAGCACTGGAAAGGAGTAAGCTTTACAGAGAGAGTTCCAGAGATACATAGAGGGGTCACCTTGAGTCTTTGGGCTGAGTACTTACCTATGTATCTGTGGGGTATATAACTCCAGAGTCCACAGAACAACCATTGGAAAGCAGTAGGCCAGAGTTCACACAGTGTCAAGAGTAGTCCAAATTACACCAGTCAGACTGGAAAGACCTCATAATACACAGGGAATCAGTAGAGGCTTCAGAAGGGTACTGCCTTAGTTGTGAGGGTAAATTAGCTGTAAAGACTACTCTGGACTCAGCATAACAAAAGACACTTCTAAAGGATCAAACTGATCCCAAGTAATTTATCAGAACAAAGCTTAACACTCTTCAAAGGAATATAATAAAATCTAGCACCCAACAATGTAAAATTCATAGTGTTTGGCATCCAACCAAAAACTATCAGGCATGCAAAAAAGGAGGGAATCGTGACCCATAATGGAGAAAATTCAATCAATGGAACAGACCCAGAAGTGACTAAGATAATGCAATTATCAGTCAAAGACCTTAAAAGAGCTCTTATAATATGCTAGAGGATGTAAAAGAAAACATGAACTTGATGAAGTAATGGAAGATATGAAAAAAGACTCAAATGGAACATGTAGAAATGAAAAATACAATATCTAATATGAAAAGTACTCTGGATGAGATTAACAGATTGCACATTGCCAAAAATAAATAAGTAAATAAAACCAGAAGACAGTGAATTTGAACACATGCCATTAGAAACTATCCAAAATAAAGCACAGAGAGAAATGCAATTGACTTTGTAAATTGATCTTGTATTCAGCAACTTGTTAAACTCTATCACTCTAATAACTTACATCTAGCTTTAAAAAAAAAAAATTCTTATTTGTCAGTCAAATCAGATCGGAAGATGTGAGCTGACTGATTACATTTTTCAACAGATGGCTTATTTTTTATTGTGATAATATATATGTAACCAAACGTTTGCTATTTCAACCTTCTTCATATTTACTGATCAGCAACATTGTTTATTATGTTGTTCAACCGTCAACACTGTCTCCAAATTTTTCTATCACCCTCAACAGAAGCCCAGTGTCCCCAAAGCAATGCATTCTCCTTTTCCCCTCCCTCCTGCCTGCCCTGGTAACCACTAATAAACTTTGGTAGCTATACACTTGCCTGTTCCACATATTTCATGCAAGTGGGATCATACAATATTTGTTCTTTTGTAACCGATTTATTTCACTCAGCATAATGTTGTCAAGGTTCATCCACATTGTAGTATGTATCAGGACTTTATTTATCTTTATGGTCCCTTGTATGTATACCACATTTTATTTATCTTTTGATGGGCATTTAGGTTGTTTCCCCCTTTTGGCTATTGTGACTAGTGCTGCAATGAACAGTGGTATATAAGTATCTGTTTGCATTTCCTGCTTTTAATTCTTTGGGGCATATACCTAGAAGTGAGATTGCTGGATCGCATGGTAATTTGATGTTTACCTTTTTGAGGAACTGTTTTTGAGGGGTTTTGGACAATCAAATCATCTGCAAACCTTGAGAGTATTTCCCCCCTCGCTTTCCAATCCTATACCTTCCATTTCTTTTCTTTTTTTCTCTTTCCTTTCTTGCTAGCTAAATAAAAAATGTGAACTAGAAATGATCACACTGAGTGTGGTAGCCAGCTTCCAAGACAGCACCCAGTGATTCATGCCTCCTGCTATTCACACCTTTGTGTAGTGTCTTCCCACATTGTACCATTGTACCACATTGGCAGTAGCGTATGACAAAAAGCATATAGATGGGTGGTCACTTCCAAGATTAGGTTATAAAACACTGTGGCTTCTGGCTTGGACACTGTCCAGCTTTCCCTCTCTCCTGGACATCTGCTCTGTGAGAAACAAGCTAACATGGTGTGAGCAGCCCTATGGAGAGGCTGTCAGCCAGCAACCCTGTGAAGGGGCTGGAAAGCAGACTCTCTAGCCTCAAGTGAGCCTTGAGATGACCGTAGCTCCAGTCAACAGCTTTACTACAACCTCATGAGAGACCCTGAGCCAGAGCCACTCAGCTAAGTGCTCCTGAATTTCTGACCCTCAGAAACTGCAAAATAATAAATGTTTATTGTTTTAGGGTAGTTGCCTATAGAGGAGTTCTACACTGGGCAGAAATGGCCAGGTCCTAGTACCTCTGCTGTCTCAATCATTGGCAGTAGATAATACAGTGGGCATCTTCGTTTTGTTCATCTTTCACTATTAAGTATGATGGCTGCTCTTTTATTTAATTTTTATTTGATAGATACTGTCATGGATTGAATTGTGTTCCCCCAAAATGTGTGTTAGCTTGGCTAGGCCATGATTCCCAGTGTTGTGTGATTGTCCACCACTCTGTCATCTGATATGATTTTCCTATGTGTTGTAAATCCTACGTCTATGATGTTAATGAGGCAGGATTAGAGGCAGTTATGTTAATGAGGCAGGACTCAATCTACAAGATTAGGTTGTGTCTTAAGCCAATCTCTTGAGATATAAAAGAGAGAAGTGACCAGAGAGATATGGGGGACCTCATACCACCAAGAAACAAGAGCCAGGAGAATAGTGTGCCCTTTGGACCCGGGGCCCCTGCGCTGAGAAGCTCCTCAACTGGGGAAGATTGATTACAAGGACCTTCCTCCAGAGCCGAGAGAGAGAGAAAGCCTTCCCCTGGAGCTGGTGCCCTAAATTTGGACTTCTAGCCACCTGAACTGTGAGAATAAATTTCTCTTTGTTAAAGCTATCCACTTGTGATATTTCTGTTATAGCATCCCTAGATATCTAAGACAGATACCTTTTATCAGGTTAAAGATATTCCTTTTATTTTTAGTTTGCTAAATTTTCATTTTAGTCATGTATAGATGTTGAACTTTATCAATATTTTCTGTATCTATTGAGATGATTATATGATTTTATGCTTGTATTAATCTTAAAAAAAATTAATTTTGGCTTTGTTGATTCTATCTAGTGCACATTTGTTTTTATTATCTTCAATTTCTGTACTTAATATTTCCTTACCTTCTGTTGTTTTTTCATTTCCTTCTTAAGTTGAATCATTAGTCCATTAATTTGGAGCCTTTCTTTTTTTCTAATGTAAGCATTTAAGGTTATAGATTTTCCTGGAACGCTACTTTAGTGACACCCTATACAAAACACTTTAAAATTTATTTATTATTATTACTTTTAATTGTGCAATTCAGTGGTTTTTAGCATATTCACAGAGCTGTGCAACCATTACCACTACTTCTAAAACATTTTCATCACCTCAAAAAGAAATCTCATATCCATTAGCAATCACTTCCTAGTCCCACTTTCCCCAGCCCCTGGAAACCACTAATCTACTTTCTGTCTTTATGGATTTTTCTATTCTGGACATTTCATATAAACGGAATCATGCAATATATGGTCTTTTGTATCTGGCTTCTTTAACTCAGCATAATGTTTTCAAGGTTCATCCATACTTAACATGTATCAGAAGGTCACTCCTTTTTATGACTGAATAATATTCTATTGTATGTACATACCACACTTTGTTTATCCATTCATCATTTGATGGACATTTGGGTCGTTTCCACTTTTTGGCTATTATGAATAATGCTGCTATGAATATTTGTGTACACCTGCTTTATTCGCAATAGTAAATGTGTCAGCCATAGAGCTGAGCTACTTAGATCTCCCTTAGAGACAGGATCTGCTGTAAGATGTGCAGTCAGTTGATACAGTGTTGTATCACTAGCTTGAGAGAGTTGACTAAAATTTTCAGGAATTTTGCAAACTGTTAAACACAGACATTATTAAAAATTAAGTTTTTCAAAATTATAATGGAATAAATTATGCCAGAAACAAAGATGATAATTTCTCAAAACTCTTCAGTTCCTCATTATTTTACTACATTTTACTTACAACTAAGCTCGTGAGGTTATTTGCATCTATTTTATTTGTGTGGTGGAAATACTATACAATGATGTGTTACTGGATATCTTGTCCCAAGTTTGTGTCACATTGGTACCTTGAAATCAACTATGGTGGAAGTACTGACACCACAGAAATCAGAAAATGCTACAAATCAGACTTAAGAAAGGGGAGAGGAGGCGGGACCAAGATGGCAGAGTAGTCAGATGCTTCCAGTGGACCCTCTTACAACAAAGACCTGAAAAAACAGGTGAATCGATTATATATGGCAATCTGGGAGCCCTGAAAAACAAAGGCAGAGTTGAGGAACCGGACTGAGTGTCAACAGAAGGGAGAGATGGTTCAGAAGCAGCAAGGAGTTGCCAGACCTGACCCAGGGAGAGCCTGAGCCCTTCAGGCCTGATCAGCTCAGGGGTGAGTGGAGAAGCAGGCAAGCAGCTGTGTTCAAGAGGCATGTTTTCCACACCGGGAGACACCCAGCACCAGAGAGTCTATACGGCCACCCAGAACCAGTGAGAAGCAGCCCTGTATCTGCGAAAGATAAGTACTTGCATGTGGCCTACTAAGTGGATCAAAAATACCCCCCTTAGGGAAAAACCTCTCATTTACCTCCCGGCTCCCTGCTCTGCACTGGGTCCCAGACTGACTTCAGCAATTGCCGAGTCCCCTGGACCGGAAGTAGGATCCGTCACACACCCGGAGCCATTCTCCCTGCCTTGGAGAGTGAACAAATTAACAAATAGGGGAAAAAATAAACTGCTGGCTCCCTAAGCCAGGAACCTAGGGTAGGCACAGCTCCTTTGCCTAGGCACAGGCATAAGGGATCCACAGACATTGAGTGCCTTTCCCCCTGCATGGACTTGTGTGGGTCCATTTCAACAATGTAGGCCCTCATTACCACAGAATAACAGGGCATATACCGGAAGTCTAACTTCAACCACTTCAGCTGTGAAGTGGCAGGTTCTTGACATTTGACACTGCTCTGCCCATTAAGCAGGGTCTTCACCTACCCACTTCAGGGGCCTGAGGACTGGTGGCTCCACCCATACCACCTAGCCACCTGCAATAGGGGCCCATGAAAAGAGGTGCCCCCCAGTCCTTACAGCCAACAGAATTAAGTGCCCATAGTCCAGCTGCAAAACCCACCCACCTACGGGCTCTAGGGAACAGGGACACGCCTTTCTCCTGGACACTCGGGGGTGACCGTCAGCCCCCTGCCTTGCTCAGAGTGTGTCTCCCTGCTGCAGCAAGATGCCTGTGCCTACACCAATCACCCATGCCTGTCTAGGACTGTAAGTGAGAGCCTACACCACACACTTAGTGGCTGTCTGCCTGGGCACCTGAGGTGAATCCATACAGAAGGAGTGGGCGGACTCCTGAGCTCACATACCTAGTAACAGATATAACCACCTTGTGACAGGACATTAGAGCTTCAAAGGTGCCCATAATCAAACTAGCTCATATGAGCAGCCTATTTGGGCATATCAAAACAAAACAAGAAGCTAGGACACAGTAAGCAATCATAAAATAAATAAATATGATAACTTAGTGATGGCTCGGAGACAACAGTCAATATCAAATCACATAAACAAGCAATCCATGATGGCTTCAACAAGCTTCCAAAATAAAGACTCTATAAATTTTCCAGAGAAGGAAAATTTCTTGGAATTACCGGAGGCAGAATACAAAAGATTAATATACAGAACCCTTCAAGAAATTAGGAAGGAAATTAAGCAAAACGCAGAACACGCAATAGAGGAAATTAAAAAGATTAGAGAAGAGCATAATGACAAATTTCACAGGCTGCAAGAATCCATAGAGAGACAGTAATCAGAAATTGAGGAGATTTACAATAGAATTTCAGAATTAGACTACTCAATAGAAAGTCATAGGAGCAGAATTGAAGCAATGGAAGTCAGAATTAGTAAGATTGAAGATAAAGCACTTGACACCAACTTATTTCAGGAAAAATCAGATAAAAGGATTTAAAAAAATGAAGAAACCCTAACAATTATGTGGGAGTCTATCAAAAGGAATAACCTACGACTGACTGGAGTACTAGAACGGTGGGGATAACAGAAAATACAGAGAGACTTGTTGAAGATTTGTTGGCAGAAAACTTCCCTGATATCGTGAAACATGACAAGATATATATCCAAGACGCTCATCGAACCCCACATACGGTAGATCCCAAACGAAAGTCACCAAGACATGTTATAATAAAACTTGCCAAAACCAAAGATAAAGAGAGAATTTTAAGAGTGGCTAGGGATAAACGAAAAGTCATCTACAAAGGAGAGTCAACAAGAATAAGCTCAGACTACTCAGCAGAAACCATGCAGTCAAGAAGGCAATGGGAAGACATATATAAAGCCTTGAAGGAAAAATACTGCCAGCCAAGAATTATATGTCCAGCAAAACTGTCTCTCAAATACGATGGTGAAACTAGGGCATTTCCAGATAAATGGAAGTTTAGGGAATTTTCAAAAATCAGACCAAAATTCCAAGAAATACTAAAGGGAGTCCTCTGGTTAGAAAATCAGTAACATCAGATAACAACCCAAGACTAGAACACAGGACAGATCAACCAGATATCAACCCAGATAGGGAAGTCACAAAAGTAAATCAAAGCTAAAACACTGAAAATAGGGAAACAGATGTCAATATGTAAAAGATGACAACATTAAAAAAAAAAAAAAAAAGGACTTAAAAAAATGTGGACATAGATTTTTCATATGGAGAGGAAGTAAAGGCGATATAAAGAAATAAAAGACTGGTATAAACTTAGAAAAATAGGGGTAAATATTAAGGTAACCACAAAGGAAACTAACAATCCTACAAGTCAAAATAAAAAACTAGAAAAATATAAAGACTCAGCCAACACAAAATCAACAGCAATGAAAAAGATGAAAATACATAAAGAAAAACTCAGCACAGAAAATTAAGTGAAACAAAGAAACTGTGAGCAACACACACAAAAAGACATCAAAATGAAAGCGCTAAACTCATACCTATCAATAATTACGCTGAATGTAAATAGACTAAATGCATTAAGAAACAGACAGAGAGTGGCAGAGTGGATAAAAAAACATGATTCGTCTATATGCTGCTTACAAGAGACACACCTTAGACTCAAAGACACAAACAAACTAAAACTCAAAGGATGGAAAAAATATATCAGGCAAACAACACTCAAAAAAGAGCAGGAGTGGCAATATTAATCTCTGACAAAATAGACTTTAAAGTAAGATCCACCACAAAAGATAAGGAAGGACACTATATAATGATTAAAGAGTCAATACACCAGGAGGACATAACAATAATAAATATTTACGCACCCAACGACAGGGCTCCAAAATACCTAAAACAAAGTCTAACAGCACTGAAAAGAGAGATAGACAGCTCCACAATAGCAGGAGAAGACTTCAATGCACCACTTTCAGTGAAGGACAGAATATCCAGAAAGAAGCTCAACAAAGACACAGAAGAGCTAAATGCTACAATCAACCAACTTGAGCTCGTAGACATATACCGAACACTCCACCCAACAGCAGCTAAGTATACTTTCTTTTCCAATGCACATGGAACCTTCTCCAGAATAGACCACATATTAGGCCATAAAGCAAGCCTTAACAAAATCCAAAGCATCAAAATATCACAAAGCATCTTTTCTGACCAGAAAAACCATAAAAGTAGAAATCAAAAACAGAAAAAGTAAGGAAAAAAAATCAAACACATGGAAACTGAACAACACCTTGCTTGAAAACTACTGGGTTATAGCAGAAATTAAGGATGGAATAAAGAAATTCATAGAATCAAACGAGAATGAAAACACATCCTACCAGAACCTTTGGGACACAACAAAAGCAGTGCTCAGAGGTCTGTTTATAGCAATAAATGGACACATCCAAAAAGAAGAAAGGGCCATAATCAAAACATTAACCCTACAACTGGAACAAGTAGAAAGATAGAAGCAAAAGAAGCCCTCAGGTGCCAGAGAAAGGAAATAATAAGAATTGGAGTAGAATTAAGTGAAATAGAGAATAGAAAAACAATTGAAAGAGTTAACAAGACCAAAAGCTGGTTCTTTGAAAAGATCAACAAAATTGATAAACCATTGGCCAAACTGACAAAAGAAAAACAGGAGAGGAAGCAGATAACCCGTATAGGAAATGAGATGGGTGATAGCACAACAGACCCAGCTGACATTAAAAGAATCATAACAGAATACTATGAAAAACTGTACTCTAACAAATTTAAAAACCTAGAGGAAATGGACAAATTTCTAGAAACTCACTACCTACCTAAACTAACACAAACAGAGGTAGAACAACTAAATAAACCCATAACAAAAGAAGAGATTGAAAAGGTAATTAAAAAACTCGCAACAACAAAAAAAAGCCCTGGCCTGGATGGCTTCACTGGAGAATTCTACCAAACTTTCAGAGAAGAGTTAACACCACCACTACTAAAGGTATTTCAGAGCATAGAAAAGGATGGAATACTCCCAAACTCATTCTATGAAGCCAGCATAACCCTGATACCAAAACCAGGTAAAGACACCACAGAAAGAGAAAATTACAGACCAATATCCCTCATGAACATTGACACAAAAATCCTCAACAAAATTCTAGCCAATAGAATTCAGCAACATATCAAAAAAATACTTCACCATGACCAAGCAGGATTTATACCAGGTATGCAGGGATGTTCAACATTAGAAAAACAATCAATGCAATCCATCACATAATTAAAACAAAAGACAAGAACCACCTGATCTTATTAATCGATGCAGAAAAGGCACTCGACAAAGTCCAACACTCATTCACGATAAAAACTCTCAACAAAATAGGAATAGAAGGGAAATTCCTCAATATAATTAAGGGCATTTACACAAAGTCAAAAGCCAATATCATCCTAAATGGAGAGACTTTGAAAGCATTCCCCTTGAGAACAGGAACCAGACAAGGATGCCCTTTATCACCACTCTTATTCAACATTGTGCTGGAGGTCCTCGCCAGAGCAATTAGGCTAGAAAAAGAAATAAAGCGCATCCAAATTGGTAGGGAAGAAGTCAAAGTATCTCTGTTTGCAGATGATACGATCTTATATACAGTAAACCCCAAAGAATCCACAAGAAAACTACTGGAACTAATAGCAGATTTTAGCAAAGTTTCAGGACACAAGATAAACATACAAAAATCAGTTGGATTCCTTTACACCAACAAAGAGAACCTCGAAGAGGAAATCACCAAATCAATACCATTTACAATAGCCCCCAAGAAGATAAAATACTTAGGAATAAATCTAACCAGAGACGTAAAAGACCTATACAATGAAAACTACAAGACACTACTGTAAGAAACCAAAAGAGACCTGCATAAGTGGAAAAACATACCTTGCTCATGGATAGGTAGACTCAACATTGTGAAAATATCAATTCTACCCAAAGCAATGTACAGATACAATGCAATCCTGATCCAAATTCCACCAGCATTTTTTAATGAGATAGAGAAACAAATCACCAACTTCATATGGAAAGGGAAGAGGCCCTGAATAAGTAAAGCATTAGTCAAGAAGAAGAACAAAGTGGGAGACCTCACACTATCTGATTTTAGAACCTATTATACTGCTACAGTAGTCAAAACAGCCTGGTACTGGTACAACAAAAGATACATAGACCAATGGAACAGAATTAAGAATCCAGACAAAAATTTATCCACCTATGACAGGCTGATATTTGACAAAGGCCCAAAGTCCGTTAATTGGGGAAAAGACAGTCTCTTTAACAAATGGTGCTGGCAGAACTGGATAGCCATCTGCAAAAAACTGAAACAAGACCCATACCTCACACCATGCACAAAAGTAACTCAAAATGGACCAAAGAGTTAAATATAAAATCGAAAACGATAAAGATCATGGAAGAAAAAACAGGGACAATGCTAGGAGCCCTAATACATGGCATAAACAGAATATGAACCATAAGTAACAATGCACAAGCACCAGAAGAGAGACTAGACAAATGGGAGCTCCTAAAAATCAAACACTTACGCTCATCAAAAGACTTCATCAAAAGAGTCAAAAGACAACCTATAGACTGGGAAAAATTTTTTGGCTACGACAAATTCGATCAGCGTCTAATCTTTAAAATCTACAAGATACTGCAAAACCTCAATAACAAAAAGACAAATAACCCAGTTAAAAAATGGGCAAAGGATATGAACAGGCACTTCGCCAAAGAAGATATTCAGGTGGCTAATTGACACATGAAGAAATGCTCACGATCATGAGCCATTAGAGAAATGCAGATCAAAACTGCAATGAGATATCATCTCACCCCAACAAGGCTAGCATTAATCCAAAAAACACAAAATAATAAATGCTGGAGAGGTTGTGGAGATACTGGAACACTTCTACACTGTTGGTGGGAACGTAAAATGGTACAACCACTTTGGAAATCGATTTGGCACTTCCTTAAAAAGCTAGAAATAGAAGTACCATACGATACAGCTGTCGCACTCCTTGGAATATATCCTAGAGAAATAAGAGCCACCACACAAATAGATATATGCACACCCATGTTCGCTGCAGCACTGTTCACAACAGCAAAAAGATGGAAACAACCTAGGTGCCCATCAGTGGACAAACTGTTAAATAAATCATGGTATAGCCACACAGTGGAATACTATGAAATGATAAAGAACAATGATGAAGCCATGAAACATAACGTGGAGGAATCTGGAGGTCATTATGCTAAGTGAATTTAGTCAGTCACAGAAGGACAAATATTGAACTCAGGAAAAGTTTTAAACACAGAAGAAAACATTCTTTGATGGTTAAGAGAGTGGGGAGGGAGGGTGAGGGTTACTTACTAACTAGATAGTAGATAAGAATTATCTTAGGTGAAAGGAAGGACAGCACACACTACAGGGGAAGTCAGCACAACTGAACTAAGCCAAAAACTAAGAAGTTTCCTGAATACGATCAAACACTTCGAGGGACAGAGTAGCAGAGGTAGGGGTCTGGGGACCATGCTTTCAGGGGACATCTAGGTCAACTGGCATAACAAAGCTTATTAAGAAAATGTTCTGCATCCTACTTTGGTGAGTGGCATCTGGGGTCTTAAAAGCTAGCAAGCGGCCAACTAAGATGCATCAATTGGTCCCAACCACCTGGAGTAAAGGAGAATGAAGAACACCAAAGACACAAGGAAAGTATTAGCCCAAGAGACAGAAAGGGCCATATAAACCAGAGACTTCATCAGCCTGAGACTAGAACTAGATGGTACCCGGCTACCACCAATGACCGCCCTGATAAGGAACACAACAGAGAGCCCTGGATGGAGCAGGAGAAAGGTGGGTTGCAGAACCCAAATTCTAGTAAGAAGACCAGAATTAATGGTCTGACTGAGACTTGAGGAACCCCGGAAAGCATGGCCCCTGGATTCTCTATCAGCCCAGAACTAAAACAATATCCAAGGCCAACTCTTCAGACAGGGATTGGACTGGACTGTGGGACATAAAGTGATACTCGTGAGGAGTGTGTCTCTTAGCTCAAGTAGATACAAGAGACTAAATGGGCAGCTTCTGTCCAGAGGTGAGATGGAAAGGCAGAGAGGGTTAGGAGATGGTTGAATGGACATGGAGAATCAGGGGTGGAAAGGAAGAGTATGCTGTCACAGTATGTGGAGAGCAACTAGGGTCACATAACAATGTATGTACAAATTTTTGTATGGGAAAAATAAAAAAAGAAAATACACTCTCAAAAAAAAAAAAGGAATTAAAAAAAGGGGGAAAATGTTAATAATGTAGAATAAACTTCAAAGTATGATGTATCTGTAGCCATTACATTGTGAATAGCACAACAAATTGAGAATAATTCTTCCAGTATTAGAAAAGTATCATCTATTTCAGCAAAGAAGTCACATAAAACACTGATGAACAAGTGAAGTTTTGACATACATCTTGGTTGTATTACTTTTATTTTACTCATTAACATAAACAAAAATATTAACGATCATTCATATTGGAACTACAGTTGTTAATCGATCGTAACCATAGGTTGGCTACAAATACAAGAGTTCAGCAAAAACAAACACACAAAAAACAATAGCAAAAGTAGTCTGTGAATATCAATTGTCTACATGGAATTTACAACACAGAGCATAGCATAACTTATTATTTGTAAGATGTGTGTTCAAAAAACAGTTACCATCCAGTTGACTCCTACTCCTGGCAATCCCAAGTGTGTCAGATAGAAATGTGCTCCACAGGGTTTCCAATAGCTGGTTTTGTCGATGTAGATAGCCAGGTCTGTCTTCCAGGAAGCCTCTGGGTGGACTCAAACCTCCAACCTTTTGGTTCACAGCTGAGTGCATTAACCGTTTGCACCATCCAGGGACTACAGTTGTGTGTTACGATCTTTTATATCAGTAACACACACACACACACACACACACACACACACACACACACACACACACGCTCTCCCCCAACAGCCAGTCATTAACCATATACAAGCAGGCCACTGGCCGACAGCCTCCAGAGTGTTCTATCTGAGAACGTGCTCTTCCCACGCAGCTCCAGCCAGCAATGGAGGCAGCAGAGGTACCCACTGAGGAACTCTTCCCTGCAATCTCTATGCTAGAGCTCCCTTTTGAGTCAGCTTGACACTTTCTCAGGGCTGCCCTGCAATGTGAACCTCCTCCTACTCACTCCTCCTTTTCCCCTTGTCTTTCTGAAGGGCCACAGTGTATCTTAGCTTGAAGGCTTCCATGCTTCCCCCTTTACCTTTCACAGGCTTTTGCCCCAATAAATATCTTGCACTTCTAACTCCTTGGTGTCTGCTTCCTGGAAGACTCAAACTGACAGTGGAAAAAAAAAAAAAAAGGGAAATCAGTCAAATGTCCATCAACAGGTGGATGGATAAACAAGTGCATAAACTCAAGAATGTTAATAGTGCAGATTAAATTTAAGAATATGCCTTGTTATGATTAACACGAAACATTGAGGAAAAGTCTTCCAGTACTGGAAACTACGATCTGATTCGGCAAAGAACACTACTGGGCAATTAAAAAGGAACAGACTACTCAGATATGTAACAACATGGATGAATCTCAAAAACAGTACGTTGAGAAAAGAAGGTGCGAGCAAAAAGAATGTACACTGTATGATTCCATTTATATGAGGTTCTAGAACGGCCAAGGGGGTGGAGTGAGAAACTGACTAGGAAGGGGCACAGGGATCTTTTGGGATGACGTAAACGTTCTATATCTTAATGGGTATGATTTCATGGGCGTATGCATTTGTCGGAATTCATCTAACTACACATTTAAGACCTATGCATTTCACTGTATATAAATTACATCTCAATACAAAAATGCAAAAACAATTCCTATGACGTGTAAGATTTGTTATTTTCTTCTCACAGATTTGTCAATTTCTGCTGTATATATTTTGAGGCTATGTGATTAGATGGAAGCTAATTTAGAATTTAAAAAAAAACAAACAAAAACCAAACCTGTTGCTGTCCAGTCGATTCTGACTCATAGTGACCCTATAGCACAGAGTAGAACTGCCTCAAAGGGTTTCCAAGGAGTGGCTGGTGGATTCGAACTGCCAACCGTTTGGTTAGCAGTCGTAGCTCTTAACCCTGCACCAGCAGGGCTCCTAATTTAGAATATTCCTGGTGAACTGAAACTTTCCTTCTCATCTAAACACGTGTCCTCCACACTCATTGGTTTGCTCTTTTTTCCATTTGCCCCGTGCTTCAGCATCAAGACCTGTCTTGCTGCACGTGACTAACTGCAAGTCCCTGCCCAGGTTACTTGGGGCGTCCATACCACATGGGCTTCCAGCTTTTGCTCAGAACCGAGCCAGCATTTGCTCCAGTGTGCCAAGCAAATGCTCTGACACAGCAAAGAGCAGCCTGAAGGAACTGGGGAGGGGGGATTTCGCAGGTGCTTACTCCGGACAGGAGGCCAAGGAAGGCTTGGTAAGAGGGCTCAGTCCTTAGACATGGGTTAGAGACCACGCGCCCGGCACAACCGAGGAAACGCTATAACTCCAAGGCGTTGCCAGCCGTGTAGGGCCGGGGCAGAGGAGGCTACGGGATGGGGCGGGGAACTAGAGGCTTGGGTGGCAAGTGACTGAGACTCCGCCACGCCCCTGTTTGGAGGCTCGGCCTCTTACAGCCACGTGGCGCAGAGGGAAGACGCCATTTGAAGCACGCAAATCCCGGTGGGAGGAGTTGTTGGGTGTGGGTGGAGATGGGGTGTGTTTGTGCTCGCTGCTGGGCAACCGCGCCTTCAACCCCGCTTGAGTCAGAGGGGCCAACGCCAGGCTCACACCGCCGCTCTGTCACTCATCGGTGGGCGAGCCAGGCGCCTCCAACGCTAGGCTTTTATTGGTCACACGGTGATGGGCCAGCTAGCGACCTCCTTATGATTGGCGAGTTGCTGACAGTTGTTAAGTCAATCAGAACAGGATTTACTGCGCTTGCTGGGAATCCTCAGGCTCCCAGGGGAGCCATGTTAGGTACGAAACTGTCACACCACAGCGCCCCCTACTCTCCTCGTGCGCCGCTGTCATCCCCGTCTAACACATTATTTCAACTAATAAAAATGCTCTCTTTTCTTCGCAAAACGAGTTGCTTCACTAGCACAATGTGAGAAATGAAGCAGTGAGACGCGAAGGAGGGGAAGAGGCGGCCTGATCCTCCCACTAACGTTCTAATCCACTAAACAGAATTAGTACTGACTCACTGCGGTCGGTGGGGGCGCGACCCGCGTGTCCGGAGCGTGCGAGTGTTTTGCGTGGCTTTTGGTCCCCCGCGGCCCCCGTAGCGCCCCTGGTTACCGCGCCCCTGGTAACCGCCCGCCCCGAGCAAGCCGCCGGTGCCTGAGGCCGCACCACCTTCCCCGCCCCAGGTCAGCGCGGGCGCGGAGGCCTCAGCGGCGCGCTGATGGACGCCTCGCACTGGGCGGCGAAGCTGGCGGCCTCCAGCCACCATACCCCGGTTGATCCCAACAGTGGGGCGCGGGTCGCCCAGTACGAAACGGAAGATCTCAGAGAGGCCCTGGCGGCGGCGGCGGCGGAGGAGGAGGAGCAGGGGAAGGCGGTGCCGTCGGCGCGGGCGTCGGTAATGCGGGCTGGGTGCGGGCTGCGGCTGGGTGCGGGGCGGGACGCGGACTGTGGCTGGGTGCGGGGCGGGACGCGCGGGCTGAGGCTGGGTGCGGGCTGAGGGCTGGTGTGGGTCCTTCCGGCTTAGGCGCGGCCTGGGAAATGCAGTCCCCTGTTCAGATCCTCACGGAGAGGAATTCTCTGCCTAGTGATCTTGGTCCACCACCTTCTCTCTGCCCCCATGAAAAATACCCAAAACCTAGGTGTCCAAAAGTCTTTCAGTCTTCACCAGAGATTGCCGTGAAAATATCTTGGAGAGCATATACATTGTTTCTAGAAAGTGCAAAGCACAGCCCTTCACTTCTTACGCTCTAGTATCTCTTGGGAACGGATATAGTATTTACTTAAAAAAATTTTTTTTTTTTTGAAATCTGATCTACTCCAGTAGTTGATGACCCATAAAAACTTAAGTGAATCAGCTATGCTCTCAGCTGTGTTTGGTGGATCTTAAACACTTTAGAGGCAGGTGTTTAACAAAAATTTAGTTGATAGACCAGACACATATAGGTAAGACCAGAGAAGTAAATTACCCGAGGTTCCAGTGTTTCCTAAACCACCTTCTGGGTGGAGCAAGACAGCCTTTTCACTGATCACTTTTCAGTGTCAAATATGTCTCGACACCTGTCCACCAGATGGAGGGCAGAGTCTGCCATCTCCCCTATTCACTTAAAAGATGAGAAGCTTGAATTTAAACTAGCAATCTGCAGATATAAAACTCCTTACCACCAGTTAAATGGTCTAGGGCTAATAGAAGTCACTGGATACTTGGAATTCTGATCTTCTTAATCTACACTACAGCTGTTAATGAGAAAATCTGTAGCAGTACCTTTTGTGTTGAGTATTTCACCAACAGACATAAACTGCTCGAGGCTGCCCGGAGTAGGACAGATTGAGATCCAGAACAGGATCAGAACACTAGGACCATTTGCTTATGATAAAGCTTCCCCTCAACGCAAGTTGCAGTAGACAACAAAGGAGGCAAGGGGATAGAGAAAAAAGACTGAACAGAGGAAAAAGATTTGAGTTCTGGATTAGGATCCAGGCTCTGTCTCTTGCTAGGTGATGCTAGGACTTCTTTAAGTCTCAATTTCCTTATCTGTAAAACAACTGGTATAATAATTATCTCTTTCCTGTCTCAGTGTCTGAGAACCAAATGAGAGAATGTGTGTCATATTTAAAGACATGCTTATATCAATTGGTAATTACAATAGCAGCTACCAGTGGGACTGTCATTTCAGTGACTCACCCAAACATTAAATTCCGTTTTGGCTTTCTGTGGTGGTGGAGTTAGTCATTTCCCTGGTTGCAGTTATACTTCCAGAGTGCCCTGTTAAACTGCAAATTTGTGTTAGAAACCATACCTTTGGAGAATGGAGAGATTAGCTTGTATAGTTGCAAGAGGGCAGGATCCTAAAGGAAAAAAAGGAAGAAAAAAGAAGCTAACTTTTATATGTTTGACACTGTTCTAGGGTTGACACAGGGTGGGTCCAGACGCACACCTGGGTGAACTGCTGCACTGGGCCTGATAAGCCAGAGGACACTGGGGCAGGGGAAGAAGGGCCAAAAAGGCAGGAAGAGTACATGAGCCAGGCTTTGTCCTCTTCACAGTTTGGCTTGGGTCTCTAACGGGATTTTCAAAGGTTAATATGTCTCAACTTTGTCATCTATAAAATGTATTAAACCCAGATATCATACTCACCACACAAGAGTGTTTAGAGAACCAGCTGTCACAGTAGGCCTCTTTCAGCCCTTTGATTTTGCCAGAGCCCCACGTTGCAGGATTCTGCCCATTTGGGCACTCTGGTGTGCTTCTTAAAGTTAGCCTCATTCAGAGTGAGGGGAAGGAGAAAGGTGTCAGCTCATAGGCCCTATAATGTCATGGATGATGACATGGCTAAAGCAGCATTGTATATGTAAAAATAGTGTGGTGAGGGCGCGTCTGACGTCTAACTTCACAAGGGGGAAGGAGAATCGAGAGCAACAGCCCAAGGCTGATTCCTATGAGGCTGAGGTCAGACATGCCTCCTCCTCCCTGTTCCCTTTTTACCAATTCTGACACCAGCCATCCCTCCCACAGCTCTGTACTTCTCTGCTGTGTTCAATAATTTGTTGCAGTGGCCGTACAGAACTCACAGACAATACTCATGATTATGGGATTTATTAAGGAAGTAACAGGTTACAATTCTGGTTTAGGAACGCTCAGGATATAGTTCTTCCATCAGGACAGCCTCTTCCCAGTGAGGCCAGTAGGCACACCTCTCTGTGGCTGCTTGGCCTCTTGGCCTCTTGGCCTGGCCTCTGCCCTGCTCAGGCAAGTGTTGCAAAGCTCTTTTAGCTCTGCTAATAAGTGCATGGAGGCACCCTACTCTGGCAGTAAGCCTTGTGCCCAAAAGTGCCAGCTTTCTCACTCCATGGGCTGGGAAGTTCCACCACAGCATCTCGCACCGGTCTCCTGATTCCTACTGTCCCATGCCACCATCTCTCACTGTCTTCTGTGTTACAGCTCTTCTGTCTCCTGGATCTAGGAGGTTCTCAGTGCAGGGATCCTGAGTCCAAAGGACATGCTCTACTTCTGGATCTTCTTTCTTGGTGGTGTTGAGATCCTCCCCTCCTGCCTCTGGGATGGCTCATTTTAAGCGTAGCAGGTTGGCAAAACTGACCAGTCCCCTCACTGGGGTTCCATATACCTTATTTGTGTGGTCTCACCCCGACAAGGTGCCATGCACCTTATTTACATTATTAGCAAGCTATCCAATCCCCTTGGTGGGCCACAAGCACCTCATTTGCATAGTCTCACCCAGTCATTTAGTGGGAGTTAAGACTATGGCTAGAAGGGCCATATTGAATAATTTACTGCACCACGGTGTAATTCACAGTTAAAATTTCACTGAATTTCTTAATGAGTGGCAAATATTGCCACCTTTTTTAAACAAATATGAGCATTTATTAAGTGCTAGTCACTGCCTGGAGCCCTGGTAGCACAGTGGTTAAGAGCTATGGCTGCTAATGAAAAGGTCAGCAGTTTGAAACCATCAGCTGCTCTTTGGAAACCCTGTGGGGCAGTTTTGCTCTGTCCTATAGGATCACTATGAGTTGCAGTTGACTTGATGGCAATGAGTTTGGGTTTGAAGTCACTGACTGTTCAACAGTGGATGAAACAGGCATAGCCCATATGGTCACAGAGCTTCCAGTCTCGTGAGGAAGTTGTTGTGTGTTGCCAAGTCGAATTCGACTCATAGCTGCCCTATATGACAGAGTTGAACTGCCCCATAGGGTTTTCTAGGCTGTAATGTTTATGGGAGCAGATTGTCAGGTTTTTTCTCTTGTGGAGCTGCTGGTGGGTTTGAACTGCCGACCTTTCAGTCAGGAGTCGAGTGCTTAACCATTGCACCACAGGGTTCCTTGTGGGGAAGTTGGATAATAGAAAATGAGCAGTCAAGTGATTATAAGACAGAAAATATTGTGAATGAAATGAACAGGGTACTATGATTAAAAAAAGAAATCGGAGGGATCTACTTGAATGAGTTGGTAATTTTTCATTGATGACTGATAGATGAAAAGAACAGCCATTTGAAGAGCGGTGTTAGGAAGAGCATTCCGGGCAGAGGGGACAGCATATGCAAAGGTCCTAAGGTGGGAAGAGATTAAGGATCTGAAAGAAAGCCAGCAGGACCCGGAAAGGTGGGAGGAGATGAGGTTGGAGGGGTGATCACACAGGAACTTGTAGACCAAGGTAACCCCTTGCCACTGAGTTGATTCTGACTCATAGAGACCCCATAGACCAAGGTAAGGGGCTTAGATTTTATTCTAGGTGCAGCAGGAGGTCGTTGAAGGCTTTTAAGAGATATGCCATGTTCCTATTTAACAATTTTAAAAGATCACTGATGGCTTTGTGGAGAATGATTGGAGGGTTTGACAAAGTGGAAGGAAGATGGTTGGTTAGGAGGCTGCTGCAGTAATTCAGGTGCAAGAGGACATGGGGCATGGTGAGAAGTGGACAGTTTTCTCTAGAATGGGCGGGACTTACTGTTGGATTGGGTGAGGGCCTGGGAAGAAGGAGGAATCCAGAATGCCTATTTCCAGATTTCTGGTTTGAATAGCTGCGTGGAAGGTGATGTCGTTTACTGAGTGGGGAGACTGGGGCTGTGGGGTCACTGTGATTCGGAATTGACTCGACAGCACCTGACCACACAAAATGGAAGGTGATGTCGTTTACTGAGTGGGGAGACTGGGGCTGTGGGGTCACTGTGAGTCGGAATCGACTCGACAGCAGCAGGTTTGTGTTTTTGGTTTTGGGGGAGGAATAGGTTTGGGGAGGGTGGAATCAAGGTTTCATCTTTGGACATGGTAGGTTTAAGATACCTGTGCAGCTACTAAGTGGGAATGTCTGGGAGGCAGTTGGGACTTTGAAACAGGAGTGCTGTGGGAGCTGGGCTGGAGGTTTACGTCTGGGAGTTTCGGCATTTTAAAAACAATATATATTGCATACTGAGGATGCCTGGTGGTGCAGTGGTTAAGCACTTGGCTGCTCACTGACAGGTCGGTGGTTTGAACCCACCAGCCGCTAGTGGGAGAAAGATGGTGACAGTCTGCTTGTGTAGAGAAGATCAGAGCCTTGGAAACCCTAAGGGCCAAGCTCTACTCCGCCCTGTAGGGTCGCTATGCATCAGTGGGTGGTGTAGATTGCATGTTGTTCTTCAACTTGTTTGTTTTACGGATCAGTAAATGTCTCGGGGGTTCGCCCATGTTAGTGTGTTAGCTTTGCCTTTATGCCTTGCAATTTCTTCTCAAGGTAAAACAATGTTTCACCTAAAAAATCCAGAACTGCAGATGAAACTAGACAGACTGCAAGACACATAGTTCTTTGTGTGTGTGTGTGTGTGTGTGTGTTGGCCACTAATGAAGCTCAGGTGCTGGGGAGATTCAGCAGCTCAGTGGGTCAAGCCAGTCTAGGGACGATTATCTTCTAATCTGGGGCTGTACTGACAACAGTCCACAAAAAGCCAAGCCGTTAAAGCTCAGGTGCTGGGAAGATTCAGCAGCTCAGTGGGTCAAGTCAGTCTAGGGACAATTATCCTCTAATCTGGGGCCGTACTGACAACAGTCCACAAAAAGCCGAGCCGTTAAAGCTCAGGTGCTGGGAAGATTCAGCATCTCAGTGAGTCAAGTCAGTCTAGGGAAGATTATCCTCTAATCTGGGGCCGTACTGACAACAGTCCACAAAAAGCCGAGCAGTTAAAGCTCAGGTGCTGGGAAGATTCAGCAGCTCAGTGGGTCAAGCCAGTCTAGGGACGATTATCTTCTAATCTGGGGCTGTACTGACAACAGTCCACAAAAAGCCGAGCCGTTAAAGCTCAGGTGCTGGGAAGATTCAGCATCTCAGTGAGTCAAGTCAGTCTAGGGAAGATTATCCTCTAATCTGGGGCCGTACTGACAACAGTCCACAAAAAGCAGAGCAGTTAAAGCTCAGGTGCTGGAAAGATTCAGCATCTCAGTGAGTCAAGTCAGTCTAGGGAAGATTATCCTCTAATCTGGGGCCGTACTGACAACAGTCCACAAAAAGCCGAGCAGTTAAAGCTCAGGTGCTGGGAAGATTCAGCAGCTCAGTGGGTCAAGCCAGTCTAGGGACGATTATCTTCTAATCTGGGGCTGTACTGACAACAGTCCACAAAAAGCCGAGCCGTTAAAGCTCAGGTGCTGGGAAGATTCAGCAGCTCAGTGGGTCAAGTCAGTCTAGGGACGATTATCCTCTAATCTGGGGCCGTACTGACAACAGTCCACAAAAAGCCGAGCCGTTAAAGCTCAGGTGCTGGGAAGATTCAGCATCTCAGTGAGTCAAGTCAGTCTAGGGAAGATTATCCTCTAATCTGGGGCCGTACTGACAACAGTCCACAAAAAGCAGAGCAGTTAAAGCTCAGGTGCTGGAAAGATTCAGCATCTCAGTGAGTCAAGTCAGTCTAGGGAAGATTATCCTCTAATCTGGGGCCATACTGACAACAGTCCACAAAAAGACGAGCAGTTAAAGCTCAGGTGCTGGGAAGATTCAGCAGCTCAGTGGGTCAAGCCAGTCTAGGGACGATTATCCTCTAATCTGGGGCTGTACTGACAACAGTCCACAAAAAGCAGAGCCGTTAAAGCTCAGGTGCTGGGGGGATTCAGCATCTCAGTGGGTTAAGTCAGTCTAGGGACGATTATCCTCTAATCTGGGGCTGTACTGACAACAGTCCACAAAAAGCAGAGCCGTTGAAGCTCAGGTGCTGGGAAGATTCAGCAGCTCAGTGGGTCAAGTCAGTCTAGGGACGATTATCCTCTAATCTGGGGCTGTACTGACAACAGTCCACAAAAAGCAGAGCCATTGAAGCTCAGGTGCTGGGAAGATTCAGCAGCTCAGTGGGTCAAGTCAGTCTAGGGACGATTATCCTCTGATCTGGGGCTGTACTGACAACAGTCCACAAAAAGCAGAGCCATTAAAGCTCAGGTGCTGGGAAGATTCAGCATCTCAGTGAGTCAAGTCAGTCTAGGGAAGATTATCCTCTAATCTGGGGCTGTACTGACAACAGTCCACAAAAAGCCGAGCAGTTAAAGCTCAGGTGCTGGAAAGATTCAGCATCTCAGTGGGTCAAGCCAGTCTAGGGACAATTATCCTCTAATCTGGGGCTGTACTGACAACAGTCCACAAAAAGCAGAGCCGTTAAAGGTCAGGTGCTGGGGGGATTCAGCATCTCAGTGGGTCAAGTCAGTCTAGGGAAGATTATCCTCTAATCTGGGGCTGTACTGACAACAGTCCACAAAAAGCAGAGCCGTTAAAGCTCAGGTGCTGGAAAGATTCAGCATCTCAGTGGGTCAAGTCAGTCTAGGGAAGATTATCCTCTAATCTGGGGCTGTACTGACAACAGTCCACAAAAAGCCGAGCAATTAAAGCAAAGGGTGCTGTTTTAGGCTCTTGAAAAAGTGATGTCCTTGGCCTGGGTTATTGGGTATAGTAAATATTTTCTTCTGCATGGAGACAGTTAAAGATGAAATTAGAATTGAAAGTCACTTGTTAGCCATTCATCTGTTTTAGGTAAAACACCACGAGATCAGTTTATCTGAAAAGTTCATGCTTGTGTTAACAGTATTAAGCTGAAAAGGGATTAGACAACAATGTAAAAGTCAGTGCATAAGTATAATTTATCATGCCTGCCACATCTCTTCAGAAGCTACTCATCCTATGTCTTTTTTTTTTTTTTTTTTTTGGCTCTAACGAACAAAAATTTATTTTCTCACAGTTTAGGAGGCTAGAAGTCCAAAATCAGGGAGCCAGCGCTAGGCAAAGGCTCTCTCTGTCCACTGTGGGGAAAATCTTTGTCTCAGCTTCTCCAGCCCCGGTGTTCCCACATTCCTTGATCCTTCTATATCTTTTGCAAACAATTTCTCCAGGCCCTTCTATTAGGAATCTAAATGTATTGGATTCTTTTTGTGTATGTGCTTGCTGTAAGGCCTTATTTTAAGAGATGTTCTGAAAGAATGAATGGAGAACAATGGATGCCTTAAAGCAGTTCTTTGGAATATCTCCCATATTTTAATTACAGTTTTTGAAGAATCAGCTTTTCCTTAGTACTCAATAGAATATAGCTCTTTAGAGCAGCCGGTATCTCTTTGAATGATTCTGACCCTTGTGTGGGATAATTGTTCTCTGCTCTTGGTGGAAACACAGTGTTCTGAACTGTACATTCATTCATTCAGCAAACATTTATTGAGCACCTGCCCCTGGCCAGGTACTTTTCTAGGCACTGGGAACACAGCAGTGAACAGGGCAGACCCATCCTGCCTTCGTGAAGCTTACTTTTCAGTTGGGGCAGGCATACAATACACAAATAGATCAGTAAAAATACGTGGATTGTCAGTTGGTGGTGAGTACTTAAGAGAAAAGTGAAGCAGAAAAAGGGGGATGATGATGAGTTGGGGGAGAGGGCTGTAATTTCAAATGGAGTAGTCAGTTATGACCTCTTGGAGAAGGTGACATTTGAGCAAAGACCTGAAGGAGCGAATGAGCAAGTGGGCCATGCCGATGTCTAGAGGAAGAGCATCCCAGGGCCGAAACAGCAAGTGCAAAGGCCCTGAGATGGAAGTAGACTGACGTTTTCAATGAGGACATCCGTGTAGGTGAAGCAGAGAGTGGTGGGAAATGAAGTCAGGGAGGCTACAGACCATGTAGGGCTTTACTCGGAGTGAGATGGGAGGGCCTCTTTTCTAGGGAGGGACTCCCGGGGCCCTGGACCCATATCCAGAGGAGGCGGTGCCAGTGGCTGGTAGTGGGGTCTCTGAGGGGCACAGTGCAGCTGATTCTGCGAGTGTTGCAAAGTGGATTCAGCTGCTGCTGAAGTGCACTGCTGCCACCCATGTGAAGGGTTGCTGCCGGGCTGCACAGGCAGGCGGGACGGTTCCAGGGAACTCACTCGGAAGGAGTAAGCGCCGTCTTCCTCCGCCAGCCCCCTACTGCGGTCTAACAGGGAGCCGCTGGCAAAGCAGAGACATGGTTTGTAGCGCCCCAGCCCCAGCATCACAGGGCAGGATCTAGAAGGTGGGTTTGGAGCTGAGAGATGATAGTTTAATGTCTGGCAGGCCTGTTTTACTCATCATAAAGCTCATGTTCACAAGGTTAGTGCTGTGTCACGTTGCTAAGGAGTGCAGACCTCGAATGAGCTTTCTGATACCACGTCTGCAGTTTTTGTCCCCAACCAGGAGAACACTCCAGACTGAAAAGTTATTTAACTTCCATCCAACCCTTTCATCTTTGAAACCAGGTGACCAGTGGTAGACAGGAAAAGGAAACCACCTCCTGTGTGACCCAGCTTCCCTTTCCAGACTTATTCCCAAAGCTTCTCTGTGCATTTTACTGCCCTGTTCTGCAGTTGGGGTCCCTCATCTGCTAACTGAAAGGTTGGAGGTTCGAGTCCACCCAGAGTTGCCTCGGAATAAACGCCTGGCAACTACTTCTGGAAAATCAGCCATTGAAAACCCTATGGAGCACAGTTCTGCTCTGATACATGGAATTGCCGTGAGTTGGAGTCATCTCAGTGGCAGCTGGTTTGGTGTCCTGCAGCTGTGTGTACCTTGCCTTCCATGCCCACCTACTCTTGTCACCTGTGCCTCTGCTAGTACCATTCCCCTTGTCTGGAGTACTTTTTACCCCTTCCCCCTTAACACTCTACGATTCTCCAGATTCTCCCATTGTTTATGACTCAGCTCAAACATCACCTCCTCCATGAAGACTTTCCTCATCTTCTAAACTCAAGTAAAACAAAAACTTCCTTCCTTCTGAATACCTTTATCACTTCCTGTCTGTATCTCTCACTTTCTACCTCATACTTGTCCCCCTGCCTCTCCTTACTTAAATGTTGGCCTTCTCCAGCATTTCGTCCTCAGGCCTCTCTCTCATTGTCTGCACTCTCCCCAGGCGGTCTCACCGCACCACTTCCAGGCCGCACCTGCCACCTCTGTGTGCTTTGGTGGCTCTCATATGCCCATCTCCAGCCCAGCCTTCTCACCAGGCCTCCAGCATACTTACTACCGTTTCCTGGACACCTCCATCTGGCAGTGCCACTGTCCCCTCAGCTCAGTGTCCAAGAGCTTAGTCTCCTTTTCCTGAAACACTCCTCCCGCACGCTCCCTTTATTAGTGAATGTCAACACCATCATCTACTTAGCATCACACCAAAAAGAAAATAAATCTGCAATTCCTTGCCCTCAGTCCAGACCATCTCCAAGCTGGTGATCAGCCTCCTAAATCTCTTAGGTCAGCCTCCTTGCTTGCATTCCCAGGGTGCTCTCTTCATTCTGCCCTCAATACCTCTAACCCGGCCTTTACAGGAGCCCACTACCTGCTTCCAGCCTCGCCTTCGTTTAGGCCACCCGACCTGTTACCAGAGGATCCTTCTGACTATTATGCAGGGAGCATATCACTCCTCTGCCCCCATGTCCTTCAAGGCCCCGGTTGCCTATAGGATAAAGACTCAGCCTGGCCACCTGGGCTCATGGTTGAGGCCCCTTTTTCACCTTGTTTTCCATCCCTGCCCTATGTCCCATATGCCCTGTTCCCATCCCCCATTCAGACTGTTTGCCTCTCCCTGAACACCCCATGCCTATCCCTTCTCTGAGCATACTGATCTTTGTGGCCAAAAAGCCCTTCCTGCCTTTGAGACCTAGTGGATTTGGGGTGGAATCCTAGCCTTGATGCCCATGAGCTGTGTGATGCAGGCAGGTCACCTAGCTCCTCCAGCCTCAGTTCCCTCTTGGAGAGCAGAGTACCTGCCTGCTGGGTCATCGTGAGGCAGTGCATGAAGATGCGTTAGCAGTGTGCCTCGGATTTCTTTGTTCCTTTTTCATTGCTTCCCCATTCTGGCGAACTTTGTCCTCATCCAACCTGATGTGGTCTGGCTCACCTCTTCGTGAACTCTCCCTCTTTCTTCCTCCTGGTCCAGAGTAGGCATTGCTTCTGTGACCTCATGTAGCGCCCTGGCATTTCTGATGCTGTGATATGTGAGGTCACAGTCTGTCTTCCTGCTCAGGTGGGAGCAGGTGGGGTTCTGTCTCATTCAGCGTCCGCTGTCGATCATTTACATAAAAGGTCAGTGGTTAGAACCCACCCAGACGCACCTCAGAAGACAGGCGTGGCTATCTGCTTTCTGAAAGTCAGCCTTGAAAACCCTGTATCTACGCTGCACACATGGGATCGCCATGAGCCGGAATTGACTCGACAGCAGCTAACAACAGTCACCTCTCCTAAACTAGCTGGCAACTTCTCAAGGGTAGAGTGTCTTTCTGATTTGTATCTTTCAGCAGCTAGCTGAGTTCTGCATGTCCCCAAATATTTAATGAATGAGGGTATTACTAAAGTACTAATCTCAGAGCTCAGAAGGTAATGAATGGTGAGAAGCACATACAGAAACAGCAGAAGAAATCAGAAAATTCTCTTAATTGAGTTGTATGGCATATATAAAGCAGTTTTCTGATTTGTGGATTTGTTGGCAACCAGTTTCTGAATATCAATTCTGTTGAAGAAAACTTGTTTCCCTCCATTTGTTTTCTCTAAGTTACCCCAAGTAGCTCAACACTGGCCCCTTGTACACCATTTTCAGCTCATTGAAACACCATATCTCTAACCATTATATACAGTTGAATCTCTGAAATTTCTCTGTTGAGAAAAGCTAAGCAGATTTATTTTCTAGATTCTTATCAAATTGGATCTGTAATTTTCTGTAGCAAATACACTTTTTTCATTTTGAGTCTATTCCAGGCAGTATGCTAAATTTAAAACCATGGTTGGCAGACTTTTATGCTCAGTATCATGGATAATTTCAACTGTTTCTCAACTGAGAAAATGTAAAAAATGATATATTTATGGAGTTTTACCTCTGTGGTTGCTTCAGCTAAAAGAACTGTGAAAAGTATATATAAGGAATGAGGACCCTCCTGGGAATAATTTGTACGTAGAATAATTATAACCATGTACATCCCCTTGTTCTGTTGTTATTTCCTCCTGAGGCCTGTCCCCACTGGGAGGAGGGCTTTTCCCTGGCTCTCTGATGAGCCACTGAAAACTTGGTTCTTCTAGGAAGCCCCCACCTCCCCGCCTTGT
The DNA here is from genome assembly GCA_030035585.1 of Dugong dugon. Lineage (NCBI taxonomy): Eukaryota > Metazoa > Chordata > Mammalia > Sirenia > Dugongidae > Dugong > Dugong dugon. The sequence goes on along the minus strand of CM057480.1, from coordinate 75,705,641 downwards.
ACTCCCACCCTCTCTCCGCTGGCATCTCTCTCTATGGAGAGCCCATGCTGCAGGAACCCAGCCCTGGGGAGAGTTGGGCTGTGGTTGGTTGCTTGTAGCAGGAGGAGCTATGTTCCTCTTCATCTCCGGTAAAACTTAGAACTCTGAGGCTTCTCCTTACAAACCAGTTAACCAGTTACCGTCAAGTGGACTCTGACTCTTGGCGACTCCGTCTGTGTCAGAGTAGAATTGTGTTCTGTAGAGTTTTCCAATGGCTGGGTTTTTTTTTTTTTTTTTTTAAAGTATTACTAGGCCTTTCTTCCAAGGCATCTCTGGTAGACCGAATTTCCAACCTTTTGGTTAGCAGCCAGCCACGTTAACTGTTTACACTACCCAGGGACTCTGAGTCTCCTCGTAGAAACCCTTTATGAAAGGTTGTTTGATTCTATCTTATTTTAGTATAAATATAATGGGTTAAATACCTTTATTGGTTGATCTGAGAGTCTAACCATCCTTTATAAAATGGATAAAATAGCATTTTCTGGCCGCTTGGTTTCTCTCTGTCTTACTCTTCAGATATCATAGGGGAAAATGTGTGTAGCCCACAACTAACTTATAACCTATCAGGTGGACTGTTTAAGAAGCAGCATTTGGATCAGTTTCAACTTAATTTGTCCTTCAATTCCAAATACCATAACAAGTTTTTTCCTCCCCCAGGCTGATTTTAATACCAACTTTTCTGGCATGGATGAACATGCACGTATGAGCCTTGAGGACATGGTGAACTTTTCTGACATATACCACTCTAATGCAGAGTATTTCAGGAAACTAGAAGAGCTGAAGGCTGCCCATGTGGAAACTATGGCAAAGTTAGAGAAAATGTACCAGAATAATTTAAATTTAAAGGGAGTTCAGCCAGTCATCATCAGAGAAAATGCTCCTAGTGTCTCTTCCAGGTAAGTTTGTACACAGTGTTATTTGTGGACTGTAAAATTAAACATAGACACTTAAAAGTGCAGAACAAAAGTATTTCAGAATCTTTTCCCTCAGCTATCCCTTAGCGCTCTTAATGATACAGGAAGTAGGATTTTATTTAGAATGTTTGTGGGCTTATCAACCTACAAGGTGACGTCTTGTTTTGAGGGTCATTTGACTGCCACTTAGTTTTTTCTCTCTGACCCTCCACTTATACAGCTATAGAAATGTATCAAAATATTTAGTCTGGGCCATTTTAAATAATGAATATTAAAGTTTAATATAAAAGCCCTTTTTAATATATGGATTAACATGAGCTCATTAAAGATATAGTACAAAGAGTTCAAGGCTATGAGACATAAATATGATTTACATTTTCAAACCAGTCTGTAATTTTAAGACCCATTTCTGCTCTGAATTTGCTTGCTTTGAAGCTTAAGGCAAGTCATTTAACTCATCCAGTTGGTCAATGCTGATTGCGCATCTTCTGTGCAAGCTAAAGATTCAAAAACAAGATGCCTTCAAGGAACTCAAAGACAAGCTGAGAACCAAAAATTGCAGTATGTCATGACTTGGCAGTGTTATGGAGACAGAGGAAGAAGCAGTTGATCATGCCAAGATGTTGGTGGAGGAAGGCTGGTAGGGAATTTTCCACAAAAGTGTTCAGTCTTGAAGGAGGAGTCCAGAAGATGCAGAAGGCAAGAAGTGGCCTAGGCAGCAGAAACCGTGTGTGCAGAGACATGGTGGCGTGAGAGAGCGCGTGCGCGGGGGCGTGGCGGCGTGAGAGACTGCATGCGCGGGGGCGTGGCGGCGTGAGAGCGTGTGCGTGGGGGGGGCGCGGGGGCGTGGCGGCGTGAGAGACCATGGTGTGTGTGACGCACGTTGTGTGACTGGATGTGACTTAGGTAATGGTGCCTGAGGGTAGCGGTAGACTGGAAAAGTAGGCAGAGGCCAGTCTCAGGCTTTATGAACTAGACTTGATTTTGTAGCAACAAAGAATCACTGAAAAGTTTTAAGTGGAGGAGTCACGTGATCAGAGGTCTGTTTTAGGAAGGTGACTCTAGAAAACCGCAGGGAATTCAGCAGAGGTTAGAAGCAAGGAGCCTTTGTTGTCTCTGGTTCTTCTCCTGTAAAATGAGGGAGTCGAACTAGATGATTGACAGGCTCTCTCCTAGCTTCTATGCTAAATAAAAGCAATAATTTCCGCGAGCCCTGTCCAGCTCCTGTCTTCTGATTGTACTCTGAACTTAGAAACTGTGTAACTGTCTTAATTTTTATTTTTGGTCACGTGCAGTTGAAAGTGTAACATTCTTCTTCTCCCTTAGATCTGTATCGGAAAAAGACTCGTACCCCGCTGTCTCTTTAATGTCATCGCTTTCGGGGCCCGATTTAGGCCGATCTTCCTCCTTATATGCATCTTCCTCTGAGGATGAGATGTCCACCCTAGAAAAAGATTATCCCGGGAAAAGCAGGATGATGACCTATGCCAAGGAGCTCATCAACAACATGTGGAAAAACTTTTCTGTTGAGGATTATATTCAGTCTGATGATGCTGACTTCCCATCAATTGAAAAAAGAAGGAAGAAACCAAAAGAATGGGTGCCAAAGATTACAGTACCTGAGCCTTTTCAGATGATGACTAGAGAGCAAAAGAAAAGAGAAGAGAACATGAAATCCAAGTCAAACATTGAAATGGTACACAAACTATCGAAAAAGGAAGAAGAAGAAGATGCAGAATGTCGGAAGAAATTCCAAGCCAGTCCTGTTCCTGCGCATGTCTTTCTTCCCCTTTATCATGAGATAGTCAAGCAAAATGAAGAGCGGAGGAGAGCTGCAAAGGAGAAGAGCAAAGAAGCTCTTTTGGCCTCACAAAAGCCATTTAAGTTTATTGCAAGGGAGGAACAGAAGCAAGCAGCCCGGAAAAAGCTAAGAGACTTTTTTAAGCCTAGAAAGAAAACAGATAGATTTAAAGCCAGGCCTATACCTCGATCCACTTATGGTCCAACGGCCAGTGACAGAGTCAAAGAAGAAGAGCTGATCAGAAGCATTAGGACGCAGCTGAGGGCCCAGAATCTTCCACAGAATTCATCCCTTCAGCCGTCTAAGCCGACTCACAGAAGCCTGGCTACAGGGAAACTCAAGTGTCCTGAAAAGGTGAAGTGTAAGTGCAAGGTCAAGTGTCACACTCCTGGTGTTGAAAACCTTCCTGAGAAATGCCAGAAACACCTCGTAGAAGATAAGTGTTCAAAACTCTTAACAGCCTGTGAACCATTCGATCTTCATGCATCCTCATCCTCTAAAAGAGAGAAAATTTTGGCAGACATTAAGGCAGATGAAGAAAATTTAAAAGAAACACGTTGGCCTTATCTGTCTCCAAGGCACAAGTCACCAGTAAGAACTGCAAGTTCAAAGCCTGTGCCTTGTAACTGCAACCCTCCAAGGCCCACAGTGTCTTCCAGAGAAAGAGAACAAGCCATCAGGTAAAATAATTAAGAGACGGTGCTAATGACTTATGGTTGCTAAAATAGCATACATAGTTCTGTTGATTTTATATGGTGAGTTTGAAACTATTCACAAATGATTATCTGGTAAGATATTATACTATATAATTTAAAACATTTTGCCAGAGGGTGTTCTTCCAGGAAATTAATGTATTTTCCGTGTTTTGAATTTCTGGGGATAGAAAAGGTTATGGTCAGCCTGTTGCGATCCAGTTTCACAAGCCAGGTCCTTCTCAAAATGTTTGCATTCTTTGCTTTTTTTCCACCTTTGAAGTATCCCGTGTTGAATCTTTGCTAAACGACATTCTCACTGGCTTAAAGTGAATTAAGCCTTAGTTTGTTGCCCTCAGGAGATCACTCGAGGAAAAGAAAATGTTGGAACAGGAAAGAAATCGGATCCTAACTAAGCAGAAGCAAAGATTGAAAGAATTGCAGAAACTACTGCCAACCCGGGCTAAGGCTTATGACTCACACGAAAGTTTAGCTCAGATGTCTAAATCCAGAATAAAATCTCTCAGGTATCATGAATCCTGAACCTCCAGATCATTGGTTTTCAAACTGTTTCTTTTTTTCAGTCAGTGGATAGCAGTATATAAACAGATTAAGAAGCGTATTAGTATTTTATTGATTCAAATTACAGGATTGAGAAAAATCTGGATGTAGAGATAAAGTTGTTTCTTTTTTTTTAAACAGCTTGCCATATCTCAGGGTAGTCTACTTTTCAATAAACGTATCTGTCAGAGAGCTTTGTTCCAAAGTTTGCGTGAAATCTGGTGGCACAAATTAATACACTGGTGTGTGCAGTGTGTTAATGTTAGTGTGTATGTTTTGCATTTTGTTACAGTTTTAATATAAGCAAAATAAAAATATTTTGCATAGCCTCTAAAACCCCTTCACAGAACACTAGAATTCTGCAGTTTGAAAACCAGTGCTCCAGAGGAACGTTTTTATGTACAGCATAAAAATGTTTATGTTTCAGTAGAAAAATATCCCTTAAATCTGAGTAATATGATTTATTACCTTTTAATAATCTGATTTATGTGTGTGTATATGTATATTATACACATATAACAATATGTACACGTATATGTATGTTTGCTTTTAATTACAATCCGTATTCGTTTATAATGAAGGATTAATCGATTGATAGAGGAAGCTTAATTTGATGAGCTTGAGTAAAAAATTTCTTAGAAATAAAGGAGGTAAATTGGCCTTTTCATAATACCAACTTGTGTATAATTAAGCATAATTTTTATGGTATAATTGTGTTCTCCAGTCCATGTAATCTTTCTATCTTGCTAGAGTTAGTGTCTCTTACATAGAGAAAATGGCATAGTTTAGTTCATTATAGGATTGTGTCCTAAGAGTAAATAACATTTAGGTGAGTTTATGTGTTTTGGTTCCTGTTCTCTGTATATCACATTCCTATGCTCTTCACTTCTCCTCAGACCTGAACCTGTTTAATTAATTTAGCCACCAACTTACAGGAGATCCTATTGGGGGAGGGGGGGGAATAAGAGCAGGTCTTGTTTTCAAAAGAAATTAGTTAGAAAGTATCTAATTTGACACACATTTGCTTAGTTTTATACACCGACAGCTTATAAATGAGGTAAGAAAGCATTCATTCATCTCTTCATAACTTGAAGATTTCGGAAACCGCAGAGAACCTAGGCTAGTCCCAGAGGGTAAACTGTGTGTTCCCAAAACCTAGGATTTTTATTCTCCTTTTCATGAACGTTTACCAACCTGGAAAAGGAATTGTGGCCAACTGTGAACTGTGCTGATAAATTCATTTCTGATTTATTATCCAGGCTAAATGTTGTGTGTATAAGTTCTTATTTCTTAGATGACCTTTTAAAATTTCATTCCTTTTATTTAATTTTAGAAGGAGTGAAAAGGAAAGGATGAGAGAATACCGACAAGAACTAGAAGAAAGAGAAGAAAAATTAAAAAAGAGGCCTCTACTATTTGAAAGAGTTGCTCAGGTTGTGTTTGTAGGAATTTAAGAGCTATTGTTGGCTTTTTTTCTTAACATCTTCAGCTCCTAGTTTTACAGTCCATTCTTCTTGTGTTATATAATTTAGTTAGACATGTCATTGTTTCTGTGACAACTTCATCAAATCAGCCAAGTAAGTAATTTTGCTTAAAATCTGAGCATTGAATCTTGTTGATGAGGCATGTAAACGTGATAAAGAGCGTGCTCTTATTCTGATGGTTCTCAAAGTAATAGACTCACAACCGGTTTTTAATGGCTGGTCTTTTTTCGGCATCAACTTGGCCAAGTATTAAGGTGAGGCTTCATGATATGATTTGAAGGTCTTTGAAGAATTAAAAAATGAAACAAAATGGCTAATTGAATCAGATTTATTTCTGCCAGTGTTTTTTTTTTTTTTTTTTTAAAGTGAGTCTATAATTTTCTTTCTTCTCTACATTTACAAAAAAGGACTTCCTTTTTATAGGAAAAGCAAACTAGTCTTACGGACAGTGGACCGTGATTTTACTAAATTTACACTCAGTTTTATAATCTTTCTCTTAAGGGAGATTTGTCAGTTTCAGGTCATTTCCTTTGTCTGCCTAAGAGCAGAGTTTGTGTGGGTGACATACCTTAACAATAGACAGAATCCCTGGAGGTTACAGGTGCTGTGTTGTGAACTTCAAGCCGTCACAGTTGGACCGTAGACAGGTAGAGCCTCCTGCCAGCACTTGCGAGGGACAGATGCGTGTGGCCCAGGACTGTCTGGGTCTGGTCCAGAGAATGATGAGCATGCACTGTGGGGGAATCTACACATGACAGCCTCTCCTAGTTACCGAAGCCCTCTGCTTATTGATTTGAATATAGTTTTATGTACTCGTGCATTTCATATTAGGGGATGGATTTTTTTTAACATCTTAGTTTCAACTTTGGGGGAAAAAATCATTACAAGCTATTTTACATTGTACAGCATAAAGTGATTTACTTTTGGCCCAAAGGAGTTATCTCCAGTGCTGAACTGTGGGTTTTTATGTCCGCTTGTCTGCGAGATGTGCCTACCAGGTGTCCCATAGGTATCTCACGTTCATCTTGCCCCCACTAGACCCTCCGCCTTGATTTCCTGTCAGGGGCACAGTGTCGATGGCTGGGAGCCACTTTTCCCCCCCATTTGCTTGGTCACCAAGAGATCTGGCAAGTTTCCATTCTCAGTGATTTTTAGATCTACGCGTTGCCACCCCTGATGTCGGCGTGTCAGCTGACACCTCTGTTATTTCCTGTCCGAATTATTACAGTAGTTTAACTGGTCATCCTGCCTTGCTCTTTGCAAAGCTGCCTGTTGTATCTTCACCTTGCCATTCCCATGTCGTTGCCGGAATTTTAACCCTAGGTAGTTAACCCTAGGTATTCATTAGGACTCCCTCGATGGTGCAAATGGTTAAGTGCTCGACTGCCAACCAAAAGGTTGGCAGTTTGAACCCACCCAGACATGCCTCAGAAGAAAGACCTCGTGATCTGCTTCCAAAAGATCACAGCATTGAAAACCCTGTGGAGCACAGTTCTACTCTGGCACACGTGAGGTCATAGTGTGCCACATAGCCGAAATAGAGCCTATGGCAACCAGTATTTTTTTTTTGAGCCAGTTAATAACCCCTGACAACAGTGGCAATCCTCCGTCCTCACTGATCCCATTTGTTCTCATTTTCAATGAGTGGTGTCAGGAGGTCTCGTTACTGACTTCTCTGTATTACAGACAGAGTAACTGAAGTTTAGAAAAGGTAAGTAACTCATAAGGTTTTATAGTTAGTGAATGGCGGGACTATGATTAGAATCCAAATCAGTCTGCTTCCAAAGCCCATGCAACTTAACTCTGAGCTGTCCTGCTTCCTGTCGTAAGATAAATTCACGAGTCTTAGCATGGTGTAGAGGTTTCTGTTAACCTCTTTAATCTCTCCCACTGCACTCTTTTCTGCTCCCCCAACTATGTACATGCATGCCCTTACACACATCCTTTACTTTCAGGTCACACCAAGTACAGTTTTAAACTTAAAGTTTTCATTCCTGCTGCTTTCTGAACCCTGAACACCCTTAGGGCCTCTTCCTGTCTTCACCTAGCTCCTCCTCCTTCAAGCCTTGCTGTAAAATCACTTCCTGCACTGTTTCCTCGTGCAGGGCTGAGTGCTTTTCTTTCCTCTCTGTTCTACTTGTGCACACCTCTGTCTTTGCTCCTCCCATTGTATGTATGGCAGTTATCTGTTTAACGGTTTCTCTTCCCTTCTAGCTAAGTAATTTTAGAGGTGGAAGTCAGACTTTTGTATTCCTAGCACCTAAGACAGGTCTGGTACAGGACAGGTGTTAGTAGGCATTGCTGAACCCAGACTGAATAGCTGTGATCAAATTAGGCAGATAATGGCCTCACATTTGCTTTCTCGGCTTAGCCCTGGCTGAGAGCACTACCCTGATGTCTTAGTGATGAGTCAGCCCTAGTTGAGGGTTGGGGGTGGGGGGTCATGCTGTAGTAAATTCCCACCGTTTCTAAGCACCAGAGAAAATGTGGCAAAATAAATGGTGTGTGTGAAATTAAACTCATAAAGAAATTTTAAACGTTGAAAACATAGGTTAGTTTCATATCTGATATTTCTTTTCCTACTTTGTGGTCACACATACGGAGATTCCTTTGCCCAAAACACTCTTCTCTCCCCATGTACCCCTCAACCACGAGGGCGTGTCACAGAAGAAGTTTTCAGTAATCATTTATTAAGTAAATTAAAGAATTACTGTAAACAAAACTTCTGGTTATAAAAGGTCAGTATTTTTTCTCTACAAGTTAGGTCCCTGATTGTAGACAAACTTTCATCTTGACCTGTTATTTAGTTTCTCAAAGAAACAATACAGCTTTTTTTTTTCCCCTGCAGAACATTTGTTACAGAATAAAATAATCATACGGTCATTTGAATTGTTGTTCTGTCTCCTAGTCCTTACAGTCCTTTTGCCTGATGAGATGCAGTGGGAGATGTCTGTTCCAGTTAGGATCAGGGACACATTATCCACCGTGATGTAGAATACAATTCCGTATACAGTGGTTGTGGCAGTGAATCCCCATTGCTTTGGTTTTGTTAACATAGATCAGTGTGTTTTCCTTGCAGTCTATTTTGCTGTGACTGTTGCTGCTAATTATCAGCTGTTATTTAGTAAATTCACTTGCATCTTTATGCATTAGCCATTTATAATTTAATTTTTGTCTTCCTGCTGTTGAGTTATCCCCTAGCAGAATATACCTATGATCCATTACAGAACAAACCATATTTTCCTGTCTCTTGAAAAGCTTTATTACCTGTTTCAGTGGCTGAAACGATAGGCTTAAACGTAGTACGATTGTGAGGCTGGTTCAGGACCGGGCAGCGTTTCGTTCTGTTGCACATATTGTCGCTGTGAGTTGGAGCCAGGTCGGCCCCTAACGACAGCAACAGAGGACATTACCTGACTAGGTGTTAAATTGAATTTTAAATGAAATTCAGATGAAGGCTTTCTAGCACTAACTTTTATTGGTGTCATTTTAATCTTCACTCTTTTATGCTTAATTTGCTTAAATCAGAATATGCCATTGCTAGTGCATTCAGAGTTAGCTTTGGGGTTCCTTGATTCTGCTCTGCAGCCTGTGGGGCACAGCCCCCATCTTATTTGCTCGGCCTTTCAGGCCCTTAAGCCTCCTGTGCTGGTGTTCACAGGCTCTGGACGCATGTTTACTTTACTTTTCTAAAAATCGTTATTCACAGGGAGTGCATGTTAACAGCAGTTTGCTGCTTTTTCAGTTTTAAGTATCAGGAGATTACTGGGTGATCGTTTTGTCTATTGTAATCAGCCTTCGCTGTTTTGGTTTCTGCTGTGGAACACTGACTCTGTGGTCCTTCCTTATGCTGGAGTCCCTGGTGAGGCAAATACCTGACGATGCATTGCTCAGCTCAGGCTTCAGGCTGCCATCACTCCAGGATGACCAGCGCTACCACGGCGCAGTGGAAGAGGTCCAGGGCAGAGCCAAGAGACTTGGTTCTGCCCTTGAGCAGCCTCATGACCTTGGGCAAACCACTTAATCTTGGGGGTCTTGGTTTCCTCATTTGTTAAATCCGGGGGTTAGACTGGATACTCTCTCACACCCTTTCCAGAACAGGATGCTGGGCCGTTCCTAGTCACCTTGCTTAGCTGGAGGTCCAGAGGACAATTCCTGGCCCTATACGAGTTCAGATCTGAGGAGCTGAAAGTGGGCTCGTGCTGAGCCGCTAGTGTGGACCCTGGTTAGCTGGTGGTTCCATAAAGCCTGTGCTCTCAGGAACTATGATGACTTCCCACTCCCTCCAAGTGTAGGAGGGTCGTCGCTCCTCCCCACAGGTCCCAGAGCCAGGAAGTGACATTCCAGAGATGAACCCAGTGCTTCCTCCACAGAGTAAAGATAAGGACACTGATGGTTTTCTCATCTTCGATAGACTGGGGATACGGCTGATAAAGAGTCAAAATCACAGTAGGTACATGAAAACCTGTGAGAGCTATCACATGAACTTATTTTCTCATTTTTCATTTATCTTCATACAGTCATAAAAGTGGATAAAACATAGGAGCAGTTTAAAGAATAATTCTAGATCAAATGCCCATGTGGCCAGCACTCAGGTGAACAAATAGCCGGTGGCCAGCACTCCGGAGAGCCCGTGTGCTCGCCCTGGATCACAGTCCTTCCCCTCTGCCCTGGAGGTTACCGCTCTTGTCACGTTTGAGATAACTGTTCCCTTGTTTTTCTTTGCAGTTTTACCACCTAAGCACGTATCCCCAAACAAGCTAGTTTTGTTTTGCCTGTTTTTGAAGTTTATGTAAATGAACCATATTGTAGGTGTACTCCTGTGCTGCTTTTGTTCTGTATCACATTTGTGAGATCCATCCATGTTGTGGTGTATAGCTATAGTTCATTGCTTTATTTTACTCTCTTGTGTGAATAGGCCACAATTTATCCACCCTACGGTCGATGGATATTTGGGTTGTTTCCAGTGTGGGACTGTTACAAGCAGTACCAGCGTGAACATTCTTGTACTTGTCTCTTGGGGCACATATTCAGGAGTTTCTCTGGGTATATATCTGGGAGCAGAATTGCCGGTCGTAGGATGTACAGATTTTTAACCAGCTGTGATTATTGAACTTAATTTTCACTGGAGTTTTAAGCCCGTAAATCTTTTATGGAAATTTAAGAATCTTTTGTTCTCATCTAAAAAGGTTTGTCTTTCCTATAGAAAAATGCAAGAATGGCAGCAGAAAAGCATTATTCTAACACCCTAAAAGCACTAGGAATATGTGATGAGTTTGTTTCAAAGAAAGGCCAGAGTGGAAAAATACTTGAGTACTTCAGCAATCAAGAGATGAAAAGTTTCACTGAAGATAAAGAAAGGTAACATATATAAGGTGTCTGAATGGCTTACCTTTGAAAAAATTCTTACCTGCAAGAAAGCATACAGTTCTGTTCTGTACTGTTTTAAAAAGGTCTTTTACCTAATTGAATACATGGGAGCTGTTGTAAAACGTACTGATATTTTAACATGTTCGACACATTCAGAATATTACACAGCAGAACAACTTAGATTTCTGACTCCTATAAATAATGAAAATAACATGCTTTCAAAATGAAGTTTAAAGAGTCAGTCAAGTTTTGAAATAAAATAGTTCTCAGGAGTATTTGATTTCCCAGCTGGCTCATTTGTAGAGTTTTTTTTGTTTTTTAAATAACAGATGGAATTCATACGCTTAAGGAGCATTGACTGCATGATGGCATACATCGCAAAGGGTTTGTTTACCTTTAAACCAAATCATTTTTCCTTTGAAAGATTGATAAATTTCTTCCTCTAGCTTTAATGAAGAAAGACTAGAAGAAAGAGAGAATGGGGAAGAAAATTATTTTATTGATGCCAACAGCCAGGATTCTTGCAAGGAAAAAGATGAAATCAACGAAGAAAGTGGGGAAGAGAATTCTGTTGAAGAATAAAACTGAATCATCAAGGCCTCCTGTCTTAGGCCCTGGCTGTCCTTGTTGATGGCGTCATCTGTCAGCAGCCGCACTGTGGTGTGAAAGCTTCTGTGGAGATGCTCAGATGCGTGCAGGGCTGCTGAGTGAAGTCATCTGTCGGCTGAAGAGGCTCACTTCATCTGACCGGTCATTTGGTCAGAGTGAGGCTTGCCCGTTCATTTTTTCTAATCGTTAACGTATGGTCTGTTTGCAACTTTGATCTTTCGTATATTTTTTAAAAAATATTTGAGAATCACAGCTGTCACACACAGATTAGTTATAAAAATATATAGTATCATTTTTGGTGGAAATAAATTGCTTAGTATTCAGAGCAGAGAGTAATGGCGTTTGGTGATTTGTTTGAAAAGATTTTTCCAGAAAGCATGAATCAATAAAGATTTTTTAAACTATACTACTTGCCCACTCTTTTTCTCTGAAATGCATCTCACATAGTGAGTTCTCAAACTTGTTTTCCTAGGTCTTTAAAAGGTTCTTAATAAAATGGAGTGAAAATAAGATAAATTTACATTTATTTCTGCACTAAGCATGTACTCTTAAAATGTCCACGCCATCATCACTTTTTCTTTTTATCCCTAGTTTTAGTCCAGGTTATTTTTGATATACAAATAATTACAAAAGTTTTTATACTGGTATCTTTTAACCCTGTATATTATGACCCATGGAAATAATTGTGGCATCTGTGAGTTATAATCTTAGACACAAATATCAACCCCGTTTTAAAGATGATGAAATTGTGCAAGTCACTAATTCGGATTTAGCTCTTTAACACTGGACCCAGTTGTGTACAGCTTTCTACATATTATTGCAAACATTTTTTGTCTCACTGTGCATGATGTTTTATTGATTTTATGGATCTACCATTTTTCCTCTCAGAAAATTTTTGCTTTAAAAATTCAAGCCAATCATAAAGATGTGATATGGTAAGATGTTTTATTTTCTAAAAACAACCAGCATCCTTTAGAGAGAATGAACTAATACAGGTGTATTAATAGCAGTTTTTCCCAATTGGCAGTTCACAGATACACTTTAAATTAAGAAATAAGGTGATTTTTCTCATTCGGGGCAAATGTTACTTATAGTTCCTTTTCCTACAGTTTGTGGTAAGCCACATGTCACTCTCATTAGATTGTAAACTCCTTGAGAGTTGGCTCCATTTTAACATTGATCTTTGTATTCCCTTAATATTTCATTCAGGATTGTGCATATGGTAGGTACTTAATAAAGGTTTGAATGAGTGAGTGGATGAATATGGTTTTTAATTGTACTTAAAATTACTTCAAAATGAGTTCACATGAGATTAAAAACATTTCTCTTCCAACTTACTGAGAACTCAATAGCTCGGTTGTATGTTAGAACAAAAGCATGTGAAACACCATGCACACGTAGTAGTTAAAGCATGCCTTGCTTCCAAGGGTTCACTGCACACTCTCCCTTCTTAGTCTCGTGGGGACTGTGTGGGCTTTGGTTACTCAAGACTGGACTCCAGGACCTATTTTTGATTTTCTTATTTTTAAAAATGGGGATAGTACCTATCTTGAACGGCTGTAGGAAGGATTGGATGAGGTCATGGATGGAAAAGCTGTTTGTAAACTACGCCATTTAATTGATAAGGTCAGAGGGCAGAATGTTCCTGCAGAAGCTTTTAACTTTAAACGTACTTGTATTTAAATGAGAGACGGGTGGTTTAAACATGGAATTTTGTTAGAAATAATTTTTGAACCACTTTTAAGACCAATCTTAAAAAAAGACATGGACAGTTTCACATCATTCTATAAATTTTTTTTTTTTTAAGAAAGCTCTCAAATTGACATCTGAAAGATTACTTATAGTATGTCCCATTACACTGATGATTAAAAGTCAGTTATAAAGGTTAAATATGTTTGAAATTTTTGTACATGCATATTATCTGAATTTACTCCACAATTCTTCCATTATACATGATCAGCCTAACATTAACAAGAAGATTATGCTCTTTTTTCCTTAAAGAAAATTTTTACTAGGTTACCTAGTGACTTCATCCTTATTTCTTCAGAAGAAATAGTCTAGGTATTGGAGGGTTAAGTGATGTATCTATATACCTGTCTAGCTCTCTCTGTATATATACATACATATACACGTGTATATGGTATATGTGTGAATGTGTGTATGTGTGTATGTGTATATGTGTATACATACACATTAGAACATTGTCCAGCTTGCTTGCTTTGGACACAACATCAGGAGGGATCAACTGCTAGAGGAGGACATGATGTTTGGTGAACTAGAGGGGCAGCAAGGGCAAGGGAGACCCTTGGTGAGATGTACTGACACTAGCCACAAAGATGGATTCAGACATGCCAGGATTGTGAGGATGGTGCAGGACCAGGCAGCATTTCGTTCCGTTGTACATAAGATCACCATGAGTCTGAGTCAACAGTAGCTAATGATAACATATATATATACATACACTCATGTATAGGTAGATCAATCAATTGATCGATGTATATATGATATATGACAAGGAGCGGATGGTGGATTCAAACTGGTGACCTCTTGGTTAGCAGCCAAACGCTTAACCACTGCGCCACCAGGGCTCCATATATGATAGAGAATTTTAGAAATTATTTTTTCACTTCATTTCTTTATGCAATGAAATATGTCTCTAAGGATATCAGGAGTTTTTCTCATGGACAGTATTTCTCAAGATAATTCTAATAATTTGAGAGTAGCAAAGATTTCAACATTTGGACCTAGGCAATAAAATCATTACTCTTATAAAAATTATCTTACTGCTTTAAAAAAATTATACTCTTCTCAACCATTAGATGCCTGCGTGTGCATGCATGTTTTTAGTGGTGGTTTTTGAAGGAAACTATCAAGTTCGTTAAATGAAATTTTTGTCAATATGTTTTTGTCTAAATAAAGTGATTACTGTGTCCTAAGCTTTCTAGGCGTTCTATTTCTTGGAGCCTGTCAGTTCTGACATGACCTGTGGTGGGGTGATTTACTTGTATTGTCTTTTAGAGAAGTTATAGGAATAACTTTCACAGCAATTTTTTTTTTTTTTTCTGTTTCTACAGAGGAAAAAAATTCAGGATCACAGTATGTTTTTTAAATTCTAAAAGAAAAAAAAAATCCCAGTATTCAGAATCTGTTTAACAATGAATATAGATTGAATAAATGAAAAAGCAAACCACATTTTGTAAGATTTCCTAATTATGAAAGCAGATATACTGATATTTAGAGTATCTACTAACTCTAGCTATTTTTTTCCTTTTTTAACAACTAAGACTGTGATCTTTGGCAAATTTTAAATCTCAAGAGGATAAGATAAAAAATTGAGACAAAAAACCAAAATGCTTACATGTCACTGCCAAACATTCAAGGAATAATGCACGTGCTTGTCTCAGACTCCGAAAATACACACACACACACACGCACGCACGCACGCACACGCACACGCACACACACACACACACACACACACACACACAACAGAGTTTGCCTCTTCGTGGTGGAAGAGACTTTTTTTCCTCCCTTTTTTCAACAGTCAGAGCCCTGGTGGCACAGTGGTTAAGAGCCTGGCTGCTAACCAAAACGTCTGCAGTTCAAATCCACCAGCTGCTCCTTGGAAACCCTGTGGGGGCCATTCTACTCTGTCCTGTAGGGTCGCTGTGAGTCGGAATTGACTCAACAAGAGCAGGTTTGGTTTTTGTTTTTTTTTTCCCCAATGGTTATACACATTAAAAAAAAAAAAAAATAGATGAGGCTTTAGCTTGGTAGGAAGCTATTTTCTACTCATAGATTTATAGCATCCCAAGATCAGGAAAAAAGAGGAAAATATTTAAATCTTTTCTTGATACTTAACCTTTTTATTATGGAATATTTTTGGACATAGACAAAATAGAGTGGTGATGGAGCCCATGTACCTATTACAGCTTCAGTAATTATCAGCTCACAATGAAGCTTATTTCCTCCACACTCCTACCCACTCACCCACAATTGTTTTGAAGCAGATTGCAGATTTCATATGTAAATATTTCAGTATATGTCTTTAAAAGCTAAAAAAATCCCCCTTGTTACATAACTCCAGTACTGTCATCACACACAAAAAGAATAATTCCTTAATATCAATTATTTAACAATGTTCTTATTCATACTGTTGTCTTACAGATTTTTATACAGAGTTTGTTTGAAATGGGATCCATACATTGCAATTGGGTAATAATGTCTCTTTTTCTTGCAATTATCTTCGTTGTTGTTGAAGAAGAAATCAGGTTCCGTTTGCCCTGTAGAGTATCCCAGTGTAGATTTTGTCATTTAAAATGTTCTATCCTCTGTATTTCCTATAAATTAGTAGTTAGATCTAAGCTTGATCAGATTCATGCTTGATTTTTGGCAAGAATATAAGTGGTTGTGTGCATATGCATCAGGAGGTAGCTGAAGTCTGATCTCGCTTTCTGTGATGTGATCCACTCTTAATGATCATTGCTACAATTCTTTATGTTGATGTCTCTCCAGTCATTTTTGTTATCTGGACCTCTTCTCTAGCAGATTCCATAGGAAGGGCTTGTGTGAAGAATATTCCCTGATTTCTTGCGTCTTCATAACATTTTGTCTTTGGTTTTTATTTGAAGAACAGTGAGGTTGGATATTAAATCTTTAGTACACATTTGTTGTTATTGTTGTGTGCCGTTCAGTGGATTCCGACTCAGCGACCCTATAGGACAGAGTAGAACTGCCCTATAGGATTTCCTAGACTATAATCTTTTCAGGAGCAGATCTCCAGGTCTTTTCTTGCACAGAGCCACTGGGTGTGTTTGAACTGCTGAGCTTTTGGTTAGCAGCTGAGCGTTTAACCATTGTGCCACTAGAGCTCCTTTAGTTCACGTTAAGTATCTTAAATAGGTCTCTGTTGTCTTCTGGCATAAGTACTCCTATCAAAGTCTGATAATGATTTGATTTTCTTTCTTTATAAGTGACTTGTTCTTTTTGCTGATAGCCAAATGATTTTTCCCCTTTTTCCTTTAAGAACATTGATTTTACTAAACAATGTCTCAGTGTTGGCCTTTTCGGGTCAATTTCCCCAGGTACATGGTGTGCCTTTTCACTATTTAGTTTCAGATCTTCTTTTATCTCAGAGAAGTTTTCTTGAATTATGGTTTTTAGTATTTGTTCTATTCAGTTGTCTTGGTTTTATTTTGGGGGTACTCAGACCCTAAAAGTTGAGGTACTAAATTCTACTAAAATTTCCTTTAATTATGAAGTAAGGCAAGAAACCATAGTAACATTAGCAGTACCTATGACTTTGTCACCAATAGAAATCAAATATATTTCGTATCATATTACAGTTGTAGATGTCTCAAAATAGTCTAAATTATGGTAGTTAGACTCATAGCTAAATCTTGTTATCAATGTATTAATGAAGCAGCACATATATTACTATATCACCATTTAAAATATGTATTTTGTTAAGTATATTTTAATATAATTGTTTGCCTTTGAAATTCTGCATGTTTTATTTTAGGCACAGACTTCGCCGACTACCAAAGGGATCCTTGACACAAAAAAGATAAAGAACCTCTATATATATGTTGGGCCTTCTTTGCCTATCTTCTGTATATTTCATTTCTTCTTGAATTCTTTTTCTCTTCTCTGATTATTTAAAATTTTTTTTTTCATTTTCATGTTCCATTTCTTTTAAGATATTATTTGATGAATTTATTTAGTCTTCATTTTTGAAATAATCTTTTACTTTTTGGCTTCTTTACTGAGTTTTTTTACTTTCTGATTATTTCTTTTTTCAAGTAATTTCTGAGTTTTTCTAATTGTAATTAATATTTTATTAAAAAACATCCTGTTGCTGTTGAGTCGATTCCAACTCATAGGGACCCTATAACTTCTATAATCTTTTAACTCATTTTGAAATATTAAAATAATTATAGTTTTAATTTCTTTTGGGGGAACATGTTTTTCTGGCATGCTTTCCTTGTATTAAGGTTCATTATTCTCCTTTTGTCCTCTTATTTTTTTCTTAAAATAACTTTGAATGAGATTCGATTGTGATCCTTTTCCTTTGCTCATTTTAAGAGAAATGAGATGTCCTGTCCTTCTGGGAGGGAGGAGTGTCCAGGACAGCTTTTCTAGCTTCTCTCAACAGCTGTGCAGGGTCTAGCATGCTGCAGTTTCATGGATGTTGGCAGAAGATGTGAGACTTCTGGGCCGAAGACAAAGGGCTTCATTACTCATGGTAAAAGCTGCAGCTGGAGTGTCAGTGTGATGCTTCTTTGCATTGGTTCCCCATGTTCCCACAGTCCCATGGGCAGGTACAAAGGGCCCATCATGGATGCCTGCATATGTACTGGGGTCTGTTACAGTAGAGGAACACAGAGCTTGGGGGAGTCACTACTTTGATAGTAAATGAAAGCAACGCTGCAGCTTGTCCAGGGGAGGAAAGGAGATACCTCAGCCCTTCAGGTCACTCACTGCAGACAAAACCTTGAGAAATGGCCCAGGCTTAAACTCCTGAGATTGTCCTTCTCTGCTGACCCACCCCATTTTATCTGTATTTTGTAATACCTTTGCCCCTATCATCCTTACTCACAGAAGTCTTCTCCTCAACACGGAGCTTTTCCCTGGGAGGGTACTTTGGTCGTTTAGTTTGGGGCCCCCAGACTGCTCCAGCATCATCAGACCTTCTGTGGTCTCATCATACTTGACTGCATATTGGAGTCTACAGACTCTGTCCCAATTTCTGCTGCTGTTCTCCGAACAGCCTGCTGATTTGTCAAGTGAGTATCTGACGGCAATTTTGGAATTCTCAAACTCTCAGAGCCTTCACGAGTGCCTTTGACTACTTCCTTCCACATTCTTTCTGACACCTCCAGGGTCTTGTAGCTATTGGATGTTTTCTCATTTTGGAATCTGTGGTTCTATCTTATCACCTAATTTTATTGTAGATGTTGTTGAAGGATTTTTGGTTTTGCTCTTCTTGTCTTTTTATATGGGGGGATTCAGGAAGATTAGAC
The DNA here is from genome assembly GCA_030035585.1 of Dugong dugon. Taxonomy (NCBI): domain Eukaryota; kingdom Metazoa; phylum Chordata; class Mammalia; order Sirenia; family Dugongidae; genus Dugong; species Dugong dugon. The sequence continues at coordinate 75,687,149 of CM057480.1, read as the reverse complement.
TGCTATCACTACCATCTTCCCATAACACTCTCAAGGCTTAGCTTGCTGTGTACTCTTTGAGCTATTTGAAGTATTTTAATGTATTACTAAAAAAAAGGTAAGGCATTGGACTAGGAGTAAAAGTTTTAGTACCAGTTTGCAACTTAAATGAAAATTAAAGCAAGTAATAAGTACAAGTGCTACAGAAAAATTAAAATTAAGCAGAGAAGGGAGATGGGGGTGGAGCAGCTCATGTTGCACATTTCAGTGAAGGGTGACAGTGGAACAAGGACCTGAAGGGGTCACAGGTGGGCCCCGGGGACATCAGAGGGGAATGTGCTGCAAACAAAGAAGAGCCAGTGCAGAGCTGGAAGGGGGAGTGTGCCCAGGGTGTCTGAAGAACAGCAAGGATCCCAGGGCTCTGGAGCAGAGTGAAAAACAGGACCAAAGACATAGGAGATGAGGTCAGAAAGAGAACGAGGTGGGCAGGCAGGAGAGAAGGAGGGGATCTTGGAGGCCATTGTAAGGACTTTGGCTCTTATTTGAGTGGGATGGGGAGCCATTAAAGGTTTTTGAGTAGGGTGACATGCCTCAACGATATTTAGGGTCTCTCTGCTGCTGGGTGAGAATGGACTGTAAGTGGTAAGGGTAAATGCAGGTGGTCGCTCAAGAGGCTTTTAAAGTAACTCATATTTCAAACCCAGGTATGTCTGATGTCACAGCCTGCTCTCCTGCCTCTTCACCTTTTGAATATCAGAGTGGTTGCGATTAAAATCCTCTAAGGCCCTCTCACTACAATTTTGAGTACATAATATTTGAAATTATTTATTTTGCCATTATAAGCCACCCCCCAAAGTAAGCAAAACTTCAACTTTCTTTAGTAATAGCATAGAGAAATTTAAACTAGCCTTTGCAGCTGCTTAAACATTTTTTCCTTTAAATTAAATCTTCCCCAGGGTCAGTCTGCTGGAGACTGGAAGCAGCAGTGGGGCCATTTTGTGTAGGTACTTCTTTTTATTCTTATAAATAGAAAATAACTATTGGGTCGCAGATGTGATCTTGAAATAAAGTGATACTTTTCCAATAAAAGGATGTGGTAGAGACTAGCGATTGGTTAGTATCTATTTTCCCTTTCTAACTAAATAGTTCCCTACTTTTGCTGGAGGTGGCAATATGCCCAGCTGGAAAAAAACTACATTTCTTAACTTTTTTTGCAGCTACGTAGCCATGTGATAAGAAGCCCTGGTGGCACAGTGGTTAAGTGCTCTGCTGCTAACCAAAAGGTCGGTGGTTAGAACCCACCAGCCTCTCTGTGGGAGAAAGATGTGGCAGTCTGCTTCCATAAAGCCTTGGAAACTCTATAGGGCAGTTCTACTCTGTCCTATAGGGTCGCTGTGAATCGAAATCAACTCGACCACAACAGTCGAGCCATGTGATACCGTCCTGGAGAGAGAAGTAAGTGGGGTTTTCTGGACAGCCTTTTAAAAAAGAAAGATTTGGCTGGCTTGGCCCTCTGGCCTTTACCTTTTCCTCTTCCTCCTTCTTCCTTCCTGGAACTTGAATATGATGGTGAGAGCTACGGTAGCCATCTTGTAATCATGAAGAAAAGGCCGCCGGAATCCAGAAACCTTGGCCCTCACACCTTCGAGCCACAGAATCAGTACTAGCAACTGCCAACCTCCGAACTGCTTAAGCCTCGGTTATTTGGGTTTTTCTAAGAAAAATAGCAGAACACAACTCCTGATTCAAGGGAGATACTCAACCCATCGTGCAAATACCTTGGAAAAAAGAACATTTCTAAATTTCCCCAAGCTATATGTGTCTGTGATATTACACATATATACTGAGGGTGGTCTTTTACTTCTTTTTAAGAAAATGTTTAAGAAACATGTTAAGGAAATGTTTAAGAAAATGTTCTCTGCCTTTACCTATGAAGAAAGCAATGCAAAACAGGAAATTAACACTGTAAAGCAAAACAACGGAGCCTTTCTCAAAGAAATAATATTTCTATTCATTTTGAATTATTAATAAAAAGAAGCATGGTGTATTTTATTATGAAAATAAGATATTGTGTGGCACCATAACAGTGCTCTGATGGAATGAATAAACTGCAGTATCCCTTTGCCAACCTTACGAGTTATGTTCCTGGAAACCATGCCAAGGGGCTGTGTGGTTGAGAACTGAAACAGTTCATGGGAAAAAATAGAGACAGACGAACCAGAATACGGCAGGAGGAAACTTCAGAAAGTCAGTACATTAAAAAAAAATACTCATTGAAATAAATAAATCAGTCCACTTAGTAAAGGTAACATCGATGATGTTATATACATATATACACAGAGTTTATAATGATTACTGTACAATTAATTTTCTTTACTATTCCTTGCTCATCAAGAAATTTTCAGCTCTCGTCTTTCTTCTGTAGCTTAATGAGACGCTTGTAAATTTGTTTTGCTCTCAGGGGAGTGTAGAGAAATTGTATTTTGCCTCAGCTTGCCTTCCCTCACAAAGAGACTCTGACACAGCATCTCCTGCTGCTGAGCTCTTGGTTCCACGTCTCTCTCTCCTCCCCATTTTTTGGTCTCAGACCAACTGGGTGAGCTGGGCGGCCCTGGTGGCATAGTGGCTAAGAGCTCGGCTGCTAACCAAAAGATCGGCAGTTCAAATCCACCAGGTGCTCCTTGGAAACCCTATGGAGCAGTTCTCCTCTGTCCTATAGGGTCACTATGACTCAGAATCAACTCGACAGCAATGGGTGTTTTTTTGGGTGAGCTGGACTAGCTCAGAAAGGCTCTCTGGAACCTGCCATTATTTCTGGAGCCACGAGGAAAGTAAGGTTTTTAAGAAAAGGAGACGGGGAAGAGAGTTTTAAAACAGCAAATGTATGGGAAAAGGTTACCTATTTTGTTCTTGTTACTGTAGTTTTTATTTTTTTAACTTTATTGTGATCAAGTGTACATAACTAAACGTTTGCCATTTTAGCCGTTTTCGGTGTACAGTTCAATGACATTAACGACGTTCACCATGTTGTGCCACCATCACCACTCCCCATTTCCAATTTTTTCTCGTCACCCTCAACAGGAATTCAGCACCTGTTAAGTAATAACTCCCCATTTCTCCCCTCCTCAGCCCCTGGAAACTGCTCATAAACTTAGTCTCTGTGCATTTGCCTATTGTAGATACTTCATATACGTGGAATCATAAAATATTTGTTCTTTTGTGTCTGATGTATTTTATACAGTGTAATGTTTTCAAGGTTCATCCATGCCATAACATGTATCAGAACTTCATTTTCTCTTTATGGCTGAATAATATTCCATTGTATGAATGTACCACATTTTACTTATCCATTCATCACTTGATGGACAGTTGACTTGTTTCCACCTTTTGGCTATTTTCAATAAGGCTGCAATGAACATTGGTATACAAGCATCTGTTTGAGTCCCCAACTTCAAGTCTTTTGGGTATATAGCTAGGAGTGGAATTACTGAGTCATATGGTAATACAATGTTTAACTTTTTGAGGAACCAGCAAACCGTTCTCCATAGCGGATACACCATTTTACATTCCCACGAGCAATGGATGAGTGTTCCAATTTTTCCACGTTCTCGCCGACACTTGTTATTTTCTGTGTTTCCGATAATAGTCATCCTATTATCAGAAATGGTGTCTCACTGTGTTTTGATTTGCATTTCCCTACGAAGTGGTTGGAGCCCTAGTGGTGCACATGTTAAGAGCTTGGCCGCTAACCGAAAGGTCAGCAGTTCAAATTCACCAGCTGCTCCTCGGAACTGGGGCAGTTCTACTTTGTTCTATAAGGTCACTGTAAGTTGGAATTGACTCGATGGCAACGGGTTTGGTTTTTTTTTGGATGCAGTGGTTAAGTGCTCGGCTGCTAACTGAAGGGTCTGCAATTTGAACCCACCAGTTGCTCTGCGGGAGAAAGATGTAGCAGTCTTCCATAAGGATTTATAGCCTTGGAAACCCTACGGGGCGGTTCTACTCTGTCCTATTGGGTCGATATGAGTTGGAATCGACTCGACAGCAATGGGGTACTAATGGCTAATGACGCTGAGCATCTTTTCATGTGCTGTTTGGCCATTTGTATATCTTCTTTGGAGAAATGTCTATTTAAGTCCTTTGCCCATTTCTTTTAATGGGGTTGCTTGTCTTTTTGTGGTTGAGTTGTAGGAGTTCTTTATATATTCTGGATACTAAATCCTTATCTGATATATGGTTACCAAATATTTTCTCCCGTTCTGTAGGTTATCTCTTCACTTTCTTGAAAAAGTCCTTTAATGCACAAAGTTTTAAATTTTGATGAAGTCCAATTTCTTTTTTTTTTCCCACTTGTACTTTTGATGTCATATCTAAGCATCCATTGTCAAAATCAAGGTCCTGAAACTTTGCCTCTGTGTTGTATTCTTAGATTTTTATAGCTTCAGTTCTTGCATCTAGGCCCTTAATTCATTTAGAGTTAATTTTTGTCTATGGTATGAGGTATGGGTCCACCTTTATTCTTTTGCATGTGCAGGGAAGCAGCAGTCAAGAGATCCAGTGACATAGTGCATTGGGAAAATCTGCTGCAAAAGACCTCTTTAAAGCTCTAAAAAGCAAAGATGTCTCTCTGATGACTAAGGTGTGCCTGACCCAAGTCATGGTCTTTTCAATCACCTCGTATGCATGTGAAACTTGGATAGTGAAAAAGGAAGACCAAAGAAGAATTGATGCATTTGAATTGTAGTATTGGCAAAGAATATTGAATACAATATCATGGACTCCCAGAAGAATGAACAAATCAGTTTTAGAAGAAATACAACCAGAATGCTCCTTAGAAGCGAGGATGGTGAGGCTTCATCTTGCTTACTTTGAACATGTCATCAGGAAAGACCAATCGCTAGAAAAGAACATCATGTTTGGTAGAGAGTCAGTGAAAACAAGGAAAACCCTCAATGAGATGGCTTGACCCAATAGCCAAAACAATGGATTCAAACATACCAATGATCACGAAGATGGTGCAGGACCGAGCAACCTCTTGTTCTGTTATATATAAGGTCACCATGAGTTGGAGCTGACTCAACAGCACTGAACAACAATAACATGATGTTAGCTGTGGGTTTTTCTTAAATGCTATTTATCATATTGAGGAATTTCTCTTCTATCCCCGGTTTGTTCAATGTTTTTAGCATAAAATGATGTTAGATTTTGTCAAATGCCATTTCTACATCAACTGAGATGATCAGGTAGTTCTTTCCCTTTGTTCTGTTAATGTGGTGTGACGTTGATTGATTTTCTTATATTGAACTACTGTTGTGTTCCTGGGGTAAATCTTACTTGGTCATGGTATATAATCCTTTTAATATGCTATTAGCTTCTGTTTGCTAGTATTTTGTTGAGGATTTTTGCATCTATATCTATAAGGGATATAGGTCTGCTTTCTTTTGGTGTCTTTGTTCAGTGTTGGTATCAAGGTAATGCTGGCCTCACAGAATGAGTTAGGAAGTGCTTCCTCCTCTTTTTTGGAAGAGTTTAAGAAGGCTTGGTGTCAATTCTTCTTTAAATTTTTTGTAGAATTCCCCACTGAAGCCATCTGGCCCTGGACTTTTCTTTATTGAGAGGTTTTTGGTTACTGATTCAGTCTCTTCCCTTGTTATGGATACTTCTGTGGTTTTAAAAGTATTCAGATTGTATTATTCAAGTCTCACACCCACCCTGTGAGGCAGGTGGAGTATCTTCATTTTGCAAAACCCAAACCCATTGCTGTTGAGTCGATTGCGACTCGTAGTGACCCTATAGGACAGAGTAGAACTGCCCCATAGAGTTTCCAAGGAGCAGCTGGTGGATTCGAACTGCCAATCTTGGGGAATTAAATAGCCTGAGAAATATCATGCAACCAGTAAATGACAAAACCTGGACCAGAATCCTCTGCTAACTCCACTGCCCCACCTGCTCTGAGAAATATGATCTTCAAACCAGAAAAAAGGATTAGTTCAAGCTCTAAATTGACCCAGAAATAAACAATCAAAGCAATAGTAAACATTGTCTCCAAACTATCAGATTGTGAAAATTAATATATTTATAATCCTTAGTAGAAGTACTCTGGATTAAAAAGAATTCTAAAGGTTTATATCCTTGAATCAAATAGTAAACACTGTCTACTTTTTTGTCATAAATAACATACACTAACAGACCACCAGGGAATGTACCATGTTACTGTTTCACATTCTCAATTTGTCTGGTTTCTGTGAGGTGCTATGTGTCATACATATTTTAATGTACATACAGTCCATATTCAAATATACCCAGTTGTCCCAAGTAACGTCCTTTATAGCTGCTCTCCCCCCAGTCCCGGATCTGATCATGTATCAAGCATTGCATTTCGTTGGGATGTCTCTGCAGTCTCCTTTCATTTAGCACAGCCCTCTGCCTTTTTTGTCTTTCATTGTCTTGTTACTTTTTTAAGAATCCAGGCCAGTCCTTTTACAGACTGACCCACAATCTAGATTTGTCTGTTTCCTTTGTTTTGATTTAGGTCAAACATTGTTGGCAGGAATCCCACAGAGCTAATTTGCTTGCTTGTATGGCATTGCATGGGGAGACACAGAACGTTAGTTTATCTCTTTATTGGTATACTAAATGTGATCACTTGGTTAAGGTGGTATGCATTAAATACCTCCATTGTACAGGTATCCATTTCCCATTGTGATTAAGAAGTAATCTCTGGAGGGGGCAATGCTTTGACACTATGAATACGCTGTTCCCTAGCAAACTTTTTTCCAGTCATTTTACTATTTCTTGATGACCCTTGCCTGAATAACTTATTATGCTGGGGTTTGCAAAATGGTAAATTTTCTAATTCTATTATTCCTTCTATACTTACGAGCCGACAGTCTCTGTAAAGAAGAGCTTCCCTCTCTCCTTTAAGTCTCACTATGGACTCACAGATTCTTTATTCGATGTGTTATAATCTATCACCGTCATTAAAATAATAAATCTTTTGCTCAAAACAAGATTTAGCCGGTTGGAGCCTTGCGTGCAAGCTGTCGCGCGTATTTTATTTACATCTCCCCATCAGTTCTTGTGCATTTTCTCACTTTCTGGCACAAGAAGTTGTATTTTCTCTGCTTCAGCCCTGGAATCAGGCACTTCTAGGAGAAGCCCTGATCCCTTTTAATGAGAATGACGTTCAGAAACTAGAGTCTGCATGTTAGGTGTGCTCATTGCTGCTGCGTGTCGTTGGGCAGAACTGGGAAATGTGTATGTTTTAAATCGTAAGTCCATACTGATAGCTCTAATTTAAATCCAGCACCACAGGTTCTTCCTCACTTTTCCCCATTGTATACTTATATCTTTCTCCCATAGCGAGAACGCTGGGTCCTCACAGTATCTCTCTTTATATATTCTTCTCTCTGTCTCTATATATACTTTATATAATGCACCCTACTCATATGTACTTACCCTAAATACTCATAAAATAATTTCAGAATTATTGCACCAATACCACTATTAACAACACACCTAACAAGTGAAGTGAAAAGAGTAAAGTTCAAGTTCAGGTCTTTTGATCATTGGTTCAAAAGTTACCGGCAATGATTTTTTTTTTCCTTGTGTGGTTATGTGGATAACTGAGGTTAGGGTCATTTGGTTTTTGTTTGTATTCAATTTTACGGTTTCCTTTTTCTCATTTTTTTGGATACAGTTTTATTTTTTAGATAAGTAAAATACATAAGGTTCCAAAGTCAAAACTATATAAACAGTTACACTCAGAGAAGTCTCACGTCCGCCCCTGTTCCTTCTACCTCACTCCCACCCACCCACCATGGGTAACCATTCTCGGTAGTTTTTGGTTCTTCATTTCAGTCTTTCTTTTTGCAAAAACAAACAAGTGTATATATTCTTATCTCCCTTACTTTCTTACAGAAAATATAGCCCATTATATTCTTTTCACCTTCCTTTCTTCATTTAATTAGAAATATCCTGGAGATCAGCCATAAGCCATACAGATCTTACTCGTTCTTTTTTGTAGCCACATAGCACTATTTCATAGCAGGATTGCACCACTACTTCATAGTTTCATAAACCAGTCTCCTGAGGCTGATATTTAGGTCATTTCCAGTATCTGAGATTGCAGATAATGCCACAATGAATCACTTTATGCAGGTGTTGACTTGTATCTGTGGAGGTGTATCTTCGGTGTGAATCCCTAGAAGTGAGATTATGGTCAAAGGATAAACGCATACGTAGTTTTGCTGCTGTTGCTGTGGTTTTGCTATATATACTCTGACAGATTTCCCTCTGTAGGGGCTGTGACATTTTCAGAATTGCCCATTTTAACCCTACCACTTGGTATATTTCTGTGTTTTTTTTATTACCTTTCTCTTTCCGATAAAGATATTTATTGTGATGTTTTCCCTTTCAAACTTTAATAACAAATTAAAAGTAAAAGCTCCAGAATCTAGAAACTTAAAAAATATAAAAACTATTAGGAGGCGCGAATAAAAAAATTCTGTGTGTTCATGGTAAAAACTTTCAATGATATAAACCAGTTGTCATCGAGTCGATTCTGACTCATGGCAACTACATGTGTTACAGAGCAGAACTGTGCTCCATAGGGTTTTCAAGACTGTGACCTTTTGGAAGCAGATCGCCAGGACTTTCTTCCAAGGTGCCTTTGGGTAGGTTCGAACCACCAGCCTTTTGGTAAGTAGTCAAGTGCTTAACCGTTTGCACCACCCAAGGACTCCTAAAATTTTAAAAAGTTTTCTGTATATTCTTCTAGAAATGTTATACACATGTATCTAATCTACGATACAGGTAACACCATATATATTCTGTAATGTATATAAAAAGCCTAGGTGATGCAAGTGGTTTGCAATCGGCTGCTAACCCCAAGGCTGGCGATTTGAACCCACCCAGTGGCTCCACAGAAGAAAAGGCCTGGTGAACTGCTTCCGTAAAGCAGCCACGGAAACCCTATGGAACAGTTCTGCTCTGTAACACAGAGGGTTGCCGTGAGTTGGGTGCCTACTGGATGGCAGCTAACAACAACAATGTATAAATGTGTAATGTATGTATCTATATCCCATGACTGGCATCACAGATTTCATACACACCCACCAACATCTGCATCATCCTCAGGGATGTCACCTCTATGTGGTCAGCTCTTTCCCCAGAGGCCTCTTAGATGTTAAACCTCTGACTCGCTCTTCTCCAGGGAACTCTTCTATTCCATCCCAACCAGACGCTCCAGAGTTGCCCATTTGAACCTCACACACTGATGACAAATGCTACCAACTTCCATCTCAGTTGCTGCTTTTGTTTTCTCTTTACATCTTCCCAAACGTTGTTAAGCTCTAGATTCAGCCACTCCTGATTTTTTCTCTTGCTCTCTTTATCTTTGTGTCTTTGGTGTTGTTTTAGTTGCCATGGAGACAGCTCCACCTCACAGAGACCTTCTATGTGACAGAAGTAAACGCTGCACACTCCTGTGCCATTTTCACGATTACTGGTATGTTTGAGCTCATCGTTGTGGCTATTATGCCAATCCAGCTCATTGAGGGTTTCCCTTGTTTTTGCCAATCCTCTGCTTTACCAAATATGATGTCTTTTTCTAGCAATTGGTCTTTCCTGATGACGTGTCCAAAGTAAGCAAGTTGAAGTCTTGCCATCCTCACTTCTAAGGAACATTCTGGTTGTATTTCTTCTTGAAATAAAACTCTGTGTCTGTCTTAGTTATCTAGTGCTGCTATAACAGAAGTACCACAAGTGGATGACTTTAACAAATGGAAATTTATTCCCTCACGGTCTTGGAGGCTAGAAGTCTGAATTCAAGGCACTAGCTCTAGCTTTCGCTCTCTGTCAGCTCTGGGGGAACGTCTTTGTCATCAATCTTCCCCTGGTCTAGAAGCTTCTCAGTGCAGGGACCCCAAGCAAAGGATGCACTCTCCTCCTGGCTCTTCTTTCTTGGTGGTAGTGAGTTCCCCCTCTTCTCTGCTCAATTCTCTCTTTTATATCTCAAAAGAGATTGACTCAAGATACAACCTAATCCTGTAGATTGTGTCCTGCCTCGTTAACATAACTGCCTCTAATCCTGCCTCATAAACATCATAGAGGTTACGATTTACAACACATAGGATGATCATATCAGATCACAAAATGGTGGACAATCACACAATACTGGGAATCATGGCCTAGCCAAATTGGCACACATTTTGGGGAGGACACAATTCAATCTATAACAGTGTCTTTATATTTGTTTTATTATTTTACTGCCATTTTAGTAGAATTTCAGAAGGGACCATGTAGTCAGAGCATTCCTCCCTCTGTGATATTGTCTCTTCTCCCGGGTGTTTTCTTGGATCGCTGCCTCCTCTGCCAGCTGTTTCTGCTTTACTTGGGCCCCAAGCAAGATTTCCTCAGGGCTCTACTCCTGATCCCCTTTTTTCTCTCTCCCTGGGTGATGACATCTTTTCGCAGCAGCATCTGCTGAATGCTTAAAACTCTCCGGGACATAATTCAGTCTCAGACTGCTCCTCAGAGCTTTACCTTTTTTTTTTTTTTTTAATTGTGCTTTAGATGAAGGTTTACAGATGACTCAAATACAATTCAGTGTAAAGTGTCTAACACTAAACTTTGGTTTTCTTACTTCCTCATCTTATTAAACAGCACTGCCATCCTCTCAGTTACTCAAGCCAGGAATGTGGGAATTGTTGCCCTTGATTCCTACATCTCTCTTATCACCTGTATCCAGTCCATCAGCAAGTCCTGTTGTAAATGCCTCCACCACATATACAAGATCAGACTACTTTGTTCAATATCCACTGCCCCTACTCTAGTCCAAATAATTGTCATCTCTCATCTAAACCAATGGTCTCTAGCTTTTCATGAATGTGTTGTTGTTGTGTGCCGCCGAGTCAATTCCGACTCATAGCAATCCTATAGGACAGAGTAGAACTTCCCCATAGGGTTTCCAAGGCTGTAATCTTTATGCAAGCAGACTGCCACATTTTTCTCCTGCAGAGCAGCCGGTGGGTTCAAATAGCCAACGTTTTGGCTAGCAGCCAAGTGCTTAACCACTGCACCACCATGAAAAAAGGAACGTGAGCATGTATCTCCAATGTATGTTTATTTTTTATACGTGTGCGTTACTCTGCTAACATATGTACATAACAAACCACATAAAAAAAGATATTTAAAAGATAAGATTAGGAACATAACATCTTAAAAATAATTTAAAAAATGTAATAATCATATAATATCTTCTGCTCCATGAGAAGGAGGTGATTGAACATACTTCTTTGTTTTTGAAAACGTTAGTTTAACAGTTTGTCGTAAAGCACTTTGAAGGATTGGTTCTAAGTTGAGTGTATCTCAATGCTGGGCTTGGGTGTTTGCCATGCAGAGAAGGATACCCGAGGCTCACAGCTCAGTAGCTGATGTTCAGGTATAGTGAGGTTTGTGGTTAATTACACCCAATGCAAACCCTTATTTTGATAGTCTTCTTGATAATTTTGGATTTTTTTTTTTTGGCTTACTCCAAAGTAAAACGTGATTAGAGCATCATTGCTTTTATGTGGCTGGTTAAGAGTTTGTATCCAGTACAGAAGCTCTCTGGCATTTTCTTGTCTGCTTATGCTTGTGTTGATAGTTCGAGGATGCTTTGCCGAATTTTCTGTTAAAGCCACTTGTCCATTTTGTGAGGACTGGCTTTGTAAAGCTGATAATATAATCTGTGAAGCAACCTAACAGAACACACCCAATGCTTGGCCACAAGTTCGAAGTGAACGAGAGTGCTCTCGGCAGTCTGAGGAGCAGCCGGTACATCGAAGTTTGGTGAAGCTTTCCTTCTTTCTTAGATAACAGCAACAACAAAAAAAACCCCAAAAGCTAGTAGAAAATTTCTAGTAGTGTTTTATTCTGCACCGAATGAGGCATCTTCCTCCCCTCCAGCCCCGGCGTGGACATCCCACTTTGGAAACGACTGTGTGGGCCCCTGCAGAGGGCTCCTGGCTGTTCCCCGCCACTCCCGCTCTCGCCCACGCCCACCAGGCTGCTCCCTCTCTCGCCCAGGCCACCAGGCTGGCTAGCAGGAAGAGTGGTTCTAAGGACGTGGTTGCAGAGGTAAGCCAGGCAGAGAATGAAGAGCCACTTGTTCTAAGTCAAGGAGTACACACATATTGTCAAACTCGCTGGGTAGAGGGAAGGTAAACCAGAACTCCCCAGCCCACCCCTGCCCGCTGTGTTGTAATGAGACTTGGGGATCTCGGCATGATGCCTTCAGAGTTAGTCAGGGTCAGAGTGACCAGGGGAGCGGGTGAATGTAAGGAAACGGTATGAGAAATGTGTTCACAGGACTAAGACTTCTTTGTGTAGATCAGATGTAGGGTTACAGAGAACAGGCATCATCAGGTGGGGAGGGGTGTTTGATTTCATCCTCTGGGAGAAAGCCAGCCTGGAATGGAAGTCTCACTACCACCCAAGGGTCCAGAGCTCACCTCCCATGGAGGGGAGGTTGCAGAAGCCAGCCCTGAGCTTACCGCTCCTCTCTGTGGAGTCAGCAGAAACAGGGTGAAGGATCAGGAGAAGGCACTGAACTTCAGTAGATGCCTAAGGATGCAAAACTTGCGAGACACAAGACAGAAGGGGATAGGAGTTCCATTATTTCTGTAGGAAGGATTAGTTTGCACTGGGTAAAAGGAGTGTGTAGTGGGGGGAGGGGGCAGAAAATGGGGGGAGGTTAAAGAGGGGGCTTTGGGACATAAGGGAGAGGAGAGGTAGTGAAGGAGGTCCAACCATTAACTTCTTGCCCTTTGGGCATCTGGGTGAGCAGGGCGCAGGGTCTGACTTTCTACTCCCTGCTCTGCTCTGCTCAGTAAACCACCTTCTAAGCCTTCCCAGGGGCTCTGCGTGTACTTTGTTCCCTTTAAGTGGGCAGTCTGTAGATACTTGCCAAAATTCCTCAGTTAAGCCTAATTTGATTCTTTCTCCTTTTTTACAAAAAGTAGTATGGTGGAATTTTCAGGATGGCATGAAGTGTAGAGACCAATCAAAGGATTATTCAGTTGCCCTGTCTTCTCTACACAAACAATATTACATAATGGTATGGGTTGAATTGTGTTCCCCAAAAGATACATTGAAGTCCTAACCCTAGCACTTGTGAGCATGCCCTTGTGGTGCAGTGAATTACTTAATATAGCCCTTTGAGCCATGCATGGTCTTGTAACTCCCACAATGATTGGGTGGGACTATGCAAATAAGGTGTTTGTGGCCCACCAAGGGGGCTGGACAGCCTGCTAAGAATGCAAATAAGGTTCATGGAACCCCTGTGGGTGTGGGACTATGCAAATAAAGTGTATGGAACCCTAACGAGGGGATTGGTCAGTTTTGCAATCCCACTAGGCTTAAAAGAGGGTCAATCCCAGAGCAGGGAGGCAACCTCCCTACCACCAAGAAGAAGAGACCAGAGTGGAGCACATCCTTTGGACCCAAGGTCCCTGCGCTGAGAACTTCCCAGTCCCAAGAGACAGAGGGACCTGTAACACTGGAGATGGTATGAGATGGCAAGAAGCAGTGGCAGAGCAACGGTGGCAGCAGAACCAGGAGACATGGTGGGCTTCCAGGCCCATGGAGCGAGGTGACCACAGTGAGCGTGCGGACTGTGGAGCAAGAGAGCCGAGTGCCTTTGGGCAGGAGGCTTGCTGGCGTAGTGCGGTGCCTCCGGGCACTTGCTGGCAGAGCTAAATAGCTTTGTAACGCTTGCCTGAGTAGGGCAGAGGCCAGGCCAAGGGCCGAGGGGCCAAGGGGTCAAGAGGTTGAGGCCAGAGAGAGGCCTGCCTGCTGACAAGGCTGAGAAAAAGCTGTCCTGATTGAAGAACTGTATCCTGAGTCTTTCCTGATCCTGAATTGTAACCGGTCACTTCCCTAACAAAACCCCTAACTGTGAGTATAATCTGTGAGTTCTGTGTGGTCATCGCAACCAAATATCAAACCCAGCAGAGAAGTAGAGAGTGCCGTGGGAGGGACGGCTGGTGTCAGAATTAGCAAAAAGGCTGGAGAAAGGAGGCATGTCTGACCTCTGCTTCATGGGAATCAGCCTTGGGCTGTTGATGGTGATGCTGATTCTCCTTCCCCCTTGGGAAGATAGATGAGAAGGTCCAACGCTGCCACTGTGCCATTTTTACAGCCCGTATATAGAAATAGCGTCTCTGCAGACTAAACAGTTAAATGAACTTGAGGTCATGCTGGAGTAGGGTGTCCTTATGAGACGAGAAGAGACACAGAGACAGAGGGACATGGGGAGAAAGCCACGTGAGGACGGACATGTGAAGACTTGAAGTGATGCTGCCACAAGCCAAGGACCGCCCAGGGTTACCAGAAGCCGGAGAGACAAGGGAGGATCCTCCCCTAGAGCCTTCAGGAGGGACACGCCCTGCCAACACTTGAATTTTGTCTTCCAGCTTCAGGACTGTGAGAGAATAAATCTTTGCCGTTTTAAGCCATCCAGACTGTGGCACTTTGGTACAGCAGCCCTGGGGAGCTAGGACACACAATGTTCAGACACTACTACCTGATTCCCACCCTCTGCCTCTAAGACCTTTTTAATCTTAAAATGTCTGAGCAGATGTAACTCCTCCCCAAGCACCCTCGCCCCCAACAAACACAACTTGCGGGAGGTGGGCGCAGAGCGTTTTCCCAGCAAACTGCAAGCACTTTGCTTCTAAGTGGAGAAGCTTCTGGACCTTCGTGTGTCTTAGGGCAGACAATTGGCCCTAAGACATTAGTCATAACTCGTCTCTCCTTGAGGCTGGCTCGGTTGGCAGGTTCCTTTCTGCTCTCTGGGTGTGTTGTGAGGCAGTACGCTGACGTGGTTACTGGACAAAGGTTTTCCACATAACTTCGCAATGATAGAAAACCCTGGTGGCTTAGTGGTTAAGTGCTACGGCTGCTAATCAAAAGGTCTGCAGTTCAAATCCAGCAGCTGCTCCTTGGAAACCCTATGGGGCAGTTCTTCTCTGTCCTATAGGGTCACTATGAGTTGGAATCGACTCGATGGCAATGAGTTGGTTGGTTGGAGTTGCAATGATATGGAATCTCTCTGAGAAAGGTCCTCTCAGATCCTGGTATGATTTACTAAAGAACAATACTGTAACTGTAGTTGAATTAGTTGTAATTTGTTGATCCCATTTGTGTCCCTAAAGAGAGGAAAAATCTTAATTGTCTGTATAGGAGAACTGACCCAGGGATCCCCCTCTCTTCCTGAGGGTCATCTGATGAGGCATGGATCCCTCCTGTGGGACTCTGGGATCAACGAACAGCTGTCCACCACGGACAGTGACCAGACTGGACAAACAGGGAGCCGGTCACTCACTCCTCGGTGTGGCTGGAGACAAACTCTCGTGTTCAGAAAAGAGAGGGACCTGCTGGTTTCATGGGGGCTTGAGACAGTCAAGTTTCTCTTAAGCGTCTTGATTCTAAGTGGGACGTGGAGGAAGGTAAGAGAAGCAGAGATTTAGAAAGTAATTTTGATAACGGTTGAGTATTACTGTGTTATGACCACATTTCAACTCCTATTACATCAAGTGTTTTGATTACACAAACAAATATTCTTGAAATAGAGGATAGTATTAAACTACATATTTGGAACGGATACCACAATTGACTAGGAGAATCCCAGTGTTACAATGTTGAGTGAGACGGATGACAGGTGGGGAGAAAAGGAGGGAAAGAAGGAAATGGAAGTAAAGCACCAGCTTCAGTCAAGGCATTCTGTAGTTCAGGGCTGGGCAAAAATCAGTCAAAAGATCTAACAAAACTGATAATAAGAGATGAAAGAGCCCCCAAATGCAAACTGTCTGGAATCCTGAAACTCAGAAAATGGAGGTAAATTCTGATGGACTCCAGGTGATTTCAGTAGAAAAAACAATTAACAAGGCTCTAAATCTCAGTCACTGGTATCACAATTCAACTACATCCCTAAAAGGAACCAAAAAGATTCCCAAGTATTTACGCTACTCCATTACATCTCCTGTAACAGAAATTACAGAAATCAGACTTAAACCCCCTGGAGGTGTCATTTCAGCAGCCCCCTCCCAGCACGTCTCTAAAGCCATCATTTTCTCACCGGTAGGTGACACTCCCCTCACCTCCACAGGCTCACACCTCTTGCCTCTGTGGATACGCGCTGTTCCCCCATCATGACTCCCCTTGCTCCCCTTGACTGACTCCGTCGGGGTCTCTGTGTTTTCCCTCTTGTCATGCTCTCCAGGAATCTTCTGGCACCTTTAACCTCACCCTGACGGGTGGCAGCCCTGACTCTGGAAACATCTTGCTTCTAGCTCAGGACTTGTCATTGTTCTGTTATAATCGCTTGTGATGTTGTACCCTTGAAGGCAGGCTTTTATCTTCCAACTTTATATCCCCGGGCTGAGCAGGAGCCCAGCGTATAGGAAGAGCTTACTCTGTGTTTTTGAGTGAATGGTTAATGAATGGATCTGTAACGATCGAGCATAGCATGTTTCAGTAAACATCCCAACAGTGCAGCTCCAAGAATAACTTTCCAGAACTGCTGTTCTAACCTTTGTATGAACATCATACAGATTATTAATGACCAAAGACACAATTTAAGCCTTCTTTTCTAACATAAGGGATATTTTATTGGAGGCTTTTAATTCATTATTTCAATCAGACAGCTAGCCTGTAAGTAATCCGTACAAAATAAGAAGAACATCCCACAATTCATCCTAATTCATTCAGTCAACAGAAACTTACTCTTGGCACTGAGGATACAACAGCAAACAAAAAAGACCCCATGGAACTTAGAGGAGCAGCCAGGGGGTCCCGGAGTGACCGGCTGTCCTGAGGGTCCCGGAACATTTCAGGAAGAGTGACAGATTGTGACAGCGATGGCGCTCCACGAGGTCTCTGTGTAAACTGACTTCAAGTCACTGGCTCCTACGTCAGTATTTTATCTCCATCTTCCTTATTTTCTCCTTCATGCACCTGTAAGCAGAGGTGAGTAAAACGTTTGCCCTGGGGCAGGTCTGCATCGAGAGGCCAGAAGGAACCGAGGAAAAGCAGCAGCCCTTTGATACTGCCCCTTACTCTCTGCAGTGCTGTGACATGTCACCATTTTTAGACAGTTCAGGTCTGGATACAGGGATTACCATGCACCTTGCAAATGAGCCATGAGGATGAAGCCATTTTAAAATCCGCATTTTGAAAAAGGCAGAATTATCTTGCTTATTCATAATTAGCTCGTAATCAGGTATTTGTTAGTTGCCCTCAAACCAGCTCTGATTCATGGCAACCCCGTGCACAACAGAAGGAAACACTGCACAGTCCTGAGCCATCTTCACAATTGTTGACCTGCTCAAGTCCACTGCTGAGGCCACTGTGTATTCTGAGTGCCTTCCAACCCAGGGGGCTCATCTTCCAGCTCTATGTCGGACGATATTCCATTGTGATCCATAAGGTTTTCAATGGTTAATTTTTAGAACTGGACCACCAGGCCTTTCCTCCTAGTCTGTCATAGTCTGGAAGCTTTGCTGAAACCTGTCCGCCATGAGCGACCCTGCTGGTATTTGAAATACTGGTGGCGTAGCTTCCAGCATCATAGCAACATAGAAACCAACACAATATGATAAACAGACAGGTGGTGGAATCCTGCATTACTCACTCCCACTGTGTTCTTCTGTGCTGTTCACTCATTTTACTTTACCCAGTCGCTATGAGTCGGAATCCACTTGATGGCAATGGGTTTGTTTTTTGTTTTTTTTTAGTGTGGATTGACCACCTTCCTGGCCCACCCAAGGGTAATCTTTCCCCCTTGAAGTCTTCCTAAACTTGTTTTTATCATACATTCCAGAAATTACTATTGCTATAACTTCCTGAAGAGTAAATACTATGCCTAAAAGAAAATAACCTACCTTAAAACCGGGTTCAGGCTCATCATTAGAAAAACTTGCCCAATTGTCTGTAAACAGTTCTAATAAACTTTAAATACATTTACTGTTAATAACTGAAACCTCAAAATGCTTCTTTTGAAAAGATAAGACAATCCCCCCTTTCAGAGGTTGCCAGCCGGCCGCAGCCCCCCTCCTTCACCGTGCTCCCTGGGATCACATCCCAGGCAAATAATCACCCTCAAACCCTTGTCTTAGGGTCTGCTTCTAGGGGAGCCCAAGCCAAGCCAGTGTTCTTCTGAATACCTGGGATGTCTAACAGCACCAGGCCCGCATGCCTACAAGGCAACCGCAGGCTGGAGCCCAGAGGCAGCTCACCCTCTCATGCCCCCTTGCCCCCCTTCCCTGACCCCCACTTTGCACGGCCTTCTCTAGGACTGCCCCACTGGGCCCCCCATAGGCATCTGTGTTTGCAATCTCACACATGTAAGATACTTATTAGGGGAGTTCTCTAAGCAGTGAGAGAAAAGACACAATAAGCAGACACACTTTACAACTTCAAAACCACGGTCCAATCTATGCAATGTGTGTGACTGATAGACAAAATATATCATTAAACAGAAGAAAAAAAATTACCTCCTTTCCTAAGTACCTTATTCGGTAAGTCTGATTTTTACTTTCTTCTGTTGCATTTCCCGCTTCTTTATTTTCTCACGTTAGGATTTCAAGAGTTTCATTCCAAGAACTAACTTGCTTTGCTTAATTTTTGTCCTCTGGGCTTTTGTTACCTCGTTAGCCTGAGTGCTTTCAGAAGGGCGTTCAATGCTTCAACTTCAATTAGTGAGCTCTCCTGGAAGAAAGAACACACCACTGTCATTTCTAAATTAATTCTACAACCTGACAAAATTTGATTTCCATAAAAGAACATGAAAATCATCTTAGATAATTTAGCCAGCAGTTTCATCTGGCAAATTTGAGATTCAATTCTTTCAAATAAAAAGACATGGAGAGCAAAATTGCTTTCATGTAAAAAAGTGATAGCTTACACATGATTTAAACTTTAAAAAATCAATTACTCATAAAAATCTTCTTTCCTAGATTTAGTTCTAAATAAGAAAGGCTAATCTATGTGAGGAAAATCGGTGGTGTAGTGGTTAAGAGCTACGGCTGCTAACCAAAAAGTCAGCCATTTGAATCCACCAGCCGTTCCTTGGAAACCCTGAGGGGCAGTTCTACTCTGTCCTATAGGGTAGCTATTAGTCGGAATCGACTCAAACGCAATGGGTTTTTGGAATCTGTGTGAAAACTAAAAACTGAGAATTACTATCAAATTTTCAAGACCATTAATCCTTTATCTAATTTTACAGCATGGTTGATTTTTCCATCTGGAGCTGTTTAAAATGAACATTTCACAACAAAAATGGTAGGATAATAGGGGCAACTGCAATCACTGGCACGTCTGACACCTGCATTCTGCTGGGACAGCTAGATCCCTAGCCTGGGACTATAAAACAATGGGGTTTTTAAAATAGAACTCTACCATGCATTTAATTAAGTGGTGATGGCTCCTTCAGAAGAATGGCTCTAAATATGTTTTGAACCACCATGCATTGAACCAACCAGCATTAGTGAGCTGAAATGGACTGGTATCAGCCATTTGAATCGGACAGTCATATGGTACTATGCCTGGAATGACAACCTGAAGAGAAATGGTGTCATGTTCATCATCAAAAAGAACATTTCAAGATCTGTCCTGAAGTGCAACACTGTCAGTGACAGGATAATATCCATATGCCTACAAGGAAGACCAGTTAATGCGACTATTATTCAAATTTACACACCAACTGCTAAGGCCAAAGATGAAGAAATCGAAGATTTTTACCAACTTCTGCAGTCTGAAATTGATCAAACATGCAATCAAGATGCATTGATAATTACTGGTGACTGGAATGCAAAAGTTGGAAACAGAGAAGGATCGGAGTTGGAAAATATGGCTTTGGTGACAGAAACGACATTGGAGATCGCATGATAGAATTTTGTAAGACCAATGACTTATTCATTGCAAATACCATTTTTCAACAATGTAAACGGTGACTATATACGTGGACCTCACCAGATGGAATACACAAGAATCAAATCGACTACGTCTGTGGAAAGAGATGATGGAGAAGCTCAAAATCATCAGTCAAAACAAAGCCAGGAGCTGGCTGTGGAACAGACCAACTGCTTATATGCAAGTTCAAGTTGAAACTGAAGAAAATTAAAACAAGTCCATAAGAGCCAAACTATGACCTTGAGTATATCCCACCTGAATTCAGAGACCATCTCAAGATTACATTTGATGCATTGAACACTAATGACTGAAGACCAGAGGAGTTGTGGAATGACGTCAAGGACATTTACACGTGAAGAAAGCAAGAGGTCATTAAAAGACAGGAAAGAAAGAAAAGACCAAAATGGATATAAGAAGAGACTCTGAAACGTGCTTGAATGGAGAGTAGCTGAAGTGAATGGAAGAAATGATCACGTAAAAGAGCTGAACAGAAGATTTCAAAGGGTGGCTTGAGAAGACAAAGTAAAGTATTATAATGAAATGTGCAAAGACCTGGAATTAAAAAACCAAAAGGGAAGAACGCACACAGCATTTCTCAAGCTGGAAGAAGTAAAGAAACAATTCAAGCCTTGAGTTGCAATATTGAAGATTCTATGGGGAAAATATTAAATGACGCAGGAAGCATCAAAAGCACATGGAAGGAACACACAAAGTCACTGTACCAAGAAGAATTGGTCGACTTTCAGCCACTTCAGGGGGCAGCATATGACCAAGAACCGATGGTTCTGAAGGAAGAAGTCCAAGCTGCACTGAAGGCATTGGCAAAAAACAAGGCTCCAGGAATTGATGGAATACCAGTTGAGATGTTTCAACAAACAGATACAACACTGGAAGCACTCACTTGTCTATGCCAAGAAATGTGGAAGACAGCTACCTGGCCAACTGACTTCAGGAGATCTATATTTGTGCCCATTCCAAAGAAAGGTGATCTAGCAGAATGCAGAAATTATCAAACAATATCATTAATAATGAACACAAATTTTGCTGAAGATAATTAAAAAATGGTTGTAGCAGTACATCAACAGGGAACTGCCAGAAATTCAAGCCAGATTCAGAAGAGGGTGTGAAACAGAGGTTATCATTGCTGATATCAGATGGATCATGGCTGAAAGCAGAGAATACCAGAAAGATGTTTACCTGTGTTTTACTGACTATGCAAAGGCATTCAACTGTGTGGATCATAACAAATTATGGATAACATTGTGAAGAATGGGAATTCCAGAGCACTTAATTGTGCTCATGAGGAATCTGTACATAGACCAAGAGGCAGTCATTCAAACAGAACAAGGGGATACTGTGTGGTTTAAAGTCAGGAAAGGTGTGCGTCAGGATTGTATCCTTTCACCATACCTATTCAATGTGTATGCTGAGCAAATAATCCGAGAAGCTGGACTATATGAAGAAGAATGGGGCATCAGGATTGGAGGAAGATTCATTAATAACCTGTGTTATGCAGATGACACAACCTTGCTTGCTGAAAGTGAAGAGGACTTGAAGCACTTACTGATGAAGATCAAAGACCACAGCCTTCAGTATGGATTACACCTCAGCATAAAGAAAACAAAAATCCTCACAACTGGACCAATAAGCAACATCATGATAAAAGGAGAAAAGATTGAAGCTGCCAATGATTTCATTTGACTTGGATCCACAATCAACACCCATGGAAGCAGCAGTCAAGAAATCAAAAGAGCGCATTGCATTGGGTGAATCTGCTGCAAAAGACCTCTTTAAAGTGTTAAAAAGCAAAGATGTCACCTTGAAGACTAAGGTGCGCCTGACCCAAGCCATGGTGTTTTCAATTGCCTCATATGCATACAAAAGCTGGACAATGAATAAGGAAGAATGAAGAAGAGTTGACGCCTTTGAATTACGATGTTGCTGAAGAGTATTGACTATACCATGGATTACCAGAAGAATAAACAGATCTGTCTGGGAAGAAGTACAGCCAGAATGTTCATTAGAAGGAAGGATGGTGAGACTACGTCTCATATACTTTGGACATGTTATCAGGAGGGATCAGTCCCTGAAGGACATCATGCTTGGTAAAATGGAGGGCCAGAGAAAACAGGAAGACTCTCAACGAGATGAATTGACACAGTGGCTGCAACAATGGGTTCAAACATAGCAACGATCGTGAGGATGGTGCAGGACCGGGTAGTGTTTCACTCTGTTGTATGTGGGGTTGATATGAGTCGGAACAGACTCAATGGCACCTAACAAAAACTATATGAGCTTCAGTGAATATCAGAGTTCAATAAATATCAAATTTATAGCTAGCATTTTTAAGATACTTTTTATGCCAGTGTGGCAGATATTGCAAGCTGCTTACCCAGTTAGCCATTCTTCCACTGTCCTTACTCACAGAATCCAAATTTATTCTGAGCACGGTGTGCCTGCTTAAAATATTGAACTCCCAGCCTCTCTTGTACCACATAACATAGTTCTGGTCACTTGTCACTTTTATAAGCAGTGGCTGGGTGAGGCTTCTGGGATAGATACTGTTTTCCATAAAAAGGGACGGACTTATCTGGCTCATGCCTGTTGTCCTTCTCCTCTTCTTCCTGCTGGGTTGTGAAGGAGACATCTTGCCCCCAAGAAGATGATGGTAACATCCTAAGGACAGTGGACCAGGGAGCTTGGAGGAATCTGGGTCCCCGATGACTTCTTTGAGCATCTGCAGCAGCCCTGGACGGTCAACCTTTCAGTTCTTTATAGGAAAACAAACCCTTATTTGGTAAAGGCACTGAGGTTGGGTTTCTATTTACATACATCCAGATGCAATGTTCACTGATACAATCGGCTTTCCATTTCTGTACATTCTTTAAAGTTCCAATAAGAAGAATGAATAATTCAATTTTTTTAAAGGAATGCACATTTTTGAAGTTCCAATTAGAATCATTTAATTGGAACTTAAAAAAAAAACCGAGTAATGAAAATAATACCATGAGTGGTCTAGCCCCAGAGAAAACCCTAATACGCACGAAGATTCCCCTGTGGCTACACCACTCCTGTTATAGTACTATTTTCATTACTCAGGGCTTTTTTTTTTTTTTTTTTAATGCCAATTAGATGATCCTTTGATCTTCCTGGGCTATTAATGGCAGTGCTGGCAAGGGTTAATATCTGTTTCTAGGTATCAGACATTTCTGCTATAAAGAGTATAGCATTCCTTGTTTAAAAATTGAATTTTGAAAAATTACACTGTAGGGAATCAGAATTTAACATGAGTGGTCTAGCCACAGAAGAATCTTTGTGCTTATTTGTGTTTCCTATATAAAGGAAGCCATGTTCACACCTTTACGAATAACCATATGCTCTATTTACAAAGAATTCTGGGAATAAGTATTTTTGTTAGCAAGTATTTTCTAGTTCCTGTTTACCTAACATGGAGCTCTGGTGGCACAGTGGTTAAGCATTTGGCTGCTAACCAAAAGGTCGACTGTTCGAACCTACCAGCTGCTCTCAGGGAGAAAGATAAGGCAGTCTGCTTCTGTAAAGATTACAGCCTTGGAAACTCTAAGGGGAAGTTCTATTCTGTCCTATAGGGTCGCTCCGAGTCAGAATTTACTTGATGGCGACTGGTTTGGTTTTGCTTTTTGGTCTACCTGACCAAACCATGTGTTATGGATTGAGTTGTGTCCTCCAGAAAGATATGTCGAAATTCTAAACCCTGTACCTGTGAATGTGACCTTGTTTGGAAATAGGGGTTTTCTTTTGTTGTGTTAATGAGATCATACAGGAGGAGGGTGGGTCCTAAACTTAATCTCTTCTGGGTATGGTCTTATAATAAGGGGAACAGATGTGGAGACACACACACAGGGAACACAAACATGGAGAGACACACACACGGGTAAAATAGATGTGGAGACACACACACACACACACACACACACACACACACACACACACACACACACACACACACGGTAAACAGACATTCAGTAAGGGTTTATCTATAAGCAGCCAAGGAATGCCTGGGGCTACAGAAGCTGAAAAAGACAAGGATCTTCTTTAATAGTGGACAGCAAGAAGAGCCTAGCCCTGCCAAAGCCCTGAATTTGGACTCCTAGCCTCCAAAACTGTGAGACGTAAATCCCTGTTCTTCAAAGCCACCCACTAGTGGTATTTTGTTCTCACAGCACTGCAAATGAAGACAGCATGGCCAGAGCAATACCCTTCACTCACCTCTAACGCATTACGACGAGCAATACAACTCGTTTAAAGGCAATATCACTGACAACCTTTATAAATCCAATCTCCACTCCCATTAGAAAAGAAAACCTAACCTTTTGATCCATCCACTAAAACAAACAGCACACTGAGAAGCTGGAGCCCAGGGAGAAATGGTCAGGAGGAAGGTAGATATGCGAGACCTCCCTTTCTCTTTAGCAAGATAAGAGTGCAAAAGAAGATTTGCGATCACTTACACATTCTTTGTGAAGAAGCTGGGTGTCATTTTTCCCCCTCCAATTAAGGCCAAGTTTTAAAAGTCCATAAATTTCACAAAGGTCCCATATGATCTGGCTCTGGCCCTGCCCACTTCTCTGATCCAACTTTCCACAGCCACCCCCCCCCGCCCCCACCCCCACCACAACACACTGAACTTCAAGCCCACACGGGTTTTTGTCCTCTTCCTCCTGCTCCTCTGATAGATCCAGCACTTCCCCACTGAGGCCTCTGTACGTGTGTTTCTGTCTGTCTGGACTGCTCTTTCCAAGAGTCACAAGGATCTCTCACTTTGTTCAGATCTGTTTAAATGTCACCACCTCAGAGAAGCCTTTCCTAACTTGTGTATCTAAAACGGCACCACCCTGTACTCCCAATCACTCTCTAACCCCTTATTCTGCTTTCTCCATATAGCATTTATCATTTACTGGGCATTATGGAGTATATGGGAGCCCTGGTGTTGCAGTGGTTAAGAGCTCGGCTGCTGACCAAAAGGTTGGCAGTTCGAATCCACTAGGCACTCCTTGGAAACTCGATGGGGCAGTTCTCCTCTGTCGTATAGGGTTGCTATGAGTTGGAATCGACTCAACGGCAACAGGTTCAGTTTTGGTTTAGTACTATGTGCCAGGCACTGTTTTATGTGCTGGTTATACAGTAGTGAACAGAACAGAACAATCTCTGCCCTGTGGTACATGGTGGGTGTTTGATAAATATTTGCCAAATGAATTCTCAGCATTATGACCCACATCTACTAAAGTAAACATGGTGTACCACAAGCTCGTTATCATGGGTGTTAGTGACCTGTGGCTGCTGGAACAAATCACCACAAAACAACAGAATTTACTCTTTCACAGTCTGGAGACCAGAAGTCCAAGATTAGTATCCCTGGGCTGAAACTAGGTGTCAGCAGGTCCACAATCCCTTCCGGGGGCTCTAGGAGAAAAGCCGTTTCTTGTCTCTTCCAGCTTCTGGTGACTGCCAGCATTCCTTGGCTTGTGGCCACATCACCCCAATCTCTGCCCTATCTTCACATGGCCTTCTCCTCTGTGTGTGAAATCTCTCTTTGCCTCCCTCTCCAAGCATGCATGTGATGGCATTTAGGGACCACCCAGATAAGCCAGGATAATCTCTCCGTCTCAAAATCCTTAATTTAATAACATCTGAAAGACTGTTTTTCCAAATAAGGTAACATTTACGGGTTCCAGAGATTGGGACTTCATATCTTTGGGAGCCTACGACACTATCGTTCTTGTAGCTGAAGGGATGTCCCCACTAGGAGTATCCCAGAAGGTGTCTTTTGTTTTCTGCTTTTGCCTTTTTCCCTTCTTGGAAAATACATTTTTTTTTTTTATTGTACTTCAGGTGAAGGCTTACAGAACAAATAGTTTCTCGTGAAACAGTAGTACACATATTGTTTTATGACATTGGTTAACAACCCCACAACATGTCAACCCTCTCCCTTCTCCACCTTTTTTTTTTTTTGGTGAAAATATACATAGCTGTCATGGATTGAATTGTGTCCCCCAAAAAATGTGTGTAGCAACTTGTCTGGGTCATGATTCCCAGTATTGTATGATTGTGTTATCTGATGTGATGTAAACTCTATCACTAAAATGAGATTATATGTGATCTCCTTATGTGTTGTAAATTCTATCACTGTGATGAGGTTATACTGATGAGGTTGACAAGATTAGTGTCTTAATGCAATCTCTTTTGAAATATAAAAGAGAGAAGCGAGCAGAGATACATAGGAACTTCATACCACCAAGAAAGCAGTGCTGGGAGCAGAGCGCGTCCTTTGGACCTGAGGTTTCCGTGCAGAGAAGCTCCCAGACCAAGGGAAGACTGATGACATGGACCTTCCTCCAGAGCCGATGGTGAAAGCGTTCCCCTGGAGCTGAAGCCCTGAATTTGGACTTGTAGCCTACTGGACTGTGAAGTCAATAAATTTCTCTCTGTTAAAACCATCCACTTGTGGTACTTCTGTTAGAGCAGCACTAGATGAGTGAGACAATAGCAAAAGATACACCATTTCAGAAATTTCTACATGCACAGTTCAGTGACATTGACTACACTCTTCCAATTGTGCTGCTATTCTCACTTTATATGAAGGCTTACAGAACAAAATAGTTTCTCATTTAACAATTACTACACATGTTGCCCTATGACAATGGTTAACAACCTCACAACACATCAACACTATCCTTACTCAACCTTGGGTTCCCTATCACCAGCTTCCTTGTCCCCTTCTGCCTTCTGACCCTTGTCCCTGGACTGCTGTACCTCATTAGTCCCATTTGGTTTTATGGGGCTGTCCACTCCCAGGCTGAATGGTGAACCTCGGAGATGACATCACCACTGAGCTAAAAGGGTGTCTGGGGGCCAACCTCTCGGGGTTTCTCCAGTCTTCTTTGGGCCAGTAAATCGGGTCTTTTTTTTTGTGAGTTAGAATTTTGTTCTACATCCATCTCCAGCTCTGTCCAGAACTCTCTGTTGTGATCCTGGTCAGAGCAGTCAGTGGTGGTAGCCGGGCACCCTCTAGTTGTACTGGACTCAGTCCGGTGGAGACTTTGGTAGCTGTGGTCCATTAGTCCTTTGGACTAATCTTTTCCTTGTATCCTGTTCTCTTCATTCTCCCTTGCTCCTGAAGGGATGAGACCAGTGGAGTATCTTAGATGGCTGCTCACAGGCTTTTAAGACCCCAGGCGCTACTCACCAAGATAGAATGTAGAACATTGTCTTTATGAGCTGTGTCATGCCAATTGAGCTCGATGTTCCCCGAGACCATGGTCCCCAGAGCCCTCCGCCCAGCAATTCAGTCCCTCAGGGAGTTTGGGTGTGCCTATGGAGCTTCCATGACCTTTCCTCGTACAAGGTGTGCTGATTTCCCCTGTATTCTGTACTGTCTCACCTTTCACCCAAGATACCACTTATCTATTGCCTATTTAGTATTTCTCCCCCCACCCCTCCCATCCCTGGTAACCAACAAAGATTGTTATATTTTGTGTGTGAACTTTTTCATGGGTTTTTACAATAGAGGTCTCATACAGTATTTGTCCTTTTGTGATTGACTTATTTCATTCAGCATAATGTCCTCCAGTTTCAGCCATGTTATGAGATGGTTCACAGATTCATTGTTGTTCTTTCTCGTTGCATAGTACTCCATTATGTGTATGTACCATAGTTTGTTTATCCATTCATCTGTTGATGGGCATCTAGGTTGTTTCCATCGTTTTGCTATTGTGGACAATGCTGCCATGAACATAGGTGTGCATATGTCTATTCGAGTGATGACTCTTATTTCTCTAGGATATATTCCTAGGAGTGGGATTGTTGGATCGAATGGTATTTCTATTTCTAGCTTTCTAAGGAAGTACCATATCATTTTCCGAAATGGGTGTATCATTTTGCATTCCCACCAGCAGTGCATAAGCGTTCCGATCTCCCTGCAGCCACTCCAACATTTGTTAGTTCCAGTGTTTTTGATTCGTGCCAGTAATGCCGGGGTATCTCATTGTGGTTTTAATTTGCATTTCTCTGATGGCTAGTGATCGTGAGCATTTCCTCATGTGTCTGTTGGCCATTTGAATGTCTTCTTTGGTGAAGTGTCTGTTTATTTCCTTTGCCCATTTTTTAATAGGATTATTTGTCTTTTTGTTGTAGACGTGTTGGGTTTTCTTGTAGATTATGGAGATTAGACCTTTGTCTGACTTGTACTGTCCAAAAATTTTTTCCCAGTCTGTAGGTTCTCTTTTGACTCTTTTGGTGAAGTCTTTTGAAGCGAATAGGTGTTTGATTTTTAGAAGATCCCAGTTATCTAGCTTATCTATTGGGTTTTGTGTGTTGATGGTTATGGTTTGTATCTTGTTAATGCTGTGTATTAAGGCCTGAAGTGTTGGCCCTACCTTTTCTTCTATGAACTTTATAGTTTTAGGCTTTATATTCAGGTCTTTGATCCATTTTGAAGTAGTTTTTGTATACGGCGTGAGGTATGGGTCCTGTTTCACTTTTTTGCAGATGGATAGCCAGTTTTGCCAGCACCATTTGTTAAAAAGACTGTCTTTTCCCCATTTGATGGACTTTGAGCCCTTGTGGAAGATCAGGTGACCGTAGGTGGATGGATTTACATCTGGCTTCTTAATTCTGTTCCATTGGTCAATGTATCTGTCGTTGTACCAGTACCAAGCTGTTTTGACTACTGTAGCTGTGTAGTAGGTTCTGAAGTCAGGTAGTGTGAGTCCTCCAACTTTATTCTTCTTCTTCAGTAGTGCTTTACTTATTCAGGGCTTCTTCCCTTTCCATATAAAGTTAATGATTAGTTTTTCCATCTCTTTGAAGAATGTTGTTGGTATTTGGATTGGGATTGCATTGTATTTGTAAATTGCTCTGGGTAGAATTGTCATTTTCACAATGTTGAGTCTGCCTATCCATGAGCATGGTATGTTTTTCCATTTATGTAGGTCCCTTTGGGTTTCTTGCAGTAGTGTTTTGTAGTTTTCTTTGCAAAGGTCTTTTACATCCCTGGTCAGATTTATTCCTAAGTATTTTATCTTTTTAGGGGCTATTGAAAATGGTATTGTTTTCCTGATTTCCTTTTCATCATTCTCCTTATTGGTGTATAGGAATCCAACTGATTTTTGAAGGTTTATCTTGTATCCTGCTACTCTGCTGAATATTTCTATTGGTTCCAGTAGATTTCTTGTGGAGTCTTTAGGGTTTTCTGTGTATAGTATCATATCATCTGTAAACAGGGAGAGTTTAACTTCTTCATTACCAATTTGGATGTCCTTTATTTCTTTTTCTTGCTTTATTGCTTTAGCTAGAACTTCCAGCACAATGTTAAATAGGAGTGGTGATAAAGGGCATCCTTGTCTTGTTCCTGTTTTCAAGGGGAATGTTTTAAGCCTCTCTCCATTAAGAATGATGTTGGCCATTACTTTTGCATAGATGCCCTTTAGTATGTTGAGAAATTTCCCTTCTATACCGATTTTATTGAGAGTTTTTATCAGGAATGGGTGTTGGACTTTGTCAAATGCCTTTTCTGTGTCAATTGAGATGATTATGTGATTCTTTTCTTTCCTTTTATTTATGTGGTGGATTACGTTGATTGATTTTCTAATGTTGAACCATCTTGCATACCTGATATGAATCCTACTTGGTCATGGTGTGTTATTTTTTTGGTATGATGCTGAATTCTATTGGCTAGAATTTTGTTCAGAATTTTTGCATCTGTATTCATCTGAGATATTAGTCTGTAATTTTCTTTTTTTGTGACATCTTTGCCTGGTTTTGGTATCAGCGTTATGCTGGCTTCATAGAATGAATTTGGAAGTGTTGTTTCCTTTTCTATGCTCCGAAATAGCTTGAGTAGTACTGGTACAAGCTCTTTTGTAAATGTTTTGTAGACTTCTCCAGTGAAGCCATCTGGGCCAGGGCTTTTTTTGGTTGGGAGTTTTTTTTTACCTTTACAATCTCTTCTCTTGTTATGGGTCTGTTCGGATTTTCAACATCTCTTTGTTGTAGTTTGGGTAGGTAGTGTGTTTCTAGAAATTTATCCCTTTCCTCTAGGTTTTCAAATTTGTTGGAGTATAGTTTTTCATAATATTCTGTTATAATCGTTTTTATTTCAGTTGGGTCTGTTGTCATGTCCCCCATTTCGTTTCTTATTTGGGTTATTTATGTCCTCTCCTGTTTTTCTTTTGACAGTCTGGCCAGTGGTTTGTCGATTTTGTTGATTCTTTCAAAGAACCAACTTTTGGTTTTGTTGATTCTTTCTATTGTTTTTCTGTTCTCTATTTCATTTATTTCTGCTCTGAGCTTTACTATTTCCTTTCTTCAGGTGGTTGCGGGCTTTTTTTTCTGTTCTCTTTCTGTTTGTTTGAGTTCTGTAGTTAATGGTTTGATTTTGTCCCTTTCTTCTTTTTTGATGTGTGCATCTATTGCTATAAATTGTCCTCTGAGGACTGCCTTTGCTGTGTCCCAAAGGTTTTGGTAGGATGTGTTTTCATTCTCATTTGATTCTAGGAATTTTTTTATTCCATCTCTGATTTCTTCTATTACCCAGTGATGTGTAAACAGGCTATTATTCAATTTCCATGTAATTGATTTTTTTTTCCTTGCTCTTTCTGTTGTTAATTTCTACCTTGATGGCACTGTGGTCAGAGAAGATACTTTGAATTATCTCAACGTTTTGGATCTTGTTGAGGATTGCTCTGTGGCCTAAGATGTGGTCTATTCTGGAGAACGTTCCATGTGCATTGGGAAAGAATGTATACTTTGCAGTGGTTGGATGGAGTGTTCTATATATGTCTATGAGGTCAAGTTGGCTGATTGTTCCCTTTAGGTCTTCTGTATCTTTGCTGAGTTTCTTCTTAGTTGTTCTGTCATTTACTGAAAGTGGTGTGTTGAAGTCTCCTACTATTATTTTGGAACAGTCAATTTCTCTTTTCAGTGTTGTTAGAGTTTGTTTTATGTATTTTGGAGCCCTGTCATTGGGTGCGTAGATGTTTATTATGGTTATGTCTTCATGATGGATCATCCCCTTAATCATTATATAGTGCCCTTCTTTATCTTTTATGGTGGATTTTGTTTTAAAGTCTATTTTATAGGAGATTAATATTGCCACTCCTGCTATTTTTTTGGCATTGTTAGCTTGATATATTTTTTTCCAACCTTTGACTTTTAATAAATTCACATCTTTGTTTCTAAGGCATGTCTCTTGTAGACAGCATATTGATGGATCCTGTTTTCTTATCCATTCTGTCACTCTCCATCTCTTTATGGGTGCATTGAGTCCATTTACATTCAATGTAATTATTGATAAATGTGAGTTTGTTGCTGTCATTTTGTAGTGTTTTTTTTTTTTGTGGTGCTGATGTTTTCTTTGTTCTTCTTACTCTCCTGTGCTGAGCTACTTTTGTTTGTGGATTTTTTTTCATTTCTTTTGTTTTTGTAGGTTTTGTTTTTGCTGAGACTTTATGTTTTTCCTCTTTTTTTTTTTTTTTATGAGTTTGCTTGTTAACTTTCTTTGTGGTTACCATGAATTTTACCCTTATATTTCTAAGTCTGAAGCAGTCTACCGTTACTTGGTATCGCCTTGCCTTCCTCTCCATTAGAAGGTTCTATACCTATGCCGTTTATTCCCTCTTTGATTGTTTTGATGTTGTTGTCATTTACTGATTAACTGCTCTGATTCCCTGTTGTATTTCTTTTGGTTTTGGATAGTCCTTGAGAGTTCATTTCCTAGATTTGTAACTGGCTGGTATGATCCTGTGTCCTAGATTCTGCCTGTGAGTTGAAGTTGTTTGTTCTCAGATTGAAGAACTCCCTTTAATAATTCTTGTAAGTTTGGTTTGGCTTTTACATATTCCCTTAATTTCTGTTTATTTGGGAATGACCTAATTTCACCATCACATTTGAACGTGAGTTTTGCAGTATATATTATTCATGGCTGGCAATTTTTTTCTTTCAAGATTTTATATATGTCATCCCATTGCCTTCTTGCCTGCATGGTTTCTGCTGAATAATCTGAGCTTAGTCTTATTGTTTCTCCTCTGTATGTGACTTCTTGTTTCTCATGAGCTGCTCTCAGGATTCTTTGTTTGTCTTTGGTTTTAGCAAGTGTGATTATGATATGCCCTGGTGATTTTCTTTTGGGGTCTATCCTATATGGGGTTCTTTGAGCTTCTTGGATGGCCAGCTTTTCATCTTTCATGATATTGGGGAAGTTTTCTGTCAGCAGTTCTTCAATGATCCTCTCTGTGTTTTCTGTTTTATCCCCCTGTTCTGGAACTCCAATCACTTGAAAATTTTTGCTTTTGATTGTATCCCACATAACTCTCAGGATCTCTTCATTTTTCTTTGTTCTTTTTTCTGAGTTTTCCTCAAACAGAGTTGTATCCAAGTGTTTGTCTTCAATTCCATGATCCAGTCTTCCACCGTTTCAAATCTGCTTCTCAACCTTTCTATGACACTGTCCATTTCTGAAATCTTGTTGTTTATCTTTTGGATTTCTAATTGTTGTTTTTGTATAATTTCTAATTGTGAATTTATTTTGGCATTTTGTTCCTGCATTATTTTCCTGAATTGTTCCCAGTTTTTGTCTGTATTTTCCATGAGTTTGTCTATTTTTTCCTGATTTTTGTCTGCTTTTTGCTTCAGCTCTTGGATAATTCTGAGTATTAGAGATCTGAATTCCCTATCAGGTAGTTCTAGTGCATTTTCTTCCACTGGAAAGTCATCTGGTGTTTTATTTTGGACACCTACTGGAACAATCCTGTCCTGTTTTTGTAAATGTTTTGATATTGTCTGCTGTCTTCGGGGCATTCAGTAGTTATTTTTCTCTCTTATTGATTGTAGATTTGTTTGTTTCATCCCTTTTTTTTTTAAAATTTGGCTGTGTCTGAGCAGGCAGGCTGTGTGTTCTTTGTTGTTTGCTCATCTGTAGGCACAATACTGTTCACCTCCTTCTCCAGTTGGGAGGGTCAGTCACTCAGATATGGTAGGGCAGGGAAGGTCTAGCTGAAGAGGAGTTACTGGGATGGGTTGTTTGTGGCACTTACTGCAGCCACCAGGGCAGGTCAGTAATAAGTGCAGGGCTGGTTGCAGTAGGCCGTGCCTGTGCTGCTTGGTGGTGTGATGTTAAGTACACGGTGCAGGTAGGCAGGATGTAGCGGTGAGATTGTTATGTGTGGAGCTAAGATAGATATGGGAGAGAGGAGAGAGGAACAGGATCCAAAAACATACAAACAAACAAACAAAAAAGAATGCTAAGGGAGCTTGCCATTAGAGTGGAGAGATGAGAGACTATGAAATGGAGAAAAATAAAAAGGGGAAGAGGAAGGAAAAAAAGGAAAGAAAAGAATGAATAAATAAAAATCGGAAAGGTTAAAGAACAGCAAAGTTCCCAGGGATCCCACCGATGCGGCTATGGGGTCTGGGGAAGTTGTTCTCAGGTGTTGTAGTACAGCCTGACTAGAAGGCATAGAGGTATACATTGCCAGGTATTCAGGGAACAGAAAGAGAAGGAAGATATAGAGAGACGAGAAACTGAGCAATGAAGAAAGACAAAAAGAGAAAAAAAGGGAAAAGAAAACAAAACAAATTAAAAAAAAAGAGAGAACAAGAAAAGTCCCCTAGAAAAACAGAAAAAAAAAAAGAACAGAAAAAAACCAACAAAGAAAGAAATGCCCTCAGGGATCCCTCTGCAGGTCTGTGCAAACCGAGGGGGTAGTCTCCTTGCCACGCAGCTCAGCCTGGCCAGAAAGACCTCCCAGTTCAAGAAAAGGAAAAGAAAACAAACAATTCAAAACAAATGAACGAACAAAAGCCCTGGGATCCCACCAGCGCGGCAGCCCAGACCGGGAAGAAGTGCCACACTCGAACGGAGCTCCAGCCCCTCAGGAAGAAGCAAAGATGGTGCACAGAGCCAGGTATTTGAGCGAAAGGAGGGGGAGGTGGTGAGAGGTAAGGAAGAAATCAAAAGAGGTAGAAAAAAGCAACACCAGCAGCCAACAAATGGCACTCAGAGAGCCGGCCCGTTCGGGTGGGTGGAATCCAAGCAGCCGGTGTTTCCTGGACAAGAGATTGTGGCCACGGGAAGCAGAGGAGGCCGAGTGGGGGTGAAGAAGGGTGGGGGGTGGGAAAGCGTATATCGCAAATTACCAGTTGTTTTGTCTTCCTCTGGAAGCTCCGTGATGCTGCTTTCTCGTACCTCCTGTTTGCTGGTCTCCGATAGGAGTCCAAGATGGCAGATCTGCCCTGCATTAGCTGATAGGCGACCTCTGCATGAATCTCTCCTCGCTCTCCGTTCTCTGTCAGTTTTCTCACTCCATTTGGTGCTTGGCTGAGTTCTTTATCTCTTCATTTGATGTTTTAGGGTTTCAGGATTGTTGTTTTCTCTGTTCGGCTTAGTTTTTCAGATCTTTGCTGTGGAGGGACGGTATGGTGCTTCTGCCTAGAGCGCCATTTTGCTGGAAGTCCTCGAAAATACAATTATTTTTGAGGAACTAAGAAATGCTATGGCTCTTTATTTTCTTGGGTAACAATAACGATTATCTTTTCCAAAGAAGTGTAGTATTTGTAATAGTATTTGTGACTCATTCATGAAAGTGTTTGATTATCTTCCATCAAGAAACACCCACTAAGTTACTGAGCAGTGGAGGAGGTGAAATGATACTTGAGAAAATTGTTTTATATCTTGAACCAGTAGATCCCATAATGCTCTGCAGACAGGATATAAAAATGTTAGCATTCACCACTGAAAGTCATTACCCCCCACATCGCAAAACCAGGCTGTAACCTTGATGTCCTTGCCAAACGCCAATGAATACAGTACTGTCTAGTTTTACCGGTGCAGCTAGAGCCCCAGCAACCTTGGCTGTGTTTGGGAGCCAGCCCCTAGAATGAAGGGACAGACAGGCATCATTCACAATAAGGTCATTTTGGCACTATTAAGCCTTTCTGTCTCTGGGTAGCACACATGGTTAGTGTTCTCAGTGGCTAACCTAAAGGCTGGGGGCTCGAGTCCACCCAAAGGTGCTTTGGAAGAAAGCCCTGGCAATCTACTTCCAAAATATCAGTCACTGTAAACCCTGTGGAGCACAGCTCTACTCTGACACACATGGGGTCACACGAGTCAGAGTTGACTTGATGGCAACTGGTTGGTTTAATTAAGCCTTTCTGAGATTTGGTTTGGAGACCCAGAATTTAAACTTGTCCTGTTTTTTATCTTCTTCTTTTTTTTTTTTTAATTAAAAAAAAGTCTTCTACAACTTTATTCAAGTAAAGTATTTTCACAACTTCTTTACTGTAAAAGACTATTATGGATTATTTAAATAAGGCCCAATTTAATCAATGTGTAAAGCCACACATATTTTACATAAGAGTATTTTAAAAAAAATAGGGCCATCGTTAATTCTGAGTCATGGTGACTCCATGTGTGTTAGAGTAGAACTGTGCTCCGTAGGGTTTTCAATGGACGATGTTTTGGAGGCAGATCACCAGGTCTTTCTTCTGGGGCACCTCTGGGTGGACTCTAAGCTTTTGGTTAGCAGTCAAACTAGTTAACCACTTACACTACCAGGGACTTCATTAGTATTTAGTCTATTGTACAAATATCATTCTAAAGTAACATATCCCATTGAAAAAGTCAGGCCTAAAAAAGAAGAAAGATTTGAATGATTCTCATGAGTCTTTTATTTCATTTATAATGGACTTGGGGGAACACTGTTATTTCTCACATTCGTATTTTTTAAAAACAAAATTGTGAGAGTAAATTGCAAATTTCTCCTTTATCTGAAAACCCAGATTCAAAGAATGATACTTTGATTCTTATTTAGTCCACAAAACTGACAGTATACTGAGGCTGGCAGGGGTGGAGCAGAGGCTTCAACAACCCTAAGGAGGCCAGGGATCTCTTCTGAAAGGCGACTGAGGCCTGCAGGGTAAGTAAAAGTCAGCCAGTTGCTCAAGCAAAGAGACTGTAATGTGTGTGTGTGTGTGTGTGTGTGTGTGCATGTGTGCATGCACGTGTGTGTGTGTGCCTGATGGCCCAGAGTGAAAGAAAGGACAGTGCTTGAGAAATGGACAGGGCTCAACATGGCAAGAGCCAGAGTGATCAGGAAGGAGGAAAAGAAGTGGCCCTAGAAGTGTATTAGAGAGTCTGGACTCCAAACACCACTGAAGGGTTTTTGAACAGGGCGATGACATGCTCAGATCTGCATTTTACAATGATCACTCTAGTTGCAGTGAGAGAACAGACTGGGGCAGAGATCGTCCAGGATGGGATGGTAGCGGTCCGGGTGAGACAGTGTGGCTACCAGAATTAGCGCTCAACAGGAAAGGAAAGAAGTTGACAGATTTGAAACATAATTCCTCTAGTAATATTCTTGAAACAAACAGTGCAGTTAAATACTTTCATTTGAAAAAAAAACAAACCCATGGCTGTCAAGTCAATTCCAACAGAGTAGAACTGCCCGAAGGGTTTCCAAGGAGCGGCTGGTGGATTCGAACTGCCAACCTTTTGGTTAGCAGCTGCATCACTTAACCACTGTGCCACCATTTTAGTGGCTGTGGTGAATGAGTTTTCAAATTGCCTGCTTATCAGCCTAATTTTATATCTACAAAAACAGGCTTGAAAATGTCTTTCTCTAATCTTTATACCTAGGGTCATCTGACATTAGCCTAAGTAAGTAAACACATGGGGTTGCCATGAGTCGGTATTGACCTGCTGGTAACTGGTTTGGCTTTTTCCTAACCTGTCCACACCAGACAGAAACATCATGTTAAACCTGCTCTGATCCCAATAGCAGTAGGGGCAGGAGCAGACGATATGTCACCACCAGCACTTCTCCTGGTTCTCAGAACCAGCAGGTGAATTCGCCTGCTGGTATTCCAGAGCCCAGTACTGCCCACCCCTCACACCTCCATCCCCAGGCGTAAAGGGATGGATGTGGGTCACCGGGCTCACCACAGGAACGAGGAGGTCAGAGAACCCACTTCTCCCCAGTGCACACCACACACCATTCCTCTGCCTTCACCTGGGGCAACACTGGAGGCTCCTTCGAAGGGATGTGGGCGATTTCCACGGCCTGTTGAGACGGCAAGCGTGCCCTGCACTTCTTTTCTTCTCCAACAGGTGGCAGCAGGTAAGTGACAAAGCTGCAAAACTCCAAAGAGAACTGAATTCATAGACCTTCATAGACCATGCCAGAAGGGCACGATATATAAAATTGCTAATTAAATGTCAAACTTTAAAATATTTTAATTTTGTTAAAATTGGCATAAAATGGAAGGCCTACAAAAAGTCCTAGGAATTGCAAATAATTATGGCAGAAGCAGGCAATTTAAAATTTAATAAAATCAGAATGCTACGTGTTAGGCCTTTTCGTAGAAAAAGTTGATGCTGTTGACAGTGCCGAGGGTGACAGACAGGGCAGTCTGCAGTGGGCCCAGGAGGCGACTCTAGGTGGCCTAGACAATGAGCAGCCGTGCCCAGGGGCCTCCCTAAACCCAAAGCAACAACAAGAAGGAAAAACCACCGCTGTCGATTCGATCCGACTTACAGTGACCCTGCAGGACAGGGGAGAACTGCCCCGTGGAGTTTCCAAGGCCATAAATCTTTTTTTTTTTTAATTTTTTAAATTATTTTTATTTTTATTTTTTTATTGTACTTCAGGTGAAGGCTTACAGAACAAATAGTTTCTCATGAAACAAGTACACATGTTGTTTTATGACATTGGTTAACAACCCCACAACATATCAACCCTCTAACTTCTCAACCTTTTTTTTTTTTGGTGAAAATACACATAGCCAAAGACACACCATTTCAAATATTTCTACATGCACAGTTCAGTGACATTGACTATGCTCTTCCAATTGTGCTGTTATTCTCACTTAAGATGAAGGCCCACAGAACAAAATAGTTTCTCATTTAAGTTACTACAAATGTTGCCCTATGACAATGGTTAACAATCTCACAACACAACAATATCCTTACTCAACCTTGGCTTCCCTATCACCAGCTTCCTTGTCCCCTTCTGCCTTCTGGCCTTTGTCACTGGACTCCTGTACCTCGTTAGTCTCATTTGGTTTTACGGGGCTGTCCACTCTCAGGCTGAA
Source organism: Dugong dugon (assembly GCA_030035585.1). Taxonomy (NCBI): domain Eukaryota; kingdom Metazoa; phylum Chordata; class Mammalia; order Sirenia; family Dugongidae; genus Dugong; species Dugong dugon. The sequence continues at coordinate 75,649,088 of CM057480.1, read as the reverse complement.
CAGTGAACCTCGGAGGTAAATTCACCACTGAGCTAAAAGAGTGTCTGGGAGCCATACTCTTGGGGTTTCTCCAGTCTTCTGTAGGCCAGTAAATCTGGTCTTTTTTTTGTGGGTTAGAATTATGCTCTACATCCTTCTCCAGCTCTGTCCAGAACCCTCTGTTGTGATCCTGGTCAGAGCAGTCAGTGGTGGTAGCTGGGCACCATCTAGCTGTACTGGACTCAGTCCGGTGGAGGCCTTGGTAGCTGTGGACAATTAGTCCTTCGGACTAATCTTTTCCTTGTATCCTGTTCTCTTCATTCTCCCTTGCTCCAGACGGGATGAGACCAGTGGAGTATCTTGGATGGCCACTCACAGGCTTTTAGACCCCAGACACTACTCACCAAGGCAGAATGTAGAGCATTGTCTTTATAAGCTGTGTCATGCCAATTGAGCTAGATGTTCCCTAAGACCATGGTCCCCAGAGCCCTCTACCCAGCAATTCAGTCCCTCAGGGAGTTTGGATGTGTCTATGGGGCATCCATGACCTTTCCTTGTACAAGGTGTGCTAGTTTCTCCTGTATTGTGTACTGTCTCACCCTTCACCCAAGATACCACTTATCTATTGTCTATTTAATATTCCCCCCCCAACCCCTCCCATCCCTGGTAACCAACAAAGATTGTTACATTTTGAGTGTGAACTTTTTCATTGGTTTTTACAATAGAGGTCTCATACAATATTTGTCCTTTTGTGATTGACTTATTTCACTCAGCATAATGTCCTCCAGTTTCAGCCATGTTATGAGATGCTTCACAGATTCATTGTTCTTTCTCATTGCATAGTACTCCATTGTGTGTATGTACCATAGTTTGTGTATCCATTCATCTGTTGATGGGCATCTAGGTTGTTTCCATCGTTTTGCTATTGTGAACAATGCTGCCATGAACATAGGTGTGCATATGTCTATCCGAATGATGACTCTTATTTCTCTAGGACAGATTCCTAGGAGTGGAATTGCTGGATTGAATGGTATGTCTATTTCTAGCTTTCTGAGGAAGCGCCATATCATTTTCCAAAATGGTCCAAGGCCATAAATCTTTATAGCCACATCTTTGTCCTGTGGGGTAGTTGGCAAGTTCGAACTGCCAACCTTTCAGTCAGCAGCCAAGCACTTAACCACCACACCACCAGGACTCCCATTTCTCCCAAATTCAGCTTCCCTTGGTGTGCGTGGGGCTGCAGCTGTCCGCCAACTCCAAGGACTCCGGGGTCCAGAAAGCTGGCTCTCTCAGATAACTCCTGACAGAGTTGGCTCCTAAACTCAGACAGCATGATACCCAGTAGTCTGTGCAGACCCCACTGACAAGGATGCTCACAATTTTGTTCTTGAAGAAGAGAGAGGAAACGAGGGGTTGGGGGATGTCCCTTCCCTGGAATGCACACTTATGACATGTCCAACAGAACACCCTGGTCCCGGCATGCCCCCGAGCCTTCTCTTGCAGACCCTTGATTCGTAATTTTCCAGTAAAGCCTGTCCTTCATCTGTAATGTGTGATGATGTGGAATTTTCTGGAGTCCTATTGCTTTGGTTGTTTTCCGGCTGACGGGTACACCCTGGGTCTTCCATTCTCACGATGTAATCTCTCCGGGACCAACAGCACGCACAGGCTGTGAGAGCAGCCTCTCCAATTCAGGGGAGGCAAACACACTCACCGTCTGTTTTCTAGGGGGATGTCTTTAAAGCTCTTAGAAAACACTGTTAGGATGTTAGCATGAGACTTAAGAAATCTATAATTTTTATTTCTCTATTCTTATCTATGGCGTTGTCAGTTTAATTGATTTGTAAAATTTACCTTCACAATTTCTGCCTCACGTGTCTATGGGAACATCCACGTTGGCTGTACATTCCTGTCTGTGGATTTGATGGGATCATTTGGAGGAAAGGAAGTCCTCTCTTGTGACGCCCATTTTTGGTCTTCCATGCTTCAAAATAAAGGCATAAAAGACCGTATCAATCATACTTCAACAACAAAGTATCGTGATTTCACAGCTCCTTGTAATAGGTATGTGTAGGCAAAATCTTTTATCTTTGGTGTACCCAATTTATGACTGAAAAATGAAGAAAGAACAGCTCTCTAAGGTTAAATTATGGAAATCCCTAGTGCACCAATATAAAAAAAATGATATTATCTTGAATGTGACTAAGATATTCAGTTTGTGAATAACGTTGAGGGCTCAATTTATTTTTTAGTCCCACCATGTGACTAAATCCCATAATTCACCAGCTGGTAATCTTTTTAACATGTAAAATTACGCAAAAGCTTTACAAGTTATTTTTTTCGCTTTTTGATACCCACCATGCTATAAATTTAATTAGGTACTATTTCAGAACAAGAAATTAGACATTCAGACAGGGCAATTAAGGGGAACATCAAGCTGGTTCCTAAATTGGATAAGGATAATCCTGATACTTAAAAAAAATAAATTATACTGTCTAATATAAACTAAGATGGTTGCTGATGTTGTTAGCTGTGGAGTAGAACTTCTCCACAGGGTTTTCTAAGCTGATCAGAAGCAGATCACCAGGCCCGTCTTCTGAGGTGCCTCTGAGTGAGTTCGAACCATCAAGCTTTTGGCTAGTAGTCAAACACTTAATCATTTTTGCCACCCAGGGATCCTACTAAAATTATCAGACCTGTGCATTTTGGTAATAATGTTAAGAAGTAAAGTAACAGTTACCATTTGCATATATCAAGGCAATGGTTCTATTAACTTTTTATTTGGCTTCCAAACGGAATCATATTGCTTTATAATTTGCTTTTTCCACTTACAATTTATCTTGGACATTTTTCCACCTCATTCTATTAAAAGACTGTATAGTATTCCAATACATGAATATCACTATGCTAACCGATCCCCTATTTATGGATATTAGCATTGTTTTCAGTCTTTCACTTTTATGAATAACATTGCAGTTAACATCCCTGTACATATGCCTTTGTGCTCGTGAATGGTTATTTGTGTAGGATCAATTGCTTGAGGTAAAATTGCTGAGTCAAAGAATATGAATGTTCAGAATTTAATAGATGTTGTTAAATAGTCCTCTCCCAAGAGGTTGAACCACTGTATATTCTTGTATAAACACCACATCAGACTAAGGCAGTGATTTTCAGATTTTTGTTACTTGGAAACCCTTCTTTAAAAGGAATTCTTCTCAGTAATTCAGAACAAAAAGCAGAAAAGGACCTTCTCTTTGGCAGAAGCAGACAAGATGGGAGTCCTGCAGCACCTCTCCAGAGCTTCCTGGTGCACAATGCCATATAGGCAGTTCCTTTCTTTCTATTCTAACACGATACGTTCTTAAATACGTTTGACTGGTTGAAAGTAGAACTAATACGATTTCAGACCTAAAAATTATTATAAAATCCCTAATTACACTTCAATTTCAGCTGCAATCTTTAGGAAGTTAGTCTCAGCACTTTGTATGTGTTCTTTCATTGTTTTCTTCCCCCCTTTTACAACGAGCTTGTGACTGAGGCTAAATTCTGTTCCTTTTAGATAACTGAAGGAGTCCCACCTTCCCACCTTTGTCTTAATTGTAGTAAGCGAGTGAAACCCAGACTTGCTATCACTGATGTCAGCACTTTGCTGTTTCCGTTTCCTGTCATTTTAATGAGATAGGGGTTAAAGTATTCAAATGATTGCACAATCAAACTCATCCACAAAGACAGGGACTCTACCAAAACCGAACTACAGCATTTTTTTCGCTAATAAAGTGCCCACGTAAATAATGTGCCCACACATACAACGATCGGCATAGTGCGCTTATGAAAAGGGGGGACGGAGCGTGGTTGGCAGAAAACATATAGTGTGCATTATGTGTAAAAATACAGTAGAACTATTGGCTGTACAGTTCAAAATACAATAAAACCTGTGAAAGCCAGAACCTGCATTTAATGAAAGGTGGCTTAGGGTGTGAATTGCTAATATACAGAAGGGCAAGCGGTAAAAATCTGAAGCACCACCTACATAAATCATTGCACTCAGCGACTCCAATGATTAACAAGCTGATTTTCCATTTTTTCTTTGTAGTTCCATCAGATTTTAACAAGTCTATTGTTTCCAGGGAGCTCATGAAAGCAGATTGCACCAGCTGCCGAGCACGTAAACATCCACTTGAGTGCGGGGCCGTTCCTATAAGCAGTCTTCAACAGTGAGGACCCTCTCAGCGCGCCACCTCCAGATCTAAGCTCCTGCGAGGTTCCTCTAAATGGAGGCCTCCACCTCCCCTGATTTTCCAGGAGGAGGCTCAGTCTCTTTTCTTCTCTAAACCTTTTCATTTCTTTTCTAGGTTTTTGTCAGATTGAAGAGAAATCAAGGTTTATTTCAAGCTTGCCTCACATTGGCATAGTTTGGCTCATTATTTTTAGCCAATCAGTTATTGTCTCTGTTTTTATAATTTTATGATGCTTCTTAAAAGCATTCAGAAATCCTGGCTCTTTGAGACAATGATGCGACACGTTCGAGTATCTAAAAGAGCAGATCTTTAACGTCAATCAGATGCTTATTGTGACGAAAGAAAAACCCAACAGAACATACGCATAGTGCTAGAACGATTTTATTCATTGATTCAAAAAATAGATGCGTGCCTATAAAGCAATGCGCTCACTGCTAAGAGGGTACAGAACGTATAAACCATGGTCACTACCCTCAGCTTTTGATCTCATGGGGCAAGCAGATACACACCCCGGAAAAGTTACACGATCACATTAGTCAGCATATAAACAAAATGTGAAGTGTGTAATACAGACTGCAGTTGCGATAGGAGCTCCACACCGTGATAGCCTCAATTTATTAACCCTTGGAAGTTTTTCACCCTAGTACCCAGTCTAGACTTCACACTCAGCCACTTCAGTGACATCAGCATCCCAGATCCTTTGCCCACTTGATCTTTCTCATCTGCGTTATTAATCCCCCAGCCTGGGTAAACCCCACTGTTTTCTCAGCTTACTCTCCCAAGGTGCTAAGATGCTGACGGGGTATCTCACAGCAGCTCTTCCAAGGTTTCCCACTCTTCTGGAGCCCCTGATCCCAGGAGCTCCTTCATCTCAGTGGATGACCTGAGACCCTCCTTTCCTGAAGGGATCAAGGACACCTGGCTTGATTTCACCTTCCATCCTTCCCATCTGAAAATTTCCCCAATCCTCACCCTTCCTTTCCAAAAATAACTTCTCCACCCTTCCCTCATGATCCTAACCCTTACAAACTTCCTCCAGAATCTGACCTAACATTGATTCCCACTTTCCCTAAGGGATCTGCCATCTCTTAGTCTCCATTCTGAACTCAGAAACGTGTTTAAGGCTTTCCTATTCCCAAACCACCTGCATTATTAACCACTGTTGCATAACAAATTACCTCAGGATGTAGTAGATGAAAACAGCAAACACCTACTGTCTCACATTTCTGTAGATCAGGAGTTTGGAAGCAGCTCAGCTGGTGGTGGTTCTGGGTCTGGATCTCTCATGAGGCTGCAGTCAAGATGTCAGCTGGGATTGTAGTCATCTGAAGGTTTGACTGAGGCTGGAGAATCCACTTCCCAGATGGCTCACTCACGTGACTGTTGGCTGGAGGCCTTGGTTCCTTGTCAAGCATGCCTCTTCATAGGATTGCCTGAGTGTCTTCACAACGTGCCAGCTGGCTTCTCCCAGAGCAAGTGATCCCAGAAAGAAAGAAGGAAACTCCAGTGCCCTTTATCACCTAGTCTCAGAAGTGCCACCATCACTTCTGCCTTATTTTGTTAGAAGTCACTAAACCCAGCCCATACCCAAAGGGGAGGAATTAGTCTCCACCTCTTGAAGAAGAAATGAAATTTTGAAAAAAAACTTTGTGGACATATTTCAAAACTACTACACCTCTCAATGATTTGGAAAATGATAGCGAGGATGGTTGACAACCTGAGGAGTGTGATCAGTGTCACTGAGTTGTACATGTAGAGACTGCTGAGCGAGCGTGTATTTTGTTATGGCTATTTTCACCACACACACAACAACAGCAACAACCGCTACCACAACTCTCAAATACACCAGTGTTCAATCCTGCTGGTCCCTCAAGCTGCTGCTCAGCTCTCTTACTCCCTCAGTTCCGCTCTTCTCAAAATAGTCACCTATTCTCACTTCCCTGACTTTCTCATCGCTCAATATCCAACAGTTGGCGGTCCAGATTACTATCCTCTAACTGAACATACTGCTGTTGAGTGTGGCATTCAAAGCCCTCCAAAACCTAGCCACAGCCTACCTTCCCATCTATGTCCCCCATTTTCCCTTTACACATCAGCCAATTGGACTTCTCACCATTCCCCAAACATACCCTCTGCTTTCTCACCTCTCCGTCCTTGCTTAGATGGTCTTCCTCACCAGGAGGGACCGCTCCTTACTTTCTCATTCTCCAAGACCTAGCTCAAATGCCATTTGATCCCAGAAGGTTTCCTTGATCTTCCCAAGGAGAAGCACCCCTTCCATCCTCTGCACCCCCAGAGCACACTGACTGTCCTCCCTCCTGTCGTCATCCAATTTTACACGGGTTCAGAATTACCGTACATCTCTGTATTCCTTTCAGTACCCCAAAAATATATTGCTCATTTTAAGTCCTTAATCTTTTACAAATGACTAAATTTACCTAAATCATTAAGATTTCATTTTACTCTCATCAAAAGACAAATTAAAATCCCTATAATATTCAACTCTGTTAGATTAATATATTGAGCTAAAGGAAATTGCAGACTAGTCTCTACTAAAGAAGAATACAGTCTTCTTTTCTGTTATTTGAACAATTTTGACAGACTGACTCAAATTAAATCATGATTATTCTCCAAAAAGGTTTGCTTCTGAGATATGTTTGCCTATAGTATTTTTACAATTCCTGGTCAACATGAAATTTCCATGGAAACAGATTGCACACACTGCAGAAGAAAGGAATTGAATTGTGTTTGAGCCACATTTTGTTATCTCCATGGAGCTGTTTGTGCTAAATATTTGAGTGTTCAGGGAAACTATAATTTTAAATCACCTAAGTAAAGGGATAATATTTAATGCTTTTTAAAAAAGGCAGTATCTGCTATTTAAATATTTTTATTAATATCCTGCAATAGTATAAAAACAAGTTTGAATATTTTTTGAATCACACATTAACATCAGCAAATAACATTTCCCTTCTGCCTTTTTGCTAGTGCAGAAAAGGGAAAGAAACTAAATGCTCAGCACAGAAAGGATGCTGTTGCTGTGTTTGGTCCATAGATGAAGTGCCTCCATGCCTCCCACTTGGTTACTGGCCATGGATTCTGGTATACTTCATGGCCAAGGCTCCATGGCTCATGATCAGTGTAAATGGAGGGGGATGGGCAACGAGGTGTCTGCAATAGAGAGACAGAAAGCAAGAGTCAGTGTGCTTTCAGCAAAAATGCAAAAGATAATGCGTTCTAAGCAACCCATACAAGTATTGCTCACTTTATTAACAAACTGGTGTTTTTATTTTATAAGTCAGTTCCCCCAAGGCTTAATCACCCTAGATGAACTTCAAAATAATGTTTCTAGATTTAAAAGTTTGAGGGTCAGATCCTGAAAAAGGGAGTGCTAACAATCCTCTAACTCCAGCGTAAACACAGTACCGAGAAACAACCTTAAATGCCCCAAAATAGAAGAAAAGTTAAAATTATGCTATTAATTAGAGCTATTTTATTGGGCACCTATCATATACCAGGCATTTATACACACCTCCTTACTTAACTCTAACAACCCTGAAAATTTAGTATATTACAGGTGACTGAGGCTGAGAGAGGCTAACTGCCGTGAGTCACACTGCTTGTATTTGGGGAATGGAATTGGAACGCAAGCTTGTCTAAAAAGCTCACATTCTTCTTGCTACATTATACTGATATATCAACATGATAGAATATTGGGCAGCCCTTAAAATAATAAATATGATGACACTATCAATAGGGAAGAAAATTTTAAGTGTAATATAATATGAAAATGTAAATATTCAATGGTTGTAACTACAGTCATGTGCCACTTAACAGCCATGATTCATTCTGTGAAGTAGAAATAGGACATAACGTGATTTGGACGTTGTGCCAACATGCCTAAACCGCAAGCAATAGCGCTCACTGATTTTTCACCTTCGTGTTGTTTAATAACCTCTGTTTCACCTCCAAGTTGATCCTTCTCCTTTGCCTCTTGATGCTGTCCTCAGTAACACTGGTTTTGCCAAGTTTGGGAGCCATGATGCACTTCATGGTAATATTTTTGAACGAAAATTAAACAGAGAGGTAACGCTACAACACTCAAGAGACATGCGATACACGAGATTGGATGCCGCTACCTACCAGTCGAAGTATACGCTGTGACACGGTAAACTTTTTATTTCTTAGTAGGGAAAGCTCACATTAAAATAACGATGGAAAGTACAGTACATACCTAAGCCAGTAACATAGGTGTTTATTATGACTATCAAGACACATGTGTTATAGATTATGTGTGCACTGTGCCATTATATGCCCGGCAGCGCAATCACTTTGTATATAAGAGACTTGAGATACAGGGGTTGCATGTGGGAAGCTGTTGCATTCACTACTTCCGGTTACAACTGCTATGTCCTGTTCTCTAATAGGGAACTGTGGACTCTGTTATAACCTTATGGGACTGCAGACGTATATATGGTTGGACGTTGCCCGAATGGAAGTTATGCAGTGCATGATTCTATATAAAATCATTTATATAAGTGAACTATCATGGATTGAATTGTGTCCCCCCAAAATATCTGTCAACTTGGCTGGGTTGTGATTCCCAGTATTGTATAATTGTGTACCATTTTGTAATCCAATGTGATTTCCTTATGTGTTGTAAATTCAATCACTATGATCTAATAAAATGGATTAGTGGCAGTTATACTGATGAGGTCTACAAGATTGGACAGTGTCTTAAGCCAATCTCTGTTGAGATATAAAAGAGAGAAGCGAGCAGAGACACATGGGAACCTCATACCACCAAGAAAACAGTGCCGGGAGCAGAGCACATCCTTTGGACCTGAAGTTCCTGTGCAGAGAAGCTCCCAGACCAAGAGAAAATTGATGACACGGACCTTCCTCCAGAGCCAACAGAGAAGGCATTCCCCTGGAGCTGCCGCCCTGAATTTGGACTTGTAGCCCACTGGGCTGTGAGAGAAAGAACTTCTCTTTGTTAAAGGCATCCACTTGGAGTATCTCTGTTACAACAGCACTCGACTAAGACAGGAACCCAGAGAAAATAAAATAGTTGCCACTTTAGAATAGTGAGATTATGTTTTGATAAATTTATACCTAAGTATTTTATTATCTTGGAGCTATTGTAAATGGTATTGTTTTTTAAAATTTGAATTCCAATTGTTGATTACTTGTATGTTGTTGTTGTGTGCCCTCCAGTGGATTCTGACTCATAGTGACCCTATAGGACATAGTAGAGCTGCCTCATAGGGTTTCCTAGGCTGTAATTTTTACGGAAGCCAGTAGCCAGGTCTTTTCTCCCCTGGAGCTGCTGGTGGGTTCCATCTGCCTACCTCTTGGTTAGCAGCAGAGCGCTTAACCATTGTGCCACAAGGGCTCCTTTCATTAGTAGTATATAGAAAGGCAATTGATTTTTGTGTGTTGACCTTGTATCCTGCAACCATGCTTAACTCACCAGTTCTAGGAGGTGGTTTTTGTTTTTACTTTGGTAGATTCCTTGGGCTTTTCTTCGTAGACAATCATGTCATGTTCAAACAGAGGAGGTTTTGTTTCTTCCTTTAAATCTGTATGCCTTTTATTGACATGTGTCAACTTCCAGGCAGAAGTTTTAAGAGCTGGTGGTTCACAATGTCCTCTTTTCTCGCTGCCTTGAAGATTGACAACAATGTTCCAATGTAGCATGAGTGAGAAATAAATCTTTTGAGAAAATCCCTGAGATTTTGGGGGCCGTTTTTTATTACAAATAATTAACCTATCCTGACTGATGTATCCTGCACATGCTTTGCTTCCTCCAAACTTAACTTTCTAGTTTCGTCTCCCTGCTGTTTCCCTTTTTTTGTGCTCAGTTTCTCCCTTCCCATGCCTTATGTTTCACCACAGTCCTGCCCTTGAAAGTTTGAGTAGATAAAGAACACAGAAACAATCAGCTAGACTGGAGCCCTGAAGGATCTTGTTCTTGTCTGGCAAAGGCTAGATAGCTTACTTCTGAAAGAACCCTGGGCATACTGCCTCCCAGACTGTCCACCAGAACTGAGTGTAAACATTTCATATAATTTTTACATTTAACTAGCTTTTAATCATTAACTTTATAATGAACACTTTTATAACAAGTTTAATTTACCTATCATAACTCCAACAATTACATTCTATTCTCTGTAACTATAATACTAATATAAAGTTAGAGGTGGAGTCTTTTAAAAATGTTTAACACTATATTCACTTGACAAAAGAGAATGTCAACAAATAAACCTTCTTTAATTCTCTTCCAGGTTTGCAAGGAAATAATTCCAATGAGTCCCGTATCACTTTATGAGCTTATTTAAGGTTCAGATCCCTGGACATCTCCCCTAGACATTCTGACTCAGTAGGTATTTGGAAACCACTGAGTTAAATATCTGTATATAACCAGCATAATTGGAACGGAGATGTTTAGAGCTCAATCCTCAAGTTGTAGAACTGCACCATAGAACTTTCTTGGCTACAATCGTTACAGAAGCAGGTCACCAGGTCTTTCTTCTGCAGATCTGCTGGGCGGGTTAGAACTGCCAACCTTTAGATTAGTAGTCAAGAATAAATGGTTTGCACAGTCAGGACTGCCTCTCTTTAAACTGCTAGTCAGGAAATTTGGGAGTGCCTGCCACATCCACAGCTCTTTCTATGAGAAGCTGCTCTGCCACAGAATAAGCCAAGGAAGGCTGGCTGGGCTATTGCTTGACTGCCTGCGTTATAGTTCATACTGACTGCCTTGAGTGCCCGTGTTATAGTCCACATGCCTTGAGTGCCCGTGTTATAGTCCACACGCCTTGAGTGCCCGTGTTGCAGTCCACGCACCTTGAGTGCCCGTGTTATAGTCCACACGCCTTGAGTGCCCGTGTTGCAGTCCACGCACCTTGAGTGCCCGTGTTATAGTTCATACGCCTTGAGTGCCCGTGTTATAGTTCATACGCCTTGAGTGCCTGTGTTGCAGTCCACGCACCTTGAGTGCCCGTGTTATAGTTCATACGCCTTGAGTGCCTGTGTTGTAGTCCACGCACCTTGAGTGCCCGTGTTATAGTCCACACGCCTTGAGTGCCTGTGTTGCAGTCCACGCACCTTGAGTACCCGTGTTATAGTTCATACGCCTTGAGTGCCTGTGTTGCAGTCCACGCACCTTGAGTGCCCGTGTTATAGTCCACACGCCTTGAGTGCCCGTGTTGCAGTCCACGCACCTTGAGTACCCGTGTTATAGTTCATACGCCTTGAGTGCCTGTGTTGCAGTCCACGCACCTTGAGTGCCCGTGTTATAGTCCACACGCCTTGAGTGCCCGTGTTGCAGTCCACGCACCTTGAGTGCCCGTGTTATAGTTCATACGCCTTGAGTGCCCGTGTTGTAGTTCATATACCTTGCTTTCCTCCTCCACTCTGTACTGGACCAAAAGGCAGCTAAGCTGCCCAGACATGCTGTCACAAATGGTGACTAAGACAATAGGATTTTTTCTGTAGGCAATTTGGACTAAGAAATATGACAAAAAGTTAGCTGGTAGTGAGAGAAGACGGGGGAAATGACCCAAACTGACGTGGAGATCAAGAGAAGAGCTGAATTGGGTTAAAGGTGGAACATCACATTAAACAGTCTCCAAACCCTGCTGCTAAAGTATGAAGAAGATAACCGGATTTTAGAGATGAATGTCTTGAGTTCTGTCTCCATGAGACTTGGCTGTGCTATGATTCCTGTTCTAGGATTTCAGTGGGATTCTAATATCCTTACTGAGTCACGTAGCATTGTAATAAACCTCCATTACTGAGAGAGCCAGAATAAGTCTCTTTTGCTCACACACACATTCTGTCGTTCATTAGGCCTCAGATTTCTGTGAACATTATGCTATCCTAAACCTGCAACTCTTCTCAAAGTGTGGTTTTGTGGACCATCTACCTCAGAATGATTCACGTGATCAAAAATTTAGCTTTCTAGTCTCCCCTTTAAAATTACTGAATAAGTATTTAAAATTAATAGACTTTTAAAAAATCATTTTTATTGTGGTGAAATATGTAAAACAAAATTTGACATTTTAACTATTTTTAAGTGTACAATTCAGTGTAATTAATTGCATTCACAATGTTGTACAACCATCACCACCATCTATTTCCAAAACTTTTTTATCATTCCAAACAGAAACTCAGTATGAATTAAGTAATAACTCCTCCATTTTCCCCTCCTCTTGGTCCCTGATAACCTCTAATTTACTTTGTCCCTATGGATTTGCTTATTCTACGTATTTCATATGAGTAGACAATATTTTTCCTTTCATCTGGCTTATTTCGCTTAGCATAATGTTTTCAAGGTTCAACCATGTTGTATCACATATCAGAACTTAATTCATTTTTGTGGTTGAATAATATTCCATTGTGTATTATTTTGTGTATCCATTCATCTGTTGATGAGCGCTTGGGTTGCTTCCACCTTTTGGCTATTGTGAATAATGCTGCAATGAACTTTGGTATACAAGTATCTGTTTAAGTTCCTGTTTTCAGTTCTTTTGAGATTATACCTAGGAGTGGAATTGCTGGGTCAGATGGGATATTTTGAGGAATGCACAGACTGTTTCTCACAGCAGCCGCACCATTTTGCATTTCCACCAGCGATGGATAATGGCCCCAATTTTTCTACATCTTCATCAACACCTGTTATTTTCCTTTTTTAAAAAATTACAACCATCTTAGTAGGTAGGAAGTGGTATCGCGTTGTGGTTTTGATTTGCATCTCCCCCTGGTAGCACAGTGGTTAAGAGCTTGGCTGCTAACCGAAATGTCTGCAGTTTGAATCTACCAGCCGCTCCTTGGAAGCCCTATGGCACAGTTCTACTCTGTCCTATAGGGTCACTATGAGTTGGAATCGACTTGACAGCAATGGCTTTTTAATGACTAATGATGTTGAGCATTGTTTCATATGCTTATTGGCCATTTGTATATCTTTGTAAAAATGTCTATTCAAGTCCTTTGCCCATGTTTGAATTGGGTTGTTTTGTTAAGTTGTAGGAGTTCTTTATGTATTTTGGAAATGAAACACTTTTCAGATCTATGATTTGCAAATATATTCTCACATCCTGTGAGTTGTCTTTTCGCTTTCTTGGTAATGTCTTTTGATGCACAAAAATTTTTATTTTTGATGAAATCCAACTTATCGAATTTTTTCTTTTGTTGCTCATGCTTTTTGTGTTATATCTAAGAACCCATCGCCAAATCCAAGGTCATGAAGATTTAGCCCTATGTTTTCTCCTAAGAGTTTCATGATTTTAGTTTTTGTATTGGAGTCCTTGTGTGGCACAAATGGTTAAGCACTCCACTAATAGTCGAAAAAGGTTGGTAAACCCACCCAGAGGCACCTCAGAAGACAGGCCTGGCAATCTGCTTCCAAAAGGTCACAGCCTTGAAAACTCTATGGAGCAATTCTACTACGCACACACGGGGTTGCCATGAGTTGGAATTGACTCAAAGGTAACTGACAACAGCAGCTTCTAAATGTAAGTTGTCCATCCATATTGAATTAATTTTTGTGTACGTGTGTGATGGGGTTCAACTTCATTCTTTTACATGTGAAAATCCAGTTGTACCGGTACCATTTGTTGAAGAGACTCTTCCTTCCCCATCGAATGGGACTTGGCACCCTTGTTGAAAATCAATTGGCCATAGATGTATTAGTTTGTTTCTGGACTCTCAATTCTATTCCATTGATCTATAAGTCTATCTTTATGTCAGTACCACACTGTTTTGATTACTACAGCTTTGTGGTAAGTTTTGAAACAGGGACGTAGAAGTCCTCAGACTTTGTCCTTTTTCAAGAATGTTTTGGCTATTCCAGGCCCCTTGCAATTCCATTTCTACTTTCCCATTTCTGCATAAAAGCTGTTGGAATTTTGATAGAGATTGTGATGAATCTGTAGATAGCCTTGGGTAGTACTGACATCTTAATATTATTAAGTCTTCCAATCCAGGAAAAGGGGATTTTTTCCATTTATTTAGGTCTTCTTTAATTTCTTTCAGCAATGTTTTGTAGTCTTCAGTATACAAGTCTCACATCCCCGATTAAATTTATTCCTCTTTATTCTTTTAGATGTTATTTTAAATGGAATTGCTTTCTTAATTTCCTTTCCGGTTTGTTCACTGCTGGTGTATAGAAACACGATTTATTTATTTTTTATTGTACTTTAGTTGAAGGTTTACAGAGTAAATTAGTTTTTCATTAAGCAGTTAATACATGTATTGCTTTGTGACATTGGTTGCCAACCCTGCGACATGTCAACACTCTCCCCTCCTGACTTTGGGTTCCCCGTTACCAGCTTTCTTATTCCCTCCTGCCTTCTTGTCTTTGTTGCTGAGCTGGTGTGCCCACTTAGTCTCATTTTGTTTTATGGGCCTGTCTGATCTTTGAAGGGTGAACCTTAGCAGTGACTTCAGTACTGAGTTAAAACGGTGTCCAAGGGCAATACTCACAGGGTTTCTCCAGTCTCTGTCAGACCAGTAAGCCTGGTCTTTTTTTTGCAAGTTAGAATTTTAAAAAAATTTTTTGTTATTTACTTTTGATTTTTTATTGTATTTTAGATGAAGGTTTACAGAACAAATAGTTACTTATTTAACAGTTAGTACACATATTGTTTTATGACAATGGTTAACAACCCCACGACATGTCAACACTGTCCCTTCTCAACCCTGGGTTCCCTATTACCAGCTTTCCTGTCCCCTCCTGCCTTCTAGTCCTTGACCCTGGACCATTGTGTCCCATTAGTTTCATTTTGTTTTATGGGGTTGTCTAATATTTGGCTGAATGGTGAACCTCGGGAGTGACTTTGTTACTGAGCTAAAGAGGTGTCAGGGGGCCATACTCTCTGGGTTTCTCCAGTATCTGTCAGGCCAGTAAGTCTGGTCTTTTTTTGTGAGTTTTGTTCTACATTTTTCTCCAGCTCTGCCCAGGGAAACACAATTTATTTTTGTGTGTTGATCTTGTACCCTGAAACTTTGCTGAATTCATTCATTAGCTCTAATAGCTTTCTTGTGAATTTTGGGGATTTTCTATATGTAGAATAATATCTAGATTTATTTTTTTAGAACAGTTTTAGCTTTACAGAAAATTGAGTCAATAATATAGAGTCCCCACATCCCTGCCCTCCTGCACACCATTTCCCGTATTATTAATACCTTACATTATGGTACATTTGTTATAATTAGTGCACCAATATTGATACTAATACCCACAGTTTATTCAGATTCCCAGTTTTTCCCTGATGTCCTTTTTCTGTTCCAGAATTCCATTCAGGTGCCAAATTACATTTAGCCCTTACATCTCCTTAGGCTCCTCTCGCCTGTAGTATTTTCTCAGATTTTCCTTGTTGTTGACCTTGACAGCTTTAAGGGGGCATTGGTCAGGTATTTTCTTGTTTTTTTAAAATTGTACTTCAGGTGAAGGTTTACAGAACAGATAGTTTCTCATTAAACAGTAGCACACATATTGTTTTATGACATTGTTTAACAACCCTACGACATGTCAACCCTCTCCCTTCTTGACCTTTTTTCTGGGGGGGGGGGGGTGATAAACATAGCCAAAGATACACCATTTCAAAAATTTCTACATGCACAGTTCAGTGACATCGACTACGCTCTTCCAGTTGTGCTGCTAGTCTCACTTTAGATAAAGCTTTACAGAACGAAACAGTTTCTTATTAAACAGTTAGTACACATGTTGCCCTATGACAACGGTTAACAACCCCACTACGCGTCAACACTGTCTTTACTCAAACTTGGGTTCCCTATCACCAGTTTTCCTGTCCCCTTCTGCCTTCTAGTCCTTGTCCCTGGACTGCTGCACCTCATTAGTCCAGTTTTGTTTTATGGGGCTGTCCAATCCCCGGCTGAACGGTGAACCTCAGAAGTGACTTCACCACTGAGCTAAAAGGGTGTCTGGGGGCCATACTCTTGGGGTTTCTCCAGTCACTTTCAGGCCAGTAAATCTAGTCTTTTTTGTGTGTGTGTTAGAATTTTGTTCTACATCCTTCTCCAGCTCTGTCCAGAACCCTCTGTTGTGATCCTAGTCAGAGCAGTCAGTGGTGGTAGCCGGGCACCATCTAGCTGTACTGGATTCAGTCTGGTGGAGGCCTTGGTAGCTGTGGTCCATTAGTCCTTTGGACTAATCTTTTCGTTGTATCCTGTTCTCTTCATTCTCCCTTGCTCCCGAAGGGGTGAGACCAGTGGAGTATCTTAGATGGCTGCTTACAGGCTTTTAAGACCCCAGACGCTACTCGTATTGGTCAGGTATTTTGAGGGAATACTGACTATTAATTAGACTAGGGTTATGGATTTTGGGGAGGAAGATCACAGAGGTAAAGTGAGAATAAGCATTTTTAACAGCTCTCAAGTGATTTCTACATATATACTGTAGTTAGTGGCCCTGTTTTTTAAATTTTATTGTGCTTTAGGTGAAAGTTTACAGCACAAATTAGTTTCTTATTCAAAAATTTATACACAAGTTGTTTTGCGACATTGGTTGCAGTCCCTGCAATGCGTCAGCACTCTCCCCCTTTCCCTTTCCACCCTGGGTTTCGTGTCCATTTGTCTAGCTTTCCTGTCCCTTCCTGTCTTCTCTTCTTTGCTTCTGTGCAGGTGTTGCCATTTGGTCTCGTAGACTTGAGTGCACTGAGAAGCACGTTCCTCCAGTGTGTCATTGTTTGTTTCATAGGCCTGTCTAATCTTCAGCTAAAAGGCGGACTTTGGGAGTGGCTTCAGTTCTGAGTTAGTGGTGTGTCTGGGGGCCATAGACTTGGGTGTTCCTCCAGTCTCTGTCAGACCAGTAAGTCTGGTCTTTTTTGTGTATTTGAATTTTGTTCTATAATTTTCTCCCACTGTCTGGGACCCTCTATTGTGATCCCTGTCAGAGTGGTTGATGATGGCAGCTGGGTACCATCTAGTTCTTCTGGGCTCAGACTGGTGGAGGCTGTGGTTCATGTGGTCCATTAGTCCTTTGGACTAATACTTCCCTTGTATCTTTTTTTTCATTGTCCTTCAGTCAGGATGGGATGAGACCAGCAAATGTATCTTCGAAGGCTGCTCCCAAGCTTTTAAGACCCCGGATACTGCTCACCAAAGTAGGATGTAGAACATTTTCTTTATGAACTATGTCATGCCAGTTGACCTAGATGTCCCCTGAGACTAACTGTGGTCCCCAGCCCTCAGCCCCACTAACTCAGTCCCTCAAGGTGTTTGGATGTGTCTAGGAAGCTTCTATGACTTTGTCTTGGTCAAGTTGTGCTGACTTCCCCTATATTGTGTATTGTCTCTCCCTTTACCAAAATTAACACTCGTCTACTACCTAATTCATGATTTCCCCTCCCCATCTCTCCCCTCCCTTGTAGCCATCAAGGATTGTTTTTTCTGTGTGTAAACCTTTTCTTGAGTTTTTATAACAGCGGTCTCATACAATGTTTGTCTTTTTCTAACCGACTTTTTTCACTCAGGATAATGCCCTCCAGATTCATCCATGTTGTGAGATGTTTCACGGATTCATCATTGTTCTTTATCGTTGGATAGTATTGCGTTCTGTGTATGTAGCATAATTTATCCATTCATCTGTTGATGGGCACTTGTTTCCATCTTTTCGCTATTGTGAATAATGCTGCAATGAACATGGGTGTGCATGTCTATTCGTGTAACGGCTCTCATTTCTCTGGGATATATTCCTAGGAGTGGGATTGCTGGATCCTATGGTATTTCCATATCTACCTTTTCAAGGAGGTGCCACATCATTTTCCATAGTGGTTGTGCGTTTCACATTCCCACCAGAAGTGTATAAGAGTTCCGATCTCCCTGCAACCTTGCCAACATTTGCTATTTTCTGTTTTGTTTTATTAGTGCCAATAATGTCGAGGTGAGATGATATCGAGTTGCATTTCTCTAATGGCTAACAGTGGCCCAGTTTTTAACAAGAGTACGTGCAATAGCTGTGACTTCAAAAAATGTTTTGGGATAATATACAGTAGCTGTGACTTTGAATGCAGCTTTGAGTATTATCATACTATACTGAGATATTCAAGGACAGAAACCATGTCTTACTCATCTTTGAGTCCTTAGGGTTTTGGCATTGGGCTTGCCACAAAGTACGTATTCCACAGTGTTTGATCAAATAAAAGAAGGAACAAAGCTAGAAATGTATCCTGTAAATTCGCTCCTATACACAAATATGGTTCATGTATTGAAATGAAAGTTTCTACCCTGGGAATCTGGAGACAGAGTAGAAAAGAAGCTCACTTACGTGACTTCCACTTGACTAACTCAACTGGGTTAACTAACCTTGCTCATTCCCTCTGTAAGACAAACTGGTTAAAGCCTACAGCGTGCTGAACCTTTGTGGTTGGTAACTACTTCCTAACAGCCTGTGGACTGGTGCTCTCACGAGGTGAGCAGTCTGCTTGCCAGGAGTTCCTGACTGTTCCAAAGTGTGTGTGTCAGTTGTACAGCTCACAGCGATGACGTAATTTTACTCAGTATCAGAAAAGGTGATTAAATACAAGTAAAAATGAGGTGCATCACCAAAAATAGCTGCTATCAAATTAGGTTCGGGCAAGAGATTTAAAAGACAAGAGGAAAAAAAATCTGTAAAAATCTAGAATTCTGCACTTAGATTACTCCACAGTATCTTACTCTGCGTTAAAGAAATGAAAACTTGCAATAATAGGCAATGCATTATGAGTATGGTTTATGGAGGTATATTGATGAACTCCAGAGAACCCAAATTCAAAAAGATCTTGGCCCTACATCAAAGGATTGGCAGATAAATAAATGTGTGTGTAGGTTTCACGTATCGCATGAAAAAACCGTAAAACCCATCGCCAGCAAGTCGATTCCAACTCACAAAAACCCTGTAGGACAGAGTAAGCCGCCCCGTAGGGTTTCCGGAAGCCGACTGGCAGGGTCCCATCTTTCTCCCGTGGGCGGCCCGGAGGTTCGAACCGCCAACCTTTCGGTTAGCAGGCGAGCGCTGAGCCACTGCGCCACCAGGCCGCGGCAGCCGGCCGCCAGGCACAGAGGCTCGCCCACCGTGGGGCCACGCGAGCCCTCGCACCTCCTAACGCTCTCGGCGGCTTCGCCGTCTAGCGAGGCCGGCCCCTGCGCTCCGGGGGAGCCCCAGCTGCCAGGCCGCCTCCCCCTCCGCGGTCCCACGCCCGCCGTGGCCTGGCCTCGGAGGAAAGGCTCGCGGGACTCCCACCGCCTGGTAATTACAGGCGAGGAACGTCAGCCCGCACCGCCCCCACTCACCGCGCTTCCCCGCCCGCACGCCCGCCTCGCCCTGAGACGCGCGTCCCTGCAGGGGTGGGGGAGGGCGGCGGCGCCCGGGGCGTCTGCGCACGCGCAGCCCCGCCCAGCTCCGCGGCGTGCGTCCCCGCATGGGTCGGGGAGGACGCCAGCGCTGCCTGCGCAGTCGCGTCTGGGCGGGCCTCTGTTCTCGGCCCGCATCCTTCACCCTCCGGCAGCCCTGCTGGGTGGCCTTGGGACCCAGTGGCCGCGTGGCAGACGTCCCCCTCGTCAGCACCCCGTTCACTGCCTCTCCGCAAGTCGCCCCCCATAGACTAGCCTGCCCAGGGGCAGCCTCGAAGCCCCTCTTGCCTGAGCGGCCGGCAGGAAGGAGCGGGCAAGGCTGTTTTACATTTTCAAGAAAAAAACCATGTTCTCTCCCGCCCGCTTCCACACGCCTCGCAGGTTAGAAGAGTCCCTGGTCCGCGCTCAGGGTAATGGAGGTGTGTTAAAGGAAAGAGGAATTCGTTTTTCCTGAAAGTGATATTACTCATGAGGTGTCTGCTCGCTACCCAGAATTCCCGCTGCCGCCGGGCGCGTTTCCGGTCGCCGCTCTCGGTGCGGTCTGGCGCGCCCGGAGCCGGCACCACCCCTTGTGCGGTCGGGGCCGTTCCCGCGCCACTTCACCTCCGCAAATGATTGTTTCCTAGGTTTTTCTGATTGCCAGAAAAATATCTGCTCCCTGTAAAACTGTCCAACAGTACATAATGTATATAAAAGCAAACCCACAACCTGGCCACCCAGAAATAACAGTTAACATACTGCTATATAAATTCAGAGACTTCTAGTATGTATGCTGAAAGGTGTTTGTTTTTTAATAGTAAAATGTGGGCTATTCTTTGAGTAATGTCTCAGATTTTCCAGGCAAATTATAGATTACGTAGTCATTTTTAATGGCTGTATTGATATCGTTTCTTTAACCAATCCCTAAACTGTTGGACTTTTAGAGTTACTTCCAGTTTTTCACTTTTGCGGACAATATAGATGAATTTTTTTACACATAAATCTGTATGTATTCCCGATTATTTCATTATAATAAATTCATAGAGATATAACTGTTGAATCAAAGGGAATGCACGCTTGTAAGATTCTGGAAGATGTTACCAGATTGTCACCTAGAAAGATATTTATTTACTAATTTTCCACCATCGGAATGCCGGCTTGTGTCTGCATCTCCTTGCTAATCTTGGGTGTTGTTAAGCTTCCTGATTTTTATCAGAGCTTTTTAAAAGACTCGTGTTTTAATTTGCATTTCATCACATAAGTGTAAAATTTAACGTCTTTCAAAGATTTATTGTTTCTAATTTTGTGAATTGCCTGTTCATGACTTCTGCCTATTTTAAAATTGGAGTACTCATTTTTCCACTGCCTGTCTGTCAGTTTGTCTTGAGGTGGTGGCTTATGTGTTGCTATGATGCTGGAAGTTATACCATTGGTATTTCAAATACCAGCACACATGGTGGACAGGTTTCAGCTGAGCCTCCAAACTAAGACTAGGAAGAAAAGCCTGGCAATCTGCTTCTGAAAATTAACCATTGAAAACCCTATGGATCTCAGAATATTGCCTGAGACTTCTACTTGCACAGTTTGGACTGATGGCTGGAGAAGGACATCAAGATTGGTAAGTGGAGGGCCAGTGAAGGAGCGGGAAGCCCAATGAGGTGGATTGACACAATGACCACAACAAAGAACCCAGACATCCAACAGTCGTGAAGACGGCCCAGGACTGGGCAACGTTTTGTCTCCTTAGGCTTGGGGTCGCCATGAGTCGGAGCTGGCGCCATGGCAACTAACAACAAAGAGGAAACTGGTGTTTTAAAAAATTCAAATGCTTTTTGTATGTTAGAAATACTAACCTTTGTCTGATATGTAATTACAAGGTCCCTCCCTGTTTCTTCTTCATCTTTTAATTTGGCCTGTGATGTTAACTTGCTGGAGAATGTTGTCCGTTTTTTTCTGTGGGCGTATCTACCAATCTTTTCCTTTGTATCTCCAGCTTTGGTGTCATGTTTACCTGTATGTATTTTATTCTTATATTTTCAGGTATCACTTTTTTGTATTTCAATATTTAATCAATCTGAAATTTATTTACGAGGAACAAGGGAAAAGTCTATCTTAATTTTTTTTTTTTCCTAAGTGACTTGCTGGTTGCCCCATACCATTTATTGAATATTCAGTCTTCCTACCTTTATAAAATACTAAATTTCTGTATATACTTTCTTTTCTGTTCCATTGAGTTATTTGTGCTGGGCAGTAATATTATTGTTTTAATTAATATAGCTTTAAATTATTTTTAATTTCTGGTAGCGCAGATTCCACTGAATAGTCTTTTTTTCTCAGTATTTAAAAATTGTCTTAAAATATATTTAATACATATAAAAGAAAATTTTATTTATGTCAGTTAAAAAGCATAATAATATGAAACTAACCCCCAAGCCATGGAACATTCCCAGTAACTTGCATCAGTCTATGTCCTCTTTCTGTTCTGTTCTTCACCATTGCCCCTAAAGGTATGTTACTTCTCCCAAAGTAGCTTTAAATCATTTTGTCAAGTTATAAAAAGAGTTGTGATTTTGACTGGAATTGTATTAATTTGATAGATGAGGGGAAATGGACATCTTTACAAAAGTAATAAATACGTAGTTTTTACTGAGTGCTTTATTTGTGTTAATTCATGTAATCCACACAACAAATCTATTATTATCATCCTCATTTTACAGATGAGGAAACTGAGGCACAAACTGATTGAAAAACTTGTCCAAGGTCAAGCAACAAGTGAAGCCAAAAGTCAAACCAGGTAATTTGGCCCCAGAGCCTTTGATCTTAACCACTGTGTTATGTTGCCTCTCCACAGTAGGGAATCTGCTCATCTGTAATGGACGTGCCAGTCAGTTTGCCTCCTCCCCCTGCCCCATCCCAATTTGTGTCTTCATCCTTGTTAATGAGCGGTTACCCATTTGACCCTACGCATCCTCCTTGCCTTCCCCTGCCATAGCTGATTGGGCTGGGGTAGATGGAAAACAGATCAAGCCGGGCCAGTCAGTTCTCTCTCCCAGAAATCTGCAGTTCGTTGTAGCTGATCTCTTGACCTAGAGATGACACAAGGGCAAAGCTGAGAGAGAAGTTTGACCCACGTGCAGGTGGTACAGAGAACGCAGGCCTGCAGAGGCAAATGCACAGAAGCAGAGAAGGAGCCCTGTGGCCCCAGGCAGAGGTGGTAGGGTGGCTGTCTGGGGTTGTGGGACTTTCTAAGTCCCGGCTTGCCCCTAGGAAGGCCCTACTGCCCTATTTTCTCTTGGGAGTCTCCACAAGGTACCCCTTCTTCCTTCAAATAAACTCTGCTTTCAGCTTAAGCTCGACTGAATGGGTTCTCTTCCTTTTGAAACCACACATGCCCTCTGTTCACCCAAGTGTTCTTTTAGCTTCCTGGTAGCATTTCCTCCACCATAAATCCTGTGCGTTTCTTGTTCAGTTCATTCCTAAATATTCTGGCTTTTTTTTCCCACTTAACAATTATAGAATCTGTTTATTGTCCCCTTTACATCTTAATCTACAAAAGTTCTACTTCCATTGGTTGAGACTGCCGAATGTCAGTGGTTTGTAAATGTGACTGTAGTCTTTCAAATGGGTTCCAAAATAATATGTTTCCAACTAGATATATTTTTTAGTTTGTCTATACTTTGAATTGTTCTGGGGATGATTCATGTGAGGCTGACAATGATTCATCTGATGGAAATGGGCCACAAGGATCCAAAAAAAATAGAGAATTTCCTATAAGCTGGTTTAAAAAGAAAGTCTTGTATATGAATAGGCAGCTACAATAATACTTAGCTGATATTAAAACATAAAGAAAGCTATTTTCAGTAAGATACAATTTGTATCCAATTTTTCAGATACAAAGCAAAACAATAGAGGGCATTATTTGCATACATATTTGGAATACAGTAGACAAAAAATAGAGATTAAGAGAAATTGATGTCTCACTCTTAATTGAGACACATAATCCAAATCCTTTGGGACGGATGTGTTTCAGAACTCAGAATTGTTGGGATTTTGGGCAGGTATATAGTGCACATGCCATATTTTCTGTAACACCTCAGTAGGGTCTGGAGCAGCATCTTGTAATCAAACACGTTAATATTTATGCAAAAAAGTGTGTTAATGTTAACTCTAAATAGAATAAATAAAGGCTAGAAATAGTTACACTTATGTTCAGGTCAGATTTTGCTACCAAGTGAGTTTGCTGCAAACTTACGAAAAGCTTTTGGTTTTAGAACTTTTTGGGTTAATGGTTTGTAAACGTGTATGAAGAAGACCTCGTGGCCCTACAGTTCAACGCTCGGCTGCTAAATGAAAGATAGGCAGTTGGAACCCACCCAGCGGCTCCACAGGAGAAAGACCTGGCAGTCTGCTTCTGTAAAGATCACAGCCTAGAAAATCCTAGGGGGCGCTTCTACTTTGTCACGTGGGATTGTTATCTACTGAAAATCGACTTGATGGCACCTAACAACAACAACAGACCCATGCAAGCAAATATGTGCAGATTTCAACAACAACATCTGGCTAGCTCTGGAGGTCAATGAAAGTGGTCTTTGAAGTCCTGGTTGTGCTACATAGTCTTGTGGTTTTGGGTGTTTAGTCTGAAGAATAAAATACACACTTTGAAGTAATTCTTGGAGAAGTACTAAAAAAGTAACAGGTAAAGTGTTTTATCAGCTTGCATTCTTGACCTTTGCCGCCACTCATTATTTCAGTGAGTGGTGTTTTGGTTGAAAGGCATTGCAGTAAACACTAAAACTTCCTGGCAAATCTTAAGATTTGCCAGATTTTTCCTTAAATCTAGCAATGAAGAGGACTTGGTCTTGATATTTTCATTTTTTAAATTTAGTACATAGAAGCACTTCCTATGACTGTACAGATGTTGTTTCAGTTGAGCCTTTTAATGTGTCAAAATTGAGGAAATTTTTCAACCATCCTTTATACCGAGTGCTGACTCTGTCGGATTCTTTGCTAGGTGCTGAGGAGATTGCCTGGTGGGAGAGAGACGCACAAATAGGACATTACAATATCCTGTAAACATTGATGTGTAGGGTGGGCAGTGTGCGGTGGAACATCACGTTCTGGGTTGAGAGAAGGACTGGAAATTAAGAAGTCAGGAGGTAAAGGGGGAGGGAAGTGGACATGTTCAAAGCCAGTGATTATTGAAGTGTGGTCCACGGAGGAGAACTTCAGGTTCTCATGGAATCCAGACTTCATGGAGGCTAGATGAACCCCTGAAACTATTGCCCTGAGATAATCTTTAAACCTTAAACCAAAAATATCCCCTGAAGTCTTCTTAAAACCCAACAGTAGTTTAGCTTGATTAGTAAAGAATGTCTGCCTTGAGTGGTGTGTTCTTTTAAAGATCTATCTGTATGTGATCAAAGTGACAATAGCAACTCAAAAGATTAGATAGGAACCTTAGGGGGCAGTGAGTTTCTGTTAATGGAAGAGGAACAATTCAGAAAAGGAAGGTGAGAATGGTTGCACAACTCAAGGAACGTAATCAATGTCACTGAATTGTACATGTAGAAATTATTGACTTGGTATATGTTATACTGTGTATATTCTCAACAAGAACAACAAATTATTAAAAAACAAAACTGATCCATGGAACCGCAGCATCGATATTACCCGGGAACTTGTCAGAATGCAGATTCTTGGGTTCTACCCTAGACCTACTGAATCAGAAAATCTGGGAGTGGGGCCCAAAAATCTGTGTTTCAATAAGTCCAGCTACCCAGGTGATTCTGATGCACACTAAATTTTGGGAACCACTGCTCTGAACAGAGCAGACGTGAACAAGTCAGAGAGTAGGGTACATTTCATAAATGGCAAGATGTCTAGTGTATTTCAATGGCAAAATACAGGGGTGGGAGTAGGGTAGAGGGGGCTGTGGAAGTGAAGGATGAGGCTGGAAGGATAACCATGCTTCATTTAGGGTCCTGTAAGCCCTGTTGAAGAGTTTGGATTTAAGCCAGAAACGAAACTCCTGATCTTCTGCCCCATATTGCTTTTCCTTCATCTCTTCATTTCGTAAAAGTAGCGACTCCATTCTTCCACGGGCACAGGCTCAAACCTTGCTCTCACAGCCCACATCCAAACCATCAGAAGATCCAGTTCGCTATACTTACAAAGCTTATTCATAATCAGACTGCTTCTCATCACCTCCTCCTCTGCCACCGTAGTCCAGACCACCATCATCTCTCGCCCGAGTTATTGTTAACAGCCACGTGATTGGACACTCTACTTCTGATCAAAGGAGCCCTGGCAGCACAAGAGTTAAGTGCTTGGCTGCCAACCAAAAGGTTTGTGGTTTGAACCCACCAGTGGCTCCACGGGAGAAAAGACCTGGCAATTTCCCCCCCCTTACAGATTTCAACCTAGGAAACCCTATGGGGCAGTTCTACCCTGTCCTATGGGGTCTCTATGAGTCAGAATTGACTTGACTGCGCACAACAACAGGCTGGGTCAGGAGTCCAGGGGCTTTACCACAACCCTCGGCAGATAAACAGAAAGAGACCTGGATAAGTAATGGAAAGAGCAGTGCTTAAAGTTGCTCAAGCAAAAAGGGAAATGATTATAAAGATATGAGACACCTGGGTGTCTCTTAGAACCCAAGAGCAGGACTGGGGCAAAGTCTCTGGAAGGACCAGGAATTGACGGCCATCAGGAAGCAGGCAGGACGTCCGCTTCCCCAAAGGCAGACTCTGCACATGGTTCACAGAATATGTGTGGGGTTTTGCCACAGATAGAATGTTTCCTCATAAATTGTGTTCTTTTCCAGAAACACACGACCGCATACAACAGCTACAGTGTACAGAAGTATAGACGTCCTGCAATTTAAAAAGCAGCAGCACCAGCCCAGGACTCTAAAGATTTGTTTTTTGTTCTTCCATAAAATGTTTATGGACATTTTAGGGGCGATGGGATATGTTCAATATGGTTACTATCTAATTTGTGGTGTTGGTGTCACAGATGTACACTTAATGTCAAAACTCAGCACATTTTACACCTTAAATATCTGCAGCTTATAGTATGTCATGTATACCTCAATAGAGCTGTTTAAAAATGTTTGTGGAGCGACCACAGCGTTGCCGGCACTGGTCTAGGCTTCTGGATCACAAAGACGACAGTCAAGTCCCTAGTCCTGGAAGGGCCCGATGCCGGGGTCGCGGCTGCACACGTGATAAGCACGTGCAGTTTTTTTTGTTCCTGCCAGTGTTTTTATAGTTGCTGATTTTGTCAGATTTTCCAGTGTTTTAGCTACAATATTGTGGTCATTAGTATTTGTGAGCTTATATCAATAACTTTTTTTGAGAATGAAGTAGTAATTAAAGGAAAAGAAGGAGTGATATACAGGAATTATGATTTTATGCGTAACATTAGTACAAAAAACTTTACTAAGGATTCTGTATGGTCTGGTATGGGAGGCAGTCCATGGGGGGTGACACCGTGAGTTACTGCACTGGGTAACACCAACCCCAGTGATGCCACTGACTTTGGGGGAGTGACTTAACCTCTGTAACCCTTTCCCTATAAAATGGAAATATTAATATTGACCTCAAGGGCAGTTGCGAGGACTAAATAATATATATTAAGTGCGTTTTATAGAGCAATAACAAAAAGCACATCTGATCTAATTTTTTTTTTTATTGTGTCTTAGGTGAAAATTTACAGTGCAAATTAGTTTCTCATTCAAATATTTATACACAAATTACTTTGTGATGTTGGTTGCAATCCCCACAATTTGTCAGCACTTTCCCCCTTTCCACACCAGTTTCCCCGTGTCCATTTGTCTGGCTTTCCTGCCCCTTCCTGCCTTCTCACCGTTGCTTTTGGGCAGGTGTTGCCCATTTGGTCTCATAGACTTGATTGAACTAAGAAGCATGTTTCTCACTTGTGTTACTGCTTGTTTTATAGGCCTGTCTAATCTCTGACTGGAATTTGGAAATGGCTTCAGTCCTGAATTAGCAGGGTGTCCAGGGGTCATAATCTTGGGGGTTCCTCCAGTCTCTGTCAGACCAGTAAGTCTGGTCTTTTTTGGTGAATTTGAATTCTGTTCTATGTTTTTCTCCCACTCTGTCTAGGACCCTCTATTGTGAGCCCTGTCAGAGCAGTCGGTGGTGGTAGCCGGGCCCCATCTAGTTCTTCTGGGCTCAGACCAGTGTAGGCTGTGGTTCATTAATCCTTTGGACTAATATTTTCCTTGTGTCTTTAGTTTTCTTCATTCTCCTTTGGTCTGGATGGAATGGGACCAATAGATGTATCTTGGGTGGCTGCTTGCAAGCTTTTAAGACCCCACATTCTACTCACTGAAGTAGAATGTAGAACATTTTCTTTATGAACTATGTTATGCCAGTTGACCTAGATGTCCCCTGAGACCATGATCCCCAGCCCTCAGCCCCAGTAGCTCGGTCCCTGAAGGTGCTTGGATGTATCTAGGAAGCCTCTATGACTTTGCCTTGGTTGAGTTGTGCTGACTTCCCCTATATTGTGTGTTGTCTTTCTCTTCACCAAAGTTAACACTTGTCTATACCTAGTTGGTGATTTCCTGTTCCCACCCCTCCCCTTCCTCGTAACCATCAAAGATTGTTTTTTCTGTGTGCAAACATTTTCTTGAGTTTTTATACTTTTATAAAAACTCATTCAATATTTGTCATTTCATGATTGACTTATTTCAGTCAGCATAATGCCCTCCAGATTCATCCATGTTGTGAGATGTTTCGCAGATTCGTCACTGTTCTTCATCATTGCACAGTATTCCATTGCGTGTATGTGCCGTAACTTGTTTACCCAATCTTCTGTCGATGGGCACTTAAGTTGTTTCCATCTTTTTGCTTTTGTGAACGATGCTGCAGTTAACATGGGTGTGCTTGTGTCGTGTAATGGCTCTTGTTTCTCTGGTACATTCCTAGGAGTGGGATTGCTGGATCCTATGGGATTTCTATTTCTAGCTTTTTAAGGAGGTGCCATATCATTTTCCACAGTGGTTGTGCCATTTTGCGTTCCTACCAACAGTGTGTAAGAGTTCGAATCTCCCCGCCACCTATCCAACGTTTGTTATTTTCTGTCTTTTTTTTATTAGTGCCAGTAATGTCAGGTGAGATGGTATCTCATTTTAGTTTTGATTTGTATTTCTCTAATGGCTAATGATCTCGAGCATTTCCTCATGTGTCTGTTAGCTGCCTGAAAGTATTCTTTGGTGAAGTGTCTGTTCATATCCTACATCTCCCATACTTTGGACATGTTATCAAGAGGGATCAGTCCCTGGAGAAGGACATCATGCTTGGTAAAGTAGAGGGTCAGTGAAAAAGAGGAAGACGCTCAATGAGATGGATTGGCATAGTGGCTGCAACAATGGGCTCAAGCATAACAACAATTGTGAGGATGGCGCAGGACTGGGCAGTGTTTTGTTCTTTTGTACATAGGGTCACTATGAGTAAGAACCGACTTGACAGTACCTAACAACAACAGTGTATAGTATCATATCATTAGTGAATAGGAATAGTTTTACTTCTTTCTTTCCAATTTGGGTGCCTTTTTCTTTTCTTTTTCTTGCCTTATTGTTCTAGCTAGGACTTCCAGCACAATATTAAATAGGAGTGGTGATAAAGGGCATTTTTATCTTGTTCCTGTTCTCAGGGGGAGTGCTTTCAGCTTCTCTTTTTTGAGAATGTTATTGGCTATTGGTTTTGTATAAAAAAACCAAACCAAACGCATTGCATAGTGACCCTATAGGACAGAGTAGAACTACCTCATAGGGTTTCCAAGGAGCGCCTGGCGGATTCGAACTGCTGACCTTTTGGTTAGCAGCCCAACTCTTAACCACTATGCCAGCAGGGTTTCCATTGGTTTTGTATAGGCGTCCTTTATTATGTTGAGGATTTTCCCTTCTATTCCTAATTATTGGTAGTTTTTATCAGGAATGAGTGTTGAACTTTATCAAATGCCTTTTCTGTGTCAGTTGAGATGATCATGTGATTCTTTTCTTTTGCTCTATTTATGTGGTGGATTACGTTGCATACCTGGTATGAATCCCACTTGGTCATGGTATATTATTTTTTTGATAGGATGCTGAATCCTATTAGCTAGAATTTTGTTGAGAATTTTTTCTTTAAAATTAAAAACAATTTCCTTTTGAATCAACCAGTTCACATCTGATGCTTCCTCTAATAAAGAATGTTTGCTGTCCCTCTCAATCGTCACAATGACTCCAGATTGTGTTCTTGTTTCCTTGTGTTTAGCATTTTAGGTTGTGGCTTGGAAGATGAAAAAGATGAAGGTAGGACGAGGTTGGCTGTCACCAGGCAGTCTTGCAGTGATTAAAGTGTTTTTATTCCACTTTGAGGGCCCCAACTCATTCTGGGAGAATAGTTTTACCTCCCCTAAAGGCTTCTCTTTATTTGTTGCCTTTGGTAGTAGAAGAAATTTAGAGAAGGGCAGTAGGGGTGACGAAAAAGATATGTACTTAAATCATCCCAGTGAGTTATTTTTTTCTACTTCAAAGACTGATTACCCTTCCCTAAACTGAGCTAGGGAATGCAATTTTAGGATATTAACACAAGTTTATTTAAGTGGGTGGCTCTACACAGAGCCCCTAAAGCTGCTGAAGAGAGAGTATTAATCACTTTATTTCCACAAGCCAAACACTAAGGACCACATCTTACTTCCTTTTTCCTTTGTGATCGAAAGTTGTTTAAATCCACACAGAATATTGTTTACTTTTATAGTGCCAGTGCCAGTTTAACAAAGAGGCTTCAAGAACTTCCCAGAATAAAGCGTTGAGTTTTGTTTCCATTGTAAAACCTACTAAGAACTATGCTCTTCACGTTCCTGGCATTTCATCAGGGACACCTTCATGATCCTTCTCTTTGGTACTATAAACTTCTATTCATATTTTGTCAACTTGTCATCAAAGTCAGAAAGATAGTGGCCTGCTTACATGGATATACTTTACTTTTCTTACATGCAGAGTTTTAGGATTATTCTGTTCACTTTATTGTTGTTGACAGTATACACAGCAAAACATACACCAATTCAACAATTTCTACGTGACATTGATTACGTTCTTCAAGTTGTGTAACCATTCTCACCTTCCTATTCCAAATTGTTCCTCCCCATTAACATGAACTCACCACCCCCTAAGCTTCCTATCTGACCTTTTGAGTTACTGTTGTCAGTCTGATCCCATATAGATAGTTGTTCAAAAGAACACGATGTTCAAGGCAAACATTCTTTACTAAACAAGCTAACTTACTGTTCAGTTAAAGAAGACTTAAGGGGATATTTTTGGTTTAAGGTTTAAAGATGATCTCAGGGCAACAGTTTCAGAGGTTCATCCAGTCTCAGTGGCTCCAGAAAGTCTGGATTCCATGAGAATTTGGAATTTTATTCTGCATTCCCCCTGCTCAACCACCTTTTTGATCAGGATTCTTCTATAGAATCTTTGATCAAAATGTTCAATAATGGTAGCCAGGCACCATCCAGTTCTTCTGGTTTCATGGCAAAGGAAGCGGCTGTTCACAGACACAGTTAAGCACGTGTTCTATTTCCTCCTCTTATCCCTCACTCTCCTTCTTCCTCTGTTGCTCCAGGAGAATAGAGACCAATTGTTGTGCCTTGGATGGCTGTTCGCAAGCTTTTCAGACCTCAGGCACTACGCCTATGTTCACTGTTTAAAAATGAAAAAATAAAAGAATTAAAGAAAAACAATACATATATATAAACTCCAAACTCCTTACCATTGAGTAGGAGGCCCTTCATGACCTGGCTTGTCCCTGTCTGTTTTCCAACTCTGTCTTACGCCATTCTTCTCCCCAGCTTGATCACTTTGCTCTAGTCACGCTGGTCTCTTTCTAGCACAGAGCTTGGGATATAAAGGTTCCAGCTGATATTTATTGAATGAATGAATAATCAGTATATGAAGAATTTTTAGCATGTCATCTGTTAACAACTAAAGCTAAATAAGATGTAAATTACGTTTAGTGCAGATTCAACATAGAAAGCGAGTAGTTAGCCTCTAGTGAAGTGCCTAGCTCATAATAGATGCCTATCAAAATAGTTTCTGAGTGTATAAATGTATGAATAAATTTGAATTTATTACCATATATCCCATATGGGAAATTTATAATGGTTCGTACGTCAACCAGTAATTTTTGGTTTCATCTCACTTGATTCTACCTCATTTAAAGTGAGAAGTCTTGGCCAAGGATCCAACAAGTTTCTTTAATAAACCCATAAATTTATTTTCTATGTATTTCCTTAAAGAACTTCTGTCACATATACTAATTATTGACCTTATAAGCTCTACAAAACTACATTGTTATAGAATACTTAGATTAATATAGTCTCCTTTATTTCAATAATATTAAAAATATTTATAAAACTATAAGCTTTAGAGTTGGAAGAAACACATGTTGACTGACCACCTACTACATTCCAGATACTTCCCTAAATTATTATCTTCTTTAGTCCTTACAGTAATTGAGAGAGATAGTATCCTCATCTTACTGCTGTGCGAAGTGAGGGTCAGGGAAGTTAAATGAATTGCCCAGGACAAATGGTAGGTAGTGTAGTGAAGGTCAAACCCAAGTCTTGTGATTCCATCAACAAAGTTCTTTCTGTCTCTGTGCCTACTGGGTCCCAGGCATTAGATACATACAGGCATAAAGGACACAGTATCTGCCCTCTAGAAGCTTAGAATCCACCCAGTCAGCTAGAAATGTAAGCAAATGATTGAAACACATTCTCAAGTTGTTTGTGTCCTGGAGTCTCAGTCAGTCTTCCTGGAGTAGCTACAGCTTGGAGTGGACATCACATGCCAGGTCCATCCCTCAGTTTAGCTGTATGTATAAATATATTTATTCTGTCAAGTGCTTTAGTACTTTTATATAAGTGCTTTAAAAATATTAGGTTCTTTAAAAATGTTAACTTGTGTAACTTCCATTTAACAACCCTATGAAGTAGATGCTATTATACCCCCATTTTATAGATGAGGATAAAAGATGCCTTGGAGGAATTAAATAACTGGCTCAAAGTCACACAACCAGTAAGTAACAGATTTGAGATTCAAATCCACGTTAGTCTGGCTCTGAAGGCTGGATTTTAACCACTGGGTTATGCTGCTTCTAAGCCTCTGTGTTGTTAGATGCCGCTGATGATCACCAAGATGATCCAATTCTGGAGCATTGGCCCCTTTAAGTGGCAATTTATTTCTTAACAATGAGGAATACGACTATCAAGTAGACTGTATACCCTTTTTAATTGATTACTCTCTTGCTAGGCAATTCTACCTAGGAAGGCAATTAGTAATCAGTAGATTCTTGGTGATCTTGGAATTAGACCAAGGGGAATTAGCTGGCTGATCTTAAAGACTTGGTGATTCCATTTCCACTATAAGGTTATGTCTGTAGAAACCCTTTTCCTGAGCAATACTGAAGGCATACCGCTTCTCAGATTCTGTTTTCTAAGCTTACAGTGCTGACTGATCCTCCTCAGGGTTTAAATACTCTTTCTTTAGATACTGTATCAGTTAGTAGTCTTCTGGTTGTAAGTGATAGAGACCCAACTCAAATAAACTTCAGCATAAAAGGGAATTGTTTGACCCACGTTCCTGGAAACGTACGAGGTAGAGTTAGCTTCCCATATCTGGTGGCTCGGATGAAATCGTCCTCCAGATTTCTCTCTCTCTCTCTCTCTCCCAATCTCCCTAACTCTTAGTTCTGCTTATTTCTATGTGTTGACCTCATTCATCCCTAAGGAAGGATACTTACTGGGTCATCATAAGTTACCTGTCCTTTTGGATCAATCAATATGGTCAAGAATGTGAGATATTCGTGTATGATTGGCTTGGGTCACCTGTCCATCCATGTGGCCTTAGGGCTTGGGTTTATTTGATAACCCTGCCAGAAGCATTTGTTTGGAAGGAAGGAGGATAAATTTTTCAAAGAAAGTGGGGATGATATGCCGACAAAAAGAACAGGCTCGGTAACAGTGTGGTGCCAAGTCATGCTGTAGCCTGAGGCAAAAGAAAAAATCAGTAATACCAATCCTATCTATATTTTAAATCTTGATATTTTGTTCATCGTGGATTTTTTTTGTATTAATTTTGATTTTTAAAAATATTGCATTAAAATGTTATTTATCGTGATTGCTGAGTTTTTTGGTGTCCCCTTAAGTTTTGCACCTGGGGCCAAAAGTGCCTGACCTGCCTCACTTTTCTCACCTTAGTCTTGGCCCTGCCATGAGGAGTCAGTTGACTTGATGTCTTCAGAGATTAGCACGGTGTCTGACTCAAAGTAAGTACTCAATAAATATTTGCAAAAATGAATAGATTTATGAATGAATTGAATCAGGTCTAGTCAATGAGATCTATAATAAAACTGCTTTCCATTCTATCATGCTCTTTTTTACATATGAAAAGTAGACATTTTATAAACTCATGTTAAAGAAGCTCACAAGAGACTGAATGATAAACCAGAATGTTGGTTTAAAATTTTGCAATTAGATATATGAGATGGTAAATGCCATGGACTGGTCCTCCAGAACTGTGAGACAATAATTTCTGTCCTTTAATGTCACCCACTTTGTGGTATTTTGGTGTGGCAGCTTTAGGAAACAAAGACAGTACGCTTCTTGGGGAGAAAGAAAGAAGAGTGGAAAGGTTACTACTAGCTGCGCCCTTACACTATGTGGATGCAAAAGCATTCAACTGTGTGGATCATAACAAATTACAGATAATGTTACAAAGAATGGGAATTCCAGAACACTTAATTGTGCTCATGAGGAACCTGTACGTAGACCAAGAGGCAGTCACTTGAACAGAATAAGGGGATACTGCGTGGTTTCAAGTCAGGAAAGGTGTGCATGAGGGTTGTATCCTTTCACCATACCTATTCAATCTGTATGCTGAGCAAATAATCTGAGAAGCTGGACTATATGAAGAAGAATGAGGCATCAGGACTGGAGGAAGACTCATTAACAACCTACAATATGCAGACGACAAAACCTTGTTTGCTGAAAGCGAAGAGAATTTGAAGCACTTACTGATGAAGATCAAAGACCACAGCTTTCAGTATGGATTACACCTCAACATAAAGAAAACCAAAATTCTCACAACTGGACCAATAAGCAGCATTGTGATAAATGGAGAAAAGATTGAAGTTGTCAAGGATTTCATTTTAGTTGGGTCCACATTCAATGCCCATGGAAGCAGCAGTCAAGAAATCAAACGACGTATTGCATTGGGCAAATCTGCTACAAAAGATCTCTTTCAAGCATTGAAAAGCAAGATGTCACTTTGAGGACTAAGGTGAGCCTGACACAAGCCATGGTATTTTCAATCGCCTCATATGCATGTGTAAGCTGGACGACGAATAAGGAAAACAGAAGAAGAATTGAATCGTGGTATTGGCGAAGAATATTAATATACCATGGACTGCCAAAAGAACGAACAAACCTCTCTTGGAAGAAGTACAGTCAGAGTGCTCCTTGGAGGCAAAGATGGCAAGACTATGTTTCACGTACTTTGGACATGTTATCAGGAGGGATCAGTTCCTGGAGAAGGACATCATGCTTGGTAAAGTAGAGGATCAGTGAAAAAGAGACCCTCAACGAGATGGATTGACACAGTGGCTGCAACAGTGGGCTCAGGCATAATGGGGACTGTGGGGATGACGCGGGACCTGGTAGTATTTTGTTCTGTTGTACATAGGGTCACTATGAGTCGGAATCGACTCGAAGGCACCTAACAACAACAACAACATATATATATATATATATATATATATATATATATAGAGAGAGAGAGAGAGAGAGAGAGAGAGAGAGAAACAGACAGAATGAAAGAGAGAGATTGAGATTGAGATTTATAGCGAGGAAATGGCTTACATGGTTGTAGAGGCTGGAAAGTCTCAAGTCCATGGGTCAAACATCAGGCTGGAGGCTTTTCCTGACTCACATAGCTGGGGAAATTGCTACAGGATGGATTTGGTGACACAATGTGAGACAGACATGAGCTAAGATTCCATTAATAACCTTACCTCCATATGCCCCCCCACTCTGACTGGTGGGCCACAGTGATGTTTTGGGTCTCCTAGAATAAGTATCAGTTCAGAGCCAGTATCCAGTAATCCCCCAAAAGTCTGATTATTTCCTTTTCCCCAGTGAACAGTCATTCTCGTAAAAGGCCATAGATTCCTTTGGGGAAGGCTGGGAGAAAGATTAACAGTATAAATTTTTGGCAGTGCAGTGGGGTCCTTCCTCAAGGAGACCTGGCCTCCCCTTCATTCAAGGGGTTGTGGTTCTGTGAACTAGCTCAAGTCTGGGAATTGACTGAGGAGCAGTAACTCTCCATTCTGGCGATTTGAGTTAGACTGCTGTTCACTTGACTTAGAATTCTCCCACTTGTAGAGATGAAGTAAATATTTAGTAGATTTCCCATGTATTTCACTCCTAGGGACACCATGACTGAGTAGCCAATGCCATAAGTCCATACTAGTCAGAATATTCTGATTACTGCTTTGACACCGCTGTCCATTGTGATAAACACATCCACCTTGTCTTTGTTGATTGAGTGCAGCCACTTCGCCCCACCACCACCACGGGATCCAATTGGCCCCATTGTAGTTAGGTGTCTTAATTCAATTAGGGCAACTCCCGGAGTCAAATCTGACTTACATAAAATAGCAGTCACAGAAGTCTTCAAGGATGCTGGGGCTCCCTTCACAAATTTGTTCCTCACCATTGTGGTAAAAAGTGTCCTCTGGGCACGCTACGTGTGGATCTGCGGGTCTAACCTGATAAATCCACTCTAGCATGCCAATTTCCCTAACCCTTTGGATACCTTCTTCTACAGTACCCCAAGGCAGGTCTGGTACTTCAACTTGATTTAGTATAGGCCACCCATGTAATACATGCTTCAGCGAATCCACCAAATAAATCATTAGATCCTTTCCTAACCTCTAGAGCTGAAACATTGAATGAACAATCAGTGCCTAGTGGGCCCATATCAGTGAACTCAGACTTATACAACTTTATGTTCCTTGCACCATTATCCCACACCCTTAATAGCCAATCCTACACATATTCACCAGGTTTCTGTTTGTGCGTATTAGAAAAGTCAAGCAGTTCTTTTGGAGTGTAGCGTATCTCCTCCTGGGTCACACTTTGTTCTTTACCTTTTCGGGCTCACTGGGACTTAAGTCTAGTGATAAATCTAGAAGCAAAAAATGAATGGTAGGGGTGGGTCCTGGGAACATTCAGCAATGTCTTACAAGGCATCTACCCCAGGCGATGCCCCCGGGCAATGACTCATATTCCACTGCAAGCAGTATCTCAAACGAAGGCTCCTCAGACACCTCAGACACAGCTGGGTTAATCTCATTAGACGGGTTGGAACAGGGTGGGGGGGGGATAATGGTTTTACTGGGGAGGGTGGCTTAGCAGACAAAGATGGAGTAATCTCTTTAGATGGGAGTAAGAGGGCTGGTTCTGCTGGTAGGAGCGATTCAATGGAATTTAAGGGCTCAATGTCCCCCAGCTTCCTGATTATCTGCCCATGTGTCCCCATCCCAAGTTTTAGGGTGCCATTTCTTCCCAATCAATGCCCTCACTTTAATTTCAGACACCACTTAAGGTTGGGAATTAGATTGGCATTGTAATTCAGCCACTCTTACGATAAAACTCTGGATTTGGTTTTCGGCAATATAAACTCTGTTACTACGAGAAATAAGTCTTTCAAGGCACAAGTAGAAACTTTGATGTTGTTTATGTGGTACTCGACCTTGGACGCTGAAGCCCTGAGTTCATCTCTTTCTTTTACCACTTAGTCTAGCTAAAGTAGGACCAACCAACCAGCGTCCTTACATTTCTCATCATGACAAAATTGTGGAAAGGTATCAAACACACCATCAGCCAGAGCCCCATGTTTCACCAATACCTGATCTGTTCGTGTTGGTATTTTACATAGTTCTAATGCCATCTCACGCCATGAATTAGCAGTGCCCTCTTTACTACTGGAAGCAGAGTCATTAACATCTTTAAGACTAACCAGACTTGAGAACCAATTCAGAAAACTCATCCTTATGATTTTGTTTGTCTTAGGCTGGGTTCTCTAGAGAAGCAAAACCAGTGAAGCATACATATATAGAGAGAGATTTACGTCAAGGAAATGGCATATGCATTTGTAGAGTCTGGCAAGTTCCAAGTCCGTGGGTCAGGCATCAGGCTGGGGGCTTCTCTTGACTCACGTAGCTGCAGGGGCTGACGAACCCAAGATCGGCAGATCAGGTGACAGGCTGCTGACTCACGGGCTGTGGAGGCTGATGAATCCAAGATTGGCAAGTCAGATAGCAGGCTGCTGGATCACAGGCTGTGGAGGCTGATGAATCCCAAGATCGGCAGGCAATACGACAGGCTGATGGCTCAAGTCTCAAGAATCAGAAGTCAGATGATGAGCCAGATGAAGAATCCAGAGCAAGCAAGCAAGCGTTGCCAGAAAGTCTGTATATACTGGATGCAGGCCATACCCCTGAGGAAACTCCCCTTACAACTGATTGGTTGATCACATCAGATCACATCATGGAGGATGACTACATCATTACATAACTGCCAAATTACAGCATAACATAACTGCCAAATTACATCATTACATAACCACCAAATCACTGAGTATCATGGCCCAGCCAAGTTGACACACATCCTTAACCATCACAATTATATTCTCCAAACCCAACATATTCCTCAATACATAGTATGTGCTGAATAATTTGTTGAATGAGTAAATGGATGAATGTGTAATTATATAGTGATTTATTGGCTTACCTGGTTATTATCTGTCTTCCTCCACTCAACTGTAAGCTCCATGAGAGCAGGAAACATATCTAGTTTGTTCATTAGAGTATTTGCAGTGCCTTGCACATACTGCATGGCACCTAGTAGGAAATATGATGATTTTTTTTTATGTGTAAAAGAATACATGAATGAAGAAGTTTCTAAGAAAGACATTCTGGTAGTTCTATCCCTAGCATACCAACATTTTGGATTTTTTTTTTTTTTTTTTTTTTTTACTGTAGTTTGATAAGGCTTCTCATTACAATAAATCATCAAATCCCTTTACTGTGTGTAGAGAAGAGTCTTTTGGGAAAGGTGACCTACTAGTTTGTTCTTCTCACAATAGCCATGCCCAAAATAGCCCGTTTATAAAGATCTTGAATCCATACGCTTCTCCTCTTCACTGCCACCACCCTAGTCAAACTCACTATCATATTTCCCCCAGACTAAGTTGGACCACATACCTTTCCTAAAGCATGATTTATTAAGCTATATATAAACGTGGATAGCTCGAAGTCTCAATTGCATCTTTGGGCCAAGGATCATGTCTGTTTGTGTTATCTCCAAAGAAAGCAAGGCAAACATGGGTGCATAAGTAGTTTTCTATTTTGTTGTGGCAGAGGATTATTTCTGTTCCATATCTGACAATCCATAAAATATTTAGTTTAGTTAAGGAAAGGAAGTATTTTAAAACTAGCAACAAATCTTTATTGTAAAATTACTGAACTGGAAATACTTAAAAAAAAAAAAAAATCAGCCAATGACCCACCCCATGAATTCTTAGCCATTGAGGTACCTGAGACGCTCAGTGAGGTTGGCAAGAAGGTGGCTTTCCTTTCATTCATGCAATTGTG
Source organism: Dugong dugon (assembly GCA_030035585.1). Lineage (NCBI taxonomy): Eukaryota > Metazoa > Chordata > Mammalia > Sirenia > Dugongidae > Dugong > Dugong dugon. Next base: position 75,609,811 of record CM057480.1, on the reverse strand, counting down.
ACAACCCCGAGAATTTCCTCTGCCTTGTCGTCAGCTTATCTGAATCCTGCCCCTCCTTCATGGCCAAAACACCAAAACCAAACCACTGTTATCGAGTCGGCTCTGAGTCACGGTGACCCCGTCTGTGCAGAGTAGAACTGTGCCTCACTGAGTTTTCATGGCTGCGACCTTTCAGAAGCAGATCACCAGGCCTTTCTTTCAAGGCACCTCTGGGTGGGTTTGAACCACCAACCTTTCAGTCAGGAGCAGAGCACTTACCCATTTGTGCAACCGGGGACTCCTCTTCAGGGCCGATCTCCTGCCTTTCTTCCTCAACAAACCTTCCTTGACCCCCTTACCCACTCATAGGCATGCTGCCTCCACTTAGTACGTGTGCTTACGTAAACATACGTGTTCATCTGTCCTTTCTCCCCAGTCAGCCTGGGAAGGTGTCTCTTATACTTTGTATCCTCAGGGCCTAGTACTACATCTTGTAGGCGTAATGCTTGGCTGATGATGATGCTTATTTTCTTTGTAGCTAGTAAGCACTTACTTTACCAAGCATTTACTACGTGCCAGCCACTGTGTCAGGCTCAGTTGGTGCTATTATCATTCCCTTTTTAAAGATGAGAGTTTAACTTACTTGCACATGTCTCATAGCTAGTAAGCTGTGGTCCCAGGACTCAAAACCTAGCCTTCCGGGTTCCAGAGCTTGTGCTCTTAACCACCAGGCTACACTGCCCCTCATCAATATCCCTAAATCTCAAACTCTAATCAGGCCATGTTGGTTCCTAACTGACTATGAAGGCACCAGGTAACCAGCTTTGCTCACAAGTAGTCAGGGGCATTTCAAATTGTTCTCTAATAAAACCGTTAGTCTGCACATAATTAAGCAAGAACCCATTTTGGAAATAGCAGGGAGGGGTGATATAGGGAGGCCCATTTTGACATTTGGATATGCACTTAAACACACAGATCGAGGCTATAAAAAACCACTACATGAAGACTGCAGAAGCATTAAAAATCAAATTGCCTTATAAATTTTTTAGAGAACTGTAAATGACATCCTATCATCTCTGGGGAAATCTTTCCCTAAAGCTCCCAGCCTCTTGGTGACCAGGATGAATAAGTTGGCCTCATTCCTTTTCATCTTTCCATTCTCTGTCCCAGAGAGTCAGAAGGAAACCCTCTCATTTTAAGACTGAAGCTTTGTTCATTGAAGTTTCTGGCTGGTTGAACTGTTGACATGATAGTTGAAAGCATTTAGCCGCATTCCAGCTTAATGACGGAAGATTAGTCAAGGTTATTATTAAGTTTTAATCTCCTCATTTAACTAATAAGGTTGATTAACACCCTTCCTGTCATAGAAAAAAAATGCTTTACACAGTCCTGACATACTGATATTTTAACCAGCTTACCCTTTTCTATTTTGAGTGAAAGGCGCTATATCATGGACCACTGAGTTTCCTCGAAAGCTCGAGGGAATCTAATAGTTGGGGAAAAGTCCAGGGGTAAGATAACCCAGAGGTTTGAACCAGCAGCAAAATGGAGTTTCTCCAAATTAGGTACCAGGAGAAGCCGCGGATAAGAGCAGCTGCAGATATCCTTTTTGTTCTCTGGATTAGAAAGGTGCTGGCAGAAGCTTTAACTAACTAAATTTACTCGCAAGTTCTCCGAAGGGAGCGATCGTGTTGCACTAGGATCTCTTCATAACACAGTACTTTGTAAGCAACTTCCTTGGACCTGGTAAAATATTTGAGCTCTGAACATCAGTATAAGAACACAGAATTAACATCAGCATAAATACACGGAGTTAACCTCAGCGCAGGTACACGGAGTTAACCTCTGAGCAGGTACACGGAGTTAACCTCTGTGCAGGTATACGGAGTTAACCTCTGTGTAGGTATACAGAATTGCCATCGTGTGCGTTGCTGGGCACCCCAGCCACAGAAACAAGAGTCTAACTATTCACTGAAAATGGAAACTCCAACAGTATTAGTGATTTATTAGAACACAGAATCTTCATTTTGAAGGACTTAAAAGTCTCAAGGAGGTATTTATCCAAAATTAGCATCCAGTAACAGCACCTTGGGAGAGCCCTGTTTTAGCAGCATCTGCAGGCAGATCTGGTTACAGTTAATAAATCTAGTGCTGCAGCTGCTGACCTTAGCTAGACAGATGTCCTCTCCAGCAGCAGAGCTGCATCCTGGGCAACAGGAAATGGACTTGACGAAATTGCCTTGAGGTCTAGCCTGCTGACTCGAGTATCTGACCCACAGAGTGTTCCCTTCACAAAGAATTAATGGAGCTTTCACTTCTTTCCCCACATAAGTTGTTCTGGAATGAAGTGGGCATTACGTTTCCCAAAATAAATGCTGACGTGACTGAATACGCAAATACCATTAATTGATTTGATTACTAATTAATTCAATATTTATCGAACGCCCACTGTGTGCCAAGCACTTGGCAGGGCGCGGACATACAAGTATGAACGACGGAATAGCTTTCATCAGCGACACGTTGTTGTTGATGTTAGCTGACGTCAAACTGATTCTGACTTGTGGTGAGCCCATGTGCTATAGAGTAGAACTGATACATAGGGTTTTCCCCACTGTAATCTTAATGGAGGCAGATCACCAGGACTTTTCTTCTGTGGTACCACTGGGTGGGTTTGAACCACCAACCTTTAGGTTAGAAGTCAGGGATGAACCATTTGTGCCACCTAGGGACTTTTAGCTCAACATAAACCCAAAAAACCAAAATCGTTGCCATCGAGCCGATTCCAATTTATAGTGACCTTATCGGACAGAGTATAACTGCCCCATAGGGTTTCCAAGGAGGGCCTGGTGGATTTGAACTGCCAACCTTTTGGTTAGCAGCGGTAGCTCTTAACCACCACACCACCAGGGTTTCCAGCTCAACATAGTAGCCCAATAATTGTTTGAAGAACCCAGAATAGATCTTCCAGCTATCTTTTAAGCATCCAGCCCAATCTTTAAAGCCCATTTCAAGTCTTACCTCCTCATTCATTTATTTATTAAAACTTCATTGGATTTTCCCAAAACTATGTTAGGCATTAGAACTACGAAGATGGGATGAATACAGTCCCCACCACCAGGGGCATGGAGCCTTGGAGGGAAGCAAGCGAGGTAGGCAGGATTGGATAGTGGAAGACGTTGTAAGACAGGCTAACCAAAGAGTATGGGTTTTATCCAATAGCAGTGAAGAGCTGTTAGACAATCTGAAGGAAGAGAGAAATATGGTCAAATTTCTATTTTGGAAAAATCAAGTTGACAATAGTAAGGATGATAGTTGGTGAGGAAGAGTGGCTAGAGGGAAGGAGACCAGAGGGGAGGAAGAATCAAATTCCAAAGCTATTACAGAAATAGAAATAACACAATTTAGTAACAGATTGAATGCGAAGACTGAGGGAGAGGACAAAGTCTAGGATGACTTCTAAGATCCCCATGTGGATGGGCATGAGCAGGAGGAAGAGGGACGTGTAGTGAAAAAAATGAGTTCAATTTTGAAGTGTTTGTTGCAGGTGACTTGGTAACATCCAGGTGTCAACACTGAGTCTGCTATTGTATATGCTTGTCTGTAACTCATGAAGGAGGTGAGGGGTGCAGGTAAGGACTCAGGAGTCACCACCTCATAGACAGTATCTGAAACATGATTGTGGATGACGTTGCCAATTCTGTAGCTATCCCATATTACTCTCTGGCCTGAAATCCCTTGTACTTATCCAGCTTTCATTTAATCATTAATTTACTGTTCATTTAGTTATTCATTCCCTCATTTGCTCAACTTATTCATATGGAACTCCTATATCACATTCCAGGTAACGTAGAAGACTCTGGGTGTACATAGATGAATAATCCTTTACTCCCTGCCCTAAAGGATCTCATAGCCTGGCTGTTCATTAGAAACTGACCAGTTCTCTAACTCTGTGTGTCTAAATCTTACGCCTCCAAGATGATGATGAACTCCCCTAAAGAAAGGACGCTCTCTTAGGCTCCTTTTAAAAGATCCCCATAAAGGCCTAGCACAAAGTTTGGCTTTTCATCGATACTCAAAATGTAAAAATGTAAAGCAATCTATTTATTTTTAAATAACATTTTTTGGGAAAAGTTCTGATTAAAAAAGCATTACATTTTCATTTTAGAAAACTTAGAAACTATATTAAAAAGATAAATTAATAGTTGTTTTAAATATACAATCCAAAGATAACCACTATTAATATTCTAAATAAAATACTCATAGTCTTTTTTTCCTGAGTATAAAAACACGCATTTGTTACATTTTTTGGAGAAAAGGGTCATATTGAACATATTTTTGAGTCACTTTCTTTTTATTTACTAATGCTGTATCATGAAAATGCTACCATGTCATTAAATATAGATTTTCACCATTGCTTTTTAAACTGCTTGGTTGTATTCTGCTGTATGGCTCTATCATAATTTAACAGCTTCTGTACTCGTGGAGATTGCTTCCAAACGTTCACTACTCTGAACAGGGTAATGATGAACATCTTTCTCCTTAAGACTTTATCCATTGTGTGATCTTTTCCTACAATAAATTCCTAGAAATTGGTTTACATGTTTCTAAGGCTTTCCGGGTATGTTAGCAAATTGCTCTTCAAGTATGAGAATACCCCCATCCAGGGTTTGAGTTTCAAAATCCTAATTAATATTCTTTATTCATTTTGTCACAGGGCTGTTGAGGCTATTTAGGGCCAAAGGCAGAAATCTATGACTTTTAAAAAAAATTTCTGACAAGTTTTATTGAAATATAGCATATATAATAAAAGTTTACAAATCGAAAGACAGCTTGATAAAATGTTATAAATGAGCGTGCACGTTAACCAGCACCAGATTAAGAAAATGGAGACTGTTAAACCCCCGAAGCCCTCTTCTGCTGTCTGCCAGTCACTACGCGCCACCGCTGCACTCTCCCCGGGAAGCTCCCAGCCAGTGACTGAACCCAGCAGAGGTGTTAGTGCCTGGATGTTTCTGCCCAACACGGGCCCCCTCCATGGCTGGCTGAGATCTTCTCAGAGCCATACTGCAGTCGGAGGCTCTTCCTACACAATGCTGCCTCCTTTCCCTTCTCCTTTCACAGGTGCCAGACCTGCAGTGTGGTCTAGAGACTTTCCCTGGCTACTCTTACTGCTTTACCTTTGGTCCTTAACAGGTGTTACTGGCAATGAGTCTTTTGTACTTCTAGCTCTGCCTTGGTGTCTGTTTCCCGAGGACCCAGTCAGCACACTTGGTATTGGAAGTGGTCCGAAACGTCAGGCTCAGTGTGGGGACTGGATCACATCCCTTCCGGCTGGCAAGGAGGATCTAATCCCAAATGCCCTGTGTCCTGCCACAAGCGGTAGCCCGACTGCTAAGACACATCACCACTAGTGACTTGAGAGAGCGTCCCAGCAGAGAACGCCCTGGCTGGTGAGATAGTTCAAGCGTTTGAAAAGCACGAGGTGGGGAGCAGGAGTGGACAACTTGTACAAGGACAATGGGATTGTCATCAAAAAGTTGCACTGACACCCTGCAGAAGAATAACGGGAAATGAAGGGCAGCTGACAAACAGTGACGGTTAAGTGCAAAGGCCAGACAGTCTCTTTGATAGTTTGTTGAGTGGAACAGCTAGTACAACTGAGGAACAAACTCAGAATCTGATATTTAGGGCCTAGGAGCTCCAAAATGGTTGACTGTTCAGCCAAAGCAGGTCCTTTTTGCTAAAGTCAGGGCTCTGGTTGAGAAAACCTGGGACACTGAAACATGGAATGGGAACATCTGGGTGGTTACCCTCAAAGATGGTGGCTCTGCAGATTCATCGGAGCCCTCAGAGTCTGCAGAGGTCACCCATCCTCTGTGCAGGAAGACAGTGCAGAGCCCTGTCTCCATCAAGGCAACAAGTGCCCTCCTCAGGAGCTGCCACTCCCTTCTCTCCTTGCTGCCTGGTTTACAGCTTGGGTTTAATCCAGCATAGCTTGGCTGGGAACATGCTGGACTTGATAAGGGCACTCGTGCCCCTCCCTCAGCTCATACCTATCACAGTATGGGGAGGGGGTGCTTGCAGATGTCCAGATGATCGTCTGAAGGAGGCAGAAAACACCCCTGCTTGGTTCACAGATGGGTCAGTTCAATGTCTGGGTACGAATAAAAAATGAATGGTTGCGCCATTACAGCCACCGTCAGGGTGGTCTTGAAAGACAGCAGTGAGGGTAAAGCTTCCCGGTGGAAGGAGCTACAGCAAGCACCTGCTCATCTACTTTAGGGGGAAGGAGAAGTGGCCTGAGGTGACAATATATAAGGACTAGTGAGCAGTGAAAAATGCCCAGGCATGCTGATCAGGGGCCTGGAAGGAAAAGGAATGGAAGACTGGGGGTAAGGAGCTGCGGCGCAGAGGCATGTGGTGGGCCTGTGACGGTGGACACAAAGTGTGGGTGAGTATTTTGTATCCACCCACCAGAAAGCATCCTCCATGGAAGAGGTACTGAACAACTAAGTAGATAAAATGACTCCACCAGCCTTTGTCATTGGAACTGGCACAACGGGTTCACAGATGGAATGGCCACAGTGGCAGAGATGGAGGTTATTCATGGACCCAACAGCACGGACCCCCACTTACCAAAGCTGACCTCACTTTTGCTGTCACTGAATATCCAACCTGTAGCAACACAGACCAACACCCAGCCCCTGATATGGCACTATTCCTTGGAGAGACCAACTGGTAATAAGTTGACTGATCGGGCCCATTCTGTTCTGGAAGAGCCAGAGAACCGTCCTCACACAAACAGACACTTCCTCGGGTATGGGTGTGCTTTTCCTGTCCTCAGAGTGGTAGCCATCACCACTATCAAGGGACTCAGAGAGTGCTTGATCCACAGGCATGGGATCCCAAACAACATTGGGGGTGGGGAACAGTTCTGAGTAAAGGAGATATGGGCACGGGGTCATTGCCATGGGATCACTGTACCATACAGAAGCTGCTGGCCTGATAGTGTTGGAGTGGCCTGCTGAAGGCATAGATGAAGTATCATCCTGGAGGCAATACTCTTAAGGACAGGGTGCTGACCTCCAGGGTGCAGTACATGCGCTGAATCAGAGACCTCCACGTGATGCTCTGTCTCCAGTGGAAGAATATGTGTGCCTAGAAACCAAGAAGTGGAAGCAGAAGTGGCCCCACTTACCATCGCTCCCAATGACCCACGGGTGGACTTTCCCATCTGTTGTGGATTGAACTGTGTCCCCTGCGAAAGTCTGTTCAAGTCCTAACCCCTGGTCCCTGTGAGTGTGAACTTGTTTGGAAATAAGTTTTTGGCGACTCCAAGGCAATGGGTTTGGTTTGGGTGTTTGTTTTTATTAGTTAAGTTAACGTGAGGTCATACTGGAGTAGGGCGGGCACTAATCCAACCTGAGTGATGTCCTTATAAAAGAAGAGAACAGACAGAGAGAGACACCCTGGGGGAAGATGGTTGTGTGGCAACAGTTATGCTGTAGCTACAAGCTAAGGGCTCCTTATCTCCTGGGGCCACCAGAAGCGGGAGGGACAAGAAAGGGTTTTCCCCTAGAGCTTTCAGAGAGAACAGGCCTGGTTCCCAAAGGGACTAGTGTACTCTTCCAGTGGACACAGTGAACAAGCTATGGCTGCTGCCTGGGATCTTTGGATTCCTTGTGTCCAGGGACCAGCAGGCAAGAAAAGGAGTCACCATATTGGTGACTTGTCCCTTGGTCATCGTCCCTGATCAGTAAATGGAGGCAGGACTTGTGTTACACAACGGGGACAGGGAGGGATGTGTGTGGACCTCAGCTGACCCACTTAAGGGTCTTTTGAAGCTCCCTTGTTGTGACCAATGGACAAGTGCATTGGGTATGGTTATCAAAGGCTTTCAGTGCCTCTGCCTTGACTCCCAGACTAAAACTTGTTGTCCAGGCCCCTTCCCCGGGCCACCCCTTTCCCCGGCCTGCCCCTTTCCCCATGCCCAGCTGGGCCGTGAAGAGATAGCTCGCTGGAGTCACACAGGTTGGAGTTTTAATCTCAGTGCATCACTTACCAGTTATTGGAGTTCTAACAGATTAATTAACTTCCCTGGGCCCTGGTTGTCTCATTAATAAAGTGAGGATAATATTTTAAAGGACTGTCTTGAGGAGTAAATGAGGAAATGTGCACAAAGCATTTAGCACACACCTGCCGCGCAGTAAACGATCAGTGGTGGTTATTATCAAACAAAACAAGCTATTTTGTATCATACACGCTTACACCGTGTTCCTGCCTCCCGTGCCTGGTTATTCCTTGGGGTCCCTAGGCAGGACAGGAATTAGTGGGGGAGGAGGGCACAGGCATTTGGGCTCCGATGTGTGGCCTGATTAAACCGTGTGGTTAATTTAGGGACAGTTTTTGCTGCTATCTTCAATTCTCCCTTCCCTGCTCGTGAGTTGAGTTCGGACGGCTTTTGCTCTGGAGCTCCAAGTCCACCCAGACGACCCCCCTCTTTCTCCTGGGACCGAGAACAAATGATTAACCACACAAAACAGCCACCAACACTCTTTCCAAGGACACCAATGACCTCATTAAGTCCAAACTCACTGGCGTTTCTGCTCAGCTCCTCTGCCTTGGTGACACTGCTCCTCCCCCCCACCCCCAACTCCTTGGTTCTCCTGCCAACCCTCCCTCCTTTTTCAAAGGCAAATCCTTTTACTACTTCTTAAACTCAGCCTTCCCCAAGGCACCGTTTCACTTGGCAATTTCTTTTACTGCTAGACCTCAGCTCGGACCTTTAAACCGACGACCCCAAACCTGTAGCTCCAGCTCCCACTTCAGCTTCAGTCCCCTGCTGGTCTCTCCTCCAGCACACTCCGCCTCTGAATTCATCCCCTCAAAACACCCACTTGCTGCGAGCGGGGGAAGGGAACGCACAGACTCCAGGCTTCCGTGTGCCACAGACTGGGTGAGACACCTCATTTAATCTTCACAAAGACTCCGGGAGGAAGGAATTGCTGTCTCCATTTTACAGCTGAAATAAGCAAGAAATGGAAATCCAGGTGTACCTGAATTCAGTCTTTACATTCTTTCCAGTCCACAGGACTGTCTCCCACAATCCATTCGGCAGGTTGACGCTCTCTGCAGGGATGCTGGCAGGTGAGTGAGAGAGACAGAGGCGTTAGAGGTAAACACAGCTGTGTGGTAAGTGCTGTGAGAGGTCCTGTGGGTACGCACAGAAGGGCCACCTAACCCAGCCTTTGGGGCAGGAGAGGCCTCCACCAGAGAAAACATGTATGTTGAACTAAGAGGGAATATTAGGAATTATACAGGGAAGGAGGGGGCTACGAAGGGTGGTCTCAGGCCAAGGGAGCAGTGAGTGCAAACGCCTGAAAATGGGGAAGAGAACTGGGAGGCTGCAGGCAGTTCAGTGTAGCAAGGGCCAGGGCAAACGTGGCCTGAGAAGAGGGGTGAGGGGGGGCCACCTGGAGTCTGTGTGGAGGGCACAGGAACCAATAAGTGTTCCTGAAACGTAGAAGATTTGCACAGCAGAAAGAATCACTCTGGCTGCAATGCAGAGTAGACTAAAGAGAAAGGCCCAGCTGTGGGTGTTGTTATTAGGTGCCCTCGACTCAATTTTCTACTCACGTTGACCCCATGTGACAGAGTAGCGCTGTCCCATAGGTTTTCTAGGCTGTAATCTTTACGGGAGCAGATCACCAGGTCTTTCTACCGCAGAGCTACTGGGTGGCTTCCAACTGCTGACCTTTCATTTAGCAGCTGAGCGCTTACCCATTGTGCCACCAGGGCTCCTCAGCTGTGGGTAGGGAGACCAATTGTCTGGTCACTGCCAGAGTCCCGATGACAGATGGTGGTGGAGTAAATGAAGGTAGCGGCCGCCTGGACCAGATGGAGTGGCAAGACAGGCAGGCCTTAAATGGTGGTTGATCAGCTGTGATTATATGCAGGGTGCAGGTAAGGGATCAAAGATAATGTCCACATTCAGAGCCTGGGCAGCTGTGTGGATGGGCTGGAGTCATGCGAGAGTGGAGTGAGGAGGAGGGGTACATACGGGCATGATGATGCGTTTCACTTGGGACATGGTGAGTTGAGGTGTCAGTGGGACACCCAGACCAGGATGTCAGGTAGACAGTGGCTTATGGGTTCATAGCTCAGGAGAAAGAACTGTTTGAGGTTTGAGCATCATCAATGGTAACTTAAGCAGTGGGAGTATGTGAAATAAACTAAAGGATGTAAAATAAGAAGAAAAGCAAGCTGAAGAAGGAACCCTGAGGAATACCAATGCTTAGGAAGTGGGTAGAAGAAGAAAGACCTTAAAGGAGACTGAGAAGTGAGAGAGGCAGGAAGAAAACCAGAAAAGTGTGCTTTTATGGAAGCCAAGGGAGGGGAAGATTGACGTGGTCTTAGAGACCCTGGAAGCGTGATCGGGGCTCTTAACCAGAGCAGTGTAGGTGGAGTCTGGGTGCCAGAAGCCAGTCTGATGTGAGTTGAGGAGAGAATGGATGGTAAGAAAATGGGGATGGTGAGAGCAGACAACTCCTTCAAGATGTCTGGCTGCAAGAAGGTCACTCTGAAGAGTGAACAAGATGATTCATGTAAAGCAATTAGCACAATGCGGGGCACACAAGGAGATGTGAATTTAGGGAGAATTATTTTTAAGGCCTCTTTCCCCACCATATTAAAAACAAAACAAAGCAAAACAAAAAAATCTCATCAAAGAAATACGTCCAAACGGTTCAAAAAAACTCAACAGTCCTCTGGGCCACTCTTCCCCAGCCCAGAGGCAACCACTTTGAACTGCTTCCATGTTGTGGTAACCTCCACATCTCTAAGTAACAACTAATACGGCTATTTAAAAAATTTGTCAGCCTTGTTGTTGTTAGGCACCATCAAGTCAGTTCTGACTCAGCGACTCTATAGAACGAAACTCTGCCTCGTCCTGCTCCAGGCTCACAGTGGTTGCTGTGCTTGAACCCATTGTTGTGGCACCGTGTCAGTCCATCTCACTGAGGGTCTTCCTCTCTTTCACTGACCCTCTACTTTACCAAGCATGATGTCCTTCCCCAGGGACTGAGCCTTCCTGGTAGCATGTCCAAATTACGTGAGACGAAGTCTTGCCGTGCTTGCGTTTAAGGAGCATTCTGGCTGTACCTCTTCCAAGACAGATTTATTCGTTCTTCTGGCTGTCCATGGTTATAGTCAATATTTTTCGCCAACATCATAACTCAAAGGCATCAATTCTTCTTTGGTCTTCTTTATTCATTGTCCAGCTTTTGCATGCATATGAGTCGATTGAAAACACCATGGCTTGGGTCAAGCACACCTTAGTCCTCAAGGTGACATCTTTGCTTTTTAACACCATTAGCTGTTAAAGAGATGCAAATCAAAACTACAATGAGGTACTGTCTCACCCCTGCAAGACTGGCACTGATTAAAAAGAAAATAACAAATGTTGGCGAGGTTGTAGGGAGATTGGAACTCTTATACACTGCTGGTGGGAATGTAAAATGGTATAACCGTTATGGAGAATGGTATGGTGCTTCCTTAAAAAGCTAGAAATAGAAATACCGTATGATCTAGCGATCTCATTTCTAGATACGTACCCTAAAGAAATAAGAGCTCTGACATGAATAGACATATGCACACCCATGTTCATTACAGTATTATTCATAATAGCAAAAAGATGGAAAAAATCTAAGTGCCATCAATGGATGAATGGATAAACAAACTGGTACCTACACGCAATGGAATACTGTGCAATAATAAAGACTAATGAAGAATCCTAGAAACATCTTACAACGTGGATGAATTTGGAGGACATCACCCTGAGTGAAATAAGTCAATCACAAACGTCAAATGTTGTATGAGACCACTATTATAAAAAAGCAAGAAAAGGCTCACACACGGAAAAAGAAAAAAAAGTGTTATTTGATGGTTACCAGGGATGGGAGGAGGAGGAGGGAAAATTACTAACTAGACAGAAGACACATGTTAACGCTGGTGAAGGGAAAGGCGATACCCAATATACGGGAAGTCAGCACAGCATGACCAAGGCAAAGGAAGACATTGAGAGGAAGGCGAGAATAAGGGGCAGCTGTGGTAATTACCATAACACGGCCAACCCTGCTACAGCAGTATTGACAAATGATAATTTACAATTGGATAGATAGGTGGACAGGTATGCTCAAGAGGTGTGGGAGAGAGGAAGGAAGCACACCCATCTGCAGATAAAGGTTTGGTGGTGGATATTTCTACATACGTAATTGTAGGTGTATATTAATATAGACAATAGAACACACAAGGGGCACAGTCATGAAAACTTCTTAGACATAACCAAACACCTTGCCGATGAAGTTCCTAGGCCTGAAGGCAAAGGCCCTTTATGTCAACTGGCACAACATAGTTCATAAAGACAATGTTCTGCATCCTATTTTGGTGAGTGTTGTCTGGGGTCTTAAAAGCTTGTGAGAGGCCAACTAAGATAGTACTATTGGTCTCTTCCCATCGGGAGCAAAGGAGAGTGAAGAAAACCAAAGACTCAAGGGAGCAGTTAGTCCAAAGAACTAATGGACTACATGAACCACAGCCTACTTGACCCTGAGACCAGAAGAACTAGATGGTGCCTGGCTACCACTATAAACTGCTTTGACTAAGATCAAAACAAAGGTTCCCAGACAGAGTGGGAGAAAAATATAGAACAAAAAATCAAATTCACAAAAAAGACCAGATTTACTGGTCTTACAGAGACTCGAGGAACCCCCAAGATTATGGACATAAGACACACATCTGACCTGGAACTGAAGCCATTCCTGGAGACCACCTTTCAGCCAAACAATAGACAGGCCCATAAAATAAACAGTAACACCCAAGAGGAACATGTTCCTTAGAAAAATCATTTAGATAAGATCAAAGGACAACATTTGCCCAAAATCAAAAATGAGAAGGCAGGAAGGGGTAGCAAAAGAAACAGGAAACCCAGGGCAGAAATGAGGAGAGTGCTGACACATTGTGGGGAATGCGATCAATGTCGTACAATACTTGATGTACAAACTATTGAATGGGAAACTAATTTGCTCTGTGAACTTTCACCTAAAGCACAATAAAAAAATTAAAGGAAAAAAAAAAAACCCAACAAAACCTTGAATCAAAACTAACCCCTGAGGTCATCTTGTAGCTAAATAACAAACTGGCTCAAGAAAGAATGAATATGACCCGTAAGTACTGTGCTTCTTTAAAGAAATCACCTAGTTTGAGAACGGACAGTGTTGACAAGTCCTGGGGTTGTTAACCATTGTCATAGGGCAATATGTGTACTAACTGTTTAATGAGAAACTATTTGTTCTGTAAATTTTCATCTAAGGTACAAAAAAAGAATTGTCGATGTGAGATCAAATTGATAACAGCATCTCAAAAGGTATGATGGGAAGTCTAGGGGACAGTGAGTTGAAGATAATGGTGATGGAATAATTTGGAAAAGGATAGTGAGAATAGCAGCACAACTGGAAGAATGTAATCATGTCACTGAATTGTACATGTAGAAACGTTTGAAATGGTATAACTTTGGCTATGTATATTTTCACCAAAAAACAAAAAAGGTCCTCCAACGTCGAGAAGGGAGAGTGTTGACATGTCGTGGGGTTGTTAACCAATGTCATAAAACAATATGTGTACTGGCTGTTTAATTAGAAACTATTTGTTCTGTAAACCTTCATCTAAAGTACCATAAAAAAAAAAAAAAAAAGAAAGAAAGACAGAAATCACCTATATGAGACCAAACGGCCAACAATTACTTTAAAACAAAGATGAGGAGATAAGGGGCAGGGAAACTAGATTAATGGAAACAGAACCACCAGAATGGAAATAATGAAAATGTTCATGTATTTTGAAGAATATAATCAGTGTCACTGAATAACTTGTGTAGAAATTGTTGAATGAGAACCTAAACTGCTGTATAAATCTTCACTGAAAACACAATAAATAATGTAGAATAAAATTCAAATTCATAAAAAAGACCAGATTGGTCTGAGAGAGACTGGGGGAACCCCTGAACTATAGCCCTTACACGTCCTCTAACTTGGAACTGAGGCCATCCCTGGAGACCACCTTTCAGCCAAATAATAGACAGGCCTTAAATAAACAATAATACACTTGAGGAAAGTGCCCCTTAGAACAGTTATCTGCATGAGACCAAAAGGACAACATCTGCCAAAAGCCAAGATGAGAAGGCAGGAAGGGGTAGGAAAACCAGAGGAACAGAAATGGGGAACTCAGAGAGAGCATGGGGAAAGTGCTGACATGTTGCGGGGGATGCAGCCAATGTCCTGGAATAAGCTGTGTATAAACTATTGAATGGGGAACAAAGTTGCTCAGAAACCTTCACCTAAAGCACAATAAAAAAAGAAAAACACAATAAAATATTATTTAAAAAAGAAATAGGAAGAAGATATTAAGACTATGTAGAAGACTGGTGAATAAGGATGATCATTCTAGTACTAATTTTAATAGCAAAGAGTTGGAAACAACCTAACGAAAACAATATTGGGCAAAGAAATTATGGGAAATTCATACAATGAAATACCATTTCTGTATTTAAAATGATGCTTATATAAGATGGAAATATGTTTATGATCAGATATTGTCTTAGTTATCTAGTGCTGCTATAATAGAAATACCACAAATGAATGGCTTCAACAAAGAGAAATTTATTCTCTCACAGTCTAGTAGGCTACAAGTCCAAAATCAGGGCATCAGCTCCAGGGGAAGGCTTTCTCTCTCTGTTGGCACTGGAGGAAGGTCCTTGTCATCCATATTCCCTGGTCGAGGAGCTTCTCAGTGCAGGGACCCCAGGTCCAAAGGGTGAGCTATGCTCCCAGTGCTTCTTGCTTGGTGGCTTGAGGTACCCATGTCTCTCTGCTTGCTTCTCTCTTTTATATCTCAAAAGAGATTGTCTTAAGACACAATCTAATTTTGTAAATTGAGTCCTGCCTCATTAACATAACTGCCCCTAATCCCATCTCATCAACATCACAGAGATAGGATTTACAAAACAGAGAGAAATCACGTCAGATGGGAAAATGGTGGACAGTCACACAGTACTGGGAATCGTGGCCCAGCCAAGTTGACAGATATTTTGGGGACACACAATTCAATCCATAATAGATATTAAATGAAAAGAGCCGTTACAAAACAGTACATACAATATGATCCTGATTTTATTTTTAAAGTACACACACACGTACACATAGGAAAAGAACTACCAGGATCAATACTAGGATTCTGGCAGATATTAGCTATGTGTAACAGATTATGGATTCATTTTCTTTTTGCCAATTTGTATTTTCTAATTTTTCTACAACAAATGCATTGCTTTTATAATGAGAAATGGCATGCACTGTTCTTTAAAGCCTTCCCTTTGTATCCATTATTAAACCAAATCAGTAGTTGGACAGTTGAGCTGGCAGCTGCTTTCTCCTCCCTTCTCTGGTCTGAGTGGTTTGGGGAACTGGATATGCCTGGTTTAGGTGCTGACTGCAGAGAGCGTGTGAGGTATGTACCTCCATGTCTCGGAAGCTCTGACACTGAGCACGATTATTTTTAGAGGTGACCTTCCAGGTTCCAAGGAAAAGTAAACAGACAGATGCACATGATTTCCTCTGAGAGACTCGCAGTAAGCCAACTGGCACATATGCACGCTCTATTATCCTGTGTTTGGAATCCAGGTCTTTGAAAGAGCAAAGCTGAAGTGAAAAGCTTTACTGAAAGCTCCAAAGCAAGCAGGAGGAAGACACACAGCCTCTGGCTCCTGGGTTAGAAAACGGGAGGCTGTAACAACATGCCTATTCCAAATTCTTGAAAACTATGTTGTTCTAAGTAACAAAGTTTCAGTACTTCTTCATGAAAACATTGCTAAAACTTATTACTTGTCTTTTATTTTGTATCATTCTATTTTACCTGTGAAATGTGTTTATTATTTTGCAGTGAACATTATGAAAAATGTGGAAAGAATCTCTGTAAGTCCTGCCCCTTATTAATAGATTGTCGTGCAAGCCTTCAGATATTCCTATGTATATATCTATACCTGTATATCAATGAAAGAAAAAATACTGTCATATAAATTTCTTTTGGTCATCTTTCCATGTTGGTATACACAGGTCTCTCACATTCTACCGATGGACATTTAGGTCATTTCCCGTTTTGGGGAAGTAAGTATCTTTGAACAGATATCTTTGAGAATTTGCATGAAAGCTTCTGTTAGACAGCTTCTGGGAAGAAGAATTTCTGGATCAAGAGGTTTACATATTTAAAAGGCTTTAATTTAGTTTTTGCTGAATTGCTCTCCATCTCTGTTTGGAAGCATATGAAAATAAAAATAATTTCTCAGGAAGACCTAGCATCTAACACAGCCTGGCACGTAGCAGCTGTTCAGTAATTTCTGGTTAGATTGAGTCATCATAAATATTAGTCATTCTTCTGGCTGTGGAAGAGCAATGCCTTCTAACGCATCACTGTTAAAGTGCATTGCGCTGTCTGCCTCGCTCTTCGTTGTTCTGGGCAACTGAGGTATTTAAGGTCTGGTAAAATGTTACATTCTTAGTAGTAACTGTAATAGTAGCAAACATAATACAAAAGTACATGCCCCAGTATTATTTTTGGTAGCATCTCTTTTTGTTTCCTTGCCCACAATCTCTTCATAGTCACCTGAAATCACAGAATTCTGGAGTACACAGGAGTCTAGGCATCAAATGGTCTAAGTGCCTCATTTTTTATAGGAGGAAGTGAGATCTCAGACAGGTATTCGATTTGTCAAAGTGTTGAGAATTATAGATTCTGCAGAAAACACCTCTTATTTCCCACTTTCCTTTCTTGACTTACACAGGTTAAATATATTTTCCATTCACTTGACTATAGCAGTAAACAAGGTACATTATTGAATGAGGTGTATTTCCTCAAGTCCTATTATTTAGTTTATTTTGTCAATTTACTTGCCTAGAGTTTTCCTTCTTCCCCTTTTAATTTTCTACTTCAGCTCAGTGAAGGATTCGAAGCCAAATAACCAAGCTTATTAGAACTATTTGTCAAATGTAAAGATGGTGGAATCTGAATGTGAGTTTAAAGTTTTCCCGCAAGTGAAAGACAAGAGTCTTCGTACCTTTTTGTCAGCTGTTTTGGCTACTCAACTAAACTTCTGTGTGTGTGTGTGTACGTGTGTGTGTGTGTGCAAATGTACTTCTTAAGCTTTAACAGTGTTGCCATGTTCCAGGTAGATGAGATGACAATGCATTTTATATACGTATGAATCTCAGAAACTGTTCAGCATCCTTTAGGTTGAAAAAACTTCCCAATTTCTAAAAAAAACAAGTAGCCAAAGGGCTTGCCTTCAAATGCTGCTACCATTCGGCCAAGGTCTATTTAAAGAAGGGTGAAATACGAGTCCTTTCTCCATCCCTTTGCTGAGCTGTAATGCCAACTTGGCTTTCATCATCAGTAATTTCAGGAACAGTGTCTATGGTAGGTAGAATAATGCCCCCTGCAAAGATGTCCATGTCCCAATCCCAGAAACCTGTGACTATGTTAGCTTATGTGGCAAAAGAGACTTTGCAGATGAGATTAAGTTACACATCTCCAGGTGGCAAAATTATCCTGATCACACAGGGCAGGGGTGGGGTGGGGGTGTGGCAATGCAATCACCAGGGTCCTTATAAGTGAAAGAGGAAAGGAGAAAGGAGGGTTGGAATTCAGAGAAGGGGACGTGATGACAAAGGCTGAAGTTGGAGTGATATGATCGCTGGAGGAGGAGACCACCAGCCAAGGCGTGCAGGCGGCCTCCAGCAGCTGGAAAAGGCAAGGAAACGGGTCGTCCCCTAGAACCTCCAGAAGGAATGCAGCCCTGCTGGCATCTTGATTTTAGCCCAGTGAGACCATTTTGGATTTCTGCTCTCAGAACTGTAAAATAACAAATGTGTGTTGTTTTAAGGCACTGAGTTCTTTTAAGGTAATTTTTACAGCAGTGATAAAAAATCAACACAGCGTCTTACCACAAGGCGGTGGAAATCCCATTTTTTACTGAAGTACAACTGTTCTTTTGCATTTTAATCATGACAGACATCTTTTAAATATAAGTGGTTATTTCAGCTAAGATTTTTGAGCAGTCTGCAGTAGAATTTATTAGAATTCCCTGGTTTTGTTTCTTTTCCAAAGAATAACTTCTGCCATATCTCATAAATGCAAATTATTTGTAGAAATATAAGGTAATACTTATTATTTTGAAGTATATGATGATATTATTATCAATATCTGCTCCCCAAAAGTGATTATAAAGGAATAATATTTATAACTATGAAGAAGCCCTTGTGGCGCAGTGTTTAAGCACTCAGCTGCTAACTGAAAGGTCGGCGGTTTGAATTGTCACTCCGCAAGAAAAAGATGAGACAGTCTGCTTCCGTAAAGATTACAGCCTTGGAAACCCTATGGGGAATAATATTTATAATTATATAACTTCTTTTTAAATATTTTAACATGCATAGATTGTTATGGAAAAATACGTGTTATAAATCCTAACCCGTAACCTGTGGTTACTGTCTCATTTGGGAATGAGTTTTCTTTGTTATGTTATTGAGACAGTATAGTGTAGGCCTGTCTTAAATCAATCTCTTTTGAGATAAAAAAGGGATTAAACAAGCAAGCAAGCAAAGATGGGGGAAGAGAGATGCCAAGCCATGTGAAGATCGCCCAGGAACAGAAGCTCAAAAGGGACAAGAGCCTTCCTCCTGAGCCGACAGAGAGAAAGTCTTTCCCTAGAGCCAGCTCCCTGAGTTCAGACTTCTACCCTCCTAACTGTGAGAAAAAAAATTTCTGTTTGTTAAAGCCACCCACTTGTGTATTTTTATTATAGCAGCACTGGGAAACTAAGATACGTATTATGCCAAAAATACTAGAAAATATTATCATTGCCATTTCATTGATGATGAACGTGGTGATAAAACATCTCAAGAGAGCAGATCAGAAGATCAGGTTACTCTCAAATTCATGTAACTCTGTTCTTTAGTCACTTTGAAACACTGTTTTTGAGGATGATCCCCCTAACTGAACATAGCAGAGCCGGCATAACTCAGGGGACTTGAGTGCAAAGCATTCTGGCCTCAGACAGGGCCAGGACTAGTGTGAGGTGGGTGAAGCACTCACCTTGGTTGCAAAATTTAAGGGGGTACTAAAAAATCTCAGTAATCAAGATCAATAACATTTGAATGCAATATTGTAAAAAAATCATCAAACTATAGTCATGGGCTGGCTGCCTGTTCTTGTAAATAAAGTTTTATCAGCAACCCTGATAAGTGGAACAGGTGAAGAACAGGAGCTAGGGAAACAGCCTAGCTACAGCATCTGTTGCCTGAAAGAAAACCAGAAAAATGAATGCACAATGCTGAAAAATACATAGCAATGTGCCGAAAAGCAACATAAAAAGATAAACAAAGAACAAAACCAGCTGCAGAAAATAGCTGTCATAAATGTATCAAAGGGTAATACTTAATATCTACACAGTTCACATAAATAACTTTAAAAATACTGACATATGGTTACAAAGCAGTGCTAAAAACATAAACGGTCAAGTCAGAAAAAAGGAAAAATAAATTGGCAATAACGGTACTAAAAATATTCAACCTCATCAGCAAGTGACACTTGCAAAGAAGATAGAACATTTTCAGCTTTCAAATTAACTTGCTTTTAAAAGACAGTCGGTGCAAGCAGACCAATAATCTCCAGGAAAGTATAAATTGGTATGAACGATTTTGGAAAGCAGTTTGGCGAAATGTACCAAGAGCCTTAAATTTGTCCTTCTTTTGGACATAGTAATCTCACGTCTAGGAATCCATTCTGAGCAAGTATTACACAATATAGTGAAAGGGTCCCGCACAAAGCTGTTCTCCAAAGCATGAGACCTTCATTTACTCCTTTAACTTGTTGATTGCTCCCGGCCAATAATAAGATCTACTTACTTTGAACAGAAATGAAATGGACTCAGCAATGGAAACATACATTAGTAAAAACTTTTTACAGGGCTTCTTGATCATAGCTGCTAAATTTTTAAATATGCCTTCTCTTTGACCTAGCAATTCTGCTTCTATTAATACATCCTATAAAAACACTCACATAAGTATGAAACACATATATACACAGGGATGTTCATTGCCACCGACTGCTCTGACAGGGATCACAACAGAGGGTCTGGACAGAGCAGGAGAAAAATACAGAACAAAATTCAACTTTACAAAAAAAGACCAGACTTACTGGTCTGACAGAGACTGGAGGAACCCCCGAGACTATGGCCCCCAGACACCCTGCTAACTCAGAACTGAAGCCACCCCCAAAGTCCACCTTCCAGCCAAAGATTAGGCCTATAAAACACACAATAACACACGGGAAGAAGGTGCTTCTTAGTTCAACCAAGTGTACAAGACCAAATGGGCAACAGCTGCCCAAAAGTAAAGATGAGAAGGCAGGAAGGCACAGGAAAGCTACGAATGGACACAGGGAACCCGAGGTAGAAAGGGAAGGGGGAGAGTGCCAGCACACTGCAGGGATTGCAACCAATGTCACAAAACAATGTGTGTATAAATTTTTGAATGAGAAACTAATTTGCACTGTAAACTTTCACCTAAAACACAATACAGTTAAAAAAAAAAAAAAGGATGTTCATTGCAGTATTGTTTGTGATAATAAAAAAAAGCAGAGACAACTCAGATTTCCGATATAGGGGATTGGATAAATAAATTATGATTCTTCCAATCAATGAAATAATAAACAGTGCAGTGGGCCATGAGTACACCAACTAAAAAACAAAACGAAACTTTGGTTTGTAGCAGTTGCTGATTTTCATGGTGTAAATTCTCCCACCATGGCCCATTTCCAGCTACCAAGGTGAGATCACTGAAGCTGAAAAGAGATGTGCATATTTGGCTCTCTCAAGTCTGCACAAGCAGGCTCCATGCGGTGCAGTGAATTGCTTTAATACAGCCCTTCTAGCCATGATCTTGTAACTCCCACAAAATGATTGGGTGGGACTATGCAAGCAAGTTGCATGGAACCCTTTTAGGGGATTGGTCAGTTTTGCCATCCCACTAGGCTTAAAAAGAGCCAATCACAGAGGTTGGAGGGGGCCCTCACTACCATACAGTAGAAGAGCCAGAGGTGGAGAGCATCCTTTGGACCTGGGGTCCCTGCACGGAGAACCTCCTAGACCCAGGAGACAGAGACAGCTGTAACACTGGAGACGGCAGGAAGCAGCAAGAAACAGTGGCAAGTGCAGCAGAGAAATGGCAGCAGCAGAACCAGGAGACCAACACAAGATGGCTGGTGAGCTTCCTGACCCACAGATCGAGGTGGGTACAGTGGGTGTGCTGACCCACAGAGCTGCGTGCCATCAGGCAGGAGGCTTCCTCATTGAGTAGGGTGCTTCCAGGCACTTATTGGCAAAGCTAAAGAGCTTTGTAACACTTGATTGAGCAGGGGCAGAGGCCAAGAGCAAGGGCCCAGGCCGAGCAGCAGTAGCTGAGAAGATGCTGTCCTGATGGAAGAACTGCGTCCTGCACTATTCTTGTTACTTCCAACTTGATCCTGATCCTGCATTGCAACCCGTCACTTCCATAATAAAACCCATTATCATGAGTATGATCTGTGAGTTCTGTGTGGCCCTTGCAACAAACTACTGAACCGAGTAGAGAAGTAGAAAGTGCCGTGGGATGGACAGCTAGTGTCAGAACCAGTAAAAGGTTGGAGAGTGAAGGTACGTCTGATTTCCACCTCGTGGGGATCAGCCTTGGGCTGATGCGTATCATGATGATTCTCCTCTCCCCCTGAAGTTAGAGAAGGTCTGATGCCACACCATTTTTAAACTTCAGGATAACACTAATTGAGTCTCAAAAAAAGAAGACAGAGAGAGAGAGAGACATCTAATTATATTGACATAGAAAAAGGCCCAAGATGTATTGTTCATTGAAAAAAAGCAAGTCATCAAGTATTAATGCAGTTTTGAAAAACAGTATGCATAAAATACATGTTGGTACCTTCACAGGAAAAAGTTGAAACCGAATCAGTGTTTACAGATAAATACTATTATCTCTGGATAATGAGGATGAGAACTTTCACTTTCTACATTATATCTTAACATTTCAATTATTGTAATCCATATATGTTATTTTTGTAATCATAAAAAATAATAACAATATTTAAAACTAAAACTTATGAAGGTCTTAACAAACTTTGTTACTTGGAGGGCTGTTTTAAAAGTAATAGCACGGTGTTTTTGAAAGTGAGGGTGTCCTTGCAGTTGGCTGCTCGGAATATAAATGGAAGCAATCTTTCTGGAGGGCAATTTGGAATACAAACCAAAGCTCTAAAAATGTGCATGTCTGTTGACCCAGTGGTTCCACTTCTGGGAATATGCCCTAGGAAAATGATTAAGGATGTAAGCCAAGATCTAGCTACAATAATATTCTTCATTTTGTTTCTGTCAAATAACCTAAAGGTTCATCAATAGGAATAGGTTACATAAATGGTTATACATTCATATCATAAAGTACTCTGCAGCCATTAAAAACACTGTAGAAGTCTATTGATTGAAAAGATGCTTATACCTTGTTTGAAAGTGTAAAAAAAAAAAAAAAGCAGATTAAACTAAAAAAACCCAAACCCGTTGCCGTGGAGTCGATTCCAACCCATAGTGACCTTTTCCAGTACACCCATGTTCATTGCAGCATCCTTCATGATAGCCAAAAGGTGGAACAACCTAAATGCCCATCAACGGGTGAATGAATAAACAAAACATGGTACATGCATACAATGGAATACCATTCGGCCAGTAAGAGAAATGAAGTCTTGATACATGCTATGACATGGATGGAGCTTGAAGATATTATGCTGAGCGCAGTAAGTCAATCACAAAAGAACAAACACTGTATGACCTTATATAAAAAGACAATAACAGGTAAATGTACAGAAACCAAAGTTTATTCGTGGCTATGGCGGGGGAGGGGGAGAGGCAGAGGAAAGGAGGGTTATTGCCTATGGATCACTGAATTCTAGTTTACAGTGATGGAAAAATCACATTGATTAAGGGCAAGTGTTGCAAAACTGATTAATATAATTGATGACAATAAATTGTACACCTGTAAAAAGTTGAACTGGCAAGAACTGTGTCACTGATACATTTATTAAAAAAAAAAAAAAAAAAAGAGCAGTTACTGAGGGTGCTTATGTACAACCAGAAACCTCATGGGATTTGGTTTCCTGGTTTGGAGGCTTAGGGTCATGGTTTCACAGGACATCTCAGTTAATTGGCTCCGTATCATGTTTAGTGCGTCTGTTCTACTTCCTAGTTCCTTGCATAGTGCCTGGAGTCTTAAAAGCTTGCAAGCAGCCATCTAAGGTACAACAACTGGTCTGTATTCCCCTGGAGCAACAGAGGAAGAAGGAGAGTCAGGAATAGGAGGAGGAAATGGAAAGTGTGGCTAGTTGCCTCCATGAACAGCCGCCTCCTTTGCCATGAGACCAGAAGAACTGGATGGTGCCCGGCTACCATTACTGAACATTTTGAGCAAAGTTTCTACAGAAGAATACTGATCAAAACGGTGAAAATGTAGAACAGAATTTCAAATTCTAATGGACTCTGGTCTTTCTGGAGCTATGGAAGCTGGATGAACCCCTGAAACTATTGCCCTGAGATAATCTTTAAACCTTAAACCAAAAATATACCCTGAAGTCTTCGTAAAAGAAAACAATAGTTTAGCTTAACTAGTAAAGAATGTCTGCCTTGAGCATTGTGCTCTTTTAAGACCTATTTTGGATCACACTGACAACAGCAACTTGAAAGATTAGATAGGAAGCTTAGGGGGGCATGAGTTTATGTTAACGGGGAAGAACAATACAGAAAAGGAGGGTGAGAATGGATGCGCACCTTGAAGAATGTAATCAGTGTCACTGAATTGTACTTGCAGAAATTGTTGAATTGGTGTATGTTCTGCTGTGTGTATTCTCAACAACAACAACAATAAGACATTTTTAAAAAGCAGATTGCAAAGCCATGTATCCAGTGTGCTCCCGTTTTGTAAATCTAAAGCTGCAGGCCCTATGACTTCACTAAATCTCTGACCCTCATTCTCTTTTCTGATTTGTAGAGTAGGGAGGGGCTAGATGTAACCACTGATTTTCCTAAAGCAATTCAGTAACTTGGGTTGTGTGGTTCCCACTGCCTGGAATGGCCTTCCCTGTTCTGTGTGAGGAATTCTATTCTGGTTCCTCATTACACTGTTGGTGGTACAAACTGGTAGAATCTTTTTGTAGGGTTATTTGGCAATATCTATCACTTTTTAAATGTGTTTAGTTTTAACCCAAGAGTCCACTTTTAGGAATTTATCCTTGTACAAATGCCCAAAGATATATGTACTAGAATGTTTGTTATAACATTGTGTAAAATAGCCCCCAAAAGAGAAACAGACATGACCTTGAAGAGGGGTTAGGTTAAATAAATTATGGTATTTCCAGTGGAATGCTATATGCCCACCAAAAGCAATGAGAAGCTTCAGTAGGTATATGCAGTGACATGAGAAATAACCCAAAATGTTCAAAGAAAAAAAAAAAACCTGAAAAAAAGTAACCATATAATAATAACAACAGTAATAGTTAACACTTGGCTGGTGGATTTGAACTGCCAACCTTTTGGTGAGCAGCCGAGCTCTTAAACGCTGTGCCACCAGGGCTCCAAACCATATAATAATAACAACAATAATAGTTAACACTTATTGAGCACTTACTATATATCAGACACTGTGCTTTATAAAATTTCATTTAAGGCACACAACAATCCTATGATGTAGGATTAAGGAATTCATTTGTTTATTAGACAGATAAGAAAGGAAAATATAAAGAAGGTGAAGAATTTAATTAACTTTGATTAAAAAGCAGAGAGATTAACTGAACTTGCTGGTGGGAAATTGCAGAATTCCATCCTCCCAAATCAAGCAGGGCAAAGCTGAAAGCACTTACAATAAAAACTGTAAGTTTCCTGAGGCATAGGCGATGCCTAGGTTGTGGAACGCCACTGCATTTGTTGAGTGCTTACTGCCTGCCCGGCACTGTTCTAAGAGCTTTGCATGCACAACTCAGGTAAAGCTCCCAAAACTCAGTGAGGTGTGTGCTACCGCTGCACACGTGTTCCGACGGTAAGACAGGCGCATGAGTGAAATAAGTCAGACACAAAAGGATGAATGTTGTACGATCCCACTTATGTGAAATACCTACCAGTTGCAATCGATTCTGACTCATGGGGACCCCATGTGTGTCCGAGTAGAACTGTACTCCAGAGGATTTTCGCTGGCTAATTTTTCGGAAGTAGATCACCAGGTCTTTTCTCCGAGGTTCCTCTGGGGGGACTCGAACCTCAACCTTTCAATTAGCAGACAAGGGTGTTAACCATTTGCACCACCCAGGCATTCCTGTGAAATATCCAGTACAGGGAAATGCACAGACGCCAACCTTTATTAGTGGTTACCGGGGGCAGGTAGGAGGAGGAAATGGGGGGTATTGTGTAAGGGCTACTGAGTTTCTGTTAAAGGTGATGAAAAATTTGGAAACGGATGGTGATGATGGTTGCACAATATGGGAGCGTAATTAATGTCATTGAACTGTACACGTAGAAGTGGTTGAAATGGCAAATGTCTTCTTATATACTTTACCACTATAAAAATTTAATAAAACAAAATAAAAACAGAGGCACAAAGAGTGACATGCACAGCCAGTTGGTAGCAGAACCAGCATCTGAGCCTCAGCATCTGGCTGGAAGCCTGTGCTCCTGACCAGTGCCCTGTATGTGCTGCTTAGAGTGTTAACCTGTCCTGTAAGGGCTTCAGGTACCTGAGTTATGTGTGAATTTGACACATTTAAGAGAAATTAACAAATGAAGTTTATAAACAGTGCTTAAATGTGTAAGAGAATTTGATTTGTTAGATTTGTGACTTTAATATGCAATGCTGAAGAACACTTGACTACCTTTAGAAATAGCGTTTAAATGGGAGATTTAATCTGTCAAATTAGTAAACTCACTGAGTACTAACCAAAGAGCAAGTGAAAGTGTTTTATTTTAATGTATAATTGACATGTTTATAATGAATTTGAAATTTGTGTTTAAATTCTTAGTAACAACTAAGCTTAAAATTTACAGCCCTAATACATTAAATATCAGTTAGAATGCAAGCAGCTTTATAAGTTCCTTTTGATGCACAAAAAGTCCCATCAGAGAAAATGGATTGCATGTCTGGGTTTCTCCATAAACAACTGCCTCCTTTGCCATGAGACCAGAAGAACTGGATGGTGCCCAGCTACCATTACTGATCATTTTGATCAAAGATTTTATAGGCGATCTGATCAAAAGGGGGAAGAATGTAGAACAGGATTTCAAATTCTTAATGGAATCCAGCCTTTCTGAAGCCACTGAGGCTGAATGAACCCCCAAAACTATTGCCCTGAGATAATCTTTGAACTTTAAATCAAAACTATCCCCTGAAGTCTTCTTTGAACCAAAAATAATTTATCTTAATAAGTATGTCTGCCTTGAGCATTGTGCTCTTTTAAAGACTTATGGTGGTAAGATAAAATTGACAACAGATAAGAGGCTTAGAAGGCAGTGAATTTAAGTCAATGGTGGTGGAACAATTTGGAGAAGGATGGCGAGCAAGTTTGCACAACTTGAAGAAGGTAATCGGTGTCATTGAGTTGTACATGTAGAAATTGTTGGAATGGTGTATGACTGTGTATGTTTTCACCAAAAATAAAAAGCTCCCTCAGCCATTAAAATATCAATTGATAATTGGTACAGTTATAGCCCTATTTTGCAGAGAGGAAAATTGAGATAAATAACTTCCCAAGGTGATAGCGGTAGGAAGTGGTAGCCCTAGCATTCCAGCCCAGGCGGCGCCAGACTGCCAAAGCCAGCACGCTCAACCACTTTCCTAAACCGCCTGGCAGTACGTGGAGATTCTATTCCAGAGAAAACAGTGTCTGTTACAAATACACAACCTGGAGAAATATACACCAATATGACAATACTGGTCTTTGCTGGAGTGGTAATTAGGGAAGATGTTATTTTATTTCTATAATGTTTATGCTCTGAGTAAAAATTCTCTCCTCCTTCACCCAGTTTTCAACTAATCTCTTTGCTGACAATTTAAAATCAAGGGAATTCTCCATCTCTTTATATTTTACTTCTCTGTGTTGTCAACCAGCATTCTGTAATCATTTATTAATACTACCTCCTGGGATTTTTTTTTTTTTTTTACATTCCTGTTTATGCCTCACAAAGGAGCCCTGGTGGCACAGTTGTTAAGCGCTCTGCTGCTAACCAAAAGGTTGGTGGTTTGACCCCGCCAGCTGCTCCTTGGGAAAAAGATGTGACAGTCTGCTTCCATAAAGATTACAGCCTTGGAAACCTTATGGGGCAGTTCTACTCTGTCCTATAGGGTCGCTATGAGTGGAATCAACTTGACAGCAATGGGCTTAGACCTCAGATATCCCCTCTAATGGACATCAATTACTAGCTGAAATCTTTTTTTATGCCCCTATGCCCCTACCCCATAGAATTACTTACTCCTTCAGAAATGCTACTCTTACCTAGTACAAGCTTTTATTAATAAACTTTTGAGCTGAGTTATAAATTGTTTTTCTATTTGTTCATCTCTCCCATATTAGAATGTCTGTTTGTCCTGTCTTTGTTTTCACAGGGTATACGGTCACTATGCGTCAGAATCATAAACCAACAGCAGTGGGTTTGGTTTAGTACAGACTTGATCCCTCGGTGGTGTAAATGGTTTGCTCTCAGCTACTAACCTAAAGATTAGCAGTTCGAATCCAGCCAGCTACACTGCAGGAGAAAGGCCTGGTGACCTGCTTCGTTAAAGATGACAGCCAAGAAAACCCTGTGGAACAGTTCTACTCTGTAACATGGGGTCTCCACGAGTCAAATCGACTGGACAGCAATGGGTTGGTTTGGTTTTGGTAGTACGTAACTGGCTTGGTTAAACCGACCATATTTTGCAGTTATGGAAAACTCTTTTTTGGTCTTTTAACTCTTTTGTCTAGCACTGGGGTACATGAAACAATCAAGACTTAAGTTGATGAGCTAAAAATGGAGGAATTCAGGTAAGAAGGTGTCACTACACGAAGAATTGAATTGCCTCTCTGAAAATACGAATTGTTTGCAAGAAGTTGAGAGTGGAGCCAGTTGAAAGTGAAGGACAATCTTGTCCTTGCTTCCCCTGAGGTGCTCTATGTCCTCTTGCTGTAAGACTAGCCTGGCCTCCAATCCAGGATGTATTTCTCAGGGTCCTGTTTTCTACTTAAAAGGAAAGCAAAAACAAGAACACCGGAACCAGAAGAAAGCCTCACGTATCATGCATGACCCCGGTGTATTTGCATCTCATCCAGGGCTGTTTCAATTGTAGAAATTTCGGGTAGGTGGGTGTTGCAGATGGTGCAGCCCTGCTGTCCACCCGCCCCTACACCAGCGCCTCTGTGCCCGCCGCTGTCGAGGGCCGGCCTGGTGCTAGACCACCGCCACTTCCTTCCCTCTAAGTATGGGGCCGGGGCGGGAAAGCAGAAGCTGCCCTAGTTATTCGCGGGTCGCGCGGGTCTCACAGGTGTCTGCCCTTTCCCTGCGCGCGCGGACTAGGACAGCTCTTCTGCCCCGCCCCCTCCCGGGTCCCGCCCCTTCTCCGCGGCCCCGCCCCCTAAGGCCACGCCTTGGTGCTCCGCCTCGCCCGTGCGGCTCCCCGGGCTCCCACCGCCGCGGGGCGGGGCCTCGACGGGGGCACTTCCTGTTCGCCTCGTCCCCTTCCGCGTTCGCTCGTTGGCCGGGTCGCGGCTGCGCTGTTGTGGGGACCGGGCGGACTCGTCCAGGACTCGGGGGGCGGGCGGCGGCCTGTGGCGCGGGCACATCGCTGCTGAGAGAACTGCTCTCCTGGCTCCCTGGCCGGCCCAAGTGGGGCGACAGGAGGGGAGCAGGTAAATAGATGGTTGAAAGGAGAGGAGGGCAGGTGAATTGCCAGGTGCCTCGCTGAGAAAAATCTGAGGGCGAAGACATGAGAGAGAGGACGAAAGTTTTTGAGGCGAATTCCTTATCAGTTTAAAAATGCATACGGCTGGCGTCACCATCTAAGTGTCGCTGATTACGAACTGTTATAATTAACTACAGTCCCCAGGATGCCCGTTAATCACTGTAGACACTGCCCTAAGGGCTGCGGGCCGAGTTCAGATGACAATATTTAGAGAAATGCAGGCACGAAGCAGGAAAATGGGGTATTGGTGTTTTCAGGGTTCCCTTCAAGTATCTGAAAGATGGGGGGGTCGCCAACAAATATGTATCCCAGACATAATGAAAGATGTCATGAAGCCACCGCCATGCCGGTTTCTCCATGTCTGACATCTGATCGTATCCACAGCAAGTTTCTCCTGGCCGCTGTTAGCCCTCGTGATCCAAATGAAGCCAGATGACTTAGCACTCCATTTGTCTGCCTGTGTTCTCAGGCTCTGAAGAGCACTGCCTTCACACTTCTCGGAGGGAGCTGGAGGGAAAAACACACGCACTGTAAAAATGGCATGGCGGAGGCGTCTGACCTCCTCCAGCGTCACTCTTGGGGGAGAGAAAATCATCAGCATCAACAGCCCAAGACTGATTCTGTCTGACCTCCACACCCCAACCTTTTTAGCAATTCTGACAGCGGTCATCCTCTCAGGGCACTCTGTACTTCTCTGCTGGGTTTGATAACCCATTGCAATGGCCACACAGAACTCACAGACACTATTCACGATTATGGGGCTTATAAGGGAAGTAACAGGTTACAATTCAGGATCAGAAATGACTCGGGATACAGTTCTTCGATCAGGACAGCCTCTTTTCAGCCATGCCCACAGGCAGGCCTCTCTCTTGGCACTCAGCCCCTCGGCCGCTCAGCCCATCCTTTGCCTTGTTCAGGAAAGCGTTACAAATCTCTTTAGGTCTGCCAGTAAGTGCCTGGGGGCACCCCATTCTGCCAGTAAGCCTTGGCCTGAAGGCACATCATCTTGTGCTGGTTTCTTGGTTTTGCTGCTGCTGGTTCTCTGCCACACTTGTGCCATCTCTGGTGTTAACAGCTCCCTGTCTCCTGGGTCTAGGAGGTTCTCAGCACAGGGATCCTGCGTCCAAAGGGCACACTCCACTACTAGCTCCTCTTCTTGGTGGTAGTGGCCCCCCCACCCCACCCCAACCTTGCTCGCTTCTCTCTCCTTCTATCTCTTATAAGGTAACAGATGTGTCTCAAGTAAGGGCATGACTTGAACAAGGGTGGTAAGGTAGCGACTTGCATCACACTTTCTAGTAAGGCAGTGACTCAAGATACATCCCACCCTAATCCTGTCTTATTAACATAATGGACAACTCACTCCCAAATGGGACCATAACCACAGGCATAGAGGCTAGGATTTATAACACATCATAAAATGGAGGATAGTTACATCAGATCACAAAATGGAGGATGACTATATCAGTAGATAATTGCCAAATTGCATCGTTACATAACTGCCAAACCACTGAAAATTATGGCCTAGCCAAGTTGACGCATAACCTTAACCATCACGGTTTCCATACACCTTATTGTCATGGTCCCACCCAAGCATTGTGTGGGAGTCACGAAGACTATGGCCAGAAGGGCCTTTTTAAGTAATTCACTGCATCACACACACACATACCACTTACCTGCTTCTAGTGCTTAGCATTGTACTAAAATAATTATAAAAGTTATCCTCCAGCTTCTGTGAATTTTTGCCTGAGGGAATGTGTAGTTGTGAGACTTACTTCAAAACTAACAATCCCTACAGAAACTTTGTCCTCTAGAAACAGTATGGCAGTTCTTGGCAGCAGAGTGAGAGGGCACAGTGAAAGTTCTCGGAGTTGTGGGGAAACCAGGTACATGATCATGCTGTTTCTCTGTTGATTCTTTTGCCTCTGGTGTAAAGAACAAGTGAACATGGTTAACGGAATTGAGGAAGGGATGATGAGAAAAGGGAAGAGTTCATAGATTTCTATTTGGGAAGCCCCAGGTAGAGATCTAGAAATCTGAAGTTTATTTTTATACCACCTAGTAATAAAAAGTGAATTGAGAGCTAGCTGTATGCTGCGCACTACTGTTCAATACTTCAGTGAACCTTCCCAACTCTGTGAGAGCCATTATCTTCATTTTACAGAGAGGAAAACTGAGGCTTTGATAAGCTAACTTGCCTAAGGCCACCTGGCTAGTAAGTGACCAGTTTAGGACTGAGCTCAGGTCACCCATCTCTCCAAATTAAAAATCATGTGAAATGCAAGTGTATACACTTGTATAAGTGCACCAAGCAGTGAAAATGGATGCATTTTGTTGTATGTTAACTATACTCAGTAAACATCATGCGGGATGCATGTGATTTTTTTATAATAAAATTCACCAAAGAAACTAAGCATTATGATGATTTCACACATGACGGTTTCTGAGGAAAAAGAGACCAAAAAAAGAGAGGGAGATGGAGGTAATGTGTGTGTGTGTGCGCGCGCACGCTGCATTAACATTAACATACACACTGAAAGATTGGTGATATCACTGCCAAGAACTGTTCATTCAGGTGATCTTCCCAAACTTCAAAGATGTACAGAAATGTCAACCAAGATACTAACCTAGCCTAGGGTCATGCAAGTCTGTCGTGGGAGTCAGCCAAGCAAACACAAAATTGGAAAAAACCTGCTGCTGTCTAGTCAATTCTGACTCCTGGCAACCCTGTAGGACAGAGTAGAACTGCCCCATAGGGTTTCCAAGGAGCACCTCTTGGATTCCAACTGCCGACCTTTTGGTTAGCAGCCGAACTCTTAACCACTACACCACCAGGGTTTTCAAAAATTGGAAAAGACATACGAAATATGTGATGGCACACCCTTCGTGAAGTGCTCAAGGAGACTCTGACCCTGCTCTCTCCATCAGGAGGGCTCTTTTGCAAAGTTGAGTGTAATGACAGAAAAGCTGTGAATTAATCTAACCAGGATAGTGGGGAACAGCACAGAGCCCGAGACACAACCTCCATTAATGTGAGCATCCAAACTTCCTACTGGAGTTACTACCTTTACTATCTACCTCTTTAACATTTGTAGAATGTTGGTGCAGCTTGCTTGACAATAAAAGCAGCTGTGTCTTCTCAGACATGCGTAAGGCTATGACTGAAGGACTACTAAAAAATATATCTACCCCAACTAATTTCTAGTGTGGTTGTTATTAATTTATTAATAGAATTTATAGTGATTCATTCCAGAAATGTACCAGTTAACTAGACACTATTCTGAAGAGGTAAAAGCAACTTCAATATATGAGTGTGTTATTCATAATAAATGCACATTTTTTTCCTGTCCAGGAGAATATTACCTTGAATCTCTCTTCTTGTTGTTGTTCATTCCCTTCAAGTCGATTCCGGGTGGGTGGGTTCAAACTGCCAATCTTCTGATTAGTAGTTGAGTGCTTAACCATTTGTGCCACCCAGGGATTCCGGAGTCCTCTTCCTGCATGATGAAAACTGAGATATAGTTTTAAAACCATACTTCAAATTCTTAAAGTACTTATTTGGTGAGTTCGATTATGGCCTTTCTCGCCACAATCTTGTAACTCCCACCCAGGTGGTTGGGTGGGACTGTACAAATAGGGTGATTGTGGCCCACCAAGGGGATTAGCCAGTTATGCCATCCCAATGGGTTTGAAATGAGCCAACCCAGAGGAGGGAGAGGGTCCCACCACCACCAAGGAAGATCAGCCAAGAGTGGAGTGTATCCTTTGGACCCTGGGTCCCTGCGCTGAGAAGCTCCTGGAATCAGAAGCGAGAGAAAGAGAACTGTGACACTAAAGAGGTGCGAAGCAGTGGCAGAGAGACGGTGGCAGGAGAGTGACAGGAAATGGCCCCTTGGGCTTCCTGGCCCACGGAGTGAGAAAGCTGAGTGTCTTTGGGCAGGAGGCTTGCAGGCAGAGTAGGGTGCCTCTGGGCACTTGGTGGAGCTAGGTTTGCTGACCCACAGAGCTAGAGTTGAGCGCCTTCAGGCTGAGGCTTATTGGTGGTGTGGGATGTCTTATGGCACTTATCATCAGAGTGAAAAGAGCTTTGTAACACTTGCCCAAGCAGGGCAGAGGCCAAGGGGCCAGGGAGTGGTGTGCCTGTGGGCACAGCTGAGAAGAGGCTGACCTGATGGAAGAACTGTATCCTGAGTGTTCCTGAACCTGAACCGTAACCTGTTACTTCCCTAATAAACACCATAATCATGAGTATTGTCTGTAAGTTCTGTGTGGCCACCGCAGTGAATTGTCAAACCCAGCAGAGAAGTGGAGAGTGCTGTGGAAGGGATGATTGGTGTCAAAATTGGTAAAGATGGTGGAGAGAGGAGGCATGTCTGACCTCCACCTCACAGGAATCAGCCTTGGGCTGTTGCTCTTGAGTCTCCTTCTTCCTCATGAAATTAGAGGAGGTCAGACACTGCCTCCATGCTGTTTTTACATCAACTATCCTGTTATCCGACATTTTGCATTTATGGCAGTAGTAAAAAATCTACTATCCAGTTATTTTGTGCATTAACAACATACAAGAGTAACGCTGGCTGTGATGATTAAGGTAATGTGCCAACTTGGCTGGGCTATGATTCTCAGTGGTTTGGCAGTTGTGTAAAGATATAATTTGCCAGTTATGTAATGAGGTAATTTGGCAGTTATGTAATGATGTAATTTGGCAGTTATGTAATGATGTAGTCATCCTCCATTTTGTGATCTGATCTGGTCATTTTCCATTTTCACATAACGCCAATTTTTACTTAACAACTTGGTTTTTGGAACCTAATCCTCTAAATAAGCGAGGACTGGGTGCAAGTCTAAAAGTCTACACCTAAAATGTTAGCATATTAAAAAAAGATTAATAACACAAACCCAAAAATAGATTTTATGTATAATGACACATTTCCTTTTTTTTCCAAAAAGCCTAAGAGCCCCGTTCCCATGCTAAATCCTGTAGAAAAACAGAGGGTTTTTTCTACAAAAACACTCATACACATATATTATCTAAATATGTCCTGGGAAAAGGTCTGGAAGGCTACATATCAAGGTATTACATCTTTGGGTTGGCGGTATTAAGAATGTTTTTAGGGTGTTTTCGCTTGTCAGTATTTTCAGGTTGTTCTAAATGCACAAATACAGACTTTTGCAAAAAAAAAAAAATCTTTTTTCACTTCATTAAAAAAAAAAAGAAAAAGATGCTACCCAGAACTGTTACAATTAATCCCTTTGAGACCTTCCTAACTTGCAAGTAGGAATACAAATTAATAATTACTCATATTACAGAGTTTTGACAGACTAAATAATATAGGTTTATATTTAGTATCTGCATAATACTTTGGAGGAAAAAAAATCCTTTGAGCTTATCTATGAAGCAATTTAGGAAATTTTCTTGGAAATCTTAGTTGTACAGCTGATACTATTTCTAAACTAGATTAAATAAACATCTTCCACTAGAAATTATATCAATGGAGTCATTCATTGATGAAGTATTTAAAACCAGGCAGGTACTCCAGTAGAAGAAGAAGAAAACGCATGTGGAAACAAACGAGTTTCCTAAAAGAGCAGCATCAAGTTTATAGCTGGCCATTGAATACAAATAACTAGAGCATTTTTGCATGTCAGAGGTTTTTGAGATGGAACATTATTGGAGTACAGCAGTTACATGACCCATTTCACGAAGTATACCAGCACAGAGTTTTATATAAAGTAGATATTCTGTACCTTTTTATTAAAAAAATTGTTTGGGTTCAAATTTATGTGATAGAAAATGATTCCTAAATTTAATTTACAAATGAAGTTTGATTACTTACTGGACAAATTTGAGCAGCTGGAAGAAAAAAATTGTAATTAATTTGAATACAGATCTAATAAAATGAAACAAAGCCATCTGATTGAGACAAAGTGATGCACTAAAAAAGAGCTTTGAACACTAGATTTTCTTATCAACATTACCACTAGCTAGCTGTAACATTGGACTTAAGATGATTAAACAGGATGATCTCCAAGATCACTTCACACTTTAACAGTCGATGGTCTGACCTCTTGGTATTCCCTAGGAGCTGGAGCATTTAAATTTATCAACATGTAATCATAAGCCTTTAACATAAGCTTGTGTTCCCCTTTCCATCATGTATTTCATTTTTATTGTAGAAAATTTGAAAAATATAAAAAGAATGAACAAGAAAATAAATATCCAATCACTTGAGGGGGAAAAAAGTCTATGATCTGAAAACCTAAGAAGATTCTGAAAGGTGGAGAGAAGACAGACTGGCTAAGTACCTTGACCGGTGGAACAACACAGTTATGGGTTCTTAGAGTTGTCTTTTTGCCTCATATATCCCACACTTGGAACTACAGAAGCTGGCCACAGGTACAGATTAAAATAAAGGCCCAACAAAAGCCTGTTCTCTCTGACCAGGTGACCAGGAAAGGGGCTGCCTAGCAAGACAGAAGGCCTTTAGACAATAATGCTCTACTCCAGCCAAACAATACAGAAAAAAACTGTAGCTCCAAACCCACCCACACCAGCAGAGGCCAAGTGGGGAGCCTATACTTCCACTCAGAGGCTTAACCAGGGATGGCAGGTGTGGCAGCGGTGGCAGGTACTGCACTGGCCCTGGGTGCGTGGCACCACTGAGCAGTTTCTATTAATCCAGCACCCCCAGTGGCGTGTCTAAAGAAAATGGCGCCTATGGCAAGCACTGACGTTGCGCCCTGTCCAAACATCTGACACCCCTCTTTTAGATGACTTTACCATAATGTCAGCCCAAAAATACAAGTAAGCTTGTTAATCTTTTAATTAACACATTACCTTGCTTGAGGAAGGACGTTGGGCTGTACCCGGTTAATAGAAACTGCTCAGTGGTGCCACACACACAGGACCAGTGTAATTCCCGAGGTAGGCCACTGCTTCTACTTTCACCAGACTGCAGTGAGGTGCCTCAACACTACTCCCTCTGACTGCATAGTGTCAGAGAAGGCCTAGTGGAGAGTCAGGACTTTCACTACCTCCAAGCAGTAATGAGGCCATTAGGGGCAGGTCACATAGGGAGAAGTAACAAGGCACCCCTACCCCTCCCTGCCAGGGAGTTATCAGTGGAGGGCTAGTAAGAAGCCAGAACTCCCATTTCTACCCAGCAATAATGAGAAGCACCCCCTACTCAGATGTCATCAGAGGCTGAGTGGGGAAATTGCACTTCTTCCTTCAACTAGCAATAACAAGATTGCACCTCCCTACCCTTCCCCTCCTGGAGTGGTGTCAGAAAGAAACAGTAAAAGAGAAGGTTTAAATAAGATCTGGAGTCTCATAGCATAATACCTAATGTGTCCAGGTTTCAATAAAAAATAATTTCTCATACCAAGAACCAAAAAGATTTATAACTGAAGGGGAAAAAAAAGACAATCAACAGACATCAACACTGATATGACAGAGATGTTAGAATTATCTGACAAAGATTTTAAAGCAGTTATCATAAAAATGCTTCAATGAACAATTGTGAACATACTTGAAACAAATGGAGAATTAGAAAGTCTCAGGAAAAAACAAAAAAGAAAGAAAATCTTAGAAAAGAAACATAAGATATAACAAAGAACCAAATGAAAATTTTAGAACTGAAAAATGTAATAACCAAAATTTAAAACTCAGTAGATGGGCTGAACAGCAGAATGGAGGAGACAGACTCTTTTTTTTTTTATAGGTTGTTGTAAAAAAAATCGGAATAGGGCAGGGGAGGGCACAGTTGGCAAGCAAACATTGAGGAAAAATCAGTGAAATGCAAGATAGAACAATAGAAATTTCCCAATCTGAACAAAAAGAGAAAATAGACTGGAAAAAAAAAAAAAAAAAAAAAAGAACAGAGCCTAAGGGACCTGTGGGACTATAACAAAAGATCTAACATTTGTGTCATCAGAGTCTTAGAAAGAGAAGAAAGTAAAATTACTTGAAAAAATAACAGCTGAAAATATCCCAAATTTGGCAAAAGACATAAACCTACAGATTCAAGAAGCTGAGCAAAGCCCAAACAAGACAAACCCAAAGAAATCTACACCAAGACACATCGTAGTTAAACTTCTGAAAACTAAAAGCAAAGAAAAACTCTTGAAAGTAGCAAGAGAGAAATAACACTTTACCTATACAGTCGTACCTCCCTATCCTTGGAGGACTGGTTCCAGGAGAGCCTCCCCCCCAACCGCCCCCAACAGCAAAATCTACAGATGTTCAAGTCCCTTATATAAAACAGCATAATATTTACATATAACCTACGGACATCCTCCTGTATACCTTAAATCATCTCTAGATTACTTATAATACCCAAACCCGCTGCCATCCAGTCAATTCCGACTCGTAGTGACCCCATAGAGTTTCCAAGGCTGTGAATCTCTAGGAAGCAGACTGCCACATCTTTCTCCCTCTGAAATGCTGGTGGTCTCGAACCACCAACCTTTCGGTTAGCAGCCGATTGCTTTAACCAGTGCACCACCAGGGCTCCTTTATAATACCTAACACAATACAATGTAAATGCTATGTAAATAGTTGTTTCATCACAACTAGAGGTTTGCTCTGGAGGGTAGCCTTTCTCTTCTAGGAGTTTCTTGAGCTCTTCTGGGAACACAGAGGCTGCCTGGGCACTAGCGAATGTCGATTCACCTGTGATCTTGAAGTTCTTGAGGATGTAGCGCTTTACATAGCTAACCAGCCATCTCTTATTAGCCTTAAACACTTTCCTCTCGCTCTCCTCAATCCCCTGACACTTAGCCTTTGAGGGACTGCTTTGACAACTTAATTTTTAGAAGCCATTTTTTCACAGAAACAAAGGGTGCACACACGAATGAAAAAAATGAGGTGAACAATGCTCAAGTAACGAGTGCCGGAGAGAGTCTGAGGATCTGTGAAATGGTGGGAGGCTACAGCAGGGTGTGCTGACACATCATTTCATTCACGTGGATTCAGCATAGGGCTCAGCGTGCAGCAAACTCAAGTTTTACTTTTTGGAACTTTTGTTGTCAACTATTTTCGATCTGTGGTTGGCTGAATCCACGGATGCGGAACCCACAGATACAGAGGGCCGCCTGTAGGGGAAAAAACAACTCGAATGACAGAGAATTTCTTATCAGGAACCATGGGTGCAAGAAAGAAGTGGCACAACATTTTTCAAGAGCTGAAACAAAAGAACTATCAACCCAGAATCCTATATACAGCAAAAATATCCTTTACGAATAAAGGGGAAGTCAAGACATTCTCAGAAAAGGGAAAACTAAGAGGATTTGTCTGTAGTTAACCTACCCTAAAAAAAATGGCTAAAGAAAATTCAATAAACAGGAGGGAAACAATAAAAGATGGAATCTTGGAATATCAGGAAGGAATACAACAGTAAGCAAAAATATATATAAATACAATACACTTTCCTTCTCTTAAGTTTTCTAAATTATGTTTGACAGTTTAAGCAAAAATGATAACACTGTCTAATGTGGTTTTAAATGTATACAGAGAAAAGATTTAAGACAATTATGAACAGGAAGAGTAAAGAAATATAAAGGAAGGTAAGGTTTGTATATTTCACTCAGACTGGTAAAATGATAACACCATAAGGTATATATACATATAATCAATTTCAGACTGAAGAAATTGGTAAAAATCTTCAATTTTTTTCATCTTTGGCATTAGTGGTTAGTGCATAAATTTGAATAATAGTCATATTAACTGGTCTTCCTTGCAGGCATATGGATATTATTCTATCACTAACAGTGTTGTACTTCAGGATAGATCTTGAAATATTCTTTTGGACAATGAATGCAACACCATTCCTCTTCAATTTGTCATTCCCGGCATAGTATACCATATGATTGTCCAATTCAAAATGGCCAATACTAGCCCATAATTTTTTTATAGAACATGTAAAAAAAAAAATTGGCATAGGAGGCCTAGGTGCTACTTTCTGTGGTTGTTCCACATCTGGGTTCATCTGACACCAGTCGCCTCCTCCATGCTGCCCAACTTTGACCCCAGTGATATCAAAGTCATTTACCTGAGGTGCACCAGTGGGGAAGTCAGTGTCACATCCACTCTGGCCCACATGATAGGCCCCTTAAATACATCTGTCTCCAAAACAGTTGATGATGACATTGCCAAGGCAACCAGTGACTGGAAGTGACAAAAGATTATGGAGAAACTGACCATTCAGAACAGACAGGCGATTGAGGTGGTGCCTTCTTTCTCTGCCCTGGTCATCAAAGCCCTCAAGGAACCACCTAGAGACAGAAAGAAGCAGAAAAATATTAAGCACAGTGGAAATATCACTTTTGATGAGATTGTCAGCATTGCCCTTCAAATTCAACACTGATCTTTAGCCAGAGAACTCTCTGGAACTATTAAAGAGATCCTGGGAACCGCCCAGTCTGTGGACTGCAATGCTGATGGCCGCCACCCTCATGACATCATAGGTGACATCAACAGTTGTGCTGTGGAATGCCCCGCTAGCTAAGAACTACAAAAGAAAATATTTCAATAAAGGATCATTTGATAACCAAAAAAAAAAAAAAAAAGAGGCAAAGATGGTAATATTAATACCAGAGAGAGTAGATTTAAGAAAAAGAAAACCAGATGCAGAAAGGAACGTTATATGATGATAAAGGGATCAGTCTACTAAGAAGACATAAACCAAACCAAAACCAAACCCATTGCTGTCGAGTTGATCCCGACTCATAGTGACCCTATAGGACAGAATAGAACTGCCCCCATAGGGTTTCCAAGGAGCAGCTGGTGGATTCGAACGGCAGACCTTTTGGTGAGCAGCCGAACTCTTAAGCACTGAGCCACCAGGGCTCCCCCAAGAAGACGTAGCATTGCTAAATTTGTATGCGCCAAATGACACAGCTACAAAGTATGAGGCAAACACTGATAGAACTAAAAGGAGAAATAGACAAATCAATGATTATGCTGAAGACTTCAACATCCCTCTGTTAACAATTGATAGAACAACTAAACAAAAGATCATCAAGGATAAAGAAGAATTCAACAATACCATCAATGGACAGAATCAAATCAACGTGATAAGACCTTCTACACAAAAACAGCAGACTATATATTCTTTTCAAATGCCTGTGGAACATATACCAAGAATATGCCACATCCTGGGCTGTAAAACAAACCTCAACAAATTGAAAAGAATTGAAATTGTACAGGATATGTTCTCTGGCCACAATGGAATCAAACTAAAAATCAATAACAGAAAGATAAAAGAAAACTCTATAAACACCTGGAAACTAAACTTTCACTTTTAATAACCCACGGGTCAAAGAGGAATTTTCAAGGAAACTAAAAAATACATTGAACAATCCTAAGTATATATCCAAAGGAATTGAAAAGAGACTCAAACAGATCCACCAATGTTCATAGCAGCCATAGTCATAATAGCCAAAAGATGGAAATAACCCAAGTGTCCATCAACAGATGAATGGCCAAGGGAAATGTGGTTTATATGCACAATAGAATATTATTCAGCCATAAAAGGAATACTACAACATAGATGAATCTTGAGAACAGTATGCTAAGTGAAATAAGCCACACACAACAGGACAAAAGCTGTACCATGTCACTCATATGAAATATGTAGGATAGGCAAATTCTACAGAGACAGAAAGGTTAGAGGTTACCAAGGGTTGCAGGGAGGGGTAACTGGGAGGCATTGCTTAATGGGTACCAACTTTCTGTCTGGGGTGATGAAGACATTTTGGAAATAGCCAGCGGTGAATGTAATTAACGCCACCGAAGTCAATATATGCTTATAAATGGTTAAAAGGGTTAATTTTATGTTATATGCATTATGCCATAATAAAAACTTTTCAAGGAAAAAAATACATTGAACTGAACAAAAATGAATATACAATATCTCAGAATTGGTGAAACACAGCTAAAGGAGTACTAAGTGGGCAATTTGTAGCACTAAATAAATACTTTTTTTAAAAAGTTGCCTCAAGTTGATTCTGACTCATGGCAAACTCAAGTGTTTTGGAGCAGAACTGCTCCATAGGGTTTTCAGTGGCTGTGATCTTTCAGAAGCAGATCACCAGGACCTTCTCTTGAGGTGCCTCTGGATGGATTTGAACCACCAACTTTTACGGTTAGTAGCCAAGTGCTTAACTATTTGTGCCACCCAGGAACTCCAAATGCATGTTAGAAAAGACAAAAAGAATCAAATCAACAATCTAAATTTCTGCCTCATGGACTTAAACGTAAAACTATAAAATTCTAAAAAAACCTTTGGGATCTAAGGCTAGGCAAAGAGTTCTAAAGCATGGCCCATAAAAGGAGAAATAGATAAATTGGACTTCATCAAAATTACAAACTTTTGCTCTGCAAAAGACTGTATGAAGAGGATGAAAAGACAAGCTACGGCGGGAGAAAATATTTGCAAACCGCATATCCAACAAGGGATTTGTATCTAAAATACATAAAGAATTCTCAAAACTCAATTAAAAATCAAACAATTCAACTAAAATATGAGCAAAAGGCATGAAGAGATATCTCACCAAAGAAGATACACAGATGGCAAATAAGCACCTGAAAAGATATTCAACTTTATTATCCATTAGAGAAATGCAAATTAAACTACAATGAAGCATCACTGCACATCTATCAGAATGGCTGGAGCCTTGGTGGCCCAGTGGTTAACAGCTCGGCTGCCAGCCAAGAGATCAACTGTTCAAATCCGCCAGCCACTCTTTGGAAACCCTGTGGGGCAGTTTTACTCTGTCCTATGGGGTTGCTATGGTTGGAATCAACTTGACAGAAACAGGTACGGTTATCAGAATGGCTACGTTATAAAAAATAGTGCCAACAACAAACGCTGGTGAAGATGTGTAGACACTGGATCACTCCTACATTGCTGGTGGGAATGTGAAATGCTACAGCCACTCTGGAAAAGAGTTTGGCAGTTTCTTAAAAAAAATAAGCATGCGGCTATGATAGGAGCCAGCAATAGTACTCCTGGATATTTGAAAACTTATGTTCACACAAAAACCTGTACATGGATGTTTATAGCAGCTTTACTCATAATAGCCCAAAACTGGAACAACTCGCCTGTCCTCCAGCCAGTGAATGACTTAAACGAACTCTGGTAGATACATCCATTGGAATACTACTCAGCAGTAAAAAGAAGCAGATATCGATACGCGTAGCAACCGGGATGAATCTCCAGAGAATCATGCTGAGTGAAAAAAGCCAATTGCAAAAGACTAATACTGTATGATTTCATTTATCTAACATTCCTGAAACGGCAAAATTACAGAAACGGAGACAGGATTTGTGGCTGCCAGGGGTTAAGGAGGGGTTGGGGTGGGAGGTAAGAGCAACATGTGGGACCCTTGTGGCAATGGAAATGTTCTGGATCTTGTCTATTTCAGTATCAATCACCTGGTTGTGATACTGTACTATAACTCTTCAGGAAGTTACCATTGGGGGAAGCTGGGTAAAGGGTACGTGGGATCTCTGTATTATTTCTTACAACTGCATGTGATCTACAATTATCTAAAAATAAAAAGTTTTTTAAAAAATCTGACGGGCAGATAAGTGAGCAAAGATGGCTACAAAACAATATGATACCACTTTTGTTTTAATAATACTAACCATGCTTATTTGGTTGGTGAAATGATATGTTTGTTTGAACTCTTCTGTATTTATGGAGTTTTCTTTATTGAGAATGCTTTACATTTAAAATTGAGGAAAAGGAAAGAATAATCAACAGGGGGAAAAGATCTATAATGTGTGAAATACAATGTTGCCTAGGAAAAGGAAGGTAGAATATGGGTCAGAAACTGTCTGAGCCACGGTTCTTAGAATTAGTGCAAAGCTTTTTGAGTTAACTATGAAATATCATTAAGCCATTAGTTATGATAGTTCTGAAACACAGATTTCTCAGAACTGTTTGCCATTAAATCTATTTTGGCTATAGGTAGGGTGATCATATGGAGTCCCTTGGTGGCACAAACGGTTAGGTGCTCAAGTACTAACAGAAAGGTTTGTGGTTCAAACCCACTCAGAAGCACCTTGGAAAACTGAACTGGCGATCTGCTTCTGAAAGGTCACAGCTTTGAAAACCCAATGGCGCACTCTCCTCTGCACACATGGGGTCGCCATGAGTTGGAATTGACTTGCTGACAACTAACAATAGCAGGGTGATCCTATAATTTATTGTGTAAACCAGGACACTTTTGAGAGTGAAAGGGGGCATTATTATTCTTGAAAAAAATGGTGTAAACTTGTACTGTTTCAAGACAACTGGGGCATATACTCACCTAGCTGTAGGTCAAGACCTCGCTTTAGGTCAGGTCAGCGGTTCGAAAGCACCAGCAGCTCCTGGGAAGAAAGACCTGCTGATCTGCTCCTATGAAGATTACAGACTAGGAAACCCCATGGGGGCAGTTCTACTCTGCCATATAGAGTCTCTATGAGTCAGAATTAACTCAACATCACACAGCAACAACAGCTTCAGTTCATGCTCAGTTCTTACAAATCCAGAATTTGTTATACTAATATTTGGCGACTTTAATATATAATGACATGTCAAGTTAATATATACAGCAACAGTGTTAAATACACAGCTAATCACTCCTTCCTCAAAGCACCACCTAATGGTTTTCAAACTATACTTGGAGTTCTGTGACTTTCTGCTCTCGGTCCTTTCTCCTTATCGCCACCAGAGTTAATATCTAAAACGTAGATATGATGATCATACCAGTTTTTATCTTCAAAAGAGCAGCAATAGACCATTCCTGTCTACTATGTTCCTTGGCCTATTTGATGCCATGTGCATGCTGGGTGCTGGGGTTGCCTGGGTGAGTCATGATGAAGGCGGCATTTCAACTTAGCAGCACGACCCAGGCCTTCCTCCCCTTTCACTGTTGCACCTAGAATGCCCTCAACTTAATCTCTGCCTATTGAAGTGTGTTGAATACCTACTGGGAGCAAGATGTTCTTCAGGAAATACGTGAACAAATAGATATGATAATGTCTCAGCTCTCAGAAAGTATGTTGTCTCCTACAGTGTTTCCCCAGAAACATGTTCTTCTAAGAAGTCGTGGAAGATGCAACTCAAAAGTAAGATTCTGTGATCAAAGACATGAGGGAACACTATAGATCATTCTTTTCTGTAAGTGATTCATAATTCTCATTGGTGTGCCATAGACAAGCCGTGTTTAACCCAGTGTTGGCAAATAAGTGGAAAGACAAGCAACCCCATACTCTTGGTGGGATTATTAACAGAGACAAACTTTTTGGTTGGCAACTAGGCAATCTCTCTTAAAATTTTAATACCACTCATTTGCCCTAACAATGGTTAACTCTGGCGCTGTGGAATTTTTCCTACTTTTCACCAGTCTACAGCATTTAGAATTTTATAATGTATACGTATTTTTTAATTAAAAAAATGAAGACACAAAAAAGTGGGGGAAAAATTATCTTTCTTTGTTGGATTCATGCTATTTAGGTCAACATTTGAGGCTCTGGAGCCCCGGTGGCACAGTGGTTAAGAGCTCAGCTGTTAACCAGGAAGTCAGCAGTTCAAATCCACCAGCCGCTCCTTGGAAACTCTGTGGGGCAGTTCTACTCCGTCCTGTAGGGTCACTATAAGTCGGAATTGACTTGACAGCAATGGGTTTATTTGAGGCGCTACACGGTGAGCGCCCACAATTCCAGCCCCACCTTTTACATAGTGACCCCTTTGACGTCTTCCTCACGCAAGCCTAGCTCATGCAGTGCTTGATATGTTTTCACACCTCGCTGCCCCTGCTGTTCCTCTAACTGGCTGTC
The DNA here is from genome assembly GCA_030035585.1 of Dugong dugon. Taxonomy (NCBI): domain Eukaryota; kingdom Metazoa; phylum Chordata; class Mammalia; order Sirenia; family Dugongidae; genus Dugong; species Dugong dugon. Next base: position 75,564,892 of record CM057480.1, on the reverse strand, counting down.
GCCTCTCCTCTGTTAATCAAAACAGTACTCATCTTTCCAGGGCACCTCGGAAGCCACTTCCCTTCTCTGTGAAGCTTGTCCTCCTGTCTGGATTAAGTTGCCCCTCCCTGGTGCTGAGGGATGGTTTGTTTACACCTCTTGCAGATTGCGGTTGGCTTGCCTTATCGTTACTTGACAGCATTTATTCCCCACCTTATTTGCCTACTGTGTGAAATAAGTGTTCATTTCAAAACATTCACTTAAATCATACAACTTGTGGAGACATACAGCTCAGCCGTGTAGGCAATTGCCTTCAAGTCACAAAATGCTATTTTGCGTTAGTTTTTATTTGAAAAGAGTGCAGGAATTAGTTAAATATGTCTATAGATGCGTGGTGTTTATTCATTGACAATGAGCCGGGATTATTACTTCACTTTAAGCCTTTCTCTGGTGGTTTGTTTACAGAGAGTTGTGCTAAATAGCTGAATTGTTGTCATGACCCTTTGCCTAGATCTTTCCAAAACAGTCATTAGGCTTCAGTTTTACATAACAAAAACACACACACAAAATCTCATAACCAGGAGAGAAACTGAAAACAATTCCTAGAATTTTAAACTTGCACACACGTTCCGATTGGGCTTACAGTAATGGGCATAGCCCAGGATTTTGTAACTCAGCATTAAGTAAATTTGACCACTCGTAAGTATTGAAGTGACCGTGATTGCCAAAAGTAAACGGTGATACTGTGTGGAATGAGCCAACCGCCCTAAATAAACTTGATCAATAGCTCTCCTTTCAGTAAATCTAAGCTTTAACTACTTTTCCCCGTTTTGGTGACTACACAGTTTCAAGTCCCCAAGTGGGAGTAGCTCTTAAAGAAAAAGTGTCACCTCATTATTATCTGTAAATTTCCACTCGCAAGCCAGCCTGGCGGTGTCTGCTGGCAGCCCAGGCTGACCTTCCTAACAGCATAGTATTCATCATCGTTTTATTTACGAGCGTCTACATACGCCGTGGAAGCTCTGAGGACAGGGTTATAGAAGAAGAGAACTGAAACCAAGAAGGAAAGCAGAAGCAAAAAGCCAGAAACTACCTCTTTAGCCCTTTCGTTAAGATCTCAAGACTTCAGGGACCTTGAAAGATTGATTTCCTCTCACTCAAGTGTCTTATAAAATTAGCTTTGGCTCATACATCTGTAACACAGTAGTTAATTTTACAAGATAAGCAGGACAGGGGAAATGTATCTGAGGGGTCAATAGAGTGCTCGGTGCTCCAGAGACACTTACAGGTCACAGAACAAGGTCGTGAGTAAGGTGGACCTCCAAAGACCTGCAAACAGCAAAGGGTCTGCGTGGGGTTCACTTCAGTGTATTTTTCATCGCATTTCATTTTTCTTCTCCACCAGCATTAAACACAGGAAGGCTTTACTCAGCCTGTTCTGCGAGGGCTCTTTGAATTGCTCAGCTGAAGAGCAAACAGGATTTGAGTTTGTGAAGTTTGAACTTGTGTTTTCACATCCACTTCCCTTTAATGGTCCTGGATACTGAAATAGCCACAGCAATCAATGTATTAGCCAGTTCTGCATGTGCTGGAATTCCAGATGCTTCAGGTGCTTTCAGATAGGCGCCGTCCGCTATCCGACCTGGAAGGAATATTACAGTCTTTTACATTCAATCCTGAGGCTCAGAAAGGGCCCCAAAGATCGAGTATGTTGTTTGGGGGCAAAGCTGGAATTAGAACGAGGTGTCTCAGCTAATGTAGACTCCTACTCTTGAGCTCTTTATAGTCTTGGTGACCAAAGGCCAGAATAATTTCTCACTTATGCAATCACAGAAAGTCCGTGTGAACTAATTTATCTTTTATTAGGATATGTTAATCTTTTAAAATATGCAGGAGGCTCATTTAACATCAATATATGTCAATATTGGGAAAAGTGCCCACAAATAACGTGCGCCTTCTACATTTGTTCACCTTTCACAAGATTCTGAATCTGGCTGGGGGTAGGGGAAGCGTGGTGTTCTGAAAAACCCTTCAGGTGCTTCACCAGCCCTCTCCTTCCTCAGTGAGAACCTGCACCACACCCTCGACCTCCATTCCAGGGCAGAGCGAAAACCCAGGACAGCCAGCCACTGAGGCCTCATGCTCTTCTTCCCACCTCCAGATGTTCTAGAAGAGCAACAAGCAGCAATTACTCCAAGATGGAAAACAGAGCCAATTGGAGGAAATTCGTGCAAGAGGGAGTGTCTCAAGGCCCTCACCATTTGACATTTTGATATTTTCTCTAAACTTGACATCCAAACAAATTCTTTTCTGACATCTAAAAAATGTTCATCTTTGTGTCAAACACCATGAACGTGTCCATACCCTTTGACTCACTAATCCCAAGCCTGGGAATTTAACTCCAGAATTAGTTCAAGAGAAGAAAAACTACATGCACCAAGCCGGTCATTGTAGTGTAAAGTATAATAGCAAGGGGGTGGACCTGCATGTTCTACACTTGGTAAACAGTTAAGTAGATTGTGGTATAGTAACTGGTTAGAATTATTAACTCGTGGCCATTACGTCAACTTTAAAAAATAAAATGAAATATTGGTTAAGTGAAAAAGCAGAATACAAAATTTTATGCTGATTCTTACGGGTTGAATTATGTCCCTCCAAAATATATGTTTTAAATCCTAACCTCTATGCCTGTGGTTATAATCCCATTTGGGAATGGTTTATCTTTGTTATGTTAATGTGGCAGGATTAGTGTACGGTGTGTCTTGAGTCAATCTCTTTTGAGATATAAAACAGATTAAAGAAATGAGCAGAGGAGAGATGGGGTAACATAGATGCCAAGACACATGGAGATCTCCAAGGAACCAGGAAGCAGAAGCTGAAGAGACAAGTACCTTTCTCCAGAGCCAACAGAGAGAGAAAGCCTTCCCTTAGAGCTGGCACCCTGAGTTCGGACTTCTAGCCTCCTAAACTTTGAGAAAATAAATTTCTATTTGTTAAAGCCGCCCACTTGTGGTACTTCTGTTATAGCAGCACTAGATAACTAAGACACTAATTAAACAAACTATGTGCAAATGGGTATGTGCAGTGCAGTGAATTACTTAATATGGCCCTTCTAGCTGTAGTTTTGGTAACTCCTACCAAATGATGGGTGGTACTATGCAAATGAGGTGCTGTGGCCACCAAGGGGATTGGATAGTTTGTTAATAATGTAAATAAGGTGCATGGCACCCTTGTGGGGTGGGACCATGCAAATAAGGTGTATGGAACCCTAACAAGGTCGGTTTTGCCATCCCTCTAGACTTAAAATGAGTCATCAGAGAGGCAGGAACGGGGCCTCTCACCACTACCAAGAAAGAAGAGCCAGGAGTGCAGTGTATCCTTTCGACTCAGGATCCCTGCACTGAGAAGCTCCTGGAACCAGGAGCTCAAAAGAGAGAGAGCTGTAACATTGAAGATGATGCATTTTCTTCCCGGCCCACAGAGCAAGAAAGTTGAATGCCTTTGGGCAAGTATCTTGCTGGCAGAGTGGGGTTCCTCGAGGCACTTATCAGCAGGTCTAAAAGCTTTGTAATACTTGCCTAAGCAGGGCAGAGGCCAAGAGCCAGAGAGAGGCCTGCCTGCGGGCACAGCTGAAAAGAGGCTGTCCTGATCGAAGAAGTGTATCCTGAGCGTTCCTGAACCTGAAATGTAACCTGTTACTTCCCTAATAAACCCCACAATCATGAGCATTACCTATGAGTTCTGTGCCGCCATTGCAATGAATTATGCAACTCAGCAGAGAAGTAAACTGCCATGGGAGGGATGGTTGGTTTCAGAACTGGTAAAAAATGTTGGAAGGTGGTGTCAGAATTGGTAACAAGGTTGGAGGGTGGTGTCAGAATTGGTAAAAATGTTGGAGGGTAGAGGTGTGTCTGACCTCAGCCTCATAGGAACCAGCCTTGGGCTGTTGATCTTGATTCTCCTTCCTCCTTGTGGAGTTAAGAGGAGGTCAGACAACACCCCTGCCACGCCATTTTTACAGTATGCAAAACAGAGGTGTCAAGGCAAAATGGAAGATAGAATAACTTTGCTACGGTGGCAGGACAACAGGACAGAAACTCAACTTTCTCTTAAGAGAAAAGGAGGAAATTCATTGGCTCATATAGCCAAGCCTTAGGTAGGGCAGGGGTATCACTGGCCTTAGGTGTGTCTCTAAAGAGAGATGCAAATTGCCATCATGACATCCTACCCATCTCTTCTCCACTTCACTCTGCATGGAAGCTTCCTTCTCTCAACCCAGCTTCTTCCCAAGATGAGGAGCTGACGTCTAAGCTCACATTCTTGTATCTTCTAACCAGTATGAGAGTGTCCTGCTTCTCCCAGATTAAGTAGCAGTAATCCTGGGGGAGGATTCTGATTGGCCTAGCTTGGGTCATGTGCCCATCCCTAGACCAATGAAGGCTAGGCTACCATGATTGCTATCCACGTCTCAACCAATCATTGTGGCCAAGGAAGCACGGCCATTTAAAAAGCAGCTCCCTAAAAGGAGAGCCGTGCTGCTCCCCGTGGAGGTTAGTCTGTCCAACTTCATATTTTAGAAAGACATCCTATTCTCTGGGCACTACTCCCAATAGCGTACTGAGATTTCCTAATGCAGGCTGCTTATAAGGTCACATGGTAGAGTGGGAAAAGCACTAGACTAAATGCAAGGAAAATGGCTCCAGCACTGGCCTGCCATATGTGGACGTGGGCAGTCCTTCGGCCTCTCTGACTTTCAGTTTCTTCAGCTCTTCCAGGATACTGTGATCTCCATGAGGGCAGGAACCAGGTCTGTCAATGTCCTAGGTCAGGTTCTCTGGAGGAAAAGAGGAGAAAGGTTAGTAGAGAGGCTGTGGGGAACAACACGTGTGGTGGCTTGGGCTGGGCAGGGGGAGAAGATGAACTGCTACGTGGGTGTAACAAAGGCCTCACCTAGTCCTATGAAGAGGCCTAAATAGGATGGGCTTTCAGAGTTGTCCCCAATTTCAGCAAGTGGGCCCGTCCTTTGTATTCCCCCAGAGACCAGACGTGGGCTGTCCTTGGAGAGGGACAGTTCCTGAAGAGGGATTCAACTGTGAGCTGATGACAGTCAACGCAGCCAGCTGCTGGGAGAAGGAGCGGGTTCTGAGGGGGGGGCGGGGAGGCGCACTACAGCATCCACTGCAATCAGCATACCCGTAGGAGTACAGTTCCTGGCACAGGGTAGGTGCTCATTACATATTTTTGAATGAATAAATTATATAAAACGGATGGTGTGGATTAAATAGTCCCTTTCAGCAATATTGAATACATCTGTTTGTCTCCCTGAGGATCTGTGGAAAAGATGATGAATCACAAATTCTCACCGTCTTTTTTTTTTTTAAATAAAGGAGTGCGAATAGGAATAGGAGAAGAATGTCTAGTAAAATTAACGTCGACTGACTTGTTTGGTTGGAAAGAATAAAGCGTTCTTTGTAACTGAGTTAACAGTGGGAAGTATTAAGGAAGCGCTTACTATAGATATTACAAAGAGTAGAACTGTGCTGTCCAGTACAATAGCCACTGGTCAAAATTAATTCAAATTAAATTAAATTAAAAATTCAGTTCCTTAATCACACTAGTCACATTTCAAGTGCTCAGCAGCCATCTGTGGCTAGTGGCTGCCATACTGAACAGTTCAGATACAAAACATTTTCCATCACTGCCAAAAGTTCTGCTCTGGTCTGTATTGAATAATTGTGTTCTTTACCTTCATCCAGTAAAACTCTAATTCACTCTTGAGAATTCTGCTGCCCGTTACCCTGAGAGCTCCGGAACTGGAGCTAAGATTTTAAAAGTCTTGGGCAAAAAGGATGATACTAAAATGGAGTAGATCTCTGTTGTCACTTCATCCTGTCCCTGCCTCCTGGATCATCTGGATGTAGTCAGGATGAAAGGCCCTGGGCTGCTTAAATGTGCTCTGTTCCTGGCTCCCCACAGTCAGCGAGACAGAACTGCTCCTCCCAGTCTCAAACTGCCGAGATTTAAAAGCTCAACAATCAGATGTGTATTCTTTTTAAAATACCTCCTCGAGTCTAGGCGTTAGCTCTGAGTGTGATACATCAAAGCCCGGAAGAAATGCTGTTGTTTTGTCTCTTCTTTCTTTCATACTAAAATTTGTTTTAATTTTGACCTATTACTGAAAGTTTCAACATATACAAAAATAGAGACACTCGCGTAATGAATTCCCATGTACCCATAAGACGGGCTCAACAATTATCAACTCATAGGCTGTTTTATTTCATTTATATTCCCACCCACTGTCTCCATCAAGGATTATTTTGAAGCAAATCCCAGATATCATTTCATCTGTAAATGTTTTCCTGTCTCTAAAAGATAATAACTCTTAAAAAATAGTATTAACCACAATACCATTATAAAACCTTAAAAAAAAAAACAAACCAATAATTCCTTGGTATCTTCAAATATCGTCACTATTCACATTTCCAAACAAGGTCCATACAATACAAATGGTTGATGTGTCTCTTAAGTCTCATAAATCTTTAAGTTCTCCCTCCATCCCTCCTTTTATTCCTCACAGTTTTTTGTTGAAGAAATCAGGTCTTCTGTCTTAAAAAGGTTTTCAGTGTTCTCATTGTATCCCGGTGGTATAATTTAACATGTCCCTCTGTCCCCTTTGGAACCCTGGTGGTGCAGTAGTTAAGAGCTCCGCTGCTGACCAAGAGGTCGGCAGTTCAAATCCACCAGCTGCTCCTTGGAAACCCTGTGGTTCTACTCTGTCCTATAGGATTGCTAGGAGTCGGATTCGACTTGATGGCAACGGGTTCGGTTTGTTTTTTTGGCCTGTCTCTTTATTTTCTATAAATGAGTAGTCAGATCTAAAGGCTTAATCAGACTCAGGTCTGAATTGTTTTTTCTTGTAAGACACTTTATACATTGTATTGTGTATTTCCATCTGGTTGAAATATCAGATGGTGATGTGAGTAGACACTGATAATCATTACCTAGATCCATTAATTAAATATAGGTTGCAAGGCTGTGATATTGCAACTCTATCATTTCTCTTCATTTTTTAGCTAGAATGCTTCCACAAAAAAAAAAAGAAAATTCTCCCTCATTAACTGTTTTGTTACCCACAGGTAAAATTAATACGTTGTTGTTGGTAGGTGCCGGCCAGTCGGTCTGACTCATAGTGACCCTACGTACAACAGAATGAAACACTGTCCGGTCCTACACCATCCTCACAATCTGACAGACTGACACAGTGTGACAAACAGACAGACGCGTGGTGGAAAATTAACATAGGAAAGGCAAAACAAATGCTTGATTCTTTCTCTTTATTACCAGTTTTCAAAAGAATGGGTTGATTCCCTAACATTCCCCTGAAGGTGAACAATGAGTTTTTTGTTTGTTTAGTATCATTATGGTGGATGTAATAAACGTATTTTATGTGTTTCAATCTATTGTCGTTATTTTTCTTACTGATACTCAAACCATCCCATCTTGGGCCGCTGGGAGGATCTTCAGGTTGGCTCTGGAGTCTTTTTCGACATGACCTCAGTAGTCTTTGATAATTTTCTTACTATCTGGTATAACAGTATGTTCCAGGCGCATCTTTGCACCCATTTTCTAATCTGTTTGCTTTGATATTATCTTATCTTTCCCTACAAAAACACTGGTCATTCAGAACTTGAGGTGTTCCTTACAGAAGACCATAGTAATGCAGTGTTTGCATCTCCAATATATAGTGAATAATTTATATTCATTTATTTATTTAGCAAATTTTTGTCAGTTGCCATTGAATTGGCTCTGCCTCATGGTGACCATGTACAACAAAGGAAATGTTGCAGTCCTGCACCATCGTCACGATCATTGTACGCTCAAGGCCATTGTTGTGACCACTGTGTATTTTGAGTGCCTTCCAACATACAGGGCTCATCTTCCGGTACTACACTGGACAGTATTCTGTGGTGGTCCATACGGGTTTTCATTGGCTAATTTTCAGAAGTCAATCGTCAGATCTTTCTTTCTAGTCTGTTTTAGTCTGGAAGTTCTACTGAAACCGTTCCACCACGGGTAACCCTGATGGTATTTGAAATACTGGTGGCATAGCTTCCAGCATTATAGCAATATGCAAGCCACCACACTATGACAAACTGACAGACAGGTGGTAGATTTAACAAGTAGATATTGAGAATTTTCAACTTATCAGGCACTAGTACGATTTCTACTAGTATAGGTGACAGACAATAAAAATTATATAAACAGGTATATGTGAAGGTGCTATGGTAAAAGAACTGTGAAGGGAAAGGATAGGGTGCAATGAGAAAAGATAACAGCTAGTCCAAGGTGTGAGGGAGGGCATTCCTGAGGAAGTGAGTGAGAAGCCGAAATGTGAAGGGTAAGTAGGACGGTGTTAGCTAAGCAAATGAGGGCAGAGCCAGAAAAACATGTGCAAATGTCACATTCAAGGAACTGAAAAGCCAGCCTGACCTGGGCTGTGGTAAGTGAGCAAGAGAGAGTACACGATGAAGCTGGGAATGTATGTGGACGTCAAATCATACAGGATCATATGAAGATTTTAGACTTTATAACCTGAGGGATGGGAAGCCACTGGAGTGTTTTACGAGAAGCAACATGATCAGATTTCCATCTTTATAAGGTCACTAGCTGCTGTGTGGAGAATGAATTGGAAGGGGGGAAGAATGAAAATGAGAACACATGTTGAAGGGCTTTTAAAGTAATCCAGGTGAAAAATCATTATGTCTTGAACTAGAATGACAGACTGAAGACTGAGAGAAGTGGGCAGATTCAAGAGATTTATGGATAACTAAAAAGCCAACATCATGCTTAATGAGGAAACAACAAAAGCATTTCCACTACATTCAGGAACAAGACAAACATGTCCACTATCACCACTGTTACTGAATATTGTTCTAGAGATACTAGTCAACACAGTTAGACAAGAGGAGAGAACTAGTGGTATCAAAACCGGAAAGTAGGAGTTATAAAATATCACTAGTTGTAGATGATAAGATTATGTATCTGGAAAACCTAAGAGAATCAAACTGTAAATCCACTATAAACAAAACAAGAATTCAGTTAATGTATAGAAACCAATAGTTTTTTATGTATACAGATAACAACCAGTTGGGTATACTGGGGAAAAGACACTATTTACAATGTTAAAAAAAAAAGAAAGAAAGAAAGGTAAATTCCAAGGGATAAACTTAACAAGAAATGTACGCGATCTGTATGATAAAAAACTTAAACCTCCCCTGAGGAATGCAAAAGAAGACTTGAACAAGTGTAAAGGTCTACCATGTTCATGGATGTGAAGACTCAGTTACAAAACATCAATTCTGTCCACATTAATCTATACATTTAGAAATGAATACATCTTTGATTACATTGGTAAATGTAGTTCAGGTTGATTAATAGATGAAGACAGAAGCACGAGGTAGGGAGTTCAGAAGTGGATAGAAAGTGAGCCAGTGGAGATGTGGAGTGCAAGCAACTCTATTAGGAAGAATGGCTGCTCAGGAGTGGGGATTGGGTGGTAGCTGGAATTTCCTCAGCAAGGGAAGCGTTCAGCCTTCCTCCCTCTAAGAGGGCAGCACAGGGATTCTTCATTGCTACCTCCAGTGTAGTGCTGTGGACAAACTCGACCTTCATGAAGGTCTCCTGAGATCATGGGGCTGAGGGAGCTTGCTCCTTCCCAGCCCCCACGGCTCTCACTGGAAGTTGATGACTTTCAGTGCATCTTTCACTCCTTCACAGGATACAAGCCCTTCTTTTCACAAGATAATCCTATTCTTGACTTAATACCAGTAGGAGGTAAACTTGGCATTGGTTATCCAGGAGTGGGGAGGGATGGTCTGGGAACTCCCACTGTCTCCAGGCCCATCCTCCCAAGGTGAAATCTGCTGCACATAGAGCAGAAAGCCAGCTTATCACAGGGGTGCAGTTTGTGGTTAAAAACAGGAAAGCCAGCCTGAGATGTGAATAAGACCCTGACCTCGTTATCCAGTATCCTGCCCGACAGAGCTAACAAATGATGTGGAGATATAGCCTAGGAAGGCCCAATTTGACACACCTAATTAACGCCTGGTTTCTGTCCCAGAGAAGCTTGGGCCCTAGGAAGGTGACTTTAAGTCCATTTCCTGGAACAAAGGCACACAGCAGTCCTGCTTCACGAGCTGCCAAGTAAAACTGTTAGAATCTATTTAAGAAAACCAGCCCAGTCTGCTGTGTTTATTGAGAATGGTCATATGAGACAAAGAGGGAAAGAGTTTTCATTCAATTCATTCACAGATCTTTACTGAGCGCCTACCCTGTGCCAGGAGCCCTGGTGGTGCAGTGGTTAAGAGTTCCACTGCTAATCAAAAAGGTCAGCAGTTGGAATCCACCAGCCGCTCCTTGGAAACCCTACGAGGCAGTTCTCCTCTGTCCTATAGGGTTGCTATGAATCGGAATTGACTTGATAACAATGGGTTTGGTTTGGTTTTGGACGCTGTGCCAAGCTCTGTTCTAGGCGGGAGGCAAACAGAAGTGAACCAAACCCCTGTCTTCACAGAGCTTGGATTCCAGTGTGGGGAGACAACAGATATAACAGATGAACTGTGTATGTATTAGAAGGTGGCACATTTTTCAGTTAGCACAGAAAAAAGGTCTATAGGACGCTTTTAGGACAGAAGTGGGGTGCTGGTAGAGAGCCTAGACAACGTGGGGGACCTTATACAAGACAGAGTGGTCGGGGAAGAGCTTTCTGAGAAGGTGACATTTAAGTTGAAACCTGAAAGATGAGCAGCCAACCATGTGAAGAATGAGGGAGAGGGAGAATGTTACAAAGGCCTGAATTAGGCAAGACCTTGGAATGTTCAGAGAACAGAAGATGGCCCTTTTCTGTAGTGTACTGAGCTTGGGGAGCGATCCTCAACACGAGCTGGAGAGGCAGGCATGCCTGACAGTGGACGTGGATTTTTCCTAACTCGGTGCGCTCAGTATGGCGCAATGATCTATTCTACTGTAACGCCGCCTACTTAGAACTCACTGGATAACGCAGCTGCTGGCCTCAGCTGAGAGAGAGGACGGAAGGAAGGCTCAAGAACGGCCAAAACAGACATAAAATCTATGCTCTGAAGCTCATACACCACTCCAGGGGAACTCCTGGACTTCTCACTCAGGCCATTTACTTTCATGTTAAGTACTCTTTCAATACATCTCCTTATCTTGTTTCCAAGCCCAGAGCTGATTGCAAGCAGATTAGAAGGGGAGTGAAGGGCAGGTGCTCTGTCTGGTTGCCATTTTACTTGGGTGAGTCATTTTGCTTGGAAAACACCTTTCCCCGTGGTTGACCCTGTCTGATACTGCAGAGTTCCAGAGGTCATCCGAACACCCTTGTGGCATTTCTGTGTACTGTGTCATGGTCTAGTGGGAAGACCATGGCGCACGTTAGAAGCCATGGATGCAAATCCTGGCTCCACCATTCATAATTCCGTGTCCCGCAATAGACGGTGAGTGACTCAAGACCCTGTGCCTTAGACGTCTTTGAACTCATCCATTACCCACCCCGCTACTCTAAGCCCAGGATAACGTAATAGTGTAATAGTGCTTGTAATAGTGCTTGATAAGTGGACCTGGAACGAATAAATGAAAGTATGATCTTGGATAAGTCACCCTCTTTGCTCTCAATTGCCTCATCTAGCATAGAAGGAAATAATATCATTCCCTCAAATGGTTGCTTGGGATATTAAATTGCATAATATATGTAGAAACACATTTTAAGTATAAAGCACAATATAAATGCAAGATATTTTGCTGCTTGGGACTGAATCCAACCAGAGGTGTCCTTCAGAAGGTCGAGGGAACCTTTAGGTCCTTGTGTCTACGACTGGAAGTAGTTGCCACTAGATGGCAATGTTTTCTTAAAGCGCATTAACCATTTTTGAGTCTACCCCGAAAACCAAAAAGCCAAACCCACTGCCGTCGAGCCGATTCTGTCTCATAGAACTGCCACATAGGGTTTCCAAGGAGTGGCTGGTTGATTCGAACTGCTGACCTATTGGTTATTAGCCATAGCTCTTAACCACTGCACCATCTGGGCTCCAAGTCCACCCTAGTGGTCTTCAGACTAGGGGTTCTCATACCATTGGGAGTACGAATGCTCTTCAAGAGGTGCTCAAATATGCCTAGCTTTGAGGAAGTCAGTTTTTCAATGTTTAGCTTCTCTGTGTCGTCGTTCCTAAAACTAACCCGCTTGAGAAGTCACCTGGTGTTAACAATAGCTCTTCTCCTACTTTTCAAAAGAATGGCATACTCATTAAACCTCATTGCCATCTAGTCGATGCCAGAGTAGATCTTCCCAATAGGGTTTCCAAGGAGTAGCTTGTGGATTCGAACTGCCGACCTTTCAGTTAGCAGTCGAGCGCTTTTAATCACTGCACCTCTGGGCCCCATGGCATACTCATTAGCCATCCCAAATCTTATCACGGCACCACTAGGTGAATAATATCCAGGAGGGAATCAAACAAAGGGGAAGCCTTCTTTCACTGTGAATCAAAAAGCCACTCTTTCACTGTCTTATATGCACTTCTGTTAAGGGTGACACTTGGCTTTAAAAATGGGGTATTTTGGCTCATACTGTTATGTTCTGAATATGAATATAGGGTACCATGGGCAGGGGGGACAAGGCCTTTTCCATCCCCTGACAATTGTCAAAGAAAACATGCATTGCTCTCAAGGAAGCAAAGCACAGAAAGCATCTCCTTAAAAAAAGCTTAAAAATAGTTTTTCCCATACTTAAATATTATTATTTTCAACTGTATTCTTCCCAAAGACATGTCATTAGCAGGAAAGAAATATGTTGTAGTGGCCAAAGCAGTATAGGTTAAGGAGGTTGATTATTTTAAATGATTTTCTAGAAATATCAAAATTTTCATGACACGCTAGCTAAAACAAAGCTTTTATATGATCACTTTCAAATTTGGTGTGAGATATTCAATAAGATAGTTAAAAAATATTTCTATCAAATCATACGATAAAATATGTATACCAATTTTAGTCAATTGTCATCTTCATTTAATTTCATGGAGGGTTTAATGTTTTCTACTTCCCATTAACAAACATAAAATTATATGTTACCCATCAGATCAATGACATTTTTTGTAGTCTTTCTATTTCCTTAAATCCATGGGAGGAGTTTAATTATGATGTCTAATGAAATTAATGATGCTATCTCTGATTTTCATACCTGAGACATTTATTGTCAAAAGTTGATCCTCAGAGTTTGTTACATGCATGTATATATGTTTTACTGAATGCATTTCAGGACTTGTATCATACTCCTTGCTTTATAAATAGCTTTAAACAACAATAAAATGCTCAAAAAGAAAAAAACTTAGGCATGTTGTTTGTACTTTACATATTTCGGTTTTACAGAGTTAAAATAAGCTTGATGATCTGATTTCCGAGCTCACAGCAGAATAGAAAGAAAAACTAGACGGGGCCTCAGGATTCCCTACGGACACACAAACTGACACCAGTAAAAACGGATAGTCAACACCCTAACAGCCAGGAAGAGCCAAAGAAGCTATACAAAGCAATCCTAAAGACGAAACAAAAAAGAACCATTTTGGAGAAGTTGCTAAATATCCTACCCTATATTACTGGTTTTGATTAAATTAATATTTATTATTTACGTTATTATGACTATGTAAATATTCTGTGCTGAGTCATATGGTGTACTATACAAATTGGACAACGTGTTGTTTTCCCTGGAGGATCATTGTTTCATCATCCCGATTACTTAGTTTTCCCAGTACCTAATTCATTCTCAAACTCTGACAGTGCTGTAAAATTTTTCTCAGTGTTTCCAAACACTTCAAGTAATCTGTTTCCTTTTTTTTTCTTGAAGACATTCCTCTGGAGACTTTCCTTCTCCTGCTCCAGTCTGGACTGGTTCCGGACACCTGTTGCCCATCTATCATCCTAGGACTTCTCATCGCCACATTCCTATGACTTATTTTACCTTTCTCCAGTGCTCAATTCCTTGTTTCTTGGATCCCTTCTCTTTCTTGGTTTACTCCCTCATTTTGGTGGGGCATGTCCTCCAACAACTTTGTGAGAAGTGATGCATTAATTTTGATGCAGTCCACTTAATCAATTTTTCTTTTCTTTTTTTGCCGTTTGTATTCTATTGAAGAATTTTTTTTTTTTACCATACACAAGGGCACTAAGATTCTCCGTTTGGTTTTTCTCTAGCAGTTTTATACCTTTAGCTCTTATATTTAGGTCTATGATTCATTTTGGAGCCCTGGTGGTGCAGTGGTTAAGACCTGGGCTGCTAACCAAAAGGCCGGCAGTTTGAATCCACCAGCTGCTCCTTGGAAACCCTCTGGGGCAGTTCTCCTCTGTCCCATAGGGTCATTAAGAGTCGGAATTGACTTGATGGTACAAAACAACAACAACAGCATGACTCATTTTACGTGACATTTCTTATATGCTATGAGGTAAGGGTTGAGTTAATTTTCCGCAGGATACCTAGGAATTCTGGTCAAAAAATTAACTGGCCACAGTTCTGTTCGTCTATTTCTGAATTCTATTCTGTTCCATTGACCTCTATGTCCATCTTTCTGCCGATATCACAGTATCTTAGCTTGTATAGGTTTAAATTAAGTTTTGAAAACAAATAAAGTAAGTCCTGCAACTTTGGTTTTTTTTGTTTGTTTTCGAAATTGTTTTGGCTTTTCTAGGTCTTATGCATTCCCGTCTAAATTTCAGAATCAGCTTGTCAAATGAGATTTCTACAATTGAGATTTTAATTGGAATTGCATTAAATCAGTGGTTCTTAACTGAGGATGATTTCACTCCCCAGGGAAATTTATTTGGCAGACATTTTTTGTCGTCACAACTGGAAGATGCTCCTGGAACCTAATGTGTAGAGGCTGCAGATGCTGCTAAACATCCTACAGTGCACAGGATGCCCTCCTGTGACACAGAATTATCCAGCCCCAAATGTCAACAGTGTCACTGCTGAGAAAGCCTGCACTGAACATGCAGATCATTTTGAGGAGAACGAGATCTTAGAGATAGGCAGAGCTTGATTCGTAAGCATAGTATATCTCTCCATTTATTCAGATTTTAATTTCTCTCAGCAACATTTTATAGTTTTCAATGTACATGCATCCTATGTTAAATTTATCACTAAACTGTTCATGCTTTTTGATGCTATTGTACATGATATTTTAAATATTAATTTTTTATCATTTGTTGCTACTATGTAGAAATATGATCGCTTTTTACTATTGCCTTTGTATCCTGTGACCTTGCCAAACTCATTTATTACCTCTAGTAGCTTTTTTGTAGATTCTTTAAGATTTTCTACATAAATAATCATGTCTGTGAATAAAAACGTTTTTCCTTCTTCCCTTCCAATTTATTTTTCTTTAAATTTCTGTTCGTCTTCCTTTTGTCCTTACCCCCGACCCAACCCTGCCTTGGTCTTACTGGACTGGCTAGGGCTACCAGCACAAAGTTGAAGAGAAATGGCTGTATTGGACATCCTTGCCTTGTTCCTGACCTTGGGAGAAATGCATCCAATCTTACATCATTAAGTATGATGTTATAGGTAGGTTTTTCATAGATACCCTTTATCAGATTGAAGATGTTCCATTTATTCTTAGTTTGCTGAGAGTTCGTAGCTGAATGGTTGTTGAATTTTGTCAAATGTTTTCATTTGCATCTATTGAGATAATCATGTTGTTTTTCTGCTCTAGTGTGTTAAAATGATGAATTACATGATTTATTTTTGAATGCAAAACCATGCATTTCTAGGATACACCCCACTGGGTCATAATGTAGTATTCTTTTTAAAAAATGTTTATTTCATTTTTTGTTGTTGTGGAGAATATGCACAGCAGAACATACACCAATTCAACAGTTTCTACATGGACAATTCAGTGACATTGATCACATTCTTCCAGTTGTGCAACCATTCTCACCCTCCTTTTCTGAGTTGTTCCTCCCCCATTAACATAAACTCACCGACCTCTAAGGTTCCTATCTAATCTTCTGAGTTGCTGTTGTCAGTTTGATCATATATAAATGGTTCTTAAAAGAGCACAATGCTCAAGGCAGACATTCTTTACTAGCTAAGCTAAACTATCATTTGGTTTTAAGAAGACTGCAGGGAATATTTTTGATTTAAGATTTCAATATCATCTCAGGGCAATAGTTTTGAGGGTTCATCCAGCTTCCAAAGATCCAGAAAATCTGGATTCCATGAGAATTTAAAATTCTGTTCTGCATTTCCCCCCTATTGATCAGGATTCTTCTATAGAATCTTTGATTAAAATATTCAGTGTTAGTAGCCAGGCATCATCCAGTTCTTCTGGTTTCATGGCAAAGGAATCAGTTGTTCATGAAGGCAATTAGCCACACATTCCATATCCTCTTCCTATTCCTGACTCTACTTCTGCCTCTGTTGCTCCAGGTGAATAGAGACCAATTGCTGTGCCTTGGATGCCCACTTGCAAGCTTTTAAGACTGCAGGCACTCACAGCAAACTAGGAGATAGAAAAGAAGCACTAAATGTGTTATTAGGCCAATTTACTGGGATGTCACCTGAAACCATGATCCTAAACCTCCAAACCAAGACAGCAGATCCCATGAGGTGCCTATCTGCTTGTATATAAGCAGCCTCAGCAGCTGCTCTTTCATTGTTGTTGTTGTTGTTCTAAATATATCAATCACACAACCTTTGCCAATTCAGCTTTTTACAGGTGTACAACTTACTGTCATCATTACATTAACTGGCTGTGCAAATCTTACCCTTAATCAATGTGATTTTTCCATCACTGTAAACCAGAACTCAGTGCTCCATAAGCAATAACCCTCCTTTTCCCTCTTCCTCCCACCCACATTTTGTGCATATATTCATCTGTTGATGGGCAGTTAGGTCTACCTTTTGGCTATTGTGAATAGTGCTGCAATAAACATTGGTATACAAGTATTTGTTTGAGTCTCCGCTTTCAAGTCTTTTGGGTATAAACCTAGAAATGGAATTACTGGGTCATATGGTAGTTCTAGTTTTAGTTTTTTGTGGAACTGCCACACTGTTTTCCACACTGTACCATTTTGCATTCCCACCAGCAATGGATAAGGGTTCCAATTTGCCTACATCCTCACCAACATTTGTTATTTTCTGCTTTTTTGTTTTTTAATCTTATCTATCCTAATGGGAGTGAAATGGAATCTCATTGTGGTTTTGATTTGCATCTCTCTGATGGCTAATGACGCAGAGTTTCTTTTCACATGGTTGGTGGCCATCTGAATATTCTCTTTGGTGAAATGTCTACTCAAGTCCTCTGCCCATTTTTGATTGGGTTATTTGTCTTTTTGTTGTTATGTTGTCAAAATTTTACATGTATTTTGGTTATTAGATTCTTATCAAATATGTAGTTTCTGAAGATATTCTTCCAGTTGGTAGCTTGTCTTTTCATGTTTTTGGTAAAGTTTTTTGATGAACAAAAGTTTTTAATTTTTATGAGGTCTCATTTATTTATTTTGTCTTCTGCTGTTTGTGCTTTTGTCATTATATTAGATAATCTATTGTTAAAAGCTAAGCCCAACAGCGTTGCCCCTGCATTTTCTTCTAAGAATTTTATGGTTTTAGTTTGCAAGTTTAGGTCTTTAATCTATTTTGAATTTGTTTTCGTGCATGGTTTATGAGTCCTGTTTCATTTTTCTGCATGTGGAGACTCTTCTTTCCCCATTGAATGGACTTAGAACCCTTGTTAAACATCAGTGTGTGTATTATCCTTTTTATATTTGTTGCATTTAATTTGATAATATTTTATTAAGGATTTTACATTTATGTCATAAAGGTTATTGGTCTATAGTTTTCTCTTTTTTTGTAATTTCTTTGTTGTTTTTTGTATCAGGGTAATGCTATCCTCATAAAATGAGTTGTAAAGTATTACTCTTCTTCCATTTTCTGGGAAAGTTTGTGTAGAACTGGTATTATTTCTTCCTTAAATATTTAGTAGATTTCACAGTGAAGTCATCTGGGCCCAGTATTTTCTTTGTGGGAAGATTTTTAACAACAAATTTATTTAGTAGATATAGGGTTATTTAGGCCTTCTATTTCCTCTTGAATAAACTTTGGTAATTTGTGTCTTTCAAGGAATTTATCCATTTCATCTGAGTTGTCAAATTTATAGGCAAAATATTATTTATAATATTCCCTTATGATCCTTTTAATCTTTATTCTACAGGAATATCTCCTAATACTGGTCATTTGTGTCTTCTCTCTTTTTTTCCCTGATGAATGTGGCTAGAGGTTTGTCAATTTTATTGATTTTCTCAAAGAATCAGCTTTTGATTTCATTGATTTTTCTCTATTGCTTCGCTATTTTCTATTTCATTGATCTCTGCTCTTATCTTTGTTATTTCCTCTCTTCTGCATACTTTTGTTTTAATTGGCCCTTCTCTTTCTAGTTTCTGGAGGTGGAAGCTAAGGTCACTGATTTGAGACCTTTCTTCTTTTCTAATATAGGTGTTTAGTGCTATAAATTTCCCTTTGAGTACCGCTTGCTTTAGCTTCATCTTATAAATGTTGATACGTTGTTTTCATCTTCATGCAATTAAAAATATTTTCTAATTTCCCCTTTGCTTTCTTCTTTGACCCATAAGTTATATAGAGTATGTCATTTAGTTTCCAAGTATTTGGAGATTTTCCGGAGTTCTTTCTATTACTTGTTTGTATGCCTTGATTTCTTCTACATTTGTTGAGACTTGCTTTATAACCCAGAATATGGTTAGATATATAATATACCTGCTAGTAGAAAATGCAGCTGTTATCATGCTATTGAAAGGACTCAGGTCTGAAGAATAATATGTTACTCATCTAAATCAGTAGGTTGAAGTTTGGATTTTACACATCAGTCTGATGAGCTTAGTAAATGTGTGTTTCCTCCTGAGAGAGCAAGCTTCCTTTTGGTGTTCTCTACACACAGTGGCAAAGCTCTTTGTTGAAAACTGACTATTGCAATCTTCCAGGTATTTTCAAGTATCCGTATGTTTGCCTTCATAGATTTGTTTTAGTGTTAGAACATGAATGGAGATCCTAGGTTTCTGAACAAATTGGCCTTTCTTGGATTCTTTTTCTCCTCTCAGAATTAAAAATTAAGTAAACCTAACTTACTACATTTATTCACTACTGCACTTGGGGGGTAGTGTGGTTGGTATTGCTCAATGTCACTGAATTTAATGGCAAAAGCTGCCAATAAATGTGCAGAATCTGAGCCTCCTTGGAATCAGCCCCAAAGTTCTGTTCATAAATGTATCAAATTGAACATTTTTAGAGACATTAGATGGTGTGCAAATACAGTGTTGACCCTGAATATTTTTGAATATGCTGTTAGGGATCATAATTACAATATCTGAACAAAACTTATTGGCCTGTTAAAAGTTGTCACCAGTATCAAAAAGTAAAAGCAAAACAAAAAAAAAATTTATATTTTTTAAAAATGCCTTCTGCTTCCCCCCAAAGCAGAAAGGCATGGCTGGGGAAAAAAGTCTCATCCTTCCATGCTGTCCACAAAGTCAGTCTCTCTTTGCTTTGGCCAGTCCTTCCCTGACTTCGGGATGCTAGTGCTCAACTGTGGTAAAGTGACAACAGGACCAGCTTAAGCCACCGGGCTCTTGTGAAACTCTTTTCTCACACAAGACCATTTGGGAATTTCAAACCCGAATTTCAGTATCTTCTTAATGTGTGCATGTAGGACCCACATGCCCCATACTAGGCAAGGGGCCTTTTAATTCCAAACCCTACAGTTACATAGAAAACTAAATGTTGTAGCACCAGGCCAATGGAACCAATTCTCCCAATCATCAATTTTTCAGGGAATTTTGTTCTAAATTAACCACAAGTCTGATGCACAAGTCTAAATTAAATGTTCCAATTTATAACATCTCAGTGATAGCTCAGCCCCTTTCATCTGGTGTTTTTCAGTTAAACATTCTTGGCACACCAAGGTAAGTTTTATAAATAAGAGAAAGAGAAGTATTACAAAGCAGGGAATTGAAAGAAACATCCTTTATTTTTGCCACTAAGGCTATGAAAAGGCAAGCTGCCAGTCTGCTTAGGAGAGAAATTCTTCCTTGATTTCCTCAATGGCTTTTAAAAATGTAATCTTTAGACTTGTTAGTAAGCTTCTTCACTTTGCCAGTGTACATATTATTCAAAGTGAAAGGAAGAATTGAAGGAATGATATTTATAATTCAAGGAAATTGTTTTGTGAGAAGTAATGAAGTTAGGAACCACACCCACACAAATGGGACACCTCAGAGTCTGTCTAAAGTCCCTGGGTGGTGAAAACAGCTAATGTGCTTGGCTGCTAACCGAAAAGTTTGTGGTTCAAACCCACCCGGAGGTGCCTTGGAAGAAGGGCCCAGCGATCTGCTTCCTAAAGGTCATAGCCTTGAAAACCCTATGGCGCACAGTTCTACTCTGCACACATGGGGGCACCATGAGTTGGAACCAATTTGACAGCAACCGGTTTTATTTTGTTTTTTCTTTTTCCTGCTTCATCTACAAATGACTCAAGGGGGAAACACAGCATTAAGAACGTTGCATGGGGTGGGGGGAATTACCTAGTGCTGTCATAACAGGAATACCACAAGTCAGTGGCTTTAAAGAATAGAAATTTATTCTCCCACAGTCTAAAAGCTAAAAGTCCAAATCAAGGTCTCAGCCATGTTGATTCCTTATCTTATGTGAGCCTGTCTCCTAGTTTGTGGTGTCTGCTGGTGATCTTTGGTGTTCCTTGATTTCCTTGGCATCTGTCTGCCCCCTCTGTGTGTCTATTCTGCTCTTTTTCTAACTCAAAAGCGATTAGGTTTAGGACTTACCCTACTCTGATTTCACCTCATTAACATACCAAATGAAACCCCCTATTTCCAAACAGGGTCATCTTTACAGGTAAGGGTTAGGATTTCAACACATATTTTTGGAGGACAAAATTCAGTCAATAACAGGAAGAAAGAAGACATAAATGCTTGTCCTAGCTTAGTCACTAACTTGTTGGGTAAATTCAAGTTAAGCCACTAGGTCTTTCTAACGCTGGATGTCCTCATCTTTAAAATTAGAAGGTTGGATTAATAGACCTCCAAGCTTCCTGTGGACTCGTCCTCCCATCAGCTTCCTTGTCTTCATGGATCTCTGCCCTCATTGTTCTCCTACCTCTCTGGAATCTCCTTCTCTAACAAAGGTGCATATTGTCACATAAATGTAGGAGTCTCTCTAGTAAACTCTCCTTGACTCCCTTTTCCCCTAATCCTTCCTGGCAATTTCTGTCATAATCTTTGAGGTGGATGCTATGGCACATCATGCAGATCCTCACTTTGGGACTGAGGCTTTCCTTCTTCCCAGCTGCTGGGAATGTTGGAGGCTGACAACTCTCAGCTAAGTCCTCTCTGGGAACTGCCATCAGCCATACACAGCCACCTCACCAAGGTCACATCTCTGTCCTGGGGGGCATCCCATATCCAACGACTGATCAACGCAGGGATGACAAGGATCAGCCTTCGTGGCTTAAGATGAGGGACTTTTCCTGCTCTAGAACTCCCCTCATTTTTGTTGTGACTTCACTGAAGTTCATCTCCTTTTTCTGCCCAGTTCTTCAGGTGTTGATCCTGAGAGCACGCCTCAGTAAATCTGCACACAAATCTCCGTCTCAGAGTCTGTTTCCTGCAGAACCTGACCTAAGGCAGTTGAGGCCAAGAGTGGTTCGAGGAAGCTGACTTTAAATTGGGATTTGGGGACCAGATCATCTGTTCGCAGCGGGCAATGAGGATGCCATTTCTGGTGGTAGGCAGAGCACTGCAAGCTCCTGGCATACAGTGCAGCTGTTAGAACTTCCACCAGTGGTGAGCATGGGTAGGTACTAGCGGAGGAGAGGCACCAGCGGGTTCGCTATCTAAGATTTATGAGAGAGTGGGGTAAAGTACTAACCATAAGGACAGTGGAACCAAATGACTCTCTTTCTCTCTCTTTTTTTAAAATTTTACTGTGTTTTAGGTTAAAGTTTATAGCGCAAATTAGTTTTTCATTCAAAAATTTATACACACATTGTTTTGTGACATTGGTTGCAATCCCCACAATGTGTCAGCACTCTCCTGCTTTCCACCCTGGGTTCTCTGTGTCCATTCGTCCAGTTTTCCTGTCCATTCTGCCTTGTCATCATTGCTTTTGGGCAGGTGTTGCCCATTCAGTCTCATATACTTGACTGAACTATGAACACTTTCCTCACATGTGTTATTGTTTGTTTTATAGACCTCAGATGGCTCTTGCTGAATGTCATTGATACATTGAAAGAAGACATCAAAAGACCAAGGGTGATTAATCACCAACTGAAGGCCCAGTGTGAAAAACAGACATAGACAGAGACTCTCACCTCCTGCAGTTAGAGGGCAGAAAAAGCTTAAGACATGGTCCTGGACTTAAGTATAAGAGTAGCAAAAGTCCAGAGAAGTTTGAATTCTCAGCCTTGGCCAGTCTACCAAGGTCAGCGCCCTGAGTAGAAAGAAAGGATGGTAGCAGCTGGAACCAGAGATGGAAACCAAGGTAGAAGATGGCAGGGCTACCCTATCAACCCTGGACTGACTAGCTCTGGCAGTTACATAAGAGAGAAATAAGGTTTATTGTGTAAGCCATTGAATTCAAGGTATCTATGGTGGTGCAGTGGTTAAGAGCTCGGCTGCTAACCAAAAGATCAGCAGTTCGAATCTACCAGCTCCTCCTTGGAAACCCTGTAGGGCAGTTCTACTCTGTTCTATAGGGTTGCTATGAGTTGGAATCGACTCGACGGCAACAGGTTTGCTTTTGGTTTTGGTTTTTGTTAAGGCAGCTTATCCTGTACCTCAGTACTTTGGATGGTGCCAGAATCCATTTTTCTAACCCTGACTTCTTTAAAAAAAACTAGCTCCTGTTTCACATTCCCAGTTTTGAGACTCAGCACGTCCATATCATAATTTATCCTAATGCTTCCCCAACCATGTCCCTCTTTTGTTCATTATTGCTAGTAATACCACAGTTCTCCTACTTTACAGGCTTAAAAACTAAGTGTCATTTGTAACTCTTCTTTTTCTGTTTTTCTCTCATCACATAGCTAATCATCTGGAAGTCTATTCTAGATACTCTTTTTCAAATACAAAATTCTCCATTTAGGCCCTGACACCTGATTTCCCTTGTGTCTTCTCTCTGCCCTCTGGTGTGGTTTAGTTAACCCACTCTTCATCTTTTCATGACTGAGCCGTAGATCTGCCTTCTGAGTTTTGGGTTAAAACTGCTAGCCACCACCCATCTCCTCTTATGTTGTTGTTGGGTGCCATCGACTCGGTTTTCCAGTCATAGTGACCCCATGTAACACAGAACTACCCTATAGGATTTTCTTGTCTATAACCTTTACCACCACTCATCTGTCAGTTTTTTCAACAACATAAATGGCATCTATACACTTGGATCTCACCAGATGGAATACACAGGAATCAAATCGACTACATCTGTGGAAAGAGATGATGGCAAAGTTCAATATCATCAGTCAGAACAAGGCCAGGGGTTGATTGTGGAACAGACCATCAATTGCTCATATGCAGCTCAAATTGAAGCTGAAGAACATTAAAACAAGTCCACAAGAGCCAAAGTATGACCTTGAGTATATCCCACCTGGATGTAGAGACTATCTCAATAATAGATTTGATACATTGAACACTAATAACTAAAGACCAGAAGAGTTGTAGAATGATATCAAGAACATCATGTGTGAAGAAAACAAAAGGTCACTAAAAAGTCAGGAAAGAAAGAAAGGACCAAAATGGATGTCAGAAGAGACTCTGAAATTTGCTCTTGAACATTGAGTAGCTAAAGCAAAACAAAGAAATGATGAAATAAAAGACCTGAACAGAAGATTTCAAAGGACAGCTGGAGTAGACAAAGTATTCTAATGAAATGTGTGTGAAGACCTGGAGGTAGAAAACCAAAAGAGAAGAACACACCCAGCATTTCACAAGCTGAAAGAACTGAAGAAAAGAGTCAAGCCTTGAGTTGTGATATTGAAGGATTCTGTGAGGAGAATGGAAACCCTGGTGGCGTAGAGATTAAGAGCTATGACTGCTAACCAGAAAGTCGACAGTTCGAATCCACCAGCCGCTTCTTGGAAACGCTCTGGGGCAGTTCTATTCTGTCCTGGAGGGTCGCTATGAGTCAGAATTGACTTGATGGCAACGGGTTTGGTTTTTTTTTTGTTTTTTTTTTTTTTGTATGAGGCAAACATTAAAAGACACAGGAAGAATCAAAAGAAGATGGAAGGAATACACAGAGTCAGTGTATCAAAAAGAATTTGTCGACATTCACCCATTTCAGGAAGTAACATACGATCAAGAAACTATGGTACTAAAGGAAGAAGTCCAAGCTACACTTGAGGCATTGGCGAAAAACAAGACTCCGGGAACTGACAGAATACCAATTGAGATGTTTCAACAAACGGATGCAGTGCTGGAAGCGCTCACTCGTCTATGCCCAGAAATTTGGAAGACAGCTACCTGGCCAACTGACTGGAAGAGATCTATATTTGTGCCCATTCCAAACAAAGGTGGTCCAACAGAGTGCAGATATTATCAAACAATATCATTAATATCACACACAAGTAAAATTTTGCTGAAGATCATTCAAAAGTGGTTGCAGCAGTACATCAACAAGGAACTGCCAGAGTTTCAAGACGGATTCAGAAGAGGATGTAGAACAAGGGATGTCATTGTTGATGTTAGATGGATCTTGGCTGAAAGTAGAGAATACCAGAAAGATATTTACCTGTGTTTTATTGACTATGCAAAGGCATTCAACTATGTGGATCATAACAAATCATGGATAACATTGTGAAGAATGGGAATTCCAGAAAACTTAAATGTGCTCATGTAGAACTTGTACATAGACCAAGAGGCAGTCATTCAAACAGAACAAGGGGATACTGAGTGGTTTAAAAACAGAAAAAATGTACGTCAGGGTTGTATCATTTCACCACACTTATTCAATCTGTATGCTCAGCAGATAATCCGAGAAGCCAGACTATGTGAAGAATGTGACATCAGAATTAGAGGAAGACTCATTAAGAACCTACAATATGCAGGTGACACAACCTTGCTTGCTTACTGATGAAGATCAAAGACTACAACCTTCAGTATGGATTATACCTCAACATAAACAAAACAAAAATCCCCACAACTGGACCAATAAGCAACATCATGATAAACAAAGAAAATATTGAAGTGGTCAAGGATTTCATTTTACTTGGATCTACAGTCAATGCCCATGGAAGCAGCAGTCAAGAAGTCAAGCAATGTATTGCATTGGGCAAATCTGCTACAAAAGACCTCTTTAGAGTTTTGAAAAGCAAAGGTGTCGCTTTAAGCACTACGGTGTGCCTGACCCAAGCCATGATATTTTCAATCCCTTCATATGCATGTGAAAGCTGGACAATGAATAAGGAAGACTGAAGAAGAATTGATGCTTTTGAATTACGGTGTTGGCAAAGAATATTGAACATACCATGGACTGCCAGAAGAATGAACAAATCTGTCTTGGAAGAAATACAGTCAGAATGCTCCTTAGAAGCAAGGATAGCAAGACTTCGTCTCACTTACTTTGGACATGTTATCAGGAGGGACCAGTCCCTGGAGAAGGACATCATGCTTGGTAAAGTAGAGGGTCAGTGAAAAAAAGGAAGACCCTCAATGAGATGAATTGACGCCATGGCTGCAACAATGGGCTCAAACACAGAAATGATTACGAGGGTGGCACAGGACCAGGCAGTATTTCCTCCTGTTGTACACAGAGTTGCTATGAGTTGGAACCGAACAAAACAACAACAATCTTTGTGAGAGCAGATCTCCATGTCTTTCTCCTGAGAAGCGACTGAGGGGGTTAGAACTGCCAGCTTTTGGTTAGTGGCCTAGAGCTTAAGCATCATGCCATCGCTTCATATGGTTCCTGTTCACACACAGACCTGTAAGAAATGGTTTTTATTGGTGGTCCAGCCCCTTCCTCAATACCCTGGAGTTGAACCGTGCATCTCCGTCACCGGGCATCGCCCTGTATTTTCTTTGCTTTCCTTTCTATCACATCTCTCTCAGGAGCTCGAGACTCTTCACCGGCTGTTTCTAGTGCTCTTTACCTCTGCACACCTCTCCTGCCTCTTGGCCAACCTGCACTTTTCCTAAGTCGTTTCCTAACTGCCATAATTCACACGTCTCCCGGGGACTAGAACGAAAGGCTAGCTCCTTCTCACGTACGATTTTTCTGGGATTTGTTTCCTTCCTTTACAAATTTAAAAATATACGGAACCCACATACTACAACATGGATGAATCTTGAAAACATTAGGCTGAGTGAAGTTGGTCAATTGCAAAAGGACAAATATTGTATGACTTTACCCATATAGAATGTCTAGAATAGGCAAGTGTCTAGTGACCAAAGTTTGTTAGTGGTTACCAGGGGTGCAAGGGAGGGGAAAGGGGGGGTGGTTATTGCTTAAGGGGTACTGAGTTTCTGCTTATGGTGATTCAAAATTGGGCAACAATATTGGTGATGTTTGCATAACATGATAAATGTAGTTGATGTCACTAAATTGAAAAATGTTGTGTTATATGTTTTTTATGATTTATATATATATATATACATATACATAAACAGACGTATATGTATATAGAGAGATCCTCGCGGTGATCTGGGGCCCAAGGATGCTACCTGGCAAATCTCTGAGTCATGCCCTCTGGATGCGTTTGCTCTTATCCTCTCCCCCTTTAAATTCTTGTCTAATGGTTAGTGCCTTACCACAAACAGCCTCTGGAGGTCTCCTCTGGATATACTGGTTGTCTTTAAAACAGTTCAGACAGATTTAATGAAGCAAGGGCCCTAAACATTCACATTCACAAAATGCAATACCATTTCACCATTAAAAAAGAACAAGGTAACCCAAAATGTATTGATATGGAACAATCACCAAGCTCTATTGTTAAGTGAAGAAAGTAAGGAACAACGTAGTGTCTGTAATATTTGTATTAAAAAAAAAAAAAGACTACCTACATACATAAATATTTATGTGTGCACGCACTATCTTGAGAAGGATACTCAAAAATGAATGAGTTGCTGCCTCTGTGGAGGGAAATAGGGAGAGAGGACAAGGTGGCAGAGAAGCTGGCTTCTTGCTGTACACCCGTTTGAACCTTTTGAATTGTGTACTGTGAGCAAAGGACTGTCACGCAGAGGCACAAACGGGCACCATTCACACACTAATCTACACGGACAGCACCCATGGGGTCGTGCTGTGCTAGGCTTGTATATATTAGTCCAGGTATGCATGTTTTACCTACTTAAAGAAAAATGTTTAAGAAAATATACATACCCTTGCTCTGTAGTTTAGACATAGCAGCTATTCTCTGAAAACATTCCAGTTAAAATACCCTAGGATTACACAGAGCTTGACGTCTGGATTGTTAGATCTGGGTTGTTGTTGTTAGGTGCCATCAAGTCGATTTTGTTTTATAGTGACCCCATGCGACTGAGTGAACTGCGCTATGGGGTTTTCTTGGTTGTGATCTTTGTGGTAGTAGGTCACCAGGTCTTTCTCCCATGGAGCCGCTGGGTGGGTTTGAACTGCTGACCTTTCAGTTAGCAGCCGATCACTTAACTGTCGTGCCACAGGGCTCCTCATTTCTCTGTTATCAGCCATCATTTTAAAATGAGCCTTTATTTTATGCCCACTCTTTTCAGGAACTTCTTTTAGGGCTGAAATGACCAGGCAGCTTTGTCCTCCTCTGGATTCCAAGGTGAGACTGGAGAAGAGGCCACCGCAAACAGCCTTTGGAGGGCTAAAACCAGCCAAGCGTTTAACTTTCTTCCAGGAACCGTCAGCGATCACTTACTCATATGGATGGAGAACCTAAGAAATGTTTTTTAACTCGACCTGGCATATTCCGCTGCTATGAATTCCCCACATTAGCCTAAAGAAAACACAAAAATGTATGTCAGCCTTATTTCTCCTGTCCAAAAAAATGGTCACAAACTAAAGACCCATTTAACCAGTCTAAACCTGGTTAAATCTAGTATGGTTCATCTAGGCAATGGAATTCTGTGCGGCCAGACGCTAGAGGAATAATGATTAGGGGGAAACAACTACCTTATGTTGATAAATCTAAGTCACACAACAGTTGTTCTTGTTGACATTTACCATCTAGTCCGCTCTGACTCAGGGCGACCCCACGTGTAACAGAAAGACATGTTGTCTGGTCCCGAGCCATCTTCACGGTCACTGCTGTGCTCGAGTTCACTGTTGCAGCCACTGTGCACTATATCAGACAGTATTCTGTTGTGACCCATTGGGTTTTTAGTAGCTGACTTTTGGAAGGACATTACCAGGCCTTTCTTCCAAGCCTGTCTTAGTCTGGAAGCTTTACTGAAACCTGTCCACCATGGGTGACCCAGCTGGTATTTGAAATACTGGTGGCATAGCTTCCAGCATCACAGCAACACCCAAGCCACCACAGTGTGCCAAACTGACAGACAGGTGATGGCACAAAACAGAACAGTAGGTGAGGCATTATCCCTATTTTTTTTTTTTAAGTGTATAACTGGATCTGGAAAGATATCCACCAGTATGTTAATACCGCTTACCTTTAGGAGTTGGGCTTATTATAGATTATTTTTATTTCCCTCTTTGTGCTTGCCTATGTTTTTCATCGTTTTACTTGGATTCACAATCAATGCCCATGGAAGCAGCAGTCAAGAAATCAAATGACGTATCGTACTGGGCAAATCTGCTGCAAAAGACCTCTTTAAAGTTTTGAAAAGCAAAGATGTCACTTAAAGACTAAGGTGCGCCTGACTCAAACCATGGTGTTTTCAATCGCCTCAGATGCATGCAAAAGCTGGACAATGAATAAGGAAGACCGAAGAAGATATGATGCCTTTGAACTATGGTGTTGGCAAAGAATATTGAATATACCACGGACTGCCAGAAGAACAAATAAATCTGCCGTAGAAGAAGTACAGCCAGAATGCTCCTTAGAAGCAAGGATGGTGGGACTTTGTGTCACGTAGTTTGAACATGTTATCAGGAGGGACCAGTCCCTGGAGAGGGACATCATGCTTGGTAAAGTAGAGGGTCAGTGAAAAAGAGGAAGACCTTTGACATGATGCATTGACACAGTGGCTCCAACAATGGGCTCAAACATAGCAACGATTGTGAGGATGGCGCAGGACTGGGCAGTGTTTTGTTCTGTTGTTCATTGGGTCACTATGAGTCGGAACTGACTCAACGGCACCTAACAACAACAACAGCATGAGCGCCTCAATTGGCTTATTCTTCTCCCATAATACTCTGAGTCACATAGACAAATTGAACGGAGGCATCAATCCTGGGCTGCACAGAGGATTCTTCCAATTTAATCGTGTAGCAGGAAGAGGTGGGTGGCAGATGTTAAGAAAGGATCAAATAGCTTAAATGGCTTTGATAACTTTGTTACAAGTTTTCCTTCCAGAAAGAGTTATTTAATGATTTTCCAGCTAAATGAGCTATTTTACACTTGTAGAATGACAAACTTCACTATTCACCAGGACCGTAAGCTTTTTTGACATTCGTAAAGGCTTTTAAGTCTAAAATATACGCTGCTTAGGAACTTCAGTCTAGGCTAGAGAATGATAGCTCTCCCCTAAATAATATATAGGTATCTTTTAAAATTAGGAGCCCTGGTGGTGCAGTGGTTAAGAGTTCAGCTACTGACCAAAAGGTCAGCAGTTCGAATCCACCAGCTGCTCCTTGGAAATCCTTTGGGGCAGTTCTACTCTGTCCTATAGGGTCACTATGAGTAGGAATTGACTCAGTGGCAATGGGTTTGGTTTTGGTTTTTCGAAGTCTAAAATATATGCTATTTAGGAACTTTAGTCTAGACTAGAGAATAACAGCTCTCCCCTAAATAAATACATAGGTACTTTTAAAATTAGCCTTGGAAGAGATGAAATTTAAAAAATAGAAGCTATGGGTCAGAATCACGTTTTATAACTCAGTACATTCCTTACAAAACATTTATGAATTCGATTGAGGATTATTTTAGCCACATTTATTCATAGCATAAACACAGGTTACTCATTTAAAATGTTCCTAATGAAAAAGCAAGTCCTAAGAAGACCAGAAGGAGCCCTGGTGGCGCAGTGGTTAAAGCGCCCGGCTGCTAACCGAGAGGTCAGCAGTTTGAACCCACAAGCAGCTCCGAGGGAGAAAGATGTGGCAGCCTGCTTCTGTAAAGATTTACA
This sequence comes from Dugong dugon, assembly GCA_030035585.1. NCBI lineage: Eukaryota > Metazoa > Chordata > Mammalia > Sirenia > Dugongidae > Dugong > Dugong dugon. The sequence goes on along the minus strand of CM057480.1, from coordinate 75,534,550 downwards.
ACCCTGTAAACCTGTGGGTCAGGTCTAGTCTGTCCTATTGGGTTGCTATGAGTCAGAATCGACTCAAGGCCAGCGGGTTTGGTTTGGGTTTTGGGTTTTGGTAAGAAGACCAGCAGGTGACATAAAAAATTTATTTAATCAAAATTGTCAAGATACGTTGTAAGACATACCTTCCTGGACCCTTTCTTTATGGAAAAGAAATCTCTTGAATATTTAGACCAAAATTCCCAATTGAAGCATTACTAAAGAAGAATTAACTTCATTATAAATACAAAAACTAAAATTGCAGGACAGATTGATCTCATAGATATCAGCCTGAAGCTAGATTGTACACTGCTCTCAAATTGTGTGCCCAGACCTATCATTGAACTGAAACACAAAACACAACGTGTAAGGAGAGGCAGCTAATCCAGACGCTCCACCCAGCACACCCACAAGCATCTCTGAAGCGCGAGGAGCGTGCTGACATCAGCAACTAATAATGTCTTCAAAAGCTATGTGGGTGTGTACCTGCTGCAGTCAATTCCTCTGCAAGCACCAGGAGAAACCCCTCGCCCCAGACACAACTGGAATGTTCATCTCAGCATTCAGTATTTCCTGGAGACTAATAAGGCTCCAAGACAGTCACTCACCAAGTATCCATCGACTGCCTTGGATCAGAAATAGGCTGTTTTCCCCATTTGCCAAATCACCTGCTTTCACACCTGCTCCCATGAACAGGGCTCCCTTCAGTAGCGGCGTCCATGTCTGAGAGGAATCAGTTTTGTAGTGGAGTTGGTCTTGGATTCCACTGGAAGAGGGGAGTTTTGTCAAGGGCGGTCTTGTGGGTGCTTGGTTATTCATAGCATATGCTGCAGAGGCAGAATCTGTGAAGCCCAACATTTCACCCTGGACCTCAGAAGCATGGGTTCCCCACCAGGGACCCTGAGCAGGAGGGCCAGGAGCCACAGACTTACCACCATGGGTTAGAGTCCGGGTTTGTGTGAAGCCCAGCACCACTATTAACAATGCTTTCTCTACACGTGGAGTTTACGAGGGATTGTCTATTTTATTCTCACTGTTATATCTCTGTGCTGCATTGGTGGTTCAGGGGTAGAATTCTCCCCTTCCATCCTGGAGACTCAGGTTCAATTCCTGGCCAATTCACCTCATATGCAGCCATCACCCATCTGCCAGTGACAGCTTGCATGTTACTATACACTGAACAGATTTCAACAGAGCTTCCAGACTAAGGGAGACTAGGAAGAAAGGTCTGGTGATCTATTTCCAAAAATCAGCCAGTGACAACCCTACGGATCACAACAGTCTGACCCCCCACCAATCACAGGGATGGTGCAGGACCAGGCATTGTTTTATCCCATTGTGCATGGGGTCACCCCTGAGTCGGGGGACAGCTCGTCAGCAGCTAACAACAACCCACCCATTGCTGTCAAGTGGGTTCCAATTCATAGTGATCCTGTAGGACAGAGTAGACCTGCCCCCACCGAGTTTCCAAGGCTATAATCTTTATGGAAGCAGACTGCCACATCTTTCTACCATGCAGCGGCTGGTCTTTTCTCCTGAAGAGCGGCTGGTGCGTTCGAACCACTAGCAACGGAGCGCTTAACCACTGCACCACCAGGCGCCTTACAACAACATCACCATATCTCTAGTGCCTAGTTCAGGGTTTTATACATAGTAGGTGGTGAATAAATACCTGTTTAATGAAATATGGATACTTTTTTGTAATGTTTGAATTTTTTTTGAAATGAGTGTGTTACTTTCAAAAGTATAAAGAAAATAAAGATTTTCTGGTATTGTCATATTCACAAAGGTAAAAAACCACTCTTCAGAGAATCTTTCACTAGAAAACCTGATTATTGTTTTCTTCCATAGTCTGTCTTTGAATGAACTTAATTTTTGAGTAAAAATATAACTCAGTATGTACGAGCCTGACAAAACCCACCTCAGACAGTGCCTAAATCAGATAAGGACCCAATTATATAAATCACCAATGACTCATTTCAGACACTTCACAGGTGTCTCCACTACCTGTTTCGGGAACAAAGCTCCATGATCACGGCACTCTGCTCTCCTGGGAGCTCCTTCCACACAACCGCATTTTAGAGCCTCGTCTCTCCTGGAGTTGGTCTCTACCCCACATTGGTCAGAAAACAGTACTGAAAGTCAGCAGTTTTTTCTCAGGCGAGACACACGCTGTGCTGCTCTGCATTCGCAAGAAGTCATCTGCTTGCATATCAGCGGAGCCAAACAGCAATTGTAAGACAATTGGGGTGGAGGGATGTAGAACAAAGTTTTCTTTAAAATCACGTCCTAAGTAAAGGTTGGAATCCAGGACCATCCCACAAAAGCTGGATTCATACATGACATAGTTGAAACCATTCGGGCTGAGGTACATAGAAGTAGCAATTGCTCAGTGTTTACTTGTTGAATGAATGAACACTGTCAGCACCTCTTCACAACAAAAATTTATAGGCTGAGACCCAGCCTCACTCTGCATCTCCCCAGGGAGGTACCTTCTCTGCTAGCACCTGGCACCTGTAGGCACTCACCATGTGAGTGTTGGTAACTCAGGAGATGCCTGTGTTGGTGTCTTAGGCAAAGATCCTTTGGTTGAAAGTAATTGAAGCCTCCTTGAGGGGACTTATTTTAAGGGCACCAGTCTACTGGGGTTCACACCTTTGGGTGGAGGCAGTTCTCAAAAGAGGAAGGGTGTGGGATGGAAACCTAAGAGGTGTCTGTTATATTTGGTGTTTAGAGCTTTAGACCATTTTTAGTTTAGACTTGAGTGTAAGAAATTGAAGTTCATGAAAGTCACCTAAATTACAAAGGATTTATCATAAGGAGAAGGACCCCTGGTGGCACAACAGTTAAGCACTCGGCTGCTAAGTGCTTAACTTAGGTTGGCAGTTTGAACCCACCCAGCAGCTCCACAGGAGAAAAGACCTGGTATTCTGCTTCCATAAAGATTGTGTTGTTGTTAGGTGCTGTCAAGTCAGTTCCAACTCATAGCGACCCTATGTACAACAGAATGAAACACTGCCCGGTCCTGCGCCATCCTCACAATTGTTGCTATGCTTGAGCCCATTGTTGCAGCCCTGTGTCAATTCATCTCATTGAGGGTCTTCCTCTTTTTTGCTGACCGTCTGCTTTACCAAACATGATGTCTTTCTCCATGGATTGATCTCTCCTCATAACATGTCCAAAGAATGTGAGACATAGTCTCGCCATCCTTGCTTCTAAGGAGCACTCTGGTTGTTCTTCCTCCAAGACAGATTTGTTCGTTCTTTTGGCAATCCACGGTATATTCAATATTCTTTGACAACACCACAATTCAAAGGCGTAAATTCTTCTGTTTTCCTTATTCATTGTCCAGCTTTTGCATGCATATGAGGCAACTGAAAACACCATGGCTTGGGTCAGGCGCGCCTTAGTCTTCAAGGTGACATCTTTGCTTTTCAACACTTTAAAGAGGTCTTTTGCAGCAGATTTGCCCAATGCAGTGCGTCTTTTGGTTTCTTGACTGCTGCTTCCATGAGTATTGATTGTGGATCCAAGTAAGAGGAAATCCTGATGATTTCAATATTTTCTCCATTTACCATGGTGTTGCTTATTGGTCCAGTTGTGAGCATTTCTGTTTTCTTTATGTTGAGGTGTAATCCATACTGAAGGCTGTGGTCTTTGATTTCATCAGTAAGTGCTTCAAGTCCTCTTCACTTTCAACAAGGAAAGTTGTGTCATCTGCATAATGCAGGTTGTTATTAAGTCCCTCCAATCCAGTCCAGCTTCTCAGGTTATTTGCTCAGCATACAGATTGAATAGGTATTAGTGAAAGGATACAACCCTGACGCATACCTTTCCTGACTTTGAACCACACAGTACTCCCTTGTTCTGTTTGAACGACTGCATCTTGATCTATGTACAGGTTCCTTATGAACACAATTAAGCATTCTGGAATTCCCATTCTTCACAATGTTATCCATAATTTATTATGATCCACACAGTCGAATGCCTTAGCATAGTCAATAAAACACAGGTAAACATCTTTCTGGTGTTCTCTGCTTTCAGCCGGGATCCATCCGACATCAGCAATGACATCTCTGACTCCACATCCTCTTCTGAATCCGGCTTGAATTTCTGGCAGTTCCCTATTGATGTACTGCTGCTGGCACTTTTGAATGATCTTCAGCAACATTTTACTTGTGTGTGATATTAATGATATTGTTCAATAATTTCCACATTCGGTTGGATCGCCTTTCGTGGGAAAGGGCATAATACAGATCTCTTCCAGTCCGTTGGCCAGGTAGCTGTCTTCCACATTTCTTGGCATAGGCAAGTGAGCACTTCCAGTGCTGCATCCGTTTGTTGAAACATCTCAATTGGCATTCCATCAATTCCTGGAGCCTTGTTTTTTGCCAATGCCTTCAGTGCAGCTTGAACTTCTTCCTTCATTGCCATCTGTTCCTGGTCATATGCTACCTCCTGAAATGGTTACAGGATTACAGCCTAGAAAACCCTGAGGGGCAGTTCTACTCTGTCACATCGGATTGCTGAGAGTCGAAATCGACTCAGTAGCACCCAACAACAACATCAACATAAGGAGTGACAACAAGACTTACTTTAATGCAAGAGGAGCAGTCACAGACGTAGGTTTTCTGTGGCTAGGGGTCAGGGAAGATTCTGGACTAGATCTGCTCAGGGACTCTCAACCACTGGGCTCTGTGGTCCTTCATGTTGATGAGCCTCTGTTAATAAGCCATGACCACACATGTGCTTTCTCCCTGCCCCCCTACACACACAAATGGCAGAATCTATTGCCCCAGGCACCAGGGCAGAGGTCATTGGTTAGCCTGAAGTGACAACCCACCCTTGGAGCACAGCTCTGCTCTGACACACATGGGGTTGTTGTGAGTCAGAGTTGACTCAGTGGCAACTGGTGGCAGTGCCATTGGGTGAAACCGGGTTAAGAGTACAGGAGAGCACTCTCTCCTTTCTCGTGGCTGCATGTGAATCTACAATTACCTCAAAATAAAAAGTTTAATAAAAAAAAAAAAAGCCTATGCACATTGAATGGATATGCCTTGACTTATTCTGAGTATTGCAAGCACCATTAAAACTCATACTTTCACCTTTATATGTGTGATTTTTACAGGGGTTTGCTGCCTTCTGAAGTGGGAATAGAAGCTCTTGCCCTGGTCCAGCTGTTCTCAATGAGTCCTTGGTATCCGCTGAATCTCCCACCAGGAAAGAGACAGGTGGTCAGAAGAAGACGAATGGATATGCCCCGTGTACAAGATGAGCTTAAAAATAGCCACATTGCATTTCCAGTCATTCAGCAAAAGACTTGGAATGGCTACTATTGCCAGACACTGTGCCAGGTGCTGAAGATATGGTGGTGAATAAATTAGGCAGCATCCCTGCCTTCATGGAGTTCATAATCTACTGAGGAGACAGGCATTAAACAAATAACTACACCAATAATTTTTTTGAAAAAACAGGTGCCATCGAGTCAATTCTGACTCATGGCACCCCCCATGTGTATCAGAGTAGAACTGTGCTCCACAGGGTTTTCAAAGTCTGGTTTGTTAGTAGCAGATCACCAGAGCCAAGAGCAAAAGCAATTCAGGACGAGGCAGTTACTCAATCCTTGTATTTAATTTGTCTTTACTCTGAAAGTTTATTTTAAGGGATATAATCTGTTGCTTTCCAAGGGGGAGAAAAGCGGAGATTCTTGTTAAGTGGCTCTAAAGCGTCGCTGTTCAACATAGGAAGCCACGAGCCACGTGTGGCTATTGAACACTTGAAGTGCAACTCGTTTGAATTGAGACGTGCTGTACGTGTAAAATACACTCTAGATTTCAAAGACTTGGTGCAGTGGTTAAGAACTCGGCTGCTAACCAAGAGGTCAGCAGTTCAAATCTGCCAGCCACTCCTTGGAAACCCTATGGGGCAGTTCTACTCTGTCCTATTAGGTAGCTATGAGTCGGAATCGACCTGACAGCCGTGGGTTTGGCTTGTTGTTTTGGTAGGATTGATAATGCTTTATATTGACGACATGTTAAAAACAATGTTTTTAAAATTGCATTAAATAAAATATAACATTAAAATTAATTTTACCTGTTTCTTCTTCACTTTTCTAATGTGGCTACCAGAAATTTGAAATTACATATGTGGCTTCTATTGTATTTCTTTTGGACAGTGCTGCTCTAAAGTGTTTACTTAGATATGAAAAAAAACTACTTGACTGTGAAGAGATTGGGTAGTTTGGGAAGGGAGGTGTAAAGACTTCAGTCCCAGGAGATCTTTAAACAGGGTAGTCAGCCAATCTCCTGTCTGGAATGACTAAGGAGTTTCATTTTCCTCGAGGCAGGGAAGAGAAGAAACCATAGAGGCTCCTACATCCCCTCCAAGGACAACGGAATCCACCTTTCACCAGATATTTGGAGGCTTACAAAATCACTAGAAGGGCAGGAGGAACAGGTTCTAGGTGGAGCTTCTAGGATGTCCCCAAAATCCAGAACCACGCTGCTGCCCCCACAGAAAGCTGCTGACTTTGAGCCACGTTGCCTGTGCACACCCTGTGCCAGCAATGGGGATGACTCCCTCCCCATTTTATGCAATTCTGAGCTCACAGGGAAGCAGCTGATGGGCAGAGTCCAAGTCAAACGCAGCACCTAGCTGATCGGGGCTCCAGGAAGCGCAGTTTTTAGTTTTCCAGATTTTGCAACTGAGCAAGGCGTGCCTGGAAGATGCTACAGCAGGTGCTGACTGGGCCCACGGACAGCACCCTCTACAAGGTGTGCCTGGAAGATGCTGCAGGGGAGGGGACTGGGCTGATGGACAGCACCCACCACAGCGTGGAGCATGCTTACAAAGACACCGATGTAAGAAAAAGACGTTGGCAGGTGCAGTGAGGCGGGAGCACAACGACTCGGCGAGGTAAAGGGAGGGATCGAGAATGAATTCCCTCCAAGGAGCCCTGGCTGGTAGCGCAATGTTTAAGTGCTCAGCTGCTAACCAAAATGTTGGCAGTTCAAACTACCCAGCACCTCTGTGGGAGAAAAACCTGGAGATCTGTTTCCGTAAAGATTTCAGCCAAGAAAACCCTATGGGGCAGTCCTACTCTGTGACATGGGGTCGCCATGAGTCGGAATCAATGACACCCAACAACAAATGGTTGTACGTCATGGTGAATGCTCAGTGACAAGGCCACTGAATTGTACACTTAAAAATGGTTAAAAAAAAAAAGGAATGAACCCCCCCCCCCAACACGAATGAACCTTGAAACACGCTGAGTGAAAGAAGACAGTCACAAAGGGCCACATATTGAATGATTCCATTTATATAAAATGGCCAGAACAGGCAAATCTATAGAGAGAGAAAGTAGATTACTGGTTGCCTGGGGCTGGAGAGTGATGCAGGGATTAGTGTGTGATGGCTTGGGGTCCAAGGTTTCTTTTTGGGGTGACGAAAATATTCTAAAACAGATTGTGGTGATGGGTGCTTAGCTCTGCAAATACACCAGAAGCCATTGGATTGTACCCCTTTAAATGGATGAATTATACGTCATGTGAATTATATCTCAGTAAAGCTTTTTTTTTTTAAATGAACTCCCAATTTTCTGAAATGAACAACCAAGTAGACAGAGGTAAAATTTATTGAAATAGAGGCTTCCACTTCTAGTTAAATAGCAGGCTGTGTATCCACACTGATCCTCCTGTTAAAAACAACTAAAATTGCTTAAATATCTAAACCATCTTCTTAAAAGCAGCTTTAAATATAGGAAAGAAAATATCAGGCTAAACTGTAAGCAAAGACAGAAACCAAAAGAGGTAAGTGGACCACTGAAACTGCCTTTGAGGAAATTTACCAAAGTTGGCAAACTGGGGCTTCACTTTTCATGGAAGACAAAGTCCAGGGTGCATCCTAAGTGAGGAGGAGTCTGACGGGAGATCCTGCCCCCATAAAGTCTGGATCGGAAGTAAACCCTCCCCCACCCTACCCCAGGTGGGCAGCAAGGAGAGTCACCGAGCAGAGCAGGGGAAACTGTCCCCCAGAGTAAAAACCACAGAGCACACCTAGTGTGATTTGCAGCCCAAATTTACATCACCTGGGTAGTCCTATACAGAGCATGCTACGAATTCAGTTTTAAGCGGTCTGTGAGTGACAGATGGCGGCAGAAGTGATTCTGCATCATTTCTGAGGCCAGATCACAAAGGCTTCCATCTGTTCCTCTTGGAATGCTCACCTTCAGGACGTCCCCTCTCAGAGCCCAGCTGCCGTGATGTGAAAAGTCCCAGCTGAGCCCAGCCCTGGAGACATTCCATCTAGGCTCCAGGTATGTGAATGAAGAGGCTTCTAGCTACCTGAAGCACTCTGGGTATTCAGATCTTCCCAGCTGAGGCCCCAGACGTCGTGGAGTAGAGGCAAGCCTTCCCCACTGCACCTGCCCACATAATAAGCAAAATAAAATGGTTATCGTTTTCTATCACTAAATTTGAGGTGGTTGGGGATGCAGCAGTTATAATCAGAACAGATTTTTATTACCTGGAAACAGAATGCTGTCGTAACAAAAGCCTAAACTCACGGCATAGGCTTTGGGACCAGGTGGTCTGCAGAAGCTGAACGAGCCTTTGAGATAATTGTTAGCAAAAGCCTGATAGGGCTCCAGGAGACTGGCAGGCAAGGCTTAAAGGAAAATGAGAACATTATTGGAAGCTGGGGGAAAACAGTCTTTTTTTTTTATTATTGTAGGAAATATATATAACATTTGCCAATTCAACCATTTTGACGCGTAAAATTCAATGATGTTAATTACATTCACCATGTTGTGCAGACAGCAGACATCACTATTACGCGTTTTCCAATTTTTCATCCCCCTTAACAGAAACTCAGTGCCCCAAAAGGGGCTCTTCCGATGTTGTGGTGGGAAGTTCGGCGATGCTGTTGACTGCAGTAACGTGGAAAAGAGCACATATACCTCATGAACTCAGTGATCTCGCTAAGGAGATTTCTGGGCCGTGTTGAAAGTGACAGCTGGTTTCTTTTCGCTGTTATGATAGGATCTAGAGAGAGATGAGCTTAAAAAAAAGAAGTAACAAGATCTGTAGGAACTTTAAAGGAGCCAGGACCTGCTGGGTTTGAAAAATAAAATTGTTTCTTGTTCCCAGCTGCTCCAGAGGGCAGAATATCCTCAAAATTAAAAATGATTTCAGGACAAAGATTAAATCTTACAGGGTGGGCCTGGAAGATCCCTTGTTAAGACTTCAGAAAGATCTAAGGTGGAGCCTCATAGAACCTTTTAGCCAGACAAAAGACCTTCTAGGGATCTTGAAAGTGTGCCTTCTATACCTTCTCTGTTAAAAACAAAAAAAAACACAGGTCCCCTGATGTTATTATGGGCATTGTTTCTCAGCAGCCTCATGAGGTTCGAGGTAGAGAAGGGCCTGTCCCAAGAGATTTGTGGGTGTGGCTTTTGTCTGATGGAGTGAACCTCAATAAAAATTCTAGAAAACCCCCAAAGCTGTAGAGCAGATCTTACTAGTAGAAACACTGCAGCTTAGACAGAAAGGGGCAGAGAGACACTAAAAAGAATAGCGGCCAGCTGCCATCGAGTCTGCTCTGACTAACGGCGACCCCACGTGTGTCAGAGTAGAACTGTGCTCCACAGGGTTTTCAGTGGCTGATTTTTGGAAGTAGATCACCAGGACTTTCTTCTGAGGTACCTCTGGGTGGACTGGAACTTCCAACCTTTTTGTTAGCAGCCAAGCACATGAACTGTTTGCACCACCTAGGGACTCCAAACGAAATAGAGATAGTGCAAAAATTAAGAGGCCTTTGAATCCCAAACTTCTATGGGTAGGAAGCAGGCTGAGAAAAGTTCTCAGCTGCAAACACAGGCTACTTTGAGTAGAAAAAGGAAGGATCACTCAGAGGGCAGAGCAGAGGGCCACAGAAAATCATTCCCAGGAGCAGTACTGGGCTCTAATCAGCAAAATGGCAATAAGCACCCAAATGGATTTCAGAACCACTGTGGACTAAGACTAGGAGTCCCTGGTGGTGCAAACGGTTGGGCACTTGACTACTAATCCAACGACTGGAGGTTTGAACCCACCTAGCGGTGCCTTGGAAGAAAGGCCTGGCAATCTGCTTCTGAAAGGTCACAGCCTTGAAAACCCTACGGAGCACAGTTCCACTCTGACACACACAGTCACCGTGAGCTGAAATCAGCTCATGGCAACTGGTTTGGTTTTTGGTTTATGGACCGAGACTGCTAGGTTCTTCACCTTCTTTCCTCCCTCTCCATTTGCAGGGGGTTGTCTACTGCAGTTGTCTGTCACCGTTGTATGTTGGGTGTGTGTGGGGTCAGGGAGTTTGTCTTTATAGTTCAGAGGTCTTGGATGGAGAGGAATTGTACTCAAGGAGCTGTACCAGAGGAACCCCACCTGAGACACCCAGCCACATCTAGACTTGATTTAAATGATGAGATCCTGGACTTGGAGCTGATGTTTTAATGGGATGAGACTTGGGCTGGGGGGTACCAGGAGGAGGAGTGAATTTTACACGTGGAAAGGATGTGAATTGTTGTGAGCAGAGGGCAAATTGTGGCAGAATGCATCTTCCAAAGAAACCTACGACAGTATCTCGCATCCCACAGGCTCGTCTGCAGTGTGGACTTGCCATCACTCCATCAAGAAGTGGAATCTACACTATCTAAGATACATCTACTGGTCCCATCCCATCTCAAGCACAGGACAATGAATACTACCAAAGACACAAGGAAAATATTAGTCCAAAGGACCAAGGGACCACGTGAACCACAGTCTCCACCGGCCTGAGTCCAGAAGAACTAGATGGTGCCCGGCTACCACCACCAACTGCTCTGACAGGGATCACAACAGAGGGTCCAAGACAGAGTGGGAGAAAAGTATAGAACAAAATTCAAATTCACACACACAAAAAAGACCAGATTTACCAGTCCAACCGAGACTGGAGGAACCCCCAAGACTATGGCCCCCAGACACCTTGCTAACTCAGAACTGAAGCCACTCCCAAAGTCCACCTTTCAGCCAAAGATTAGGCAGGCCTATAAAACAAACAGTAACACACGTGAGGAATGTGCTTCTTAGTTCAACCAAGTATATGAGACCGAATGGGCAACACCTGCCCAAATCAAAGACGAGAAGGCAGGGAGGGGCAGAAAAACTCGACAAATGGACGCAGGGAACCTGGGGTGGAAAGGGGCAGGGGGAGAGTGCTGACACATTGTGGACATTGCACAGTGTCACAAAACAACTTGCGTATAAATATTTTAATGAGAAACTAATTTGCACTGTCAACTTTCACCTAAAGCACAATAAAAGAAAAAAAAAAAAAAGCGGTGGAATCGGGGATGGCCTTATACCTGTCTTCTACCCAACAGAGTGAGGCAGAAGGGACACTACCTGACTTCCACATCGAGGTCAAAAAAGGCCACGCAGCTTGTACCTGGTTCTCCTGGAACGGTCACTCCCGGAAGCCAGCGCCATGAGAAGCCCAAGCCCCGTGGAGAAGCCGCATGTAGGTGCTCTGGTCCACAGTCCCAGCAGAGGCCAGGCTTTGCAGCACCCCGCTGAGGCCCCAGACATGAGTGATGAGGACCCCAGAGGATCCCAGTCTGCAGCCATTCAAGTCATCCCCAGCATTTGTGTCTACTCAGCTGAGGCCCCAGACATCTTGGAGAGGAGTTTGTGAGCATAATAAAATGGTGATTTTACACCGCTGAATTTGCAGTAGTTTGATATACAGCAATAGGAAGCACGATGCATTCAAAGACCCGAAAGAAGGTGGTGTGTCAGATAAAGGTGAGCTACTACTGTATACAGTCTCCACCCACCTGTCAGTATGCCGCACTGTGGGGGCTTGCATGTTATGATGCTGGGAGCTACACCACCAGTATTACAAATACCAGCAGGGTCAGCCCTGGTGGACAGGTTTTAGCAGAGCTTCCAGACTAAGACTGACTAGGAAGGAAGGCCTGGTGATCTACTTCCATAAATTAGTCAATGGAAACCCTATGGATTACAACAGAATATTGTCTGACAGAGTGCAGGAAGATGAGCCTCCTAGGTTGAAAGGCGCTCAAAACACACCGTGGCTGCAAGAGTGGACTCGAGCATACCAATGATTGTGAAGATGGCGTGGGACCCGCCTGTGTTTCGCTCTGTTGTACGTGGGGTCACCAGGAGTCAGAGCCGACTTCATGGCAATTAACAACAACACCACTACTGTGTGCTTGAAGTAACAACCATCTTTGTTATTTTCTACCATGAGAAATCAAAAATAAGATAAAGAAGAAAAACACAAGACCCCCTGAGACAGGTGTGATTGGGAAAATCATGGAGATGTGGCTCACACCTTGTCTCAGTCATCCAGTGCTGCTCTAACAGAAGTACCACAAGTGGATGGATTTAGCAAAGAGAAGTTTATTCTCTCACAGTCCAGTGGACTACAGGTCCAAATTCAGGGCATCAGCTCCAAGGGAATGCTTTTTATGTCGGCTCTGAAGGAAGGTCCGTGTCATCAATCTTCCCTTGGTCTGGGAGCTTCTCAGCGCAGGAAATTCAGGTCCAAAGATCACGCTCTGCTCCCGGCACTGCTCTCTTGGTGGTATGAGGTTCCCAACTCTCTGCTTGCTTCCGTTTTCTTTTATCGCTTGTAAGATAAAAGGTGGTGCAGGCCACACCCCGGGGAAACGCCGTTTACATTGCATCGGGGATGTGACCTGAGTAAGGATGTTACAGTCCCACCCTAATCTTCTTTAACATAAAATTACAAACACTGCCTAGCCAAATCGATGCACACATTTTTGTGGGGACATAATTCAATCCACGACACACCTCTAGGAGTCCTAAAGTCAGCAGAGGGTGTCACTCATTTCAGTCTTTCGTGCCCATTATAGAGACAGATGCAGAGGCCCCCGGCCCTGCCCAGGTCTGCTTACACCAGACTTCCTCGTAGAGCAGTGCTCAACCACGGCAGCCTCACTTCATCCTGAGCGACAACGCAGCAGACGTCCAAGATGGCCATCTGCAGGCCCCTGGTCTGGCTCCTTGCGGAAAGCAGGAAGAGCTGCAAACCCTGAGGCAAGGGCTGTTCCATCCCACCACCTGCAAAACCATCTCTTCCCTGGTAGCCCTGGTTGTTTGACCATTGTAAGTGAGGAAGGAAGACATCTTTTACAGTTTCCTTTGGTCCAAATGTGGTTCCTTGTCCCCAGGGCCATTCTCCTCAGTGGGCATCAATTTCAAGGACCCACTGCCATGGCCCACTCTACCCTGTATTGATTGTGTAGCTATGCAGGATTTCTAAATCAGGTAACATTGGACCTTTAGGTCATTTGCACATGGTTTCCACTCTGGAATGCACTTGGGGTGCGGGGCAAAATGCCTGCTGACACTGTGTTCATTTTTTCAGCTGGGGATTGAAGTTCTGGTCCAGTTATAATAGATGGAAATGCCAATGTCTTGTCCATTTTCGGCTTTATTGCAAATTTTGCATTGCATAGGGGTCAGATTTCTACTCTCAACGTGTGAAATAAAAGTAAGTTCTGTGTCTGTTTCCAAAGTAAATGTCATCATGTTTGCCCCCCACCTTCACCCCACAGAACTATTTTAAAAAGAAAAGACATGAATACATCATCAGATTTCTGGGAAATGTTATTAATATAAGGGTTTTTTTTTTAATTGTAAAGGCTTTCTAAAAAAAAAAGTTCTATCTTATAATCTGTGAGCACTGTCCTCCGATAGTATCTTGTTGTTATTGCTGTTGTTAGCTGCCTTTGAGTTAGCCCATGGGGACCCCATGTACAACAGGATGAAACATTACCCCGTCTTGCACCATCTTCATGATCCTTGGTATGTCTGGGTCCATTGCTGCAGCTATTACACAGCGCCTCTCAAGCTGGCGAGCTCATCTTCCTGCACTCTATCAGATAGTATTCTGTTGTAATCCATAGGGTTTTCACTGGCTAATTTTTAGAAGTAGATCACCAGGCCTTTCCTCGTAGTCTGTCTTAGTCTGGAAGCTCTGCTGAAACCTGTTCACCATGAGTGACCCTGCTGGTATTTGGAATACCAGGTGACATAGCTTCCAGCAACACACAAGCCACCACAGAATGACGAACTGACAGACAGGTGGTGCTATAGTATGTCTCCCTAAACGAGTAACAGTGTTCCTTTTTATACATGTTTATTAAATCATTTAAAAAAATATTGACTGAGTGTCTACTATGAGCCAGACATTTGGGTTACAAAAATAATCAAGATATGATGTGCTGTGAGATTGTTAACCATTGTCATAGGGCAACATGTGTAGTAACTGTTAAATGAATAACTATTTTTTCTGTAAGCCTTCATCTTAAGTGAGAATAACAGCACAGTTGGAAGAGCGTAGTCAATGTCACTGAACTGTGAATGTAGAAATTTTTGAAACGGTGTATCTTTGGCCATCTGTAATTTTCATCAAAAAAAAAGGTTGAGAATTTAGAGGCTTAATACGTTGTGGGGTTGTTAACCAATGTCAAAAAACAACATGTGTACTACTATTTCATGAGAAACTATTTGCTCTGTAAGCTTTCACCTGAAGTACAATAAAATATATATTAAAAAAAAAAAAAAAAAAAAATCAAGATAGGCAAAATGACATCCTTGACTTCATGGGGCTTACATCTGAGTTCACGGAGACAGATAGGAAACAAGTAAATAAATAGATAAGGTAATTTTACAGACAGAAAAAAGCTTCGAAGAAAATAAGAAGGGCTGATGAGCTACTAAGGAGTCCTGGAGTGGAGTCCTGCAATGGTTAAGTGCTTGGCTGCTAACTGAAAGGTCGAGGGTTTGAACACACCAGCTGCTCCACAGGAGAAAGATGTGGCGATCTGCTTCTGTAACGATTCCCAAAAACCCATTGCCATCGAGTCGATTCCCACTCATAGCAACCCTATAGGACAGAGCAGAACCACCCCATAGGGTTTCCAAGGCTATAAATTTCTAAGGAAGCAGACTGCCACTTCTTTCTCCCACATCTGTAAAGATTACAGCCTTGGAAACTCTGTGGGGCAGTTCTTCTCTGTCCTATGGGATCACTGTGAGTCAGAATCGACGCAGCAGTGGGCATGCCTGTGGATGTAATCCCATTTTGGGAATAGGGTTTCTTTGTTAGGTTGATGAGGCCATATTGGTGTAGGGTGCGCCTTAAACCAATCACTTCTGAGATATAAAAAGTGCAGATTAGACAGAGACGATCAAGCACAGCCAGAGGAAGACAGATGCCACATGAAGATTTACCAGGGAACAGAAGCTGAAAGATCTTTCCCCAGAGCTAACAGGTAGACAGACTTCTAGAGCCGGCACCCTAAATTCAGACTTCTAGCCTCCTAAACAGTGAGAAAATAAGTATCGGTTCTCTAAAGACACTCACCTGTGCCATTTTTTTTATACCTGTGGTATACTTATTTTTCCTAGCAGCACTAGGAAACTAAGGCACAGGGCCTCATGGGCTTCCCATTTTACAGAAGCAGTGACGTGATCAGGTTCATATTTTTAAGGTGTCATAGCTGACTCTGAAGCCCTGGTGGTGCAGTGGTTAAGAGCTCAACTGCTAACCCAACGGTCAGCAGTTCGAATCCAACAGCTGCTCCTTGGAAACCCTATGGGGCAGTTCTACTCTGTCCTATAGGGTCCCTGTGAGTCAGAATCCACTCAGTGGCAATGGGTTTGGTGTTTTGTTTAGCTCACTTTGGCTGTGAGGAATGGATGGGAGGTGGGGTTGGGGAATAAGAGGAAGCTGGAGACCAGTTAAAAGACTGAAACCGTTCATAAGTACAGGTCACCTCTCTCATGCCATCAGCAAAATGTATGTTTTAAGTTGCTTTTCAAGCTGTGTCACAGATTCTTGCTGATACATTCACATCCCTCGTAACAGAGTTGACCAGTAGGTGCTCAATGAATGTGAACAGCCTTCCCTTCTCTTGCCGTCATTGGTTTTGTGTCTCACCTGCTGAACAAATCATCATCTTCAATGCCTGAAAACGCAGTAAACACATTAATTCAATGCAACAAATGTTTTTGAGTACCTGGAATGTGCAAGGCACTGTGTTAAGATTTGAATATTCACAAATAAGTGACACTTTGCTCCACTCTTTAGGAAACAATGGTGTGAGAGCAAGTAGGCAACCTACAAAACCAGCTACCATCAAGTTGACTCTGACTCATGGCAACCCCGTGTGTGTCACACTGGAACTGTGCTCCATAGGGTTTTCAATGTCTGATTTTCAGAAGTACATCACCAGGCCTTTCTTCCAAAGCACCTCTGGGTGGACTTGAACCTCCAATCTTCTGGTTAGCTGCCAAGCACATTAACCATTTGCACCACCTAGGGACTCCCACAGCCTACCAGAGGTGAACAAACAAGTGACAAGATGATGCTTTGCCTTTCTTGGGTACATAAAATGAAATAACCCCCTCAGAACCCCGGGAGCAGAATGGTTCTTATGTAATTTTGTCTAATATTACCATAGCTACGCTAGCTTTTTTTTGATTAATGTTTACATAGCTTATTTCTTTCTTTTGTTTTACTTTCAATTTTCTTGTATTTCTATGCTTTAGATATGACTTCTGTAAGTAGCATATAATTGAATTACAAAAAAATCACCTGCCTTTTAGCTAAAGTATTTAATTCTGCTACATTTAAAGTAATTACTAATGTATTTGTGTTTAAATATACTATTTTATTTTGTATTTTCTGGGAGAGAAGAATTAAAAGACTTAGCCAATGTCAGAAAAAAACAGAAATTTTTTTTTCTAATTTTTTTTTTATTGTACTTTAGGTGAAGATTTACCAAACAGATAGTTTCTCATTAAACAGTTAGTACACGTATTATTTTCTGACATTGTTTAACAACCCCACGACATGTCGACACTCACCCTTCTCGACCTTGGGTTCCCTATTACCAGGTTTCCTGTCCCCTCCTGCCTTCTAGTCCTCGTCCCTAGGCTGGTGTGTCCCATTAGTCTTGTTTTGTTTTATGGGCCTGCCTAATCTTCGGCTGAAGGGTATACCTCAGGACTGACTTCATTACTGAGCTAAAAGGGTGTCCGAGGGCCATACTCTTGGGAGTTCTACAGTCTCTGTCAGGCCAGTAAGTCTGGTCTTTTTTTTGTGAGTTAGAATTTTATTCTACATTTAAAACAAAAACAGACATTTTATCTTCAGCTTCATTTAACCTAGGTGGCCTTCCCCTAGAGTGGAGTTGCTGCAAGTGATTTGCTGGCAGGATTTTGTTTTTGCTTTCTGATCTCTAGTATGGCAGACACCAGTGAAAAAAGGGAGTCTCTGGCTTCAAGGAAGGTTTAGAGTCAGCTTGTTTATCAAAAAAGTGAATTACTGTTACAACAGCAACAGGTTTGGTTTGGATTTGGTGAGAATTATATGATGTGTGGTGGTTTTGAAATAAATTATTTGATGCTCTTCCCTCCAAAACATGGAGCTGGATTCCCCTTCCCTTGAATATGGGTGAACTTAGTGACTAACAAGTCAAATACGACAGAAATGACAGTGTATGCCTTTGAGATTAGGATGTAAAAGGTATCTGTGTGGGTGGCACCAATGTCACGAAACAATATCTGTATTAATTGTTTAATGAGAAACTAATTTGCTCTGTAAACCTTCTTCTAAAACACACACACACACAAAAAGGCATTAATGACTTTGGATCACTTGCTCTGGGGAAGTCAGTTGCCTTGTTGTGAGGACAATCAGCCTAGGGAAAGACCCATGTGGGGAGCAGCTGAGGCCTCATGCCAACAGCCCTGTGAGTGAGTCATCTTGAAAGTGGATCTCCAGCCCCAGTCAAGCCTTCAGATGATTGCAGCCCTTACTGACTTCCTGATGGCAAACTCATGAAAGACCTTAAACCAGAACCATCTAGTTAAGCTACTCCCGGAACTCCTCACTCATAGAAACTGAGATAATAAGTGCTTATTGTTTAAACCACTGAGTTTGGGAGCAACTTGTCACCCAGCAATAGATAATTAATACAAGATAATGTAACAGCACTGAAAACAAGTGTAGTAAATTCCCGATAAATGTTAATCACTGTTGTCCCTGCTGTGTTTTCCTTTGTATCCTTAGCACCTAGCACCTGCTCCCTCGTAGGAGCTCCATATACAATATGTAAATGAATAAACAAATGACTGTGCACTCGTAGTAAAATGAAGGGCTGAGGCAGTCATCCGTGGCTATTGTTTCTGAAGTTATTTGAACAAAGACCAGTTGCAAATGAAATCTCACCCCATGTTATCAGTCAGGGCTGAGTCAAGAAAACAGAAACTAGGTATTTCAAACTGAGGAAATTTAGTACTAGAAATTGGTCACACAGGCAATAGAAGAGCTGAGAAGCCAAACAGGAAAGAGAGGAAATCTAGAGACTAGCCAGAGCAGGAAGCTCTTTTAATCATTGAGTTGGAGAGGCAATGGGACAGGGGTATTACCAGAGTTCAAAGTGGGGGTCATCTGTAGTGTAACCGGAGAAGGAGGGCTGTTGGACAAGAGCTATGGAAGAGAAGCCCCCGTCTTAGTTGTCTACTGCTGCTATAACAGAAGTACCACAAATGGATGGCTTTAACAAACAGGGGTTTATTCTCTCTCAGTCTAGTAGGCTAGAAGTCCCAATTCAGGGCACCAGCTCCAGGAGAAGCCTTTCTTTCTCTGTTGGCTCTGGAGGAAGATCCTTATCAATCTTCCCCCGGCCTAGGAGCTTCCCCGTGCAAGAATCCTGGATCCAAAGGGCACCCTCTGCTCCTGGCACTGCTTTCTTGGTGGTCTGAGGTCCCCATGTCTCTCTGCTCACTTCTCTCTTTTATATCTTAAAAGAGATTGGTTTAAGACACAACCTAATCCTGTAGATTGAGTACTGCCTCATTAACGTAACTGCTGATAATCCCATCTCATTAACGTCATAGAGGTAGGATTTACAACACATAGGAAATTTACACCAGATGACAAAATGGTGGACAATCACACAATACTGGGAATCATGGACTAGCCAAGTTAACACACATTTTTGAGGGACACAATTCAATGCATAAAACCACCCAAGGCAGAGCTAGAGGGAAAGAAAGACCTTGGCTTCTTCTTTTCTCTTGCCCTTCAGTCTTCCACTAGTACATCCCGTTGGCCAAATACACCTGGAAACCAGCTGGCAAGGGAGCCTGGGACATGAGTGTGGTTTCCTATGAAACAGAAGGATGAGGCATGGATCTGAGAGCAAAACTATATATACATAATTAGCATATATGTAATTACATATGTGGGTGTGAATATATAGAGAAAATGATAAAGCAAGTATAGAAAATGACCAGCACATATCAATAAAGAAAAGAGATAAAATGTTATTTTGCTTTCTTATAAGTTAAATGGGAGACATTTATACTTTTTGTACAGTTCATTGAGAAGAATATATGTTAATAAACTGGTAGTCTCCCGTGTGTTAAAGTCTAATATGTTGCATATTTGAATGAGCATATAGTTTTTATTTTTACATAAAATCCTTGATCTTGGAAACTGTTAACCTAGGTGGTTGATCGAAACAATTTTACCCCTAAAATTATTTTTCTTTTGCCCTAAATGACAATATTAAAATACTTGATGAAATTTGAATAAATGCTTGATTAAAATAATAGTATTGTATAAATGTTAATTTCCTGATTTTCATAATAGTAGTGTAGTTCTATAAAAGAATATCCTTGTTTTTTTAGGAAATATACACTAAAGTATCTAGGGGGAAGGGAATGACCACGTGTGCGCTATTTTTTTTAATATTTTATTGTGATTTTGGAGAAAATTGACACAGCAAATTAAGTTCTCATTTAACAATTTCTAGACATATTATTCAGTGATATAGGTTACACTTTTCACAATGTGTCAGCATTCTCATTATTTCCATTCTGGTTCTTCTGTTTCCATTAATCTAGCTTTCTTGTCCCCCCTTACCTTCTCATCTTTGGTTTAAAGTAAATGTTGACTGTTAGGTCTCATTTAGATGATTGTTTAGAGGAGCACGGTACTCACAGGTGATATTATTTATTTATGAGCCACTCTGTCTTTTGGCTGATAGGTGACCTCTGGGAGTGATTTCAGTTCCAAGTTTAAAGGATATCCCAAAGCAATATTCTCGGGGGTTCCTCTAGTCTCTACTGGTCCAGTGAGTGTGGCCTTTTTTAGGAATTTGAGCTTTGTTCTACGTTTTTCTCTCATTCTATCCAGGACCTTCTATTGTGTCCCTGGTCAGAACAACTGGTAGTGGTCTCAAGGTAGGTGAGGCCGTGCTTCATAAAGACAATTTGTCCTGTAGATTCATTTCTTCTTTGAGTTTTTGGTTTCCTTCTTTCTGTTTTGCTCCAGACACATAGAGAGCAATAGTTGTATCTTAGAAGGCCACTCACAAGCTTTCAAGACACTACTCACCAAACTAGGAATGTAGAACATTGTCCTTATGAGCTATGTTATGCCAATTGACCAAGTTGCCTCCTGAGACTACAGTCCTAAATCCTCAAACCCATTAACCCAATCCCACAAGGTATTTTGTTATGTCTAGGAAGTCTGCATAACTGTGCCCCCATGTGCTTTATTTTATATATGACTATACATGCAGCACACACAAATGTGTATATACATTTACCTACAGAAACACTGGCGCATGCACATGCTTGTATTCATATGTGCTTACATATGTGCTTACCTGTACGTATATAAACATAGAGATCTATCTACATAACCACATCTGCTTTTTCAGTTGTTAATACTGTTGTCGCAAAGTTGTATATGTTGTGGCTTTTACCAAAATTATCCCTTATTTTTGTGTACTTCTTAGAGTCATCTTTTCCCTTGGTCCAGTTATGCTGACTTCACCGTTATTCAGTGTTGCCTTATTCATCACCGAAACTAACAAGTGGCTACTATTTAGAAAGTAATACCCACTTCCTCTCCCTCCCATCCTTGGTAACCACCAAAGAACATTGTTGTCTGTGTGTATACCTATTTTTGTATTTTTATAATAGTGAGATCATATAATATTTGCCTTTTGTGATTGATTTATTCCACTCCAGTCCCTGGAGAAGGATATCATGCTTGGTAAAGTAGAGGGTCAGTGAAAAAGAGGAAGACCCTCAGCGAGATGGACTGACACAGTGGCTGCAACAATGGGCTCAGGCATAACGATTGTGAGGATGGCGCAGATCCGAGCAGTGTTTTGTTCTGTTGTACACAGGGTCGCTATGAGTCGGAACCAACTCAACGGCACCTAACAACAAGAAGAACAGTGTCCTCCAGATTCATCCATATTCTAGTATATTTTGAGAACTCATCATTATTCTTTATGGCTGCATAGTATCCCATTGTGTCTATGTATCACAGTTTGTTTATCCATTCTTCTGTTGATGGGCAGTTAGGTTGTTCCCATCTTTTTGCTATTGTGAATAGTGCTGCAGTGAACATAGGTGTGTGTATGTCTGTTCATATCAGTAAGCTTTAGTTCTCTAGGGTATATATGTAGGAGCAGGATTGCTGGATCATGGAGTATTTCTATTTCTAGCTTTTTGAGGAAGTGCCATACCGTTTTCCATAGTGGTTGAACAAATTTACAATCCCACCAGCAGTGGAACAAGGTTCCAGTCTCCCCAGAACCTCGTCAGCATTTGTTGTTTTCTGTTTTTTTGATCAGTGCCATTTTTGCAGGGGTGAGATGGTATCTCATTTTGTAGTTTTGATTTGCATCTCTCTGATGTCTAATGATTGTGACCGTCTTTTCCTGTGTTTGTTGGCTGCTTGAAAGTCCTCTTTGGTGAAGTGTTTGTTCATGTCCTTTGTCCATTTTTTAATTGAGTTGCTTGTCTTTGTTGTTGAGTTCTTTAAATTTTCTATATATTTTAGAGATTAGAGCCTTATCAGACATATCATTCCCAAAGATTTTTTCCCAATCTGTAGATTCTCTTTTTACTCTTTTGATAAAGTTTTCTACAAGCCTAAGTATTTAATTTTTAGGAGGTCCCAGTCATCTAACTTGTCTTCTGTTGCTCGTGCATTTGCAGCTGTGTTTGGTAATCTATTACTGAAGAAAAGGAGGTGCCATAGTTCTGTCCGTATATTATCTTCCAGGAACTTTATAGTTTTGGCTTCAACATTTAGGTCTTTGATCTATTTTGAGTTAGTTTTTGTGTGTGGTGTTAGGTATGGATCCTGTTTCATTCTTCTGCAAATAAATATACAGTTTTGTCAGCACCATTTCTAAAAGAGACTGCTTCTTCCCCATTGAATGGACTTTGACCTCTTGCTGAAAATCAGCTGCCCGTAGATGGATGGATTTATTTCTGGCTTCTCAATTCTGTTCATTGGTCTATGTGTCTGTTATTGAACCAGTACCATGCTGTTTTGATTACTGTGGCTGTATAGTATGTTTTGAGATTAGAGAGCGTGAGGCTTCCTACTTTGTTCTTCTTCAATATTGCTTTGGCTATTCAGGGTTTCTTTACTTTCCATATAAAGTTGGTGATATGTTTTTCTATTTCGGTAAACAATGTTGGAATTTGGATTGGGTTTGCATTGTATCTATAGATTACTTTGGGTAGTACTGACATTTGCACAATGTTAAGTCTTCCAATCCGTGAGCATGGAATGTTTTTCCATTTATGAAGGTCACTTTTAGTTTCTTGGAGTAGTGTTTTATAGTTTTCATTGCATAGGCCTCTTACATCCCTGGTTGGGTTTGTTCCCAGGTATTCTATCCTTTTGGGGGCTACTGTGAATGATATTGTTTCTTGATTTCCTTTTCATAGTTCTCCTTGTTAGTGTGAAGGAACCCAACTAATTTTTGTATGTTGATCTTGTACACTGCATGTATGCATTACTTGTACCAAATTATTCAGGAAAAAAATTATATAACTATGAAGAGAGAGAGAGAGAAATAATAAAGCAATTGTGGTAAAATATTAACGTTTGAGGAATCTGGGTAAAGGGAATTCTTTATAACTATTCTCGCAATGCCTATGTAAGTCTTGAATTATTTCAAAATAAAAAGTTAAAAATAAATGAAAACACTTTTGCCTTAAATTGCATGTGATGGGGTTGGGAGAGGTTTGG
Organism: Dugong dugon; assembly: GCA_030035585.1. Classification (NCBI taxonomy): domain Eukaryota; kingdom Metazoa; phylum Chordata; class Mammalia; order Sirenia; family Dugongidae; genus Dugong; species Dugong dugon. The sequence continues at coordinate 75,511,375 of CM057480.1, read as the reverse complement.
GAGTGAATGATTATTAAATTAGTTAAGAACATAAAAGAAGACAAACTTCCAGCCAAATCTGAAAGTGTGCTGGTACAGTTTCTCTCACCCTTCTGGCAAGCTGCAAGGTGTCTGTAACCTGCAGCTGATGGCAGCTGGGACATGCCCACAGGTGCTCCATCTTCTTCAGCTCTCCGTCCACAAGGTGAAGATGTCAAGGAAGAACCTGCCAGGATTTGCAGAGTATTCCAACGCACTCAGCTTCCCAGCCTACTGGAAGGTCTTAAAGCAAAAGACTAAGACTAGGAAAAGAATTTAGAAAAATGCAGGATATTTGTAAATGTAAGAACATGGAGGAAATATTTGGGAAGCAGTGAGGAACAAAAACCTTAAAGGATATAATAAATGTGTAAAAATGTGAGATGGTGCTTGAAACTCCAGGGCTAGTTTTCATAAACCCAGAGAGGCCGTCAGCATATTTTAAATTGAATTTTCTGAAAGTCCATCTAGAATTAAACCAGTACCCAGCATATGTGAATTTCACATAGAAGCAAAGAGCTTTGCCTACTGTAAACGAATCACAACATGAATCAAGAAGTTTTCTCTAAAATGAAGACATAATTCCTGGGAGCAAGGTTCTAAATACTACTTACCAATCTGTCAGAAAATGGCACCCAGTGAAAAATGTACAAGGGAAACAAGCAGGCATTTTAGTAAAGAAGAAATCCAAAGGGCAAAAAATATATATTAAAAAGAAAAAAAAACCTTCCTAGTAAAAAAAGGAAAAACACGTGTAAGCAACGATGAAATACCATTTTCCTCTATGAAACAGGCAAAGGTTTTTTAATCGTAGAGCCCTGTGTGAGCAAACGTGGGACACAGCGGGATGAGTGTACGTGTGTCAAGAGGGAGCAGGAATTGGTGCCATCTTTCTGGACTGTAGTTTAGCAATCCATTTCAAAAGGCTTCAAAATATGCAAACTCTTTGACCCAGAAATTCTACTTCTAGGAATTTGTCTTATGGAAATAATCACAGATGTCCAAAAAGATTTTGCCACAAGGATTATTTATAAAATAGAAAATTTGGAAACTCCCTGCGTTTTCATAGTTGGCTAAGTAAGTCAAGATGCATGTATAACATGGTATACTACGTAGCCATTAAAAATGATATGGAGGAAGAATAGTTTTAGGACAGGGAAAGTATTCTCATTATATGAAGTAAAAGGAGTTCTGGATGACACATACAGTTAAGGCAGTTCAAATCCACCCAGAGGCACCTTGGAAGAAAGGCCTGATGATCTGCTTCCAAAAAATAGGCCATCAAAAACCCTACAGAGCACAGTTCTTTTCTGATACACATGGGGTCTCCATGAGTCAGAGCTGACTCCATGGCAACTGGTTTGGTTTGGGTTTTTTTGTTTTTGTTTTTAAGTTAGTTACAAGCCAAACCTACAGAAAAGGTAGTTGTGTACTTTGTCAGAGCAGTGCATTCTCTCCTTGCTCCCATGCCTTTGCCCTAAATAGGAAGAGCTAGGGATGGTAACAGCCTGCCTGCCTGCCTTCCTTAATTCCAACATATTCACATACTGTGCTTCATTTAACACATTTTTAATACACTTTATTTTTTTAGAGCAGTTTCAGGTTTTAAAGAAAACTGTGTGGAAAGTACAGAGTTCCCATTACCTCCTCCCCTACACGTTGTCTCTCCTACTGACATCTTGTGTTCCTCTGGGCACGTGTGTTACCACTGACGAGCCAATATGCCAGGGCTTCTTTATGTGAGATGATGAGAATGTTTTCAGTTGAATGTGGTGACGGTTGCACCTACGTGTGAATACGTTAAATTCCACCCGATCTTACACTTTAACTAGATGATTGTATGATACGTGCATTATATCTCAATAAAGCTGTTTTTTTAAAATAAAAAAAGCTAGGAATGAAATCCTGATGCATGCTACAACATAGAGGAACCTTGAAAACATTAGGCTGAATGAAGTCCGTCAGTCAGTCAGTCACAAAAGGACAAATATTGTATGATGCCACTTCCATGAAACAGGCAAACACAGAGACCAAAGTTGGTTAGTGGTTACCAAGAATGACAAGGAGAGGGAGAGGGAGAGCCACAGCGTGGGGGGCACTGAGCTTTTGTTAACGGTGGTGGAATGATTTGCAAAAGGGTAGTGGTGATGGTTGTACAGCATGATGAGCATAATCAATGCCACTGAATTGTGTAAAAATTGTTGAATTAGCAAGTGTTTTGTTACATTTATTTTCACCACAATAAAAATCAGGCTATTTTTGTTTCCCCTCCCCCCCCAAAAAAAACACAAAAAAGCTGGGATGTTCCAGGTGGGGTGGGGCTTAGGAAGACAGGAAGGGGCCACTGCAGAAGCTGAGGTCAGGAACCCAGTAGACAAGAAGAAATAAAGGGACTCAGGGTGTGGACAATTTGGGACATTCTGAGGAATTTAGGAACTGGAAGGATCAAGAAATGCAGATAATGATCATAGGAATTCTGGGATGCTCCCTGATTTAGGGGAAAAATATTCAGGCCTTGACTTTTAAAATATTGAAATCAGAGACAAAAGTATAAAGAGTTACTCTTAATGCAAACCATGAGTTCAACTGGTTGACCATACAGATCTTCGCCTCTAAACTTGAGTTCATTTAAATTATTTTCCCTAAATTCTGTCACTAAAGTCTGAAAATGAGGCTAAGTTCTCTAAACCCTCTACTTTACCAAGCATGATGTCCTTCTCCAGGGACTGATCCCTCCTGATGACATGTCCAAGGAGTATAGGATGAAGTCTCGCCATCCTCACTTCTAAGGAGCGTTCTGGCTATACTTCTTCCAAGACAGATTTGTTTGTTCTTTTTGGCAGTCTATGGTATATTCAATATTCTTTGCCAACACCATAATTCAAAGGCATCAGTTCTTCTTCAGTCTTCCTTATTCTCTGTCCAGCTTTCACATACATATGAGGCAGTTGAAAACAGCACGGCTTGGGTCAGACGCACCTTAGTCCTTGAAGTGACATCTCTGTACCAAAAAGAATTGATCGATGCTCAATCATTTCAAGAAGTAGCATACAATCAAGAACTGATGGTACTGAAGGAAGAAGTCCAAGCTGCACTGAAGGCATTGGCAAAAAACAAGCCTCCAGGAATTGAAAGAAAACCAACTGAGATGTTTCAACAAATGGATGCAGCGCTGAAGTCCTCACTCATCTAGGCCAAGAAATCTAGAAGGCTACCTGGCCAACCGAGTGGAAGAGATCCATATTTATTCCTATTCCAAAGAAAGGTGATCCAACTATGAAGATTACAGCCTAGGAAAACTTATGGGGCTTTCTACAAGGTCACATGGGGTCCTCATGAGTCAGAATTAACTCTAGGGCACCAAAGAACAACCAACAATGTATGAGACCCTGTTTCTCCACTTCCTGGCTGTCTTAGTCGTCTAGTGTTGCTACAACAGAAATACCACAAGTGGATGGTTTTAATGAAGAGAAGTTTATTTCCTCATAGTCAAAGTAGGCTAAAAGTCCAAATTCAGGGCATCAGCTCCAGGGGAAGGCTTTTTCTCTCTGTCGGCCTTCTTCTCTTCAGTGTTCGCCTGGACTAGGAGCTTCTCGGCTCCGGGACCCTGGTCCAAAGGACGTGCTCTGCTCCCGGCACTGCTTTCTTGATGGTATGAGGTCCCCCCGTCTCACTGCTCACTTCCGTCTTTTATATCTCAAGAGATTGCCTCAGGACACAGTCCAGTCTTGTAGATCCAGTCCTGCCTTACTAACACAACTGCCCCCTGTCCTCCCTCATTAACATCATAGAGGCAGGATTTACAACACATAGGGAAATCACACAGTACCAGGAATCATGGTTCAGCCAAACTGATATACACATTTTTGGGGAGACATAATTCAAACCATGACACTGGCCAACACAGACAGGGGCAGATCAGCCAACAGGCAAGGTGAGCTCAGTGCTTACCTTGCTTACCAGACCATCTACAGTGAACAATTTCACTACAGATTAGTAAGTAAGCACAAGTAATCCCACGCTTACCTGGTTTACTGGGTCATCTGACCCTGTCAGGGACTGTAAATTTGAAAAGAGGCTTTGATTCTGTAGGAAGGTGCTGTTGGGTTGGGAGAGTGACAGATGCTAGCCATACCTAGAAGCAGAGTCTTTGATGTGGTGAAAAAAAATATGAAATTGTTCATTATAGATGATCTGGGAAGCACGGGAAGCACCGCGCTTACTTTGCCTATTGGATAATCCACCCCTAAACACAGGGTTTTATCAAACTTTTTGATCCTTACTAATCTTATAAATAAAATAGGATAACTTCGTTTTAATTTCTATTTGTCATAAGAGTGAGATCTAGCATCTTTTCGTTTGTGCAGGTACAATTTGTGCATCCTTTTCTGTCAACTGTTTTTATCTCTTTTGCCAATTTTCACACTAGTTGGTCTTTTAAGGATAGATCTGTGCGAGTTTCTACGTATTATGGAAATTAGTCTTCATGGCATGCACTGCGCACCTTTTTTTTTTTCCCCAGTTTTTTGTTGGTCATTGACTCTGCTTATGACTTTTTTCCATGCAGAATATTTTTATTCTAACATTGTCAACTATATTAACTATTTTAGAGATTCTGGGCTTTATGTCTTAGTTAGAAAGGCCTTCCCCCTGGGAACTTTTACCAGGAAAATATCTCACATATTTTCCTCTGGGACTTCCACTGTTTTATTTCTTATATTTAAATCTTTGTGCCAACAGGGCATTACTCTGATAGAAAGAGTTAAGTTGGGATCATACTACTTTTTTCTAGATGGCTACCCAGTGGTCCCCAAACCATTATTAAACTATCTATACTTTTCCCAAAATTTAAAAAAAGTTACTTTATCGTCTACTAAGTTCCTATATGTATTTGAGTCAGTTTTTCTGCTTTCTGTTTTTATCTGTTGATCTTTATGCCTGTACAGGCATCAATGCCATAGTTTTAACTACTGTTGTCTCATGATAGGGTTTAATAGCAAGTAAGACCCTTGTCCCCTCAAGATTCTTCCTGTTCAGAGTTTTTCTGGCTATTCTTGCTTGTTTGTTTTTCCATATAAACTTTAGAATCAACTTGTCAAGTTCCTGGAAAAATCATTCTCTTGGTATTTTTATTGGGATTGTATTAAGTATTTTTAGATTAATTTAGTGAAAATTGATATGTTTATGATGTTGATTGAGTCTTTCTAACCAAGAACACAGTAGGCTTTTCCATTTGCAAAGTCTTCTTCTTTTTTCTTTTTTAATTGTTTCATAAATTAACCCATTTATTATAGGTTAGAGATGTTTCGAATGGTGGAGCTTCTGCTGGTCTTTGGATCTCTTCAGTCTTGTGATGGCGAACTTCACTGTGACTGCCGAGGTGGTGTTGAAGGTACAGGTGCCACCAGCTACTGTTTTCATGCAGGAACCACAGTGCCAGACCCTCACAGCTTGTCTCTTCATTGTGGTTTTGCTGAAGAAGGAGCAAGTGTACTTGGTGTGTTGGTTGATTTCAATTTTCTTCACCATTTTCCCATAATGGGTCCCGTATATGCTGATCTTTCCAGCCTTCTTGGTGCATTTAACCATGTTGCTGCAAACTAGCTCTAAGCCCAGAGAGCTCGAAGTCTTCTTTTGGTTCCTTCAGGAGGGTATGAAAGTTTTATTGAAATAGGTCTTGTTTATTCCTAGGAATTTCACCTTGTTTTTGGATGCACTTTGTAAATGATGTCTATTCCCCTTGATTACTGAATAATGAAAGGCTGCTAATGTGGATCGATATTCTCTAATTTCAAATCATATTGTATCTCTAAGGAGCCCTAGTGGCACAGTGCTAAATTGATCGACTGCTAACCAAAAGATCGGTGGTTCAAAACCACCAGCTGTTCCACAGGAGAAAAATGTGGCAGTCTGCTTCCATAGAGATTTACAGCCTTGGAAACCCTATGGGGCCACTATGAGTAGGAATGGACTCGACGGCAATAGATTGTATTGCCGAAACACTCCAGGATATCTCAAAGAACGCTAAGGGATATTATGAAATCTTCCAAGTAAATATGTTTTCACTGACGTTAATTCTTTTAAATCCCCAAACATAAGGACATGTTTATGATCTAGTTTTAAAGCCTTGATGAGTTGGAACTGACTGTATGGCAACAGGTTAAATTTGAAAACAACTACAAACCCAGTCTAGGTTTAAAAAAAAAAAAGATGAAAACTTAAGTCTCCACTACCATCTCTGGGGAGCCCTGGTGGTGCAGTGATTAAGAGCTTGGCTGCGAACCAAAAGGTCAGCAGTTCGAATCTACCAGCTACTCTTTGGAAACTCTGTGGGGCAGTTCTAGTCCGTCTGTCCTACAGGGTGGCTGTGAGTCAGAATTAACTTGACAGCAAAGGGTTTGGTTTTTGGATTTTGACCATCCCTGGTGGTGAAAAAGGTTAAGCTCCCGGATGCTAAACGAAAGGTTGGCCGTTGGAACCCACGCAGCAGCTCCACAGGAGAAAGACCTGCTGATCAGCTCCCCGAAAGATTACAGCCTAGAAAACCCCATGAGCAGCTCTACTCTGTCACATGGGATTATTATTAGTTGAAATCGACTGGATGGCACCAAACAACAGTAACAACAACACCATCCCTCCAATCCATCCAGTAGAGACAGGGATCTTTTTAAAATGTAAATTGGATCACCTGACTCCCATGCTTAAAACCTTCAGTGGCTTCTCATTGCACTGTGGATAAAACCGGTAGCTAACCAGACCTGCAAAGCCAGCATGAGTGTCTGGCACCTTCCCACGTCTTCAATCTTGTCTGCCAACTTGCCGACGAAGGCCTTTGCACATGTCTTCCCCCTGCCTGGGACCTCCCCACACACTCTTTATCCTTCCTGGTTTAGCTGTCACTTGACCACATAGCCAATGAGATTCTCCCTTCTTAACTCTTATCTCAGCCCTTCGTTTACTTCATTACAGGCTCACAGTTTTAAGTATTGCATCTCGTGTTTTGTATCCGCCCTGTGTAAGGCTGTGTGGACAGCACCTTTTTCACCACTGTATACCCAGCTCCAGCTCCTGATGGGAGCTCAATAAATAAGTGTTTAAAAAAGTAAATGCGAAGATTCCCAAACAGGTCATTCACTTCCATTCCTCTTTTCCTTTGATCGACCTCTCCTTCCCTCATTTCCCCTTTGCCCGCCAAAATCTTACCCTTCCACCAACACCCAGCTCAAGTACCAGCTTCTCCAGGACACTTCCTCTGATGAATGGCTTGCTGTCCAGTCTTATCCCACCCTACCCTACCCCCACCTTTATGCTAGCAGCAAACTTCCCACACACCTAGTCAGCTCCTTCTTCCAGCCTGCACCACAGCTGTCTTAACCCCTCACTAATCCTTCTTCAAGCTCCTGACCCTGTCACCCCAAGCAAAGTACCTCCCACCTCACTTAGAAAACAGAGGCCTCAGGTTAGGGCCCCTCAATGCCTTACCTCCCCTCTGCACCCCCACATGTTTCATCATCTGTAAAATGTGAATACTAATAGTACCTACCTCATTGGGTTCTCAGGTAGATTTGTTCCTTCTTCTGGTATATTCAGTATTCTTCACCAACAGTATAATTCTAAAGCATCAATTTTTCTTCCATCTTCCCTATTCATTGTCCAGGTTTCACATGCATATGAGGCTATTGAGCATACCATGGCTTAGGTCAAGCGCACCTTAGTCCTTCGAGTGAATTATTTGCTTTTTAATACTTTAAAGAGATCTCTTGCGGCAGACTTGCCCAATGCAATGCATCGTTTGATTTCTTGACTGCTGCTTCCCTGGGCGTTGATTACTGATCCAAGTGAAATGAAATTCTTGACAACTTCAGTCTTTTCTCTGTTTATCATAATGTTGCTTATTGGTCTACTTGTGAGGATTTTTGTTTTCTTTATGTTGAAGTGCAATCCATACTGAGGGCTGTGGTCTTTGATCTTCATCGATAAGTGCTTCAAGTCCTTTTCACTTTTCAGCAAGTAAGGTTATGTCATCTGCATAACACAGGTTGTTAATGAGTCTTCCTCCAATCCTGATGCCCGATCTTTCTTCATATAGTCCAGCTCCTTGGATTATTTGCTCAGCATACAGATTGACTAAGTATAGTGAAAGATACAACCCTGATGCACCCCTTTCCATGAAGTATCCCTTTGATCTATTTGAACAATTGCCACTTGGTCTATGTACCATGAGCACAATTAAGTGTTGTGGAATTCTCATTCTTCATAATATTATCCATAATTTGTTATGATCCATGCAGTCGAATGCCTTTGCATAGTCAATAAAACATGGGTAGACATCTTTCTGGTATTTTCTGCTTCCAGCCAAGATCCATCTGACATCAGCAACGATATCCCTCGTTCCACATCCTCTTCCAAATCCAGCTTAAATTGCTGGAAGTTCCCCGTCAATGTACTGCTGCAACCGCTGTTGAATGATCTTCAGCAAACTTTTACTTGCGTGTGATATTGATACTGTTGGATAATTTCCTCATTCTGTTGCATCACCCTTCTTTGGAATGGGGACAAATATGGGTCTCTTCCAGTTGGTTGGCCAGGTAGCCTTCTTCCAAATTTCTTGGCATAGACAAGTGAGACCCTCCAGTGCTGCATCTGTTTGTTGAAACACCTCAATTGGTATCCGGTCAATTCCAGTGCCTTCAGTACAGCTTGGACTTCTTTCTCAGCACCTTTGGTTCTTGATCATATGCTACCTCCTAAAATGGCTGAATGCTGACCAATTCTTTTTGGTACAGTGACTGTGTACTCCTTCCATCTTCTTTTTATGCTTCTTGCATCATTTAATATTTTCCCCACAAAATCCTCCAATACCGCAACTCAAGGCTTGAATTTTTTCTTCAGTTCTTTCAGCTTGTGAGATGCTGAACGTGTTCTTCTCTTTTGGTTTTCTACCTCCAGGTCTTTGCACGTTTCGTTACAATGCTTTACTTCATCTCCTCGGGCTGCTCTTTGAAATCTTCTGGTCAGCTCTTTTTCTTCATCATTTCTTCCTTTTGCTTTAGCTACTCAACATTCAAGAGCAAATTTCAGAGTCCCTTCTGATGTCCATTTTGGTCTTTTATTTCTTTCCTTTTTAATAATCTTTTGCTTTCTTCATGTCTGATGTCCTTGATCTCATTCCACAACTCATCTGGTCTTCAGTCATTAGTGTTCAATGCATCAAATCTGTTCCTGAGATGGTCTTTAAATTCAGGTGGAGTGTACTCAAGGTCATGTTTTGGCTCTCATGGACTTGTTCTAATTTTCTTCAGCTTCAGCTTGAACTTGAATATGAGCAACTGATCATCCATTCCACAATTGGCCCCTGGCCTTGTTCTGACTGATGATTTTCAGCTTCTCCATCATCTCTTTCCACAGACATAGTCCACTTAAGTCCTGTGCTGGGAGAATAGGGTTGAAAAAACTTAGCAACCCTATGGCAGTTGCAATATTTGGGACATACTTACACTAAAAAAAAAATTATTCCCTTTATCTGAAATAAACATGCAACTGTGTGTCCTGTATTTTATCTGGCAACCCTCCATATGAAGATTCTGAGGTGTCCATCATCCTAAGAACACACACCAAAACAATCTTAATTCTTCATCCCCCTCCAAGAGATACCTATCATGCCCACCATGTCCACATCTCCTCCTACAGGAAACTGTGACAACAAAACCAGAGCTACATCTCCTGTTGCCCTTGACAGCTATGTTCGAGTCTGGTGTGATCTGGCCTCCTCTCCCTTGCCACCTCCACAGCTGACCAGCCTTTAGTCAAGGATGGACCAACCCCAGGTTGGCCCAGGGGGTTACTACAACTGCCACCTCTGACCCCAGAGTCTGTTCACTCTTCCAGCTGAACTCCAGCTGCCCCATAGTTGCAGCAGTGTCAATGGGCCAGGAGACCCAGCACCCGAGACCCAGCACCCATCACCCTTGGTTGCTCCGTGGTTTGAGGACCTCTGGAGGTATTGAACTCAGCCTCTGCACAACAGTGTCAGCATTTCTCCTTTGTTACCCTGACTTTCATGGGATTCATGCCTGGCGATGTGGGGGAGACATTGACCTGGGGTTGTTGCCATAGCCAGTGAGGTGGGAAATGTGTAGCCCCTCAAGAGCATATGGGCATTGTAGATGTTCCTGGAACAATAGGGCTCATCCGGCATCTTAGGTAATACAGCATTATACTTGTTTTCCACGTCTCTCTCCTAGACTTGAGAGCAGACGCTATGACTTTCATGAGATATGCTGAGAATATAAACGAATGAACGAACCAACAAACAAATAGCCAACAACATGAGATAACTAAGCAAACGGGCACTTCCGCTACCTGGGCTACTACATAGCTACTTAAAATAAAAAGTATATATACTATGTGGACACACAGGAATGTGTGTATGAAACCAATCAAATTCAGAAGATAGAAATCAAATCATTTGTATTCTGAAGACAACCACGCTAAAATCTAGGTACAGAGCACAATCAAGACGGGCAGAAAATTTAGAGTCATAAATAGTTTAGAGGCTAGTACTCAGCAGGGGATTTTTCTATAAGTTTGCTCAATTTCAAAATAAATATTTTCTTACAGCTAAGAATCCAGAGGGACCTCAGCCTCTGAAGCACTGGAATAAATAAATCCACTGGCCTCAGAATTCGAGCTCAAGCAGAAAGCTTTTTCTTATCAGAAGGTACCATTTGCTGTCATTCTCCACATACTCCAATGTGACGGAAACAGTATCTAGTCAACACAAATTAAAGGCAGCATTTAGCCGTGACCTGGTTTGTTTGACCAGTAAAGACCCAGAGTATGTATTCTCATTCCACCAGATAATCCCTGTTGTCTCTTTTCATTTTATGTTTAAATCCAGACTGTACTTCGGTGTAAGCCTAGTTCACAGAACTATAAACCCACAGATCCATATGAATTCCTCTCAAAACTGTTCTCATCACAATCCGTAGCTAAAACCTTCAGTGGCTCCTGGTTGCCCAATGCAAATTCCTGAGCCCTGCAAATTCCTACAGAATCTGATTTCAATGTGCCTTTCACTAATCTCTTCTGCTTTGACTAAATTTGCCTCTGGTATTTTGCTCATATAAATGCCTAATTCAAGCCCCACTTTCTCTGTAAACTCCCCAGGTCTTCCCTCTCTATCAGAAGAGAGTTTTGCAGTTCATAAAGATAGTGTTCTACATCCTAGTTTGGTGAGTAGTGTCTGGGGTCTTAGAAGTTTGGGAGCAGCCATCTAAGATACAACTATTGGTCTCTTCCCATCTGGAGCAAAGGCGAGTGAAGAAAACCAAAGACTCAAGGAAGCAGTTAGTCCAAAGGACTAATGGCCCACGGGAACCACAGCCTGCTATAGCCTGAGACCAGAAGAACTAGATGGTGACTGGCTACCACTACCGACCGCTCTGACCAGGATCACAATAGAAGGTACCAGTAAGAGTGGGAGAAAAATGTAGAACAAATTCAAATTCATGAAAAAGACCAGACTTTCCGATCTGATAGAGACTGTTAGAACCCCGGAAACCATAGCCCTAAGACACCTTTCTAATCTGGAACTGAAGCCACTCCCAGAGGTCACCTTTCAGCCAAATAATAGACAGGCCTATAAAATAAACAGTAACACCCATGAAGAATGTGCTCCTTAAAACAATCAACTATATGAGACCAAAAGGACAGCATTTGCCCAAAAGCAAGGATGGAAGGCAGAGAGGAGCAAAGAAAGTGGAAAAATGGAAATGGGGAACCCAGGGTGGAAATGAGGGAGTGCTGACACATTGTGGGAATTGCAAGTGATGTCACGGAACAATATACATATGAATTATTGAATGGGAAATTAATTTGCTGTGTAACTTTCACCTAAAGCACAGTAAAATGTTAAAAAAAAGAGAGAGAGAGAGAGAGATCAAGTTTTGAGTCTCTCCTCCAAATTTCCCTAAATAGCATTTAATTTGTTCATTTCCTCGCCTTTCCCAGCTTCTAGAGTTACCCGCATCTCTCAGCTTGTGGCCCTGCCCACCATTTTCAAAACGAGCAATGAGGGACCGAGTCCCTCTTACGCGGCATCACTCTGCCCTCCCCTTCTGCCTCTCTCTCACTTTTAAGGGCCGTAGTGATGACACCGGATTCACTGAATAACCAGGGTAATCTTCCATCTCCAGGTCCTCTGCTTAATCACAGAAGGACAAAAGGTAACGTGTTCTCAGATTCTCCCATCTTTGGGGAGCCATTATTCTGCCTATCACATTCAAATTTCTAAGAAGATACTTATGAGAAACCGGTATAATGGGTGTGACTTTTAGTGCAGAAGCAGAATAAGGAAACATTACTTTTATTTTCACCTTTTGGCTCAGACTAAGGTGATGGGAAAGTAACAACCAATCATTTTTGAGGATGCCTTAAGTGGTACCTGGGACGCCAAGTGAAAAGCTCAAATTTCTAACCCATGTTACTGTAGTTTGCCATTGAGTCAATTCCAGCTCACGGCATCTCCCTGTGCCCATAATGCCACAAAAATCTTCTCCAGGCCATTTGGTCCCTTAACGTACACTACCCTCTGCTTTGTGGGGAATGAGCTTTTTTGCCCAAGCAAGACACTTTGGGATCCAGGCATCCTAGACACTCCATACGGCTCTTAGGTGTTTACTCCTCCCTGGGGCCCTGGGTGGTACACACGGTTAACATACTCGGCTGCTTACTGAAAAGTTGACAGTTGGAATCCACTCAGAAGCACCTTGGAAGAAAGGCCTAGTGATTTACTTCAGAAAAATCAGCCAGTGAAGCCTCTACGGAGCACAGCTCTACCCTGACACACGAGGTCGCCATGAGTAGGAATGTAATGTGCTCAACAGCAGCTGGTTTCTGGAGCCCCAAGGTAGTAAGAAAATTTCTGGTACTCCAGGACCCTTCCCTGTCTAGGAGAATCTCCCCTCTTCCCTGAAAACAAAAAAGCAAAAAACAAAAAACCTATGGCCGTCAAGTAGATTCCGTCTCATAGCAACCCTATAGGAGAGAGTTGTTGTTATGTGCTGTCAAGTCCGTTCAGAACTGCCCCAGAGGGTTTCCAAGGAGCAGCTGGTGGATTCAAACTACCGCCCTTTTGGTTAGCAGCCAAGCTCTTAACCACTGAGCCACCAGGGTTCCATAGGACAAAGTAGAACTGCCCCATAGGTTTCCCAAGGCTGTAATCTTTGCAGAAGCAGACTGCCACATCTTTCTCCTGTGGAGCAGCTGGCCTTTCGGTTAGCAGCTGAGTGCTTAACCACTGCGCCACAGGGACTCCTTCTTTCCTGACCCCCGCCCATTACCCTCACAGGTAGATGCCTCCCTCCGTCTCCCCTCCCTCTTTCACTGGACTCACACTTTTACAAAAGGCTGGAAGAGCAGTCAACTTGAAGCTGCCTTTGGCTTTTCCCTTCTTGCAAAAACTCCTAGAAAAGGAATTACAAGGACCTGTGTGGGGTTGGATGGGGTGGTGTGGAGGCTGAGATATAAGATAACGAGCAAAACACATTGCCACAGTTAATAAATTAACATTTCCAAAAATGATCCTGTCACATAAACACCACCTACTGTTTTCTCTTTCCCCACATGGGATTCTTTTCTATTTGGATAATTTTTTTCATGAGGAGCAGAGTGTCTTCTTCACAAATCGTTCTGGAGAGGCACTCATAAATTCTGACTCTCGTGTCTTTCTTTTAGCATCTCCGTAAGCTATGAAGCTTCTGTTCCCATTCGTCATTTACCTGTGGGTGTTTCTGACACCACGTTTTATCTTCTGTTAGGTAATCTAACCTGGCTGCTCCTTCAAGTCCAGCCACAGTGCTCCTTAGAAACCAGGATGGCAAGACTTCATCTCACATACTTTGGACATATTATCAGGACGGACCAGTCTCTGGAGAAGGACATCATGCTTGGTAAAATAGAGGGTCAGCAAAAAAGAGGAAGCGCCTCCATGAGATGGACTGACACAGTGGCTGCAACAATGGGCTCAAACGTAGCAAGGATTGTGAGGATGGCGCAGGACCAGGCAGTGTTCCGTTCTGTTGGACACGGGGTCACTGTGAGTCGGAACCAACTCGACAGCACCTACAAACAACAAGCACCTTGAAGAGATTCGGGAACACATCCTAACCGGTTAGTGGGGTGTTTAGAAAACAAGGTTAGGATGGGTCGCTTCTGCCAGAAGATGACCAATCTTTGTGTGTGCATTTTGTACATTGATTTTATTTTTAGAGATTTTGTATTTATTTTTTCAGTGGATACTATCAATATATCACAGTCAGTATAAAATGCATACACGATATAAAAAAGTGTGCAGATAGAAGTTTCTTTCCCACCCCTGCCTCATCCATTTCTACAGAGTATGCATCCATAATTTCCTCACACATATGTAAGCAGATTTTCCCTCGTTTTTACATAGAATGTACATTCTATAAACAGTTCCGCTCCTTGCTTTTTTCACTTACCAGTATATCCTTACAGAGTTATCACAGCAGTTCATATGTAATCATAAATCCCGTTTTGTCTGGGACAGTCCCCCTTTACGTCTGTTCACCAGGTGTTCAGATGATAAATTATATGATCACCCTACTTACATGGAGTTTGGAGCCCCTTTTTTACTGCATACAAACTATAAACAATTTTGGGATCTGGGGCCATAACTGACCAGTTAATAAATATTGGTTGATTAATTTATATGGACTACAGATGATTCCTAACCCAGACTTTGAAATGACTGTTCTAGTGAAATATGTAATGTACAAGTGATCTTTAAACCAAAAAAACATATCAGTTGCCGTTGAGTCGGTTCTGACTCATAGAGACCCTATAGGACAGAGTAGAACTGCGGAGGGTTTCCAAGGAGTGGCTGGTGGATTCGCTGCCGACATTTTGGTTAGCAGTTGAGCTCTTAGCCGCTGCACCACCTGGGTTCCACATATACCTCACAGAAGTGCGCAAAAACAAAGAATAAATTATCAATTAAATTTGAAGGTGCTACTTTTTTTTTGGAAAGCAAGTTGGCGATGTAACAAATTTAAATGAACACATCCTCTGATATTGGAATTCCTCTGCTAGAAGTTTATCTTACGTACATATTTACACAGATACTGTAATATGGTTGTTAAAAGGTGTTCATCGTAACATTTAATAGCAAACACTGGAAACAACCTACATTTCCACCAAGAGGTTACTGGCTAAATAATTTAAAGTGCATTCACTCAGTGAAATGCCAGAACTCTCTTTCTAGGTGCTTCCGCGTGGGTTCAAATAGCCAACCCTTTGGTCCGAGCGCTTACCGCCTGGGGATTGGATGGAATGCATCGCTAAGAGACATCCTAGGGAAGATAGAGTGTTGAGTGAATAAAACAAGTTGTAGAATCATGTTTTATGGTCCTGTTTGTGTAGAGGAAAAACAGAGAATTAGAGAAATAGGTATGCTTAAATATACCTAGAACATTAACGGAAGGACATAAAAGAGCTTGCGAACACAATGGGTTGGGGGAAAACAGGAATGGGAAACTTCTACTTCCTTCGGTATATGTTAAAACTTTAAATATAAGCCTGTTGTTCCGCCAATTTTTCCATGATTATCCACTTACTTTTAATTATTTAAGTAACAAGTAGACACATTTTCTTTGCAAAACAGTCTAACAATTCAGATAAAAGGGTCGACCTCCCTCCTCCCAACCCTACCTCTCCTCCCAGGAGATTTGGGCCGTTGATGGTTTATATGTAGCCTTAAGTATACGTAAATCCTTTGAGCTACTTGCATCTCTGCGTTTATTATTAGTTGTGAAAGTCCCCAGTGACCATAGCAATCTACCTTTTGGGGAAAGGGAAGTTTTAAAATAGGGGAGTGACAATATTTATCATAAACTAGCCAGCAGTAGGGAAAACCCCAGGCCTTGTTTAGCTCTCTGAGAGCAAGAGAAAGACGGCGTACGGTGACTGACCAGGGGCTGGGAGTGGACAAAGAAAGGAAGTCCAGGACAATGGGGTCACTCCACCTCTGCCCTTCTGGAGGAGGGGCCGTGCCAGCAAGTGTGGCGTCTGCTTCAATCAGTGCGATTTAGGGATTAGAAAGTCTCCAGGGTTAAATGTTTACATCTTTACTTTGACTTCTAGAACAGAATATGGTGGGAAGAGCGGAAAAGCTTGAGTGTCAGATGCTTCTTTATATCCAAACACTGTGCCGAGTGTAGAAAGGGCCACCAAAGACGGAGGCCCTTAGGCTATACTGCAGTCTTTCCATTGCTGTTGTAGCTGTTGAGCCCCCAGCATGGCGACCTCGTGCATGGCCCTGCACCATCCCTGTGATTGGTTGTTTTCATTGGCTGGTTTGCAGAAGTAGATCGCCAGGCATTTCTTCCTTCACAGTTGTTACAGGGATTGAAATAGGTGAATACTTTCATCCAGAAAGTTACTCTTCGGTTTCTTTTTTATTACTTGGCTATTTTCCCAAAATATGAATTTATCTCCCTAGTCGTCACAAATTTTGCTGATTTTTAGCCAGTTTGAGCCAGAAGGTGTATCTAGACAGCTGGGAAATTCCTAATCTGGGTCTCTGATTTGGTAGGAAAAGCCGCAGACTGGACTCATGTCCTGCCACTAACCACTGTGGAATCGCTCACTTAATTGTGTGATGCTTTGTCTCATTTGTAAAACGAGAGTGTTGGTACAAATGATTTCTGTGGTCCTATGCTTGAAAATCTGTTAGTTGAACCTGTCTGGTTAATGCAAGACTGTCAGACTGAATCATACACTCAAAATGAAGTGGACAATTAGATCAATTGTATGGATCACTCTGGAACAATGAAAAATAAATTGGCCCTCAATTAGCTATATTTCAGGCTGAATCGTTTATTCTGTTCTGTTTTTCTGGGGCTGTGAGGCCAGAATTCTGCCTGATGAATCAAGGTAGCTCTCTGGTTCTCATCTCCATTTCTCTCACGTGGGCCTCTCATAGATTCAAGCACTTACGTTTAACAAAGCCAGGTATAATGTAGTTTCTCTATCTGTGCTGAAAAAAACAAAGATATTTTTCAATCCCAGTGCTGACCACGTTTCACAGGTAGCATCTACCACCATTCGGCTAACCAGTCCTTCTCAAATTTTAAAGTGCCTAGCAGTCACCTGGAGCCCTGGTGGTGCAGTGGTTAAGAGCTTGGCTGCTAACCAGAAAGGTTGGCAGTTCAAATCCACCAGCCACTCTGTAGGAGAAAGATCTGGCAGTCTGCTTCTGTAAAGATCACAGCCTTGGAAACCCCATGGGGCATTTGTACTCTGTCCTATAGGGTCCCTCTGAGTCGGAATTGACTCAACGGCAATGGGTTTTTGTTGTTTTTTTTTTTTAAGTAGATTCACCTGGAGACCTTTTAAGATGCAGGTTCTGCTACAGTTGGTCTGGGGTGAGGCTCAAAACCGTGTTTCTCACAAACTCCTCGGTAATACTGGTGCTGCCAGTGTGAGGTCTGTGCTTGGAGGAGCAAGGGGCTAAACCACCAGCCCCTCACTGTCTTCTGCAATCCTCTTTTTCAAATGCATGCTGTTTTTGACGGAGAATAACTCTTTGATAAAAACAAACGCTGCTTTCAGATAGTATTTGTGAAATAAAGCCAGAATTAAGGTCACTCCCAAAATAAATGTGTTGGGTCTCAATGGATAACACTTTGCTAACAGGTTAGGAAACTCACATAGTATGTTTCTTTCTTTTTCTTCTTTAAATCCAGAGATAGATACAATAGCAAAAATTTATTAACATTATATAAATCACTTGCTCCAAAAAAGGATTCAAGGAGTAGGTTGTAAAGATTAATGAGATAACCTATGTGAGATCACCGATCCCTGTGCCTTTAAAAAAAAAAAAAAAAAAACCCAAGCTCATTGCCCTCAGAGTTGATTCTGACTCATAGCGACCCTATAGGACAGAGCAGAACTGCCCCATAGGGCTTCCAAGGCTGTAATCTTAATGGATGTGTCACACCCTTCTGCAGAGCGGATGGGGCTTCAAACTGCCAACCTCTCGGTTAGGAGCCAAGTGCTTTAACCACTGTACCACCTGTGCCTAGTCCTTACAAAATGCTTAACCAGAAGATATATAACCATATAAAGCAAAAGATATGAAGAGGAATTTCATAGAGACAAATCTTGAATGGTCAATAAACATGAAAAGATGGACAACCTCATTAGTAGTCAGAGAACTGAAAATTAAAACCACAGTGAAACACCACTTAATAACCAACAGATTGGCAAAAAGGAAAAATATCACATAAGAACACATACTGGCAAGGATATGTTGTAGACTGCTGGTAGGATTTAAGTTGGGACAATTACTTTGGAAAACAAGTAGACATTGAAAATTGAAGAGGTAGACTGGACCATGGGACATAAAGTGATAACTCATGAGGAGTGTGCCTCTTAGCGCAAGTAGATACAAGAGACTAAATGGGCAGCTTCTGTCCGGAGGTGAGATGGGAAGGCAGAGGCGTTAGGACCTGGTTGAATGGACATGGGCAATCAGGGGTGGAAAGGAGGAGTGTGCTGTCACAGTATGAGGGGAGCAATTAGAGTCATATAACAATGGATGTATAAATTTTTATATGGGAAAAAATAACAATAAAAAAAAGAAAGAAAATGATTCAGACAGGACCCACAACTCTATGTATGAAGGTATTTACCACAAGGTAAACTGAAATGGAAACTAGCTAAAACAAACTCTGGAAATAACCTAAATGTCAAAATGTTTGAGAACGGCTTAATTATTTGTTTGAGAATTATAGTAACTCTATTCTATAAAAGATTATTTATTTAAAAATGAAAAAGAAAGAAAGAAAATTGAAGATGTACATATCCAACTACCCAGGGACTCTTCTCGAAGCTGCGTATCCTAGAGAAAATCCTGCACCGAACACCAGCAGATAAGAACAAAGAAGCTTCTGGCACCACTGTTCACAAGAGCAAAAATTGGGAACAACTCAAATGCTGGTGAATAGAAGGATAAATAGTTTTATATTCCTGTGATGGAATATTACATGTGAAGATGAATGTACTACAGCTACGTACATAATCATGGATGAATCTCACAGATATAATGCTAGAGGGGGAAGTACCTGCAATATGGAAACCACAAGGAAAACACGGTATGAGAGAACACACATATGTATCATAAAACTATGAAGGAAAATAAGAGAAGGATAAACACAAAATTCAGGATAATGATCATACTGGAATGCGGAGGACATGTGACTGAGCGTGGGCACGCATCAAATGTATTGACAATGGTTTATTTAAGATCTATTTTTTAAAGTGGGCTACTGGGTACACAAGTTTATCTTTTATAATTCTTTAAACTGCACATGTACTTTATATGCATATATAGGATATAACTCATAATAATACAACTTCTAAGAAATACGTGTATAGCCATATTGTAAAAAATATGGAGAAAAGAAAGACAAATTGGATCAATTTTTATTTTTGGTATTACTTCACACAATTTTCCTTCATTCTTTTTTCAGATGCACGTTGGGGCATCTCCTATTCTCTCTCTCTATATATACAATTGTTATCATACTGTTTATACACTTTTATATCCTGCTTTTTCCTCTTAACATCATCCATGCTATGGTCTTCATAACCATACTTTAATAGTTACATAATAGGCTATCATCATATCAAGTAGAAAATTTACTTGGCTATTTTCATATTATTAAACACTTAGATTGTTTCCTTTTTTTATAATTCTGGTTTTCAGTTTCTCTCCTCTTTTGGATAATTTCCATATGATAAATTTCCAACAGAAAAATTATAAGGTCCAAGTGTTCAAATATTGTTTGGAACATGATTATTCAGACATGTTTGCAATGTAATTTGGACAGCCAAAAATACATCTCCATTCAGATGTATTCCCATCACTTCAAACTCAGACTTTCTATAATAGAATTCTTTGTCATCCTCTCTAAACTGTCCCCTTCCTCCCAACTATATTATGGGCAAAAGAAATATCAGGAACTCAGCCCATGGCCAAACTCTGGCTCCTAGTTTCTAGAAATATGCTCTCAGAAGAGACACTATCCAAAGAGGTAACAAGGTGTCCCTCAAAGGCTTAGACATACGTGAAGTACTTCTGGAAATTCTACTAATATTTTCAAGGATTTGTAGAGCTGTAGTGATTACGCCAAAGAAAATATACCACACTGCCTCCCTTCATTAACATCGCCATTGCTATTACACATTGGGACTGTGGTGGGCTTCATTCTTTCTAAAAACTATATGTGCATCTTGTAATTATAAAAACAATATATATTCATTATAGAAACGTCATAAACAAGTGTCTCCAAAAACAAACAAACAAGGTTCCACAACCTTAAAAAATACAATTCTATGCCACAAAGAAAACTACCGTAAACACCCTTGGTGCAGCCCTCTCAACTCTCGTCTGTGAATGTATATGTACTCATTGCATGCTTTTGCCTTTTACTAAAATGAGATCATACTGTACAGACTGTTTTGTAACCTTTTCTTACTTGAATATCTACCCCATCAGTACTAACGTCTAACACTAATACAGCATTGTCTACATGATGGCAGGCCCTATTCTAAAACTTTACACATATAAAAAGCTTTTTATATATGTAAATTATATACATACACATATATAATCTCAGCTCATGTAATCATCACAACCACCCTTGAGCTGGGTATAATTATTATCACCTCCATTTTGCATATGAGGAGATGAGGCACCGAGAGGATCAATCACTCTCCCGGGAGTTACGTGGTTAGTAAGAAGAGAAACAGGGTTTGAGCCCAGGAGGTTTGCCTCCAGAGCCTAGCCTTCTAAACCACCCAGAGCCTCTTGGAAGAGCTGAGTTGTTGATGGCTTCGTCCTTCTTGAAACTCTTCTCCTTTCACCTCCACGCCACCTTCTGCTGGCCCCCATCCCTCCTCTCTCACTGCCCCTCTTTCTTGCCTCTGTTCCTCAGCCTACACCCACAGTTTTAGTATTCCTCAAGGCTGTCTTGGCAAGATTTCATTCATTCCATGATTCAACTCCTATGTACACCACCAAACCAAAAACCCATTGCAGTCGAGTCGATTCCAACTCATAGCGACCCTATAGAACAGAGTAGAACTGCCCCATAGAGTTTCCAAGGAGCAGCTGGTGGATTGGAACTGCTGATCCTTTGGTGAGCAGCCAAGCTCTTAACCACTGTGCCACCAGGGCTTCATGTACACCACAGTGACTCCCAAATCTTCATCCTTTCTGTTGAAAACGAAATTCTTTTTTTATTTTTTTAACCTCCTTCCTGTCTAGCTTCACATCACAGGCAATATGTCCAATATTAAAGTTATTACCCTTTTTCCTATTGTTACAGGCTGGACTCTTTGCTGTCGTTTGTTACTTCACCCTTTCCCCACGTATTATTGGTTTCTTGCATTATCTATCTTGGTTATTTCCACCCGTAACCCTGTTACCCAAATCAGAAATGTTTGAGTCGTGCTCGATTCCTCATCACCACCTCCGCTACCATGCCAATCACCAAGTTCTCTCATCCAACTACTTGTCGTATCTCTGCCTTCATCTTTACCCTGTTACCACAAATGAAGTTAGGTCCTCAGTACCTCCTACCATCAGAATCACCTTCTAACTAGTCATCCCTTCTCCAGTCTCTCTCCATCCTGCCCGTCTATCCTCTTCTGCTCCCAGTAATCTTTCTTTCTTTTTTTGCTTGCCTTTTTTTTTTTTATTGTACTTTAAATGAAGGTTTACAGAACAAATAGTTTCTTATTAAACAGTCAGCACACATATTGTTTTATGACATTGGTTAACAACCCCACAACATATCAACACTCTCCCTTCTCGACCTTGGAGGACCTTTTTTCTCTTTTTTTGGTGAAAATATACATAGCCAAAGTTACACCATTTCAAAAGTTTCTACGTATACAATTCAGTGACATTGACTAATTCTTCCAGTTGTGCTGCTATTCTCACTATCCTTTTCCAAATTATTCCATCTCCATTATCTTCAACTCACTGTCCCCTAGGCTTCCCATCTAACCTTTTGAGTTGCTGTTGTCCAATAATCTTTCTAAATGAAATCAAATCTTGTTCCTCTGCTAGAAATCTTAAATGCCCTCCATTGTTTTCAGGATAAAGAACACACCATTTCTCACAGAAGAAGACATTTTAACACTATAATATACATAATAATACTAATAAGTAACAATGACTCATCACTTACTGCCATTCAGACACCATTCAAAATGCTTTAAATTTATTAATTTGTCCTTGCAACAACCCTGTAAGGTAGGCATTACTATTATTAGGCGCTTAGCCCTTAGTAAATGCTCAATAAATATTGAATGAATGCATTCCTCTTTTACAGATGGGGAAATGAAGCTCAGGACCCAAGATTTCACAGCTAGCAAATGGCAAAAAACCACACAGGGTCTACAAATGTTATCCATTATACCTCAAGGCTCTTTAAAATCTAACTCTACCCTCCTTTCCTGGTCTCATCTCTGGACACTTCTTAGGGTCTGTCTTCTGTTGCTGTTGTTGTGTGCCGTAGAGTCGATTCTATAGGACTCTACAGGACACAATAGAATTGCCCCATAGGGTTTTCTTGGCTATAATCTTCACTGGAGCAGATCACCAGTCTTTCCTCCTATGGAGTGGCTGGTGAGTTCCAACCACAGACCTTTTGGCTAGCAGCCAAGTGCTTAAGCATTGCACCACCAGGGCTCCTTTGCTGGCTTTCTGTCCTAGCCAAACACTAGTGACTTGTTGGAATTTACCGGGTTCGTTATTGCTTGCCCAGCTTTATTCAGGCTCGTGGGTCTGGAATGCGTTTCTCCCCCTTCCCTCTTGGGCAGGTGAGCTCCTTCTTGACCTTCAATACCCAACCCTCTTATTACCTCCTGTGTGACGCCTCTTTCACCCTGAGGCCCAGTTACTCCCTCTCATTTTGCTCCCATGGCACTTTATCATGCCTTTAATTACAAGCACTCTAGCACCATATTATGAGTCATCTCTGTCTCTGTCTCCACCAGGTTGTGCTCTCCTGAAGGACAGGGGCTGAGCTTCCCTCCTGTGTGTATCCCCAGCCTGGCACGTAATCAGGATTCAGTACATATTTGTTAAATCAATGACTATATGGATGTCTTTGATTTGACGTTGCAAACAATATGGAAATATTTCTTAGAAAGGACATTTCTTGTAATTACCTTTCTATAGACTCTAAGGGCATAAGATTAAATCTTAACTCAGCAAAGGCTTTTTGGTGGGAAACTATCTCAATATCAACAAAGTATCTTGCTTTCTGACACTACTTAATACAAGGGCGTCAAGGAATATTTACAAAGACATATCTTAAGGGCGCTTAAATGGAGGAGCCTGAACGAATAAATGTGAATGGGTTGCTGATACCAGCAATCTAGGGAATGAAATCTAGAGGACTTAAAAGCCAAAAGCCTTAAATAATTTCATTTATCTTTTAAATTTTAGAGAGAGGAGTTAGGAATAGAGGGGGGAAAAAAAAAACTACCAGGCACCCTGTAATAAGTCTTTTTTAGGACTTCCAGCTTGGACACCTTCTCAGAAGCACTGGGGACATAGAGCGCCTTACCGTGGATGACCTGCCGTGTCCCCTTTGTCTGTGCAATGTAGATAACGGTGAGTTCAGTTCCTGAGACCAGTCATTCTGTAGGTTATTTGGATCCTTGGGTCTCTGGAAATTGTTAATTCCTGCCAACCTGTCTTGCTAACTACTAGCTTTGCAAGAAATACATCTGACTCATCGACAGATCCAGAAGTTGTACCATCCTCTTCATTGTTATCCCAGTATAATACTTGACTATTATTCCCATATTATTTTCAGTAACTTGATTAAGTCTTTCCACCTTTTTCCTACCCACCTTGCTGTGTGTAACCAAAAACATCACTTGACGAACTCTCAAAAGAACCTTCCCTTTTAACTTCATTCCACAAATACAGCCAAAGCATCAACTCCATGGTGATAAAAAGCTTTAAAAGAACAATGTGTTTAGGGATTTCTTCTAGCTATTTGTCACTGCTTATCCGGTACACTAAATCTGCTCACCAAAAGGAGCCAGAATAAGGTGAATAACATTTGGCCCCTGTATGCATGAAGCATCCCAGAAATGCCTGCAAATAGATAGGAGCCTTCTGTGCTGATCTGATCAAATTGTTACATTATAATTGACTACGTCTAAAGACTGGTGCACCAGAGTGCCAAGATTCGGAGAGAGGGCGATTAGTAACGCAAAACCCAAGAGAACGGTGTGTGTGTGTGTGTGTGTGTGTGTGTGTGTGTGTGTGTGTGAGAGTGAGTGTGTAAATGTGTGCATGTGAGTGTGTATGAATGTGAATGACAGTGTGTGTGTGTGAGTGCCTATGAGTGTTCGAGTATGTGTGTGTATGAGTGTGTGTGTGACTGTGAGTGTATGTGTAAGCATGTGTGAGCATGTGTGTGTGAGAGAGAGTGTGTGTGTGTGTGTGTGTGTGTGTGTGTGTGATCCACAGCATAGGTGGAAAAAATAGCCTTAATAGGAGGAAAGGAGGGGTGTTATTTTGGCAGCAGGAAGTCGGGGGAGTTCTTTGAAAGCTTTCTATTTTTTCTGGAGTAGGAGGTGAGGTCATTCTTGAAGGGTGAGGTGGGAGGGTCAGGGGTTCGTGGAGATTTGAAATGGCTGTTGTGGATAATGGCAAACTCTCCCTTTGCCTGGCAGCTTTGGGGGCCTCTTGGCAAGTGATACAGCAAAGGGACAGAGGAACGAGAGGTCAAAGTGATGGACCAAGAACTTACAGGCTGAAGGGAGAAACAAGGGCAGAAGGAATCTGACCCCGGAAGGGAGAGAGAAGGGCCAAGCGCCTACGTGTGAGGAGCAGTCGAGCAAAGGGCAGGATAAGGGGTGGGGGAGTTTGGCTGAGAGTGAGGTCTCCGACTATTATTACTGTTTTAAGTTTAAGAAATAGTACCAGCTTGAAATATAATTAAACATACTGTAATTTTGTTACCTACATTTGAGCATTAGTTTTATTTGGAGATTGTTGTTTTGAAACTTTTTTAAAAATGAAATTGCATGCAGACCTACCCAGTTGGATCCAGGGTGGGTGGCCTGGAGCTTGCCCACCAGTCCTCTCTGCTGCTGGAAGCCTCCCACAGAATCCCTGGGGCACTTCCTTTTACCCTAGGACTCCTCAGAATACAGTTTAAAAATCACCATATCAAAGTTTTAAGATTGAAAAAGAAATTTTTTAAAATGAATGTAATTGTAAGCTTTGTTCTTGATAAGACACTGGGTCACATGTTTACCATCGAAGTCACAGTAACATCTCAAGAGCATATTCTCCATATCTTCCACAGCGGACATTTGTACATTTCTAACACATTCCAGCTGGAGTCAGAAATGCAGGTGAATCTGAATTCAGTTTCAATGATGCATAAAGACACACCAACAGAGCCAACTAACCCAGTGTGGAGTCGATTCTGACTCATAGTGACTCTGTAGGGCAGAGCAGAACTGCCCCACAGGGTTTCCAAGGCTGTAATCTTCATGGAAGCAGACTGCCATATCCTTCTCCTGCGGAGCGGCTGGTGGGTTCAAACCACCGACGTTTCAGTCAGCAGCCGAGTGTTTAACCACTGTACCACCAGGGCTCCTCGCCAAAAGAGATGTTAAAAAAAAACCCACTGACGTCAAGTTGGACTCATAGCTACCCTACAGGACAGAGTAGAACTGCCCCGTAGGGTTTTCAAGGAGCTGCTGGTGGATTCAAACTGCCAACCTTCTGGTTAGCAGCCAAGCTCTTAACCACTGAGCCACCAGCACTCCCCAAAAGAGACAGCCCTTGGGAAATCCCGAGCACAGGTCTCCCCAACTAAGAGAAAGAAACAGTAGGCTGCTTCTCCGTGTTATTAGAGCTAAGTGGGCCCTCTGTCTGCTCTGTCCCCTCATCCAACATGTTTGAAAATCAAGCTAGTCTCTGCCTCCTGTATTCAAGTGCTACAGTATATTCCCAGTAAAGGTTTAAACCTAAAAAATTAAAATATATAGTTCGAAGACATTTTTAACATAAATTTATAATCAGAGAGCCTAAACAACTCGGGAAATTTGGAAGTCAAAAAGGAGAAGATAGACACATCTGACCACCCCAAAGGAAAACAACAACTATGAAAAAGCCACAAACATCACAACTGAAGTCAAAAGACAATAAAAGTGTCTGTAACACACGAGAGAAAGGGGCGCAAAGAGTAGGAACAGGCAATCCACAGCAGGGACGAAATCCAAAGAAATGGCCAACAAATATATGAAAATAGAAGTCTGGAAAATAAAAACTACTCTAGCGATAGCCTTAAAATTAAAAAATCACTAAGATTAAAATAAAAATACACATACATTTTGCTTTCTAACTTTTTATTTTAAAACGTTCAAGCCTTTAAAGTGGTAAGAACAGTGCAGAGAACCCTCACACCTCCATCCTTCATCGAGAGTCATCAGTTTTAACATTTTGCCGTATTTTCTCTCTATATATATATATATAAGCATACACACATACACATGTATATATGTATGGATACTTGTGTACATAATGCTTTTTATATCAAAAATCAAGAAAAACATTTAAATAAAGATACTTTTATCTTGAAGTCTGGTATGTCTGTGTCAATTTAAAAAATTAAATGGCCCTGCTAAATCAGAACTGAAGCCACTCCCAAAGCCCACTTTCAGGCAAAGGTTAGACAGGCCTATAAAATAAACAATAACTCACGTGAGGAGCATGCTTCTTAGTTCAATCAAATAATCGAGACCAAATGGGCAACTACTGTCCAAAAACAAAGGCAGAAAGGGGCAGAAAAACTGGACAAAAGGACATGGGGAACCCGGGGCAGAAAGGGGAAGAGTACTGTCACATTGTGGGGATAGCAACCAATCTCACAAAAAAATGTGTATAAATTTTTTATTGAGAAACTAACTTGAGCTATAAACTTTCACCTAAAGCATAATAAAGCCAAAAAAATTAAATTGAACGGGACAGTATGCTGTGCACAAAGCAAACGTTTAAGACACACGGCTCTATTTCAGCATTGGTAATGCCCCATGAGGGCAGGGAATTTGTCTTATTCATAACTCTCTCCCTAGTGCCTAGGACGGTGCCTGGCTCCCAGTAAATATTTACTTGAATGAGTGAGTGAATTGAATAAATGAATATGAAATTATTTTCACTCTTGTATCAATCCTTTATGTTCCATTTAGGTGGATATCTAAGACATCCACTCAGGTGTCTCTATCTTAGCTGAATAAAAGTTTAGTTACAAATACGTTCTTAAGCAAAAACTGTAAATTCCTGCCATGATAATCGGTGCTTATCAGAAATCTTAAAGTTCTAAGTTTTGTTCATTCACCATTTATTCAGTCATTCATTCATTCACCAAACATTTACCAAGCACAATTCTGCTCTCTGCAGGGTGCTTGCTATGCCCTTGAATTA
Organism: Dugong dugon; assembly: GCA_030035585.1. Classification (NCBI taxonomy): domain Eukaryota; kingdom Metazoa; phylum Chordata; class Mammalia; order Sirenia; family Dugongidae; genus Dugong; species Dugong dugon. The sequence goes on along the minus strand of CM057480.1, from coordinate 75,483,801 downwards.
GAATCACAAAAGACACAATAGAGAGGTAGGGGTGAGGTAGCAGACAAGTAAACAAACAAAAATTTCTGATGGTTTTAACATAACTACAGGGTATTCTGGGGACACAGAGGTGGAGAAACTAAGCTAGTTTGGTCAATCAGGGAAGGCTACTCAAGGGAGGTGATATTTGAGCTGCCCTTTAAGGATGAATAGGAATTAAACAGATGAATGATATCCCAGCCAGAGGAAGTGGAGTTCATTCATTCTTTCATTCCATAAAGTGCTTATGATGTGCAGTCAGTGTTCTAGGCTCTGGGGATGTGGCAGTGAACAAGACAGAGAAGTCCTTGTCCTCCTGGGAGGAGGGATAATAAACAAGTAAACAAATAAACGTATACACAAAGAAGGATACAGGTGAAAGAGGGTCTGAGGTGGTGTGTCCCACTCTAGGTAAGATGGTCAAGGGAAGCACTATTTGAGGAGATGGCACTTGAGCAGACATGAAAGGAAAAGCAGGAAGTACAAAGTGAGGTAGCAGGGGGTCTAAACTAAGTGAAGGAGTGAGAAGGCAATACGGCAGGAGATTAAATCAGAGAGATTGCAGGGGGAGATCATGCAGGGCCTGGCACTCATCAGCAGAGGGCTTTTGATGAGATCGCCAAGGAATGGGCGTAGAGCTAGAAGAGAAAGTCTCAGAACTGAGCTGGGAAACACCAATATTTAGAAATCAGAAAAAGAGGAAGATCTAGAAAAAGAACCTGAAGTAAGAGGAAGCCCAGGCATAAATGATGTGCTGGAAGTCTAGTGAGGAGTGTTTTAAGACAAAGACATTTTCTGCATCAAAATACAAAGGGTGAGAAAGCATAGAATGCTCAGGAAGTGGTCAACAGCTCGGGCTAGAGGGAGCAGAAACCGGGTGCGGCAAGAGCAGGAGGGACTGATCATAGAGGAACTTTGTCAGTCACAGTACTGAAATACTGACGAGGAGACCTTAAACATAATACGTGGCAATTGTGGAATGCCGTCGTTTTAAAAGTACTTACACTTACATCGGCTCAGTTGTTCCTCCAAACGATGGCCCTGTGCTGGACAGTCTTAATTTATAAATGAGGAATCTGGGGCTCAAAAGGAGGCGCATGACCATTTAAAAGACTCACACTGACCAATTGCAGAGCCAGGCTCAACCCTTTCTGACTCCACCTCCAGCAATAGAGCTTCTACCCATGACTGCCTCCTCCTTTTAAGGTAAAAAGTTGTTGTTGTTAGTTGCCATCGAGTCGATTCTGACTCATGGAGACCCCCTATATGTAGAGTAGAACTGTGCTCCATAGTGTTTTCAAGGCTGTGACTTTTCAGAAGAAGATCATCAGGCCCATCTTCCAAGGCCCCTCTGGGTGGGCTTGGATTGCCAACCTTCTGGCTAGTAGTGAAGCGCTTAACCACTTGCCCAACCCAGGGACTCCACAGATAAAGAGTAACAGTATTCAAAGTATGCATAAACTTGATAAACAATTTATTGTTCTAATCTTTTTTTTTTTTTTTTCCTTCACATAAGTTTGCTTTTAAAAAATCTCCACAGGAGACTGGGAGGCAAGATGGCACCCTAGGCAGAAACACCATGCCATCCCTCCACAGCAAAGATCCGAAAAACTAAGCCTAACAGAGAATCAACAATCCTGAAACCCTAGAACATCAAATGAAGAGATAAAGAACTCAGCCAAACACCAAACAGAGTGAGAATACTGAAAGAGAATGGAGAGCAAGGACAGACTCATGCAGAGATCCCCTACCAGCTAACGCAGCATGGATCCACCATCTTGGACTCCTATTGGAGACCAGCAAACGGGAGAAAGAGACAGCAGCCTTGCGGAGCGTCCAGTGGGAGACAGAACGACCGGTAATTTGCGGTGTGTGCTTTCCCACCCCCAACCCCTCTCCGCCTCGGCTGGGGCTCCCCTGCTTCCCGTGGCCAGGGTCCCTGGGCCAGGGGGCGCCGGTGCTTGGATTCCACGCACTCGGGCCAGCAGCTGTCCGGGAGCCGTTTGTTGGCTGTTGGCATAGCTTTTTCTGCCGCCTCCCCCACCTTTTGCTCTGGTGCCTGGCTCCGAGTGCCGTCTTTGCTTTTTCCTGTGGGGCTGTGGGGCTGCGTTCGGGTGTGTGGCTGCTTCCAGGTCTGGCCTGCCGCGCTGGTGAGATCCCAGGGCTTTTGTTCATTTGCTCCTCTGCTTCCCATGGCTACGGTCTCTTGACCCGGGAGCGCTGGCTGCTTGGATTCCGCGCACCTGTGAGGGAGGTTCTCTGGGTGCCGTTTGTTGGCTGCTGATGTTGCTTTTTCTGCTTCTTTTGGTTTCTTGCTTGCCTCTCGCCGCCTCCCCCTCCTTTCACTTGGGTGCCTGGCTCCTTGCACCCTCTTAGCTCCTTTCTGAGGGTCCACAGAGTGCAGGCAATTTGTGATATACGCTTTCCACTCTCCACCCTTCTTCACTCACACTCGGCCTCCTCTGTTTCCCACGGACACAGTCTCTTGTCCAGAAACACCAGCCCGCACTGGCTGGCTCTCTGAGTGCCATTCATTGACTGCTGGTGTTGCTTTTTTTTTTTTTTTTAATTTAATTTTTTTCTTTTTTGATTAGTTTTGTTTTCTTTACCCTCTTTTTCCCTTTTGTCTTTCTTCATTGCTCAATTTCTCGTCTCTCTATCTCTTCTTTCTCTTTCTGATCCCTGAATACCAGGCGATGTATGCCTCTGCACCTTCTGGCCAGGCTGTGCTGTGAAAACTGAGACCGACTCCCCCAGACCTCATAGCTGCATCAGTGGGATCCCTGGGAACTTTGCAGTTCTTTAACTTTTCTGATTTTTATTTGGTCATTCTTTCCTTTTCTTTCTCTTCCCCCTTCTGGTTTTCTCCATCCCATAGTCTCTCATCTGTCTATTCCAACAACAAGCTCCCCTAGCATTCTTTTATGTTTGTATGCTTTTCGCTCCTGCTCCTCTCTCTTCTCTCCCATATCCAGCTTAGCTTCACACATAACCATCTCCCCGCTGCATCCTGCCTACCTGCACCGTGCACTTGACATCACACCACCAAGCTGTGCAGGCACGCCCTATTGGAACCTGCCCAGCACTGACTACCAATCATCCTGGTGGCTGCAGTGAGTGCCACAAACAACCCGTCCCAGTGGCTCCTCTTCAGCTAGACCTGCCCAGCTGTACCACAAGGACGAAACAAAAAAAATCTACAATCAATAAATGAGAGAAATATCTACTGAATGCCCCGAAAACAGCAAACAATATCAAAACATTTACAAAAACAAGACAAGATGGCTCCAATAGGCGTCCAAATTAAAACACCAGATAACTCTCCTGTGGAAGAAAATGCACTAGAAGTACCTGATAGGGAACTCAAATCACTAATACTTGGAATTTTCCAAGAACTGAGGCAAAAAGCTGACAAACATGAGGAAAAATAGACAACTTTATGGAAAATACAGACAAAAAATTGGAAGAATTGAGGAAGATGATGCAGGAACAAAATGCCAAGATAAATTCACAATTAGAAATTATACAAAGACAACAATTAGAAATCCAAAAGATAAACGACAAGATTTCAGAAATGGACGGTGTCATAGAAGGGCTGAGAAGTAGATTTGAAATGGTAGAAGACAGGATCAGTGGAATTGAAGACAAACACTTGGATACAACTCTGTTTCAGGGAAACTCAGAAAAAAGAACAAAGAAAATGAAGAGATCCTGAGAGTTATGTGGGACACAATTAAAAGCAAAAACTTACGAGTGATTGGCATCCCAGAACAGGTGGAGAAAACAGAAAACACAGAGAGGATCATTGAGGAACTGCTGACAGAAAACTTTCCCAATATCATGAAAGATGAAAAGATGGCCATCCAAGAAGCTCAACAAACCCCATATAGAAGAGACCCCAAAAGAAAATCACCAAGACATATCATATTCACACTCGCCAAAACTAAAGACAAACAAAGAATCCTGAGAGCAGCTCGTGAAAAACAAGAAGTCACATACAGAGGAGAAACAATAAGACTAAGCTCAGATTATTCGGCAGAAACCATGCAGGCAAGAAGGCAGTGGGATGACATATATAAAATCTTGAAAGAAAAAAATTGTCAGCCAAGAATAATATATCCTGCAAAACTCTTGTTCAAATTTGATGGTGAAATTAGGTCATTTCCAGATAAACAGAAACTAAGGGAATATGCAAAAGTCAAACCAAACTTACAAGAATTATTAAAGGGAGTTCTTCAATCTGAGGACAAACAGCTTCAGCCCTCAGGCAGGACCTAGGACCTAGGACACAGGTTCATACGAACCAGATACCATTCTAGGAAATGAACTATTGAGGACTATCCAAAACCAAAAGAAATACAACAGGGAATCAGAGCAATCAATCAAAGGATGACAACAACATCAAAACAATGAAAGAGGGAACAAACGGCATAGGTATAGAACCTTCTAACGGAGAGGAAGGCAAGGCAATACCAAGTAAGGGTAGACTGCTTCAAACTTATAAAGATAAGGGTAAAATTCATGGTAACCACAAAGAAAGTTAACAAACATACTCATAAAAATAAAGATGAAAAACATAAAGTCTCAGCAAAAACAAAACCTACAAAAACAAAAGAAATGAACACAAAATCCACAAACAAAAGTAACTCAGCACAGGAGAGTAAGAAGAACAAAGAAAACTTCAGCACCACAAAAAACACTACAAAAGGACAGCAACAAACCCACATCTATCAATAATTACACTGAATGTAAATGGACTCAATGCACCCATAAAGAGACGGAGAGTGGCAGAGTAGATAAGAAAACAGGATCCATCAATACGCTGTCTAGAAGAGACACACCTTAGAAACAAAGATGTGAGTTTATTAAAAATCAAAGGTTGGAAAAAAATATATCAAGCTAACAATGCCAAAAAAGAGCAGGAGTGGCAATTCTAATCTCAGATAAAATAGACTTTAAAACAAAATCTACCATAAAAGACAAAGAAGGACACTATATAATGATTAAGGGGACGATCCATCATGAAGACATAACCATAATAAACATCTACGCACCCAATGACAGGGCTCCAAAATACATAAAACAAACTCTAACAGCACTGAAAAGAGAAATTGACAGTTCCACAATAATAGTAGGAGACTTCAACACACCACTCTCAGTAAAGGACAGAACAACCAAGAAGAAACTCAGCAAAGATACAGAAGACCTAAAGGACACAATCAGCCAACTGGACCTCATAGACATATATAGAACAATCCATCCAACCGCTGCAAAGTACACATTCTTTTCCAATGCACGTGGAACGTTCTCCAGAATAGACCACATCTTAGGCCACAGAGCAATCCTCAACAAGATCCAAAACGTTGAGATAATTCAAAGTATCTTCTCTGACCACAATGCCATCAAGGTAGAAATTAACAATAGAAAGAGCAAGGAAAAAAAATCAAACACATGGAAACTGAATAATACTCTGCTTACATATCAATGGGTAATAGAAGAAATCAGAGATGGAATTAAAAAATTCCTAGAATCAAATGAAAATGAAAACACATCATACCAAAACCTTTGGGACACAGCAAAGGCAGTCCTCAGAGGACAATTTATAGCAATAGATGCACATATCAAAAAAGAAGAAAGGGACAAAATCAAAACATTAACTACAGAACTCAAACAAATAGAAAGAGAACAGCAAAAAAAGCCTACAACCACCGGAAGAAAGGAAATAGCAAAGCTCAGAGCAGAAATAAATGAAACAGAGAACAGAAAAACAATAGAAAGAATCAACAAAACCAAAAGTTGGTTCTTTGAAAGAATCAACAAAATCGACAAACCACTGGCCAGACTGACAAAAGAAAAACAGCAGAGGGCACAGATAACCCAAATAAGAAATGAAATGGGGGACATTACAACAGACCCAACCGAAATAAAAAAGATTATAACAGAATATTATGAAAAACTATATTCCAACAAATTTGAAAACCTAGAGGAAATGGATAAATTTCTAGAAATACACGGCCTACCCAAACTACAACAAAGTGATATTGAAAATCTAAACAGACCCATAACAGGAGAAGAGATTGAAAAGGTAATAAAAAAACTCCCAACCAAAAAAAGCCCTGGCCCAGATGGCTTCACTGGAGAATTCTACAAAACATTTACAGAAGAGCTTGTACCAGTTCTACTCAAGCTATTTCAGAGCATAGAAGAGAAAGCAACACTTCCAAATTCATTCTATGAAGCCAGCATAACCCTGATACCAAAACCAGGCAAAGACATCACAAAAAAAGAAAATTACAGACCAATATCTCTCATGAATATAGATGCAAAAATTCTGAACAAAATTCTAGCCAATAGAATTCAGTATCATATCAAAAAAATAATACACCACGACCAAGTAGGATTCATACCAGGTATGCAAGGATGGTTTAACATTAGAAAATCCATCAACGTAATTCACCACATAAATAAAAGGAAAGAAAAAAATCACATGATCATCTCAATTGATGCAGAAAAGGCATTTGACAAAGTCCAACACCCATTCCTGATAAAAGCTCTCAATAAAATAGGTATAGAAGGGAAATTTCTCAACATAATAAAGGGCATCTATGCAAAACCAACAGCCAACATCATTCTTAATGGAGAGAGGCTTAAAACATTCCCCTTGAAAACAGGAAAAAGACAAGGATGCCTTTTATCACCACTCCTATTTAACATTGTGCTGGAAGTTCTAGCTAGAGCAATAAGGCAAGAGAAAGAAATAAAGGGCATCCAAATTGGTAATGAAGAAGTTAAACTCTCCCTGTTTGCAGATGATATGATACTATACATAGAAAACCCTAAAGACTCCACGAGAAATCTACTGGAACTAATAGAAAGATTCAGGAGAGTAGCAGGATACAAGATAAACATTAAAAAATCAGTTGGATTCCTATACACCAGTAAAGAGAACGATGAAAAGGAGATCAGGAAATCAATACCATTTTCAATAGCCCCTAAAAAGATAAAATACTTAGGAATAAATCTGACCAGGAATGTAAAAGACCTATACAAAGAAAACTACAAAACGCTGCTGCATGAAACACAAAGGGATCTACATAAATGGAAAAAAATACCATGCTCATGGATAGGCAGACTCAACATTGTGAAAATGGCAATTCTACCTAAAGCAATTTATAAATACAATGCAATCCCGATCCAAATACCAACAACATTCTTCAAAGAGATGGAAAAACTAATTATTAACTTTATATGGAAAGGGAAGGAGCCCCGAATAAGTAAAGCACTACTGAAGAAGAAGAATAAAGTTGGAGGACTCACACTACCTGACGTGAAAACCTACTATACAGCTACAGTAGTCAAAACAGCCTGGTACTGGTACAACAACAGAGACATTGACCAATGGAACAGAATTGAGAACCCAGATGTAAATCCATCCACCTATGGTAACCTGATTTTCGACAAGGGCCCAAAGTCCATCAAATGGGGAAAAGACAGTCTTTTTAAAAATGGTGCTGGCAAAACTGGATATCCATTTTCAGAAAAATGAAACAGGACCCATACCTCACACTGTATGCAAAAACTACTTCAAAATGGATCAAAGACCTGAACATAAAGCCTAAAACTATAAAGTTCATAGAAGAAAAAATAGGACCAACACTTCAGGCCTTAATACATGGCATTAACAGGATACAAACCATAAACATCAACATACAAAACCCAACAGATAAACTAGATAACTGGGATCTTCTAAAAATCAAACACCTATGCTCTTCAAAAGACTTCACCAAAAGAGTCAAAAGAGAACCTACAGACTGGGAAAAAATTTTTGGACAGTACAAGTCAGACAAAGGTCTAATCTCCATAATCTACAAGAAAATCCAACACCTCTACAACAAAAAGACAAACAATCTTATCAAAAAATGGGCAAAGGAAATGAACAGACACTTCACCAAAGAAGACATTCAAATGGCCAACAGACACATGAGGAAATGCTTGCGTTCACTAGCCATTAGAGAAATGCAAACTAAAACCACAATGAGATACCATCTCACCCCTACATTACTGGCACGAATCAAAAATACTGGAAATAACAAATGTTCGAGGGGCTGCGGGGAGATGGGAACTCTTATACACTGCTGGTGGGAATGCAAAATGATACAACCATTTTGGAAAATGATATGGCGTTTCCTCAGAAAGCTAGAAATAGACATACCATTCGATCCAGCAATCCCACTCCTAGGAATATATCCTAGAGAAATAAGAGTCGTCACTCGAACAGACATATGCACACTTATGTTCATGGCAGCATTGTTCACAATAGCAAAACCATGGAAATAACATAGGTGCCCATCAACAGATGAATGGATAGACAGACTATGGTACATACACACAATGGAGTACTATGCAACGAGAAAGAACAACAATGAATCTGTGAACCATCTTATAACATGGATGAAACTGGAGGACATTATGCTGAGTGAAATAAGTCAATCACAAAAGGACAAATATTGTATGAGACCTCTTTAAAAACCCATGAAAAAATTCACATGCAAAATGTAACAATCCTAGTTGGTTACCAGGGATGGGAGGGGAGTGGGGGGAAATACTAAATAGGCAATAGATAAGTGGTATCTTGGGTGAGAGGTGAGACAGTACATAGTACAAGGGAAACTAACACAACCTGCACAAGGAAAGGTCATGGAGGCCCCATGGACACATCCAAACTCCCTGAGGGACTGAGTTGTTGGACGGAGGGCTCTGGGGACCATGGTCTTGGGGAACACCTAGCTCAATTGGCATGACACTACTTATAAAGATAATGCTCTACATTCTACCTTGGTGAGTAGTGTCTGGGGTTTTAAAAGCCTGTGAGTGGCCATCTAAGATACTACACTGGTCTCATCCCTTCGGGAGCAAGGGAGAACGAAGAGAACAGGATACAATGAAAAGATTAGTCCAAAGGACTAATTGTCCACAGCTACCAAGACCTCCACTGGACTGAGTCCAGTACAGCTAGATGGTGCCCAGCTACCACTGCTGACTGCTCTGACCAGGATCACAACAGAGGGTTCTGGACAGAGCTGGAGAAGGATGTAGAGCATAATTCTAACTCACAAAAAAAAAAAAAAGACCAGATTTACTGGCCTAAAGGAGACTGGAGAAACCTCAAGAGTATGGCCCCCAGACACCCTTTCAGCTCAGAGGTGAAGTTACCTTCGAGGTTCACTGTTCAGCCTGGGAGTGGATAGCCCAGTAAAACTAAATGAGACTAATGAGGTACAGGAGTCCAGTGACAAGGGCCAGAAGGCAGAGGGGGAGTAGGAAGCTGATGATAAGGAACACAAGTTGAGTAAGGATACTGTTGATGTGTTGTGAGATTGTTAACCACTGTTACAGGGCAACATTTGTAGTAACTGTTAAATGGAAGGCTATTTTGTCCTGTAAGCCTTCATCTTGGGTAAGAATGGCAGCACAATTGGAAGAGCATAGTCAATGTCACTTAAATGTGTACATAAAAAGTTTTGAAATGGTGTATCTTTGGCTATGTGTATTTTCACCAAAAAAAAAAAAAAAAACTGAGAATTCAGAGGGTTAAAATGTTGTGGGGTTGTTAACCAAAGTCATAAAACAGCATGTGTACTACTGTTACATGAGAAACTGTTTGTTCTGTAAGCCTTCACATGAAGTACAATAAAATATTTAAAAAAAAAAAAAAATCTCCACAGTTAGGCCTCACACTACCTGATTTTAGAACCTATTATATGGTCACAGTAGTCAAAACAGCCTGGTACTGGTACAACAGATACATAGACCAATGGAACAGAATTGAGAATTCAGATGTCAATTCCTCCACCTATGAGCAGCCGGTATTTGACAAAGGCCCAAAGTCCGTTAATTGGGAAAAAGACAGTCTCTTTAACAAATGGTACTGGCATAACTGGATATCCACCTGCAAAAAACTAAAACAAGACCCATACCTCACACCATGAACAAAAACTAACTCATAATGGATCAAAGACCTAAATATAAAATTGAAAACCGTAAAGATTGTGGAAGAAAAAATAGGGACAACGCTAAGAGCCTAATACATGGCATAAACAGAATACGAAACATTGCTTACAATGCACAAACACCAGAAGAGAGACTAGATAACTGGAAGCTCCTAAAAATCAAACATTTATGCTCATCAAAAGACTTCACCAAAAGAGTCAAAAGACAACCTACAGACTGGGAAAAAATTTTTGGCTACGACAAATCTGATCAGCGTCTAATCTCTAAAATCTACAAGATACTGTAAAACTTCAACAGCAAAAAGACAAATAACCCAATTAAAAAATGGGCAAAGGATATGAACAGACACTTCACCAAAGAAGATATGCAGGCAGCTAACAGACACATGAAGAAATGCTCACGATCATTAGCCATTACAGAAATGCAGATCAAAACTACAATGAGATATCATCTCACCCCAACAAGGCTAGCATTAATCCAAAAACACAAAATAAGAAATGCCACAGAGGTTGTGGAGAGACTGGAACATTTATACACTGCTGGTGGGAATGTAAAATGGTACAACCACTATGGAAATCAATTTGGCACTTCCTTAAAAAGCTAGAAATAGAAGTACCGTAGATCCAGCTATCCCACTCCTTGGAATATATCCTAGAGCCATCACACGAATAGATATATGCACACTCATGTCCACTGCAGCACTGTTCACAATAGCCAAAAGATGGAAGCAACCTAAGTGCCCATCAATGGACAAATGGATAAACAAACTATGGTGTATCCACACAGTGGAATATTACGCAACAATAAAGAACAATGATGAAGCTGTGAAACATCGTATAACTTGGTGGAAGCTGGAACTTATTATGCTGAGTGAATTTAGTCAGTCACAGAAAGACAAATACTGTATAAGACCACTATTATGAGAACTCAAGAAAAGGTTGATGGTTACGGGGGTGGGGAGGGAGTGTGAGGGTTATTCACTAACTAGATAGTAGATAAGAATCATCTCAGGTGAAGGGAAGGACAGGACACACTACAGGGGAAGCCAGCACAACTGGATTAAACCGAAGCTAAGAAGTTTCCTCAATACAATTAAATACTTTGGGGGACAGAGTAGCAGGGATGCGGGGTCTGGGGACCATGCTTTCAGGGGATATCTATGTCAATTGGCATAACAAAGCTTATTAAGAAAATGTTCTGCATCCTACTTTGGTGAGTGGCATCTGGGGACTTAAAAGCTTGCAAGTGGCCGTCTAAGATGCATCAGTTTGTCCCAACCACTTGGAGTACAGGAGAACGAAGAACACCAAAGACACAAGGAAAGTATTGGCCCAAGAGACAGAATGGGCCACATAAACTAGAGACTTCATCAGCCTGAGGTCAGAAGAACTAGATGGTGCCTGGCTACCACCAATGAACGCCCTGACAGGGAACACAACAGAGGGTCCCTGATGGAGCAGTAGAACGATGGGATGCAGAACTCAGATTCTAGTAAGAAGACCAGACTTAATGGTCTGAATGAGACTGGAGGCGCCCAAGAAAGCATGGCCTGTGGTCTCTCTATCACCCCAGAACTAAAATGATTTCCGAGGCCAACTCTTCAGACAGGGATTGGACTGGACTGTGGGACATAAAGTGATACTTGTGAAGAATGTGCCTCTTAGTCAAGTAGATAAAACATACCAAAGGGGCGGCTTCCGTCCAGAGGTGAGATGGGAAGGCAGAGAGAGTTAGGAGCCGGTTGAAAGTTCATGGGGAATCAGGGGTGGAGGGGAGGAATGTGCTGTTGCAGAATGGGGTGAGCGGTTGGGGTCTCATAACAATGTATGTAAAAAACAAAAAAATTCTGTATGGGAGACTAACTTGAAATGTAAACTTCATTTAATTACAACAATAAAAAAAAAAAAAAAAAAGCCTGTAAAAATAAATAAATAAATAAATAAACCCCCCCCAAAAAAATTAAAAAAAAAAAAAGAAATGCAGATCAAAACTACAATGAGATATCATCTCACCCCAACAAGGCTAGCATTAATCCAAAAAACACAAAATAAGAAACGCTGGAGAGGTTGTGGAGAGACTGGAACTCTTATACACTGTTGGTGGGAATGTAAAATGGTACAACCACTTTGGAAATCTGTTTGGCACTTCCTTAAAAAGTTACAAATAGAAGTACCATACGATCCAGCAATCTCGCTCCTTGGAATATATCCTAGAGAAATAAGAGCCATCACAGGAATAGGTATATGCACACCCATGTTCACTGCAGCACTGTTCACAACAGCAAAAAGATGGAAACAATCTAGGTGCCCATCAATGGACGAATGGATAAACAAATTAAGGTATATCCACACGATGGAATACTACGCAACGATAAAGAACAACAATGAAGCCGTGAAACATAACATGGAGGAATCTGGAGGGCATTATGCTGAGTGAATTTAGTCAGTCACAGAAGGACAAATACTGTATAAGACCACTATTATGAGAACTCAAGAAAAGGTTTAAAGACAGAAGAAAACATTCTTTGATGGTTATGAGGGTGGGGAGGGAGGGTGAGGGTTATTCATTAACTAGATAGTAGACAAGAACTATCTTAGGTGAAGGGAAGGACAACACACAATACAGGGGAATTCAGCACAACTGAACTAAACCAAAGCTAAGAAGTTTCCTGAATACAATCAAACACTTCAAGGGACAGAGTAGCAGGGGTAGGGATCTGGGGACCATGCTTTCAGCAGACATCTAGGTCAACTGGCATAACGAAGCTTATTAAGAAAATGTTCTGCATCCTACTTTGGTGAGTTGCATCTAGGGTCTTAAAAGCTTGCAAGCGGCCATCTAAGGTGCATCAATTGGTCCCAACCACCTGGAGTAAAGGAGAATGAAGAACACCAAAGACACAAGGTAAGTATTAGCCCAAGAGACAGAAAGGGCCACATAAACCAGACATTTCATCATCCTAAGACCAGAAGAACTAAATAGTGCCTGGCTACCACCAATGACCACCCTGACAGGGAACAGAACAGAGTCCCTGACGGAGCAAAAGAAAGGTGGGGTGCAGAACTCAAATTCTAGTAAAAAGACCAGACTTAATGGCCTGACTGAGATTGGAGGAACCCTGGAAAGCAGGGCCCCTGGATCCTCTATCAGCCTGGAACTAAAACAATTTCCGAGGCCAACTTTTCAGACAAAGATTGGACTGGACTGTGGGACATAAAATGATACTCATGAAGCATGTGCTTCTTAGCTCAAGTAGATACATGAGACTAAATGGGCAGCTTCTGTCCAGAGGTGAGATGAGAAGGCAGAGAGGATTAGGAGCTGGTTGAATGGACATGGTAAATCAGGGGTGGAAAGGAGGAGTGTGCTGTCACAGTATAGGGAGATCAATTAGGGTCACATAACAATGTATGTATAAACTTTTGTATAGGAGACTAACTTGAAATGTAAACTTTCGCTTAAACTACAACAATAAACAAACAAAAAAAACTCCACAGTTAAGAAATCAAGAGTGAACTCAATTGGCATCCAAAATGGTGGCTTAGTCAGACAAACCACGCCATCCCTCCACAGCAAAGACCCAGGAAACCGAGTGAAAACAGATACAGAGGACAAAATCCTTAGCCATAACCAAACACCTTGAGGGACTGAGTCACTGGGCTTGTGGGCTTAGGACCATAGTCTCAGACGACATCTAGGTCAATCGACATAACATAATCCATAAAGACAATGTTCTACATCTTACTTTGGTGAAAAGCAACTGGGGTCTTAAAAGCTTGGGAGCAGCCAAGGTACAACTATTGGTCTCTTCCAGTCTGGAGCAAAGAAGAGTGAAGAAACCAAAGACTCAAGGAAGCAATCGGTCCAAAGGACTAAAGGACCACACGAACCACAGGCTTCGCTAGCCTAAGATGAGAAGAACTAGGGTGGTGCCCGGCTACCATAACCAACAACTCTGATCGGGATCACAATAGAACAAAATTCTAACTCATGAAAAAGACCAGACTTACTTGTTTGATGGAGTCTGGTGGAACCCCTGAGACTATGGCCCTTAGATACCCTTCATACCTGGGACTGAACCCACTCCTGGAGATCACTTTTCAACCAAACAATAAACAGGCCTATAAAATGAACAATAACACCCGTGATGAATGTACTCCTCAGAACAATCAACGATACGAGACCAAACAAGCAGTATTTGCCCAAAATCAAAGTTCAGAAGGCAGAAAGGGGTAGGAAAGATGGGAGAATGGAAACAGGGAACCCAGGGAGGAAGTGGGAAAACTGCTGCTACATTGAGGGGATTCCAACTGTCATGAAACAAAATGTGTATAAATTATTGAATGGGAAAATAATTTGCTCTGTACACTTTCACCTAAAACACAATAAAATGTTAAGAAAAAAAAGTGAAATCAGCCCATAAACTTCCCAATATATGTAGAAATGAAAGAGATGAATCTGTCACCATGCGAATTTTTTCATAGATACTTACTGGAATCAGAACTTAATGGGATTCAAACACAGCTAAAAATGCATGAACAACAGAAGATAAACTAGATAACTGGGACCTCCTAGAAATTAAATACTTATGCTCATCAAAAGACCTTACCAAAAGAGTGAAAAAAGAACACACAGACTGGGGATAATCTTTTGGCTATGACATATCTGACAAGGATCTAATCTCTAAAATGCATAGAATACTTCAACAACTCAACCACAAAAAGACAAATAAGCCAGTCAAAAAATGGGCAAAGGACACGAACAGACACTTCACTGAAGAGGACATTCAGGCAGCTAACAAACACATGAAAAGATACTCATGATCATTAGCCATTAGAGAGATGCAAATCAAAACAACAGTGAGATACCATCTCACCCCTGCAAAAATGGCACTGATCGAAAAATCAGAAAACAACAAATGCTGGAGGGGTTGTGGGAAGATTGGAAGTCTTATACACTGCTGGTGGTGTTGTAAAATGGTACAACCACTATGAAAAACAGTACGGTGCTTCCTCAAAAAGCTAGAAATGGAAATATCTTATGATCCAGCAATCCCACTACTAGGTATGCACAGAGAGAGCAGTGACACCAATGAAGTGTGTTCATTGCAGCATTATTCACAACAGTAAAAAATGGCAACAACCTAGGTGCCTATCAATAGAGGAATGGATAAACAAACTGTGGTACATACATACAATGGACTACTACGCAACAATAATAATGATGAGTCCGAGAAACATCTATCACATGAATGAATCTGGAGGACACTATGCTGAGTGAAATACGCCCATCCCAAAAGGACAAATATTGCATGACACCACTTTTATAAAAAGTCAAGTATAGGTATACACACAGAAAGCAGTGTTCTCTAATGGTTACCAGGGATAGGAGGGAGATGGAGAGGGAATCACTTAGTAGATAGTAGACACTTGTTAATTCTGGTGATGGGAAAGGCAATACACAGTACAGGGGAAGTCAGCACAACTTGACCAAGGTAAATGAAGACACCGAGAGGTATGCAAAAATAAAGGATAAGAACGGTATATGCCCTGGTGGTGGTGCAGTGGTTAAGAGCTCGGCTGCTAAGCCAAAGATTGGCAGTTCGAATCCACCAGCCGCTCCTTGGAAACCCTATAGGGCAGTCCTACTCTGTCCTATAGTGTCACTATGCATCAGAATTGACTCAATGGCAATGGATTTCATGGTAAATTCTATAACATATACAATTTTGCAACAGCAGTAATAACAAGCAAAAATAGGTGAGTGGTTACGTAAGTAGATATGTATGCTGCATGAGTGTGGGAAGGTGTATGAGTGTACACATGCGTGTATATACCGGTATATTTGTGGACATTTGTATATACGTGTTCGTATGTGCTGCATATATATTCATATATACAATGAAGCACATTAAGCGGCACAGTCATGGTTACTCCCTAGACATATTCAAACATCTCATGTTTGATTTACAGGGTTTAAAGGCTGAGGACCATAGTCTCATGCGACAACTAGGTCAATCGGCATAACTTAGTTCATAAAGATAATGTTCTACATCCTAGTTTGGTGAGTAGCATCTGGGGTCTTAAAAGCTTGACAGCAGCCATCTAAGATACATCTATTGGTCTCCTCCCATCTGGAGCAAAAGAGAGTGAAGGAAACCAGAGACTCAAGGAATTAGTCCACAGGACTAATGGCCCACAGGAACCACAGCCTTATCCAGCCTGAGAGCAGAAGAACTAGACGGTGTTGGCTACCGCTACGAACCATTCTGACCAGGGACACAACAGGAAGTCCTGGTCAGAATGGGAGAAAAATGTAGATCAAGACTCAAATTCATTAAAAAAACAGACTTCCTAGACTGACAGAGACTGGACCCCCAAGGAGACCATCACCCTTAGACATGCTTCTAACGTGGAACTGAAGCCACTCCTGGAGGTCACCTTTCAGCCAAATAATAGGTTGGCCAGTAAAATAAACAATGACACCAGTGAGGAATGTGCTCCTTTAACCAATTATCTGTATGAGACCAAATGGTCAACATTTACCCAAAAGCAAAGATGAGAAGGCAAGGATGGGTAGGAAAGCTGGATGGACAGGACCCATAACCCATTGCTGGTGAGTCGACTCTGACTCACAGCGACCCTATAGGGCAGAGAAGAACTGCTCCATAGGGTTTCCGAGGAGCGGCTGATGGATTTGAACTACTGAACTTTTGGTCAGCAGCTGAGCTCTTAACCACTGCGCCACCAGGGCTCCAATGGATGGGGCAGGTGGGTGGAAATGGGGAGAGTGCCGACACATTGTAAGGATTGTAACCAATACCATGGAACAGTTTGTGTATAAAGTGTTGAATGGGAATCTAATTTGCTGTATAAACTTTCACCTAAAACACAATAAAATATTTAAAAAAAAAAAAAAAAAGACCTTAATGGGATTCAGCTGCTGGAACACGCCTTCTCTCTGATCTGATGAACAGTAAGACATTCTCCTTTTTCTACGGGTCCTTTATCATGTACTTCACTCAGTTATTGAATGTTTTCACAGTCAGATATTGTTTTTTGAGACAATAAAACACATGAATTTGATTTTCCCAAGTATTTCCTCATTTACTGAAAATTCTGTCCCACGACTGAATACATATATTTAGTATCTTTTTCATTTCAGATTTTAACTAATGTCTGAACTGGCGCCTGAGGTTCTCAACAAAATGCTGAGTATTCCAGCGACGGTTAGTTATTGTTACAGCTTTGTAAATGGCTTGCTGCATATTCTTATGGGAAGGGAAGGGAAGGGTGGCAAGGGGTGTATGAGGAATATGTGTGGAAAGAAAAAATAAATGAAAGTTACTGATAAATAGACTTCAAGTTTCCTATAACTTAGTTCATTCCATTTTTCCTTTCTTGACACCAATGCTTTTATTCAACCTTTATTCTTCTATTGGCAGAGTGACCTGCTGTTTTTAATGATTTCTGTATGCCGGATACGCTGCATCTGCACTATCCCAAATTCAGAGGTGTAGCGAGGGGGGTCAGAGGGGAACATCTGCCCCCGGGCACAAGTCCAAAGAGGACGTCAGCCAGGCAGATGAATCACACCCAACACCCCCGGGCGCCCCCCACGGCCCCCCTCAATGAGGAGGGGGCAAATTTAGAGATTGGTGCTGAGCGCTCGTTACCCTCTGTCCAAATTATCCAAATTTACAAGACTTATCTTGCCCATTTTCACTCAGAGTGAACAGTAGCAGATTAATACAAGCGTTTTTAAGGAAGATAAGAATGAGAAAGAATAGATCAAATATTATTTGAACTGGATAAACAAGATAAAAATAACTTATACACAGTCACAGACTTTTTAAAATTCAAAATATTCTGTTTATTTTTTTTCTTTAAATTATAAAAGTAGTACCTGTTCATTGTAAAAATGTTCAGACAATATACAAGTGTATGAAGCAAAGGGGTTACATCAGGGAGGTCTTCAGTTGTTCCATAGCAGGCTTTCAAATATGAGTTATTATACAGCGAAACCTGCAAAAGCTGGAAACTGTGTAAGGCAGAAGCCTGTCCGAGAAGGAAAAAGCAAATATTTTCCACTGGAACCAGTGATAGAAAAGTGGTAAGACCACACCGTCAAAGGCAGCAAACGTGCAGAACCAGGACAAACAAGGCGATCCTGGCGGCTTCCGGCTCTCACAGGTTTCACTGCAGTACTTTTTGTCTGTAATTGTTTTTTTAAATTATTTTCCTTTTTACAAATTGATAACTAGTTATTCTAATTACAGACGGTTAAGATCACACAGACTCTGGAACCAGGCTGCCAGGGTTCAAATCCTACTCTGCGGAGTCTAGCTGTGTGTGTGGCCTCGAGCAGGTCTCTTGACTTCCTGTGCCTTAGCTTCGTCCTCAGTAGAGTGGCACAGTACCGCACGGGATTCTGAAGAGGATTAACTGACTTAATACACGTAAAGAACCTAGAAGAGTGCCAGGCAGAGGGAATATAATATGTACACATTATTTCTTATTAGAAATATAATCTTCCTTTTCTAATTACTTTGTGTTCCTATTTACAATAAGGTATGTATCGTCTGTGAGCTTGTTGTACCGTGGTGGCTTGTGAGTAGCTGTGATGCTGGAAGCTATGCTGCCAGTACTTCAAATGCCAGCAGGTTCACCCATGGCAAACAGGTTTCAGCTGAGCTTCCAGACAAAGACAGACTGGGAAGAAGAACCTGGCAATCGACTTCTGAAAAAATTGGTCAGTGAAAACCTTAGGAATAGCAGCAGAACATTGTCCGATATAGTGCTGGAAGATGAGCCCCCCTGGTTGGAAGGCACTCAAAAGACGACTAGGGAAGAGCTGCCTCCTCAAAGCAGAGTCGACCTTAATGACGTGGATGGAGTCAAGCTTTTGAGACCTTCATTTGCTAATGGGATATAACTCAAAATGAGAAGAAGCAGTGCAAACATCCATTAGTAATTGGAACGTGGAATGCACAAAGTATGAATAAAGGAAAACTGGCAGTTGTCAACAATGAAATGGAACGCATGAACGTCGATATCCTAGGCATTAGTGAGCTGAAATGGACCGGTATTGGCCATTTTGAATCAGACAATCATATGGTCTACTATTCTGGGAATGACAGACTGAAGAGGAACGTCCAGCATTCAGTGTCAAAAAGAACGTTTCAAGATCTATCATGAAGTACAACACTGTCAGTGATGGGATAATATCCATACACCTACAAGGAAGACAGTTAATATGACTATTATTCAAATTTATGGACAAACCACTAATGCCAAAGATGAAGAAATTAAAGATTTTTTTTGAAGTTTTTTTTTTTTTTTTAATTGTACATCAGGTGAAGGCTTACAGAACAAATAGTTTCTCATGAAACAGAAGT
Source organism: Dugong dugon (assembly GCA_030035585.1). NCBI lineage: Eukaryota > Metazoa > Chordata > Mammalia > Sirenia > Dugongidae > Dugong > Dugong dugon. Next base: position 75,464,375 of record CM057480.1, on the reverse strand, counting down.
ACATATGTTGTTTTACGACATTGGTTAACAACCCCACAACATATCAACCCTCTAACTTCTCAACCTTTTTTTCTTTTTTTGGTGAAAATACATATAGCCAAAGATACACAATTTCAAAAATTTCTACATGCACAGTTCAGTGACATTGACTACACTCTTCCAATTGTGCTGTTATTCTCACTTAAGATGAAGGCTTACAGAACAAAATAGTTTCTCATTTAACAGTTACTACAAATGTTGCCCTATGACAATGGTTCATGATCTCACAACACATCAACAATATCCTTACTCAAACTTGACTTCCCTATCACCGGCTTCCTTGTCCCCTTCTGCCTTCTGGCCCTTGTCACTGGACTACTGTACCTGGTTAGTCTCATTTGGTTTTACGGGGCTGTCCACTCCCAGGCTGAACAGTGAACCTCGGAGGTAACTTCACCACTGAGCTAAAAGGGTGTCTGGGGGCCATAATCTCGGGGTTTCTCCAGTCTCCTGTAGGCCAGTAAATCTGGTCTTTTTTTTTTGTGGGTTAGAATTATGCTCTACATCCTTCTCCAGCTCTGTCCAGAACCCTCTGTTGTGATCCTGGTCAGAGCAGTCAGTGGTGGTAGCAGGGCACCATCTAGCTGTACTGGACTCAGTCCGGTGGAGGCCATGGTAGCTGTGGACAATTAGTCCTTTGGACTAATCTTTTCCTTTTATCCTGTTCTCTTCATTCTCCCTTGCTCCAGAAGGGATGAGACCAGTGGAATATCTTAGATGGCCTCTCACGGGCTTTTAAGACCCCAGACACTACTCACCAAGGTAGAATGCAGAGCATTGTCTTTATAAGCTGTGTCATGCCAATTGAGCTAGATGTTCCCCGAGACCATGGTCCCCAGAGCCCTCCACCCAGCAATTCAGTCCCTCAGGGAGTTTGGATGTGTCTATGGGGCTTCCATGACCTTTCCTTGTACAAGTTGTGCTAGTTTCTCCTGTATTGTGTACTGTCTCACCTTCACCCAAGATACCACTTATCTTTTGTCTATTTAATACTTCCCCACCCCCACCCCTCCCATCCCTGGTAACCAACAAAGATTGTTACATTTTGTGTGTGAACTTTTTCATGGGTTTTTACAATAGAGGTCTCATACAATATTTGTCCTTTTGTGATTGACTTATTTCACTCAGCATAATATCCTCCAGTTTCATCCATGTTATGAGATGCTTCACAGATTCATTGTTGTTCTTTCTCATTGCACAGTACTCCATTGTGTGTATGTACCATAGTTTGTTTATCCATTCATCTGTTGATGGGCCTCTAGGTTGTTTCCATGGTTTTGCTATTGTGAACAATGCTGCCATGAACATAGGTGTGCATATGTCTGTTCGAGTGACGACTCTTATTTCTCTAGGATATATTCCTAGGAGTGGGATTGCTGGATCGAATGGTATTTCTATTTCTAGCTTTCTGAGGAAGTGCCATATCATTTTCTGAAATGGGTGTATCATTTTGCATTTCCACCAGCAGTGCATAAGTGTTCCGATCTCCCTGCAGCCACTCCAACATTTGTTAGTTCCAGTGTTTTTGATTCGTGCCAGTAATGCCGGGGTATCTCATTGTGGTTTTAATTTGCATTTCTCTGATGGCTAGTGATCGTGAGCATTTCCTCATGTGTCTGTTGGCCATTTGAATGTCTTCTTTGGTGAAGTGTCTGTTCATTTCCTTTGCCCATTTTTTAATAGGATTATTTGTCTTTTTGTTGTAGACGTGTTGGGTTTTCTTGTAGATTATGGAGATTAGACCTTTGTCTGACTTGTACTGCCCAAAAATTTTTTCCCAGTCTGTAGGTTCTCTTTTGACTCTTTTGGTGAAGTCTTTTGAAGCGAATAGGTGTTTGATTTTTAGAAGATCCCAGTTATCTATCTTATCTATTGGGTTTTGTGTGTTGATGGTTATGGTTTGTATCCTGTTAATGCCATGTATTAAGGCCTGAAGTGTTGGTCCTACCTTTTCTTCTATGAACTTTATAGTTTTAGGCTTTATATTCAGGTCTTTGATCCATTTTGAAGTAGTTTTTGTATACGGCGTGAGGTATGGGTCCTGTTTCACTTTTCTGCAGATGGATATCCAGTTTTGCCAGCACCATTTGTTAAAAAGACTGTCTTTTCCCCATTTGATGGACTTTGAGCCCTTGTCGAAGATCAGGTGACCGTAGGTGGATGGATTTACACCTGGCTTCTTAATTCTGTTCCATTGGTCAATGTATCTGTCGTTGTACCAGTACTAAGCTGTTTTGACTACTGTAGCTGTGTAGTAGGTTCTGAAGTCAGGTAGTGTGAGTCCTCCAACTTTATTCTTCTTCTTCAGTAGTGCTTTACTTATTCGGGGCTTCTTCCCTTTCCATATAAAGTTACTGATTAGTTTTTCCATCTCTTTGAAGAATGTTGTTGGTATTTGGATCGGGATTGCATTGTATTTGTAAATTGCTTTGGGTAGAATTGTCATTTTCACAATGTTGATTCTGCCTATCCATGAGCATGGTATGTTTTTCCATTTATGTAGGTCCCTTTGGGTTTCTTGCAATAGTGTTTTGTAGTTTTCTTTGCACAGGTCTTTTACATCCCTGGTCAGATTTATTCCTAAGTATTTTATCTTTTTATGGGCTATTGAAAATGGTATTGTTTTCCTGATTTCCTTTTCATCATTCTCCTTATTGGTGTATAGGAATCCAACCGATTTTTGAAGGTTTATCTTGTATCCTGCTACTCTGCTGAATATTTCTATTAGAAATCCAGTAGATTTCTTGTGGAGTCTTTAGGGTTTTCTGCGTATAGTATCATATCATCTGTAAACAGGGAGAGTTTAACTTCTTCATTACCAATTTGGATGTCCTTTATTTCTTTTTCTTGCTTTATTGCTTTAGCTAGAACTTCCAGCACAATGTTAACTAGGAGTGGTGATGAAGGGCAGCCTTGTCTTGTTCCTGTTTTCAAGGGGAATGTTTTCAGCCTCTCTCCATTAAGAATGATGTTGGCCATTGGTTTTGCATAGATGCCCTTTATTATATTGAGAAATTTCCCTTGTATACCTATTTTATTGAGAGTTTTTATCAGGAATGGGTGTTGGACTTTGTCAAATGCCTTTTCTGCGTCAGTTGAGAGGATCATGTGATTCTTTTCTTTCCTTTTATTTATGTGGTGGATTACGTTGATGGATTTTCTAATGTTGAACCATCCTTGCATACCTGGTATGAATCCTACTTGGTCATGCTGTATTAGTTTTTTTTATATGATGCTGAATTCTACTGGCTAGAATTTTGTTGAGAATTTTTGCATCTATATTCAGGAGACATATTGGTCTGTAATTTTCTTTTTTTGTGACATCTTTGCCTGGTTTTGGTATCAGCGTTATGCTGGCTTCATAGAATGAATTTGGAAGTGTTGCTTCCTCTTCTATGCTCTGAAATAGCTTGAGTAGTACTGGTACAAGCTCTTCTGTAAATGTTTTATAGAATTCTCCAGTGAAGCCATCTGGGCCAGGGCTTTTTTTGGTTAGGAGTTTTTTTTATTACCTTTTCAATCTCTTCTCTTGTTATGGGTCTGTTCAGATTTTCAACATCACTTTGTGGTAGTTTGGGTAGGCCGTGTGTTTCTAGAAATTTATCCATTTCCTCTAGGTTTTCAAATTTGTTGGAGTATAGTTTTTCATAATATTCTGTTATAATCGTTTTTATTTCGGTTGGGGGTGTTGTAATGTCTCCCATTTCATTTCTTATTTGGACTATTTGTGTCCTCTCCTGTTTTTCTTTTGTCAGTCTGGCCAGTGGTTTGTTGATTTTGTTGATTCTTTCAAAGAACCAACTTTTGGTTTTGTTGATTCTTTCTATTGTTTTTCTGTTCTCTATTTCATTTATTTCTGCTCTGATCTTTACTATTTCCTTTCTTCCCGTGGTTGTGGGCTTTTTTTGCTGTTCTCTTTCTATTTGTTTGAGTTCTGTAGTTAATGTTTTGATTTTGTCCCTTTCTTCTTTTTTGATATGTGCATCTATTGCTATTAATTGTCCTCTGAGGACTGCCTTTGCTGTGTCCCAAAGGTTTTGGTATGATGTGTTTTCATTCTCATTTGATTTTAGGAATTTTTTTTATTCCATCTCTGATTTCTTCTATTACCCAGTGATGTGTAAGCAGGGTATTATTCAGTTTCCATGTAGTTGATTTTTTTCCTTGCTCTTTCTATTATTAATTTCTACCTTGATGGCATTGTGGTCAGAGAAGATACTTTGAATTATCTCAACGTTTTGGATCTTGTTGAGGATTGCTCTGTGGCCTAAGATGTGGTCTATTCTGGAGAACGTTCCATGTGCATTGGGAAAGAATGTATACTTTGCAGCGGTTGGATGGAGTGTTCTATATATGTCTATGAGGTCCAGTTGGCTGATTGTGCCATTTAGGTCTTCTGTATCTTTGCTGAGTTTCTTCTTAGTTGTTCTGTCCTTTACTGAGAGTGGTGTGTTGAAGTCTCCTACTATTATTGTGGAACTGTCAATTTCTCTTTTCAGTGCTGTTAGAGTTTGTTTTATGTATTTTGGAGCCCTGTCATTGGGTGCATAAATGTTTATTATGGTTATGTCTTCATGATGGATCATCCCCTTAATCATTATATAGTGTCCTTCTTTGTCTTCTATGGTAGATTTTGTTTTAAAGTCTATTTAATCTGAGATTAAAATTGCCACTCCTGCTCTTTTTTGGTAGTTGTTAGCTTGATATATTTTTTTCCAACCTTTGACTTTTAATAAATTCACATCTTTGTTTCTAAGGTGTGTCTTTTCTAGACAGCATATTGATGGATCCTGTTTTCTTATCCATTCTGTCACTCTTCGTCTCTTTATGGGTGCATTGAGTCCATTTACATTCAGTGTAATTATTGATAGATGTGGGTTTGTTGCTGTCATTTTGTAGTGCTTTTTTTGGTGGTGCCGACATTTTCTTTGTTCTTCTTACTCTCTTGTGCTGAGTTCCTTTTTTTGTGGATTTTGTGTTCATTTCTTTTGTTTTTGTAGGTTTTGTTTTTGCTGAGACTTTATGTTTTTCCTCTTTTTTTATGAGTATGTTTGTTAACTTTCTTTGTGGTTACCATAAATTTTACCCTTGTCTTTCTGAGTTTGAAGCAGTCTACCATTACTTGGTATCGCCTTGCCTTCCTCTCCATTGGAAGTTTCTATATCTATGCTGTTTATTCCCTCTCTTATTGTTTTGATGTTGTTGTCATTTACTGATTAACTGCTCTGATTCCCTGTTGTATTTCTTTTGGTTTTGGATAGTCCTTGAGAGTTCATTTCCTAGATTGGCATCTGGCTGGTACAATCCTGCGTCCTAGATTCTGCCTGTGAGCTGAAGCTGTTTGTCCTCAGATTGAAGAACTCCCTTTAATAATTCTTGTAAGTTTGGTTTGACTTTTACATATTCCCTTAATTTCTGTTTATCTGGGAATGACCTAATTTCACCATCAAATTTGAACAAGAGTTTTGCAGGATATATTATTCTTGGCTGGCAATTTTTTTCTTTGAAGATTATGTATATGTCATCCCATTGCCTTCTTGTCTGCATGGTTTCTGCCGAATAATCTGAGCTTAGTCTTATTGTTTCTCCTCTGTATGTGACTTCTTGTTTTTCACGAGCTGCTCTCAGGATTCTTTGTTTGTCTTTGGTTTTGGGCGAGTGTGATTATGATATGCCTTGGTGATTTTCTTTTGGGGTCTATCCTATATGGGGTTCATTGAGCTTCTTGGATGGCCAGCTTTTCATCTTTCATGATATTGGGGAAGTTTTCTGTCAGCAGTTCCTCAATGATCCTCTCTGTGTTTTCTGTTTTCTCCCCCTGTTCTGGAATTCCAATCACTTGAAAATTTTTGCTTTTGATTGTATCCCACAGAACTCTCAGGGTCTCTTCACTTTTCTTTGTTCTTTTTTCTGAGTTTTCCTGAAACAGAGTTGTATCCAAGTGTTTGTCTTCAGTTCCACTGATCCTGTCTTCCACGGTTTCAAATCTACTTCTCAGCCCTTCTATGACACCGTCCATTTCTGAAATCTTGTTGTTTAACTTTTGGATTTCTAATTGTTGTCTTTGTATAATTTCTAGTTGTGAATTTATTTTTGCATTTTGTTCCTGTATTACTTTCCTGAATTTTTCCAATTTTTTGTCCATATTTTCCATGAATTTGTCTATTTTTTTCTCATGTTTGTCAGCTTTTTGCCTCAGTTCTTGGAGAATTCTGGGTATTAGAGATTTGAATTCCCTATCAGGTAGTTCTAGTGCATTTTCTTCCAGAAGAGAGTCATCTGGTGTTTTATTTTGGATGCCTACTGGAACCATCCTGTCCTGTTTTCATAAATGTTTTGATATTGTGTGCTGTCTTTGGGGCATTCAGTAGTTATTTTTCTCGTTTATTGATTGTAGATTTGTTTGTTTTGTCCCTTTTTTAAAAAAAAATTTGACTATGTCTGAGCAGGCAGACTGTGTGTTCTTTGTTGTTTGCTCATCTGTGGGCACAATACTTTTCACCTCCTTCTTTAACTGGCAGGGTCAGTCACTCAGATATGGTACGGCAGGGCAGGTCTAGCTGAAGAGCAGTTACTGGGACAGGTTGTTTGTGGCACTTACTACAGCTACCAGGGCAGGTCGGTAATCAGTGCAGGGCAGGCTCCAGTAGGCCATGCCTGTGCTGCTTGGTGGTGTGAAGTCAAGCACACGGTGCAGGTAGGCAGGATGCAGCAGGGAGATTGTTATGTGTGGAGCTAAGATGGATATGGGAGAGAGGAGAGAGGAACAGGAGCCAAAAACATACAAATAAACAAAAAAGAATGCTAGGGGAGCTTGCCGTTGGAGTGGAGAGATGAGAGACTATGAAATGGAGAAAAACAGAAAGGGGAGGAGGAAGAAAAGAAAAGAATGAATAAATAAGAATCAGAAAGGTTAAAGAACCGCAAAGTTCCCAGGGATCCCACTGGTACAGCTATGAGGTCTGGGGAAGTCGCTTTCAGGTGTTGCAGTACAGCCTGTCTAGAAGGTGTAGAGGTATACAATGCCAGGTATTCAGGGAGCAGAAAGAGAAGGAAGATACAGAGAGATGAGAAACTGAGCAACGAAGAAAGACAAAAAGGGAAAAAGAGGAAAAAGAAAACAAAACAAATTAAAAAAAAAAAAGAAAGAAAGGCCCCCAAAGAAACAGAGGGAAAAAAAAAAAAAAACCAAAGTAAAAAGAAATGCTCTCAGGGATCCCTCTGCACGTCTGTGGAAGCCAAAGGGGAGTCTCCCTGCCACACAGCTCAGCCTGGCCAGAAAGGGCTCCCAACTCAAGAAAAGGAAAAGAAAACAAACAAACAATTTAAAGCAAACAAACGATCAAAAGCCCCGGGATCCCACCAGCGTGGCAGCCCAAACCGGGAAGCAGCTCCACACTTGAATGGAGCTCCACAGCCCCTCAGTAAGAAGCAAAGATGGCGCATGGAGTGAGGTACTTGAGTGAAGGGAGGGGGAGGTGGCAAGAGGCAAGTAAGAAATCAAAAGAAGCAGAAAAAAAAAAAGTAACACTAGCAGCCAGCAAATGGCACTCAGAGAGCCAGCTAGTGCGGGCCGGTGTTTCTGGACAAGAGACTGTGTCCGTGGGAAGCAGAGGGGGCCGAGTGTGGGTGAAGAAGGGTAGAGAGTGGGAAAGCATATATCACAAATTACTGGAGCTCTGCTGCCCCTCAGAAAGAAGCAAAGATGGCACACGGAGCAAGGTACTCGAGCAAAAGGAGGGGGAGGTGGGGAGAGGCAAGGAAGAATAAAAAGAAGCGGAAAAAAAGCAACACCAGCAGCCAACACACAGCACTCAGAGAGCCACCCGTTCAGGTGTGTGGAATCCAAGCAGCTGCTGTTTCCCAGTCAAGAGACTGTGGCCACGGGAAGCAGAGGAGGCCGAGTGGGGGTGAAGAACGGTGGGGGGTGGGAAAGCGTATATCGCAAATTACCTGTTGTTTTGTCTCCTGCTGGAAGCTCCGTGAGGCTGCTCTCTCGTACCTCGTTTGCTGGTCTCCGATAGGAGTCCAAGATGGCGGATCCACGCTGCGTTAGCTGGTAGGGGACCTCTGCATGAATGTCTCCTCGCTCTCCGTTCTCTGTCAGTTTTCTCACTCCATTTGGTGCTTGGCTGAGTTCTTTACCTCTCCATTTGATGTTTTAGGGTTTCAGGATTGTTGTATTCTCTGTTCGGCTAGTGTTTCAGATCTTTGCTGTGGAGGGACGGCGTGGTGCTTCTGCCTAGAGCGCCATTTTGCCAGAACCAAACGAAATTAAAGATTTTTACCAACTTCTACAGTCTGAAATTATAGAACAATATCATTAATATCACATACAAGTAAAAGTTTGCTGATGATCATTCAAAAGCGGTTGCAGCAGTGCATTGACAGGGAGCTGCTAGAAATTCAAGCCAGATTCACAAGAGGATGTGGAATATCATTGCTTATGTCAGGTGGATCCTGGCTGAAAGAAGAGAACACCAGAAAGATATTTACCTGTGTTTTATTGACTGTGCAAAGGCATTCAACAGTGTGGATTATAACAAATTATGGATAACGTTGTGAAGAATGGGAATTCCAGAACACTTAAATGTGCTCATGAGGAACCTGTACATAGACCAAGAGGCAGGCAGTCAAATAGAACAAGGGGCTACTGGGTGGTTTAAAATCAGAAAAGGTGTGTGTTAGGGTTGTATCCTTTCACCATACTTATTCAATCTGTATGCTGAGCAAATAACCTGAGAAGCTGGCCTATACGAAGAACAGCAGCATCAGGATTGGAGGAAGACTCATTAACAACCTGCCGTATGCAGTTGACACAACCTTGCTTACTGAAAGCGAAGAAGACTTAAAGCACTTACTGACGAAGACCAAAGTTTACAGCCTTCAGTACAGATTACACTTCAACATAAAGAAAACAAAATTCCTCACAACTGGACCAATAAGCAACATCATGATAAAAGGAGAAAATACTGAAGTTGTCAAGGATTTCATTTTACTTGGATCAACAATCAATGTCCACGGAAGCAGCAGTCAGGAAATCAGAGGATGTATTGCACTGGGCAAATCTGCTGCAAAAAAAAACTCTTTAAAGTCTGAAAAAAGCAAAGATACCACTATAAGGACTAAGGTGTGTCTGACCCAAGCCATGATGTTTTCAATTGCCTCATATGCATGTGAAAGTTGGACAATGAATAAGGAAGACCGAAGAAGAATTGATGCCTTTGAATTATGGTATTGGCAAAGAATATTGAATATACCACAGACTGCCAGAAGAATGAAGAAATCTGTCTTGGAAGAAGTACAGTCAGAATGCTCCTTAGAAGCAAGGATAGCAAGACTTCGTCTCACTTACTTTGGACATATTATCAGGAGGGACCAGTCCCTACAGAAGGACGTCATGCTTGGTAAAGTAGAGGGTCAGCAAAACAGTGGAAGACCCTCAATTAGATGGACTGACACAGTGGCTGCAACAATGGGCTCAAACACAGAAATGATTATAAGGGTGGCACAGGACCGGGCAGTATTTCCTTCTGTTGTACATAGGGTCGCTATGAGTTGGAGTTGACTTGATGGCACATGATAACAACAATAACAACAACATACATCTAGGCTATTCTGTTTCAGTGATCCATCTGTATAATCTTGCACTTATACCACATTGTTTTATTATTGCTTTATAATATATTTTAATATCTGGTATATGTTAATACGTGGTAGAGCGAAATCCACCCTCATAATTCCTCTTCTAGAATTAAAAAATATGTATGTGTGTGTATCCATGATTTGTAATTTTTAACATGAAATTAATATTTTTTCAACTTTAAAATTATATGAATTTGTTTTAATGGCATTAAACTTAGGAAATAATTTTTTAGGTGACCTCTTTCAAAGATCTAATTTGCTCATCCAATAACATTTCCATTTATTAATAGTTTTCTATTTTTTTCATATAAGTCATACTCCTTCCTTGCCAAAATTTTATCTAGGTACTTTATAATTTTTGTGGTTATTATGAATGAAGTCTCTTTTTCATCATATTTTCTTATTGCTAGTATTTAGAAATCATCTTGACATGTGTATGTTATCCTATAATATTGTCTTCTTATTGAACCTGGCACTATTTTCAATTTCTTTTATCTAGAGTTACTCAATTAATTTTATTAATTTGAATTAATTTTTGAAATAGTTCAAATGATGACACTTTGTTTTCTGCTTTGGAATATTTACACATCATATGTAATATGTGAGTTTTTTTTTTAATAATATTTTATTGTGTTTAAGGTAAAAGTTTACACGGTAAATTCGGTTCCCATTTAACGATTTCTACACAAATTATTCAGTGACCTTGGTTGCATTGTTCACAATGTGTCATCATTCTCATTCATGCGGTTCTGGTTGTATCATTTTCAGGACTCTGCTTTCCCTGCCCTTAACCTTCTTGTCTTTGCTTTAGAGTAATTTGTGACCATTTGGTCTCACAGATGATTTTGTAAAGGAGCTCATTACTCAAGGGTGATATTCTTTTTATTTTTTCCCATACAAAAATTTATACATACTTTGTTGTGTGACCCTAATTGCTCTCCCCATACTGTGACAGCACACTCCTCCTTTCCACCCCTGATCCCCCATGTCCATTCAACCAGCTCCTTCCCATCTCTGCCTTCCCATCTCATCTCCGGACAGGAGCTGCCCGTTTAGTCTCTTGTATCTACCTGAGCTAAGAGGCACACTCCTCACGAGTATCACTTTATGTCCCACAGTCCCGTCCAATCTCGAGGGTGATATTCTTTATGTTATGAGCCAATCTGTTATTTAGCAAAAGGGTGACCTCAAGGGATAATTTTGGTTTAAGGTTTAAAATGTACCTTAGGAAGATAGCTAATACATGTTTTTGGTGCATTGGTCAGAACTCCTAAAACAATATTCCAGGAAAGTGACTGCAACTCACATCACAGGCAAAGAGCTAATCCGCCTTATACAGAACAAGCTCCTACCAAATACTGAGAAAAGACCAGCAAGGGAAAAACAGAGAAATGATATGAATAGACTGTTCAGACAGAAGGAAATATAAACTCTTAAACACAAGGGAAAAAGTGCTTCACCTCATTTGTAGTGAGAAAAATGCTGTGGTGTCATTTCTCACCCATTAGATTGGCAAATAACCAGACTTCTGTTAACACTGTGTGTTGAGAGGCTGTGGGAAAACAGGTGCTCTCGTCCACTGCCGGTGGGAATGTAAATCGATTTCATCCTTATAGGAGGCAATCTGGCAATATCTATCAAAACTACAAGTGCATATGCCCTTTGACCTATTCATAGCACTCCTAGGAATTTATCCTGCAGATATATTTGCACACACGCTAATTGACCTGTGTACAAGGTTAGTCATTACAGTATTGTTTGTAATAACAAAAAATTGGAAACAATCTAAATGTCTATCAATAGGGAACTTGTTAAATAAGTTGCAGTATATCCATTAAATGGAATACTATGCTGCTAAGTAAGAGCGATGTGCTGGTGCAGAGGGACCTTCAGGATATCATCACCAACTGGAAAAAACCAAAAAACAAGTTGCAGAACTGCATGTACGGTATGCTATCTTCGGTGGAAAAAATGGAGAAAATAAAATACACATTTTTATTGCTTACATATTCCTAAAGGACTTATGGAATAATGCACCAGGTACTCATAACAGGCATTACAGTGGTCGGAGCCAATGGGAGAATGGAGTGGGAAAACTTTCACTGGGTTGGCTTTTTTTTTTTAACCATGAGAATATCTTGTCTATTCAAATAGCTACATGGAGGGGGAAGTAACATTACATTGCAAACTCACCAATTTTTTAAATTTAAATCAATTTTAAAATCAGCCATCACAGGACCCTTTTAAATTATTAACAGGGTGTGGTGAAGTGACCGGACACATAGCCACAGGGCCTCACTGTGTCAGCTGTTGGGTACGTATGTGTAGCTTTCTTCTCTGGAGCCAGAAGACCTGGGTGAGCTGGATTCAAATACTGACTGTGGCCTTGTTAAGTTCCTTAACCACCCATGAAACGTACCAACCACACAGGGTTGTCATGAGGATTGAATAAGGGAGATAATGTTGTGCAAGTTTAGCTCAGGACCTGGCACGTGGCAAGTGGAAATGCTTGTTTTCATGTTTTCTGAGAGTTGGCACTTGCACCTCCCTCCTCCCAAGTCACCTGGCACCCACTTTTGGTCAAAGCACGAATCACAGTCTGTGGTAGTGATTTGCTTGCAAATCTGATCTCTCTGAATGCAGGCACTCTGTTTTATTCATCTCTATCTCCCCAGTGTCCAGCACATGCAGTAAGCATATAATAAATGTGTTCATTTATTCAACAAACATTATTGAGCGCCTACTGTTTGGCCCAGTCCTCTGCTTGCTGCAGAGCATTGAGGAGGCCCTTGTTGACAGTCTACAGAGAAGACAGACGTCAAACAGACAGTGACTACAGAGTGACAGAAAGTAGCACAGAGCACAGTGACAACCTGCAGGGAGGGTCTTATCTGGGAGAGCCCCCCTTGGGAAGTGACTTTCAAAGTGAGAACGGAGAACAGATGGAATTACTTTGGCCAAGATTACGGAGAAAGTGTTGCACGGAGAACGAACCGCCTCCCCAAAGGAAAGGGCTTTATGCCTCTGGGGAGCTGAAGGTAGGTGAGGCTGACCCTCAGGAAGGGAGGGGAACAGACACATCTGCACTGGCCCTAGAGGCAGACTGGCTAACACTGATAACGCTGTTGTCATTGTTGGGTACCTTTGAGTCGCTTCGGCCTCACAGCAACGCCATGTCCAACAGAACGAAACACTGCCCTGTCCTGCGCCATCCTCCCAATCATTGCTATGTCTGAGCCCATTGTTGCAGCCACTGTGCCAATCCATCTCATTGAGGGTCTTCCTCTTTTTTGCTGACCCTCTACTTTACCTCTACTTTGTCCTTCTCTAGGGGCTGGTCCCTCCTGATGACATGTCCAAAGCACATATGATGAAATCTCAGCCATCCTTGCTTCTAAGGAGCATTCTAGCTGTCCTTCTTCCAAGACAGATTTGTTCACTCTTCTGGCACCAGTGGGTTTGGTCCTAAGAACAGTGGTTTTCCATTGAAGGTTTTTGGCAGGAGAATGTGTTGAACAGTTTAGATTTTTTTAATTTTAAATCTGGCTGTTCTGGAGAGGTGAACTAGAAGGCTTTCGTAATACTTGAGGAGAATTGTGGTGACTTAAGTGTTAAATGAATGAACACGGGCATCCTAAATAATAATTCTTACACCAATTATCTTCAAACAGACTCTAATACAAATTTACTTGGTTAGCACACGCTTTTATGCTTTACTGAGACTATGTCCTCTTTAGGAGTCCTGTGTGACTCAGTAAAGGCTCAGCTACTAACCAAAAAAGTCCTGAACTTAGAGAGCCTCGGAAGAAAGATCTACTTCAGAAAGGTCACAGCCATTGAAAAACCTGTGGAGCACAGTCTCGCTCTGTACACATGGAGTTGCCACGAGTCGGAATCAACTTGACGCAACTGGCTTTTTTGTGGGGGAGGAGGAGGGGGATGACCTCTTTACTTTAGATCTAGGAGTTTACAGATCTTCTCAGCTACAGATTATTAACCATTTTTAGGTGGTACCTCTACAGTTTTACCTTGTCCTACAGGGTCGCTATGAGTCAGAATCAACACGACGGCCCTGGATTTGGTTCAATGGATTCTCTACAGGTAGAAAATTACTACCTGTTGATAAAATTTTACTCTAGAGGATCATCAAATCTTGAAACCTCTCTGTCAGTCAACTAGTAGACCACATAGTCTTCATTCCACCCTTTCCCAGCTGCCAAAACACCCCTGACTGATAAAACACCACCCAGTTACTCTCTTCAGGAGAAGCCTCACAGAGCTTTACAAGAAAAATCAGCAAGTAGGTAGTTCTGGCAGAGGAGCAAAAGCAAATACATAAACTGAGAAATATCAGAGAAAAGCCAGTTTTTATCTTAATTAGTGTGATTTTTACAGAAACTCTGGCTGCCTTAAGTATCTAGAAATTAATTTGAATAACAGGCCAGAAAGAGATGCTATCAGAATTATAACATCATCAGGGAGTTTCTGTTGCAACAACAGCTATCTGGTATACTTGCCCAAGGTTTTAATAGAATTAAAATGATATAGCAAGAGATTCCATTTGTCTTACCAAAATAAACATAACAGTACTGATATATAATTTAAACTCTGGAATTACTTTTATTCTGTTCTTCATCTTGTAAATAATTTGACATTACTGCTGGTATAGGTGCTGAATAATAAAGTTCTGAATCTCTGATTAGAAGGTTATGTCTTTAGGGGGAAAATACCTTTTTTTTTTTCCTTCCTTTGACATTCTAGAAAGGGGGAAAAGCCATTGTTTTATAATAGGATTAGTGCTGTAGATATAAAGCGTGGTGCTTCAAGCTGTGTAAATCTGAATGAGTAAAAACTCTAAAGACAACAATCAAGATTTTAAATGTCTTATTAAAACACATTTCCTCACCAGAGGGAGAGACTGTAAACACCATCTGAAAATGAATCTCAGATGCTGGGATCTTCCTTCAGAGAGTGACTTGGTGAGGCTAATGAGTGCTGTCTGTGTCAAAATTATGCTTTGACCCCGAGGTAATTATAACTACCTTGAGGTAATTATATGTTTGGTAATTATACAGAATTTGAATCTTAAACCGAGGAAAACACTGTATTTTGATGGAGTGACAAATATTAAATCTCACTAACATCTGAAACCATCAGCCACTCCTCAGAAACCCTATGGAGCAGTTCTACTCTGTCCTGTAGGGTCGCTATGAGTTGGAATTGACTCAAAAGCAATGGGTTTGGGGTATTTTTGGTTTTTAATATCTGAAAACCAATTTGACATGGTTACCATTCACCAGCTGAATAAAAGATAAAGAATCATGAGAACAGTGTGTCTTTGGAATACCTGAGTATAGTTGGAAGTATACTTGGATTGATGTGTTTTTAGGTGTAATTTTGCAGATAAAACAAGACACCTATGATATTTTCCCTTTCTGGAAAACTGATCCTATTAGTTTCATACCTGTGACAATCAGGTTTTGTAACGTACTTTCTCATCTAATACAGTGTGGTAGATTGTTTTCATATTTTATGAAAGAATTTATGCTCCTTTCCTGGTTTACCACCAAGAGTTATGCAAATAGAGACGAAACAGCCTTTGTGACTTAGTGTTTTATTTGTGTGTATGATGAATTCTGACCTCGTTTGAAAACATTTTTGATGGCATATTGAACTTTGTGGAAATAAGTGAAGGTTGAAGAATGAATCGAAGCATCTACTATGTAGGCTAAATATGTTTATTATGTTAACTGTTAAGATTATTGCTGGTTTGCACTAACGGATTATTGATGAACTATAATGACCTCCTCCACTATACCTGACATACCTTCTTGTGAGTTGGCTTACCCTATTACTTCAGGAATCATACTGCAATATTTTATGAGTTATAAGAAGATTCTCGGAGTGAATCTGAAAAACATACAGGATTTTTCTGTACAGAAATCAAAGAACACTGTTTCTGACATTTTGGACATATCTATGTGATAAGATTTTTCTAAACAGGTGTAGCATATAATAGCATACACTATACTTTTACATGGCATTAGACAAGGCATCTCCATGTAATGTGATTCTAACTGGCTAGTTGCAAACTTTTCTCTTTGACCAAATTGTGTAAAGTTAGATCCTTCCAGACATTTGCTTAAGAATAAGAGTGTCTTTTCTTCCAAGTAATAATAGGAAATTTTGTAAATTGATTATATTTGCCTTTTTTGACAACAGAAACATCTCATCGGCCTAGCTTTTTCGGTTCTCTCCCAGGTATAAGGTGACTATCTTAACAAACATTTGTTCTGAGTCTTTTGAAAATCTAAGTTGTGTATGGGTTTTTTGTTTGTTTTATTTTGTTTTTAAGAGTAAGGATACATTAGTTCTAATTTATGTATAGCTGTAAAGTTTAATTCGTGTATTTATCTATTAATTGAACAAATATTTATTGAACACCTCATCTACAGGTAGGCACCATAGGTAACTTAATGGAATACAAAGGCATCTTCTGCAAAGTTCCTGTTCTTCAGAAGTTTATTTTCCAGTTGGGGAGGGAAGATGTACAGCCAACAAACTACCAAACAAACAAACAAAAAAAAAACAAACCTGTTGGCATCGAGTCAATTCCGACTCACAGAGCCCCAATAGCACACGGTAAAACTTCCCCCTAGGGTTTCCAAGGGGTGGCTGGTAGATTTGAACTGCCAAACTTTTAGTTAGCAGCCAAGCTCTTAACCACTGTGCCACCAGGGCTCGACAAACCACCAAGTTCTGGCAATTCTACCTCCTTAACGTTTCTTGAATCTGTCCATGGGCCATGACACTGGTTCAGGCCACCATCAGTCCTCCTTGGTTTTCTGCAATAGTTACTCTAATATAGCTCCTGGTCCCCTGTCTTGCTTGCTTCGTATCTAGTCTTCACAACGTACTTTCTAAAATGCTAATGTAATTACTCCCTTTCCTAACCCCCTTTAATGACTCACCATTATCCTCAGGATAAAGTCCAACTTGCCTAACTGGCTGACTCTACCCTTGCTTCTCTCTTTTGTCCCATGTCTAGCTGGTTACCTTCTTCAATGATGCTTTCTTGCCGTTCTGAATTCCTTCCGGAGTCCCACATTCACCATGCTTATCTTCCCCTATGCTGTTCTCCCAGCTTGGAACATCATCTGAAGACATGTGTTCATTAATTTATTTATTCATTCAAAAAATATTTTATTAAGGGGATAGCTACATGTTTAGTCCTGTGCACCTCTGGGAGATCCTCATTGTTAGGAGACGCTGCAGCGGGAAGTCCCAGGACCGATGTAGGCATAGGAACTGCAGGGGACCTGGATGAGGGCCCTGCCTCAAGTCCAGGGAATCAGGGAAGGCTCTGGAGTGAGAAAGAGGGTAAAGAACAGCTGGATTGAGGGAGCAGCATGTGCAAAGACCAAGTGCTGGGAGCATGTTTACTCTGGTGAATGGTAGGCAGGGTGGCCCTACTTAGACAATGTCCTAGCCTCAGAGCACAAGCAGGACTGGGGGAGGCAAGTCCCAGTCACCAAGGGTCTTGCCTGTTGTGCCAGGGAGATGAGGTTTTTTTGTTTTGTTTTGTTTTGTTTTCTTGTAAGGTAAGGGGTAGCCACTGAAGGAGTTTTAAAAAGTGAGAGGAACGTTAGAGGAAATAGACAAATTCCTTGAAACACATAAACTCCCTACATTGACTCAAGAAAAAATAGTGGATCACAACAGACCCATAACAAGTGAAGAGATTGAATCAGTAATCAAAAACCTCCCAGTAAAGAAAAGTCCTAGAACGGATGGCTTCACTGGAGAATTCCATTAAACATTTAAAAAAAAAAAAAAAAATCCACACCAATTCTTCTCAAACTCTTCCAAAAAATAGAAGAGGAGGGAACACTTCCTAATTCAACTTATGAGGTTAGCATTAGAGGCAGGGCCAAGACGGCCGAGTAGTCAGATGCTTCTGGTGGTCCCTCTTACAACAAAGACCCGAAAAAACAAGGGATTCAATTATATATGACAATCTAGGGGCCCTGAACATCAAAGGCAAAGTTGAGGAATCAAACTGAGTGGCAGGGGGAGGGAGAGACGGTTGAGAAGTAGTGAGGAGTTACCAGACCTGACCCAGTGGGAACTGGCACCTTGCAGGCTGGATCAGTTGGCGTACAGGTGAGGCAAGCAGTGGCGCTCGGGACACTTTTTCCACATTGGGAGAGACTGAGCAGCAGAGAGTCTACTCAAGCCTCCAGAACCAGTGATAAGCGGCACTCAATCAGCAAAGGATAAGTACATGTGTCTAACCTACCATACAGATCAAAAAACACCCTGTTTAGGGAGAAACTCTCTCCCAATTACCTGCTCCCTCCCTGCTCTGCACCAGGTCTGGCTTCAGGTTTGTGTATCCCCTGGGCCGGAAGTAGGACCCTTCATGCGTCCTGAGCCATTATCCTGGCCTTGAAGAGGGAGCAAATTAACAAACAGGGAAAAAATAATCTGTCAGCTCCCCTAAGCCAGGAACTCAGAGTAGGCACAGCTCCCTAGGCACAAGCATAAGGGGTCCACAGACTTTCAATGCCTTTCACCCCTGCATAGACCTGTGTGGGCCCATTTCAACAGCTTAGGCCCTCATTAGCACAGTACAGCAGGGTACATACCTGAAGTCTAACTGTATCAGCTATATGGTGGAGCAGCAGGTTTGCGACATTTGACACCACTCTGCCCATTAAGCAGGGTCCTCACCTACCCACATTAGGGGCCTGATGACTGGTGGAACTAATAGAAGATTTCAGAAAAGTCTCAGGATACAAGATAAACGTACAAAAATCAGTTGGATTCCTCTACACCAACAAAGAGAACTTCGAAGAGGAAATTACCAAATCGATACCATTTACAATATCCCCCAAGAAGATAAAATACTTAGGAATAAATCTAACTAGAGACGTAGAGGACCTATATAATGAAAACTACAAGACACTACTGCAAGAAACCAAAAGAGACCTGCATAAGTGGAAAAACATACCTTGCTCATAGATAGGATGACTCGACATTATGAAAATATCTATTCTACACAAAGCGATCTATAGATACAATGCAATTCTGATCCAAATTCCAATGACATTTTTTAATGAGATGGAGAAACAAATCACCAACTCCATATGGAAAGGGAAGATACCCTGGATAAGTAAAACATTACTGAAGAAGAAGAACAAAGCAGCAGGCTTCACACAACCTGATTTTAGAAGCTATTATACTGCCACAGTAGTCAAAACAGCCCGGTACTGGTACAACAATAGATACATAGACCAATGGAACAGAATTGAGAATCCAGATGTAAACTCATCCACCTATGAGCAGCTGATATTTGACAAAGGCCCAAAGTCCGTTAACTGGGGAAAAGACAGTTTTTTTAAACAAATGGTGCTGGCAAAACTGGATATCCACCTGCAAAAAACTGAAACAAGACCTATACCTCACACCATGCACAAAACTAACTAAAAATGAATCAAATACCTAAATATAAAATTAAAAATGATAAAGATCATAGAAGAAAAAATAGGGACAATGCTAGGAGCCCTAATACATGGCATAAACAGAATACAAAACATTACTAACAATGCACAAACACCAGAAGAGAAACTAGATAATGGGGAGCTCCTTAAAATCAAACACTTATGCTCATCAAAAGACTTCACCAAAAGAGTCAAAAGACAACCTACAGATGGGGGAAAAAGTTTTGGCTATGAGAAATCTGATCAGCATCTAATCTCTAAAATCTACAAGATACTGCAAAACCTCAACAACAAAAAGACAAATAACCCAATTAAAAAATGGGCAAAGGATATGAACAGGCACTTCACCAAGGAAGACATTCAGGCGGCTAACAGATACACGAGGAAATGCTCACAATCATTAGCCATTAGAGAAATGCAAGTCAAAACTACAATGAGATACCATCGCACCCCAACAAGGCTAACATGAATCCAAAAAACATGAAATAATAAACGTTGGAGAGGTTGTGGAGAGACTGGAATACTTATACACTGCTGGTGGGAATGTAAAATGGTACTACCACTTTGGAAATCGATTTGGCACTTCCTCAAAAAGCTGGAAATAGAAGTACCATATGATCCAGCAATCCCACTCCTTGGAATATATTCTAGAGAAATAAGAGCCATCACACGAATAGATATATGCACACCCACGTTCATTGCAGCACTGTTCACAATAGCAAAAAGATGGAAACAACCTAGGTGCCCATCAACGGATGAATGGATAAACAAATTACAGTATATCCACACAATGGAATACTATGCAATGATAAAGAACAATGACGAAGCCATGAAACGTCTTATAACATGGATGAATCCGGAAGGCGTTATCCTGAGTGAAATTAGTCAGTCGCAAAAGGACAAATATCATATGAGACCACTATTATAAGAACTCAAAAAATGGTTTAAACACAGAAAAAAACTTTCTTTGATGGTTACGAGGATGGGGAGGGAGGGCGAGGGGTATTCACTAACTAGAAAGTAGACAAGAACTATCTTAGGTGAAGGGAAGGACAGCACACACTACAGGGGAAGTCAGCACAACTGGACTAAACCAAAAACTATGAAGTTTCCTGAATACAACCAAACACTTGGAGGGACAGAATAGCAGGGGCGGGGGTCTGGGGGCCATGGTTTCAGGGGACATCTAGGTCAATTGGCATAACAAAGTTTGTTAAGAAAATATTCTGCATCCCACTTTGGTGAGTGGCGTCTGGGGTCTTAAAAGCTGGCAAGCAGCCATCTAAGATGCATCAATTGGTCCCAACCCACCTGGAGCAAAGGAGAATGAAGAACACCAAAGACACGAGGAGAATATTAGCCCAAGAGACAGAAAGGGCCGCATAAACCAGAGACTCCATCATCCTGAGACCAGAAGAACTAGATGGTGCCCAGCTACTACCAATGACCACCCTAACAGGGAATACAACAGAGAATCCCTGATGGAGCAGGAGAAAAGTGGGGTGCAGAACTCAAATTCTAGTAAAAAGACTAGACTTAATGGTCTCACTGAGACTGGAGAGACCCTGGAAGACATGGCCCCCGGATTCTCCATTAGCCCAGAACTGAAACCATTCCCAAAGCCAACTCTTCAGACAAAGATTAGATTGGACTATGGAACATAAGATGATACTCATGAAGAGAGTGCTTCTTAATTCAAGTAGATACATAAGTCTAAATGGGCAGCTCCTGTCTGGAGGCAAGATGAGAAGGGAAAAAGGGACAGGAGCTGGTTGAATGGACACGGGAAACCCGGGGCGGAAAGGAGGAGTGTGCTGTCACATTATAGAGAGAGCAGCTAGGGTCACATAGCAATGTGTGTAAGTTTTTATATAAGAAACTGACTTGAACTATAAACTTCCACTTAAAGTACAATTTAAAAAAGGAAAAATGAAGTCCTGGCGTATGCCACAACATGGATGAACATTACGCTGAGTGAAATAAGTCAGTTGCAAAAGGACAAATACTATATGATCTCACTTACATGAAGTTAGCAAATATATAGAAACCAAAGATGATTAGTTGTTACCCAAGGTGAGAGGGAGGGGGAAATTGCTTAGTGGGGACTGAGTTTATGTTAATGGTGGTGGAATAATTCAGAAAAGGAGAGCAATAATGGTCACACAACACGAAGATGTAATCAATGTCACTGAACTATACGCGTAGAAATTGCGGAATTGGGGAATGTTTTGTTGTGTATATTTTCACCACAATTAAAAAAAAAAGTGGGAGGAAGAGATGGGGGAGGGCTGCAGAGAAGAGAGGAGAGTGGCATGGTCACATTCATTTTTGAAAACGAGCACTCTAGTAGCATTGCTAGAAAGAGTGGCAATTTCTCACAAATTGTGTAAGTAAGCGAACGTAGTCTTGAAGGAAAAAAAAAAATCACCTGAGAAACATCAGGGCCACCTTATGAGCTGGGGTAATCGGCTAGCATGCTAAAGAAGTTAAAATTGCATAAATCCACACTGGTTTAAATTTCTCCTCTTCTAATGGACTCAAGAATATGAGTTCTTTTAGGGCAGGAGCTTTGCCTGACTTGTTGCCACCGTATCTTCAGCACCTACAACACAACCTGGTATGGAGTCGATTATCAATAAATATTTCTAACCAAGTGACTCTGAACTGTCTTCAGAGACTTCTTGCAAGATTGTTCAATGAAAAGAACTCGCTGGTATCAAAAAAATTGAACAACACAACTAAATGAACCCCTACTTGCTAAGAATAACGTGTTCAAATGTATGAAACTATATGTGATTACTTAGAAGTATTGCATGTAGAATTATAGAAAAAAATCATACCTGAAGAAAACATTGTTATAATTTGGCCTTTTTCTGTCTAGAGAAGTAAAAGGCTTTTCTCGTCATTGTATCCACAGCCCCAGCACAGTACAGGACACATAGCGGGACTCAAAATATTTGTTAAATAAATGAGTGAATACATATAGAGAATATATCCTAATGAAAAACCATTCCTACACTTCTCTTCATCTGCTCTAATCTTCAAGAAGAAAAGAGTACACACAACTTAAGGATTGTCATTGAGCCTCAAAGGACCTCAGTAACCTAGTAGTTCAACCCCTTCACAGACAGCAAAGAGTTCTGTCTATTTAGGGCAGAACTGGAAGGAGAATCCAGGTCTCCTGATTCCATGTATTTCTCAGTGTCACATTTTACAACTCCAATTTAAACCAAAAAAATGTGGCTGCATTTATAAAAATTTAGTTGGTCTTGTGAAATTCACTTTTTTGTGCAGCTCAAACCTCTCTCTCCACGTTGCAGAGTTACTCCAGTCACATATATCTCCTGTAGGAGCAGAATTCGGAATATAGATGTGGAACTCACAAACGAAGACACTCTTGTCCCTCGGGTAAGCTTTGTGTGTTTTTCTGTATGTCAGTGATTCCCAGAGTATAAGTTGTTTGGCTGCAGACTTCAGCAACCAATGAGGTTATGTTATACACAAGACCTTGGGGATTTCTTGTTCAGTGGGGCCAATAAAAGTGACTTCTCTCCTGCTCGCCTACCAAGAACCCCATTATGACGTTCTTCGGATTGTCTTCTCAGATCTGCGCATCAATTCTACTTCCCTCTCTGGTTCCAGAAGAGGCAGAGCTTGGTCTTGAAGCTCCCTTTATTCTATCCACCCACACTGGTCCTCTTTCTGCCCCTTTAGGTCCCTTTTGTGGCCTTACTTTTCTCCCTTAGCCACCTTTTTCCCAGCCCCTAACCCGACCTCTTAAGAAATATGCTCATAGATCTTCCATTGCCACTCCCCGCACCCCAACCCATTCGTTTGTGAAAAAAACCTGCAGGGACAGGTAACTCTTACCCAGGCCCCAGCTCAGCTCCCTAAAAGCAGAGCCTAGGAGACTGCGCTTCTAGAACCTTCCCCTGATGGCCTGGGGCCTGCCTGCCGTCCTATGGGTCCTCTCTGGAGAGAACTGTGGACAAAGCTGGCCATATTCTCAGGAACAGCTGAGCGAAAGTGAAGAATTCTTCTGACTTGCCTTCATCCGGCCTTTTCTAGCCCTGTCGTGGAAGCGTGAGCTCAGAAAGCCAAGGCCCTTGAGGCCCACACTGGATTTTGAAAATGCTAGGGTAGGCGTAAGGTCTCTGGGCAGTGCAGATGATTTGCACTTGACTTGTTGAGGGCACACAAGAACAGCGAACCAAAAGGTTGGTGGTTCAAGCCCACCCAGTGGTGCCATGGAAGAAAGGCCTGGCAATCTGCTTCTGTAATGAAAAGTTTAGTTCTATTCTGTAACACATAGGGTCACCATGAGTCAAAATCAACTCAGGCAATGGGTTTGTGTTGTTTTTAGAATAGGCACAGAGGTCTCTCCACAGGGCCTTGGGGGAAAGGTGGGGCAGAAGGGGGCACTTGCCCCAGGGCACAAGTCCAAGCGGGTGCTAAAGGAGGCATGGAATGACGTTACAGGGTGCCACAAACAGGAAAGGCACTTTACTGAGGCGGGCGGACAAGAGGGGGCAAGGCGTTTCTGCTCAGCATCCCCTCTACCAACGTCCATTCCTCTTCGAACTGGAAGGGGCGGGATTTAGAGATTGCCCCTTGGGGCTCTTCCCTTTACCACATCCCTGTACCTCTAAACCCCTGGACTAATCCGTGTATAGCATGGCATTCTTGGGCCTCCTCGTCCACTCCCCTTCTGATCGGAAACTGAAATCTTTGCAGGTAATAGCGAAGTTCGCATCCTGGTGAGGTTGGAAGACGCTGGGACCGTTTACCTGGGTTCCATTCATAAGGCCCCTTCTTCCCTGGGCCGAGCCCACTGGTCTGCCGCAGAGGTGGTGCATCCGCCCGGGAGAGTGCGCACGCCACGTGGGTGATTAAGTCTGTGATGGTGACTGTCTCCCACCTCACTGCATCTGAAGGCCAACCGGCACTGTTTTCCACTTCTCAGTCTGGCGTTCTGTGGGCTTGTTTTGACTCAGCTTCCTGGATACCATATGGTTCGTGCTAAGCCCGGGCCTCCCAGCGCGGCTGCTCATCCCCAACCACCCTCCAGCCGCATGGTGGGCCGGTTCTTCCAGGGCTGCCGCCGCGCTTCCTGCAGCTTCACGCACACTTGCCCGTTTTATTTGCTCACCCTGTGCTTTCCTTCTCTTCCCAAGTTCACTGCAAACCCTTTGTTGAGGGAATTCTATTGTTACCCAGCAAAGAGAGAGAAGTGTTGCTTGTCATGTGTAAACACAATCTGGAAAGAAAAGGCTGTGTAGTGCATTAGTGATGAGCACAGAAATTGTATTTAGGTTCTACAAAAAACCTATAGTTAAATTATTAGGCCAACTACTTTTAATGCATCATTTGGTATAATTGGATTTTTGTAGGAAAGACTTGAGAAATGTTTTCAAAATACTTCAATCTTTGTCGATCTCAGAATAGGTAAAAGAAATAATTGAAAAGATTTTTAAAACGTTAAAATACTTTTCATGGAGTGTGTCCGATACAGTGGATGTCTGCAGGCAAAGAAAAGTGAGAAACAGTTATCTAGATAAATCAGGAGAATTCAATGCAGCTTGAATGTATACTGCCATACATTTTCCGGTTCATGGTATTATGCCACAACCAAAATTTCACCATATTTAAGGATTTTTTTTGGTCTTTTTTGTTGTTGTGGTTGTGGTTTAAGTGAAAGTTTACAGTTCAAGTTAGTCTCTCATACAAAAGTTTATACATAGTTACGTGATCCTAGTTGCTCCCCCTAGACTGTGACAGCACACTCCTCCTTTCCACCCCGGATTTCCCGTGTCCATTCAACCAGCTCCTGACCCTCTCTGCCTTCTCATCTTGCCTCCAGACAGGAGCCGCCCATTTAGTCTCCTGTACCTACCTGCGATAAGAAGCACACTCTTCATCAGTATCATTTTATGTCCCATAGTCGAGTCTAATCTTTGTCTGAAGACTTGGCCTCAGGAATGGTTTTACTTTTGGCCTAACAGAGAGTCCAGGGACCATGTCTTCCAGGGTCCCTCCAGTCTCAGTGAGACCATTAAGTCTGGTCTTTTTACTAGAGTTTGAGTTCTGCACCCCACTTTTCTCCTGCTCCATCAAGGACTCTCTGTTGTGTTCCCTGTCAGGGTGGTAATTGGTGGTAGCTGGGCACCATCTAGTTCTTCTGGTCTCAGGCGGATGAAATCTCTGGTTTATGTGGCTCTTTCTGTCTCTTGGGCTAATATTTTCCTTGTGTCTTTGGTGTTCTTCATTCTCCTTTGCTCCAGGTGGGTAGGGAACAACTGATGCATCTTAGATGGCTACTTGCTAGCTTTTAAGACCCCAGACACCACTCACCAAAGTAGGGTGCAGAATATTTTCTTAAAAAACTGTTATGCCAATTGACCTAGATATCTCCTGAAAGCATGGTCTCCAGATCCCCACCCCTGCTATTCTGTCCCTCCAAGTGTTTGGTTGTACTCAGGAAACTTCTTAGTTTTCGGTTTAGTCCAGTTGTGCTGACTTCCCCTGTATTGTGTGCTATCCTTCCCTTCACCTAAGATAATTCTTGTCTACTTTCTAGTTAGTGAATACCCCTCTCCCTCCCTCCTCACCCTCATAACCATCAAAGAATGTTTTCTTTTGTGTGTTCAAACCTTTTCTTGAGTTCTTATAATAGTGGTCTTATATAATATTTGTCCTTTTGCGACTGATTAAACTCACTCAGCGTAATGCCTTCCAGACTCCTCCATGTTATGTTTCATGGATTCATCATTGTTCTTTATCATTGCGTCGTATTCCATTGTGTGAATATACCATAATTTGTTTATCCATTGGTCTGTTGAGGGGCATCTAGGTTGTTTCCATCTTTTTGCTATTGTGAACAGTGCTGCAATGAATACGGGTGTGCATATAGCTATTTGTATGATGGCTCTTATTTCTCTAGGATATATTCCAAGGAGTAGGATTGCTGGATCATATGGTACTTCTATTTCTAGCTTTTTAAGGAAACGCCAAATCAATTTTATAAGGATTTTTAAAAATGTATTGCTTTTTATTATATTAAGCATTCAAACATTTAAAAAGTTGAATTTACTTTGGCCTTATTTATGACTGTCTCTCTATATAAAGCATACTGGTAAATGGTAACTTTATCAGGCAATGTTCTTATAAACAACAACTACTCCTTGACTTCCAGCAGATTATTTTATCCAGACAGAAAAGAGCTAAGTGCCTGAGATTCAGTCTTGTAAAGAAATCCTTTTGACAACCTTCAAAATGTATCATAGGGGTTTGGGGTTATTTTTTGGGAAGTGTTGAGTGAGAAAAGAATTTCCAATGATTTCTTCAGTTTAAGAACCACCACCCCGGCACCCTTTTTCTTTCCAATTTTCCCAAAATAAGGAGAGGGAGAGAAGAGATGAATGTATGTACAAACTCAAGAAAAATTCTACACACATGTGGAACGGAACAATTATTATAAAAGGAGCATGTAGAGAAAGATATTACGATCTAGGGCTAATACACGTATATTATGTTCTATGTTCCGTAGATCAATGGGGTATGGTCTCATCTACAGTTTAGACTCACTGAATTTATGACTGTAATGGCCCATATATGTATATGGCATTTTTCACTTTACATGGTTTCATGTGACAGTTGGTTTAAATAGTACTCATTTGAAAAATCTTCATATTCTAGTTATATTACAAATAAAAGGTATTGGCAAATCATTTTGGACCATTCTTAAGAAAATATTCCAGGACTGTGGCGATTTTCAAAAAGCCTGAGCAAATGTGGTACCCGTTAATTATTTTTAAGTTTTTATTGTGGTAAATATATAGGTAACAAAACATTTGCCGTTTCCACAGTCTTCACGTACATAGTTCAGTGACACTAATTATGTCATCATGCTGGTCAATCATTATCGTACCCATTCCCTAATTTCCCATCACCCTTAACGGACGCTCAGGGTCTCCTCGCATTGAGTCCTCCTTTCTCCCTCCACCCCCCATCTGCCCCTGGTAACCACTCATAGACTTCGGTCTATTCTAGATATTTCATATAAGTGGGATCATACACTATTTGTCCTTTTGTGACTGACTGATTTCACTCAGCGCGATGTTTTCAAGGTTCATCCACGTTGTAGCATGTGGTTTGTAGCAGGTGGTTTCTGTTATCGAAAGAAATCTTTTGCTTCTACAACACTTCTCTGGGTAAAGGTAATAGAATGGTTAAATAAATGTCAAATAAATAGTTAACTTCTAGGATTTATGCTCTTTTTGTTGGAAGTTTGACCACAGATCTGAAATGTATTTTAAGAAAACTTGTAAGTTTCTAGTGTAGCCAGGCTAGATTAAAGCTTTTTTTTTTTTTTTTTTTTTTTGACAGCATTACATCTGCATGCTCCAGTCCTTCCAGTGGATATTTTCTTTTCTTTTCCCCAGTAGTCTGGAATTTACATCCAGATGGAAAGGGATGAGATCTAAAATAGTTTATTCTCTCTAGGAAACGTCTTCATACTTTACGTCTGTTTCCTATCAGTGTATCCTTGCATTCTTTTAAATTACCTTAACCTTCTGTGTTTTAAAATTTTCTTTTAAACAGGGCTCTGAACTGGTTCATTCTGGTTCGAACCCCTGCTGAGAATTTGCATTTCTAACAAATTCCCAGGAAGTTATACATAAGAATCACCTGGGGATCCTGTTAAACTATAGATTCTGATTCAGTATATCGGGAATGGAAATGCAAATTCTGAGCAGGGAACTTATTGGAACTGGTTCAAAACCCTGTTTTTAAATTACTTTAGCCTTCTGTGTCAGTTTCCCCCGTCTTAAAATGGCAATAATAGTAGTTCCTCACTGGGTTGTTGAGAAAATTAAATGAATAAATATCACACAGTACTTAGAAGAGTTCCTGGCGGAGAGTGAGTGTTCAATAAATGCCAGCCCTTATTATCTTGTTGTTGCTGTTGTTATTACCTTCTTCCTCTGATCTACCTGGCCTTATGATCTATAGGCTCCGTTTAATTCTGACATTCTCAATAAGCATGTAGAAATCAGCCTGAAATGGTTTAAACGTAGTACCACCTGAAGGCAGGGTGAGGTACTGAGATTTTTCTACTACTGTATTTATGATGCTAATTTGATCTCTTCGGAGAGGAATTTCTTCTGCTCTAGAAATAAATTTCAAAACTTTTCCCAGGAGTAAAGAATTACAAAATACAGAGTACCCAAAAATAACATATTTTTTATGAGCTCAGTACAAACTTCAATATACCATGTTCTGAACGTTATTTTTTGGGGTCTTCACTGTACAAATTCTTAAGAAACACCTGTCCCTATCTTACCCCAGCAGACATCACGGTAGCATGCTCTAATGCCTTGTTCCTCAAAGCGTGGTCCATGGATCAGCAGCATCAGCATTGTCTGGGAGTCTGTTAGAAATGGAGGATTTCAGGCCCTACCTCAGACCTAAGGAATCCCGGAGGCGCGAACGTTTACGAGCTCGGCTGCTCGTTGGTAGGCTGGCAGTTCGAACCTACTCAGCAGCTCCACAGTGTGACAAACACTTGGCAGTCTGCTTCTGTAAAGATTACAGCCGCCAAGAAAACCCTATAGGGCAGTTCTACTCTGTTCTCATGGGGTTATTATGAGTCCAAATTGACTTGATGGCACCTAACAACTTCAGACCTACTGAATTAGAATCTGCATTTCAGTAGGGTCCCCAGGTGGTTCCTATACAAAGTTTGAGACGCTCTTATCTAGTTGATGTTTAGCTCAGCTAACTGAAAGTTTGGCAGTCTGAACCCACCAGCTACTCTATGGGAGAAAGATGTGGCAGCCTGCTTCCATAAAGATTACACCGTTGGAAACCCTATGGGGCAGTTGTACTCTGGCCTACAGGGTCGCTATGAGTCAGAATCGACTTGACGGCAACAGGTTTGATTTGGTTTAGTTTAATGGGCCAGGATACCCTCAAACATTTTATAAATAGATCAGGGTTTCTCAACCTCTGCACTACTGATACTTTGGGTGGAATAACTCTTTGTTGTGGGAGGCTGTCCTGTGCATTATAGGATATGTATGTAGCAGCAGCCTGGCTTCTGTCCACTAGGTGCCACCCCCACCCACACACCAGCTGTGACAACTGAAAAAGTCTCCATGTCAGCCATTATCATACCTGTTGTTGTTTTTTATCTTCACCTTCTGATCTACCCGGACTGTAATGTGCTCTGTTTGATTCCGACTTTGGCTAACAATGTTAGTGGTTTGTGAGACAATGTTTGATTGCTAAATTTCTCCCAGGGGGTGGCAGGGCAAAATTGCCCTGATCGAGAACCACTGAAATAAATCCACTAACTGTGCTCGGTTCTTCATTTCTTCTAAAGTCAGACTACCTGACAGAACATTTGTTGTTGTTAGACTATATTCTCAGTTTATTATTTGAGACTAAGCCTGTGAAACATAATTTTGACAGGAGATGATAAGAATTTGGTAATATATCACTACTGTTGTTTGTTTTTATAGCCTTCTGCCAGTGGTGATAATGCCTAAAATCTCCTCTCGTAGCAGAGAACTAGAGCGCCAGGCTGGCAGTAAGGTGGAGAGCAGAGTCGGATAGATCTACTAAGTGGTGACAATTCAAGGAAGTGTGATGGCCCTATGGAGCCCTGGTGGCCCAGTGGTTAAGAGCTCAGCTGCTAACCAAAAGGTCAGAGTTCCAATCCACCGGCCGCTGCTTGGAAACCCTAAGGGGCAGCTCTACTCTGTCCTACAGGGTCGCTATGAGTCGGAATCAACTCGAGGGCTATGGGTTTGTTTGTTTCTTTTTTGGAATGGGCCCATGGAGTGGCATCTAATAGCTTTTCTCCTTTCGTTCAGAGTCACGGAGTCGCAGAATATCAGATCTGGTAGCAACTCCTCACCCACATGAATTTCCAGGACTTCATTTTATTGTGAAAGCTAAAAAAGATGAATTCATGAATTCAACAAATATTAAGCACCACTAAGAACTTGGCACAAAGTCCCTACCTTTAATGAATTTATGTTTTGATGGGGCATTGAGATCCTAATTCCACCCCATCCCCCAACCTGCTCCTCCTGCAGATCTCTCCATCTCAGAAAAGGTAACACCACCCTTCCAATCACTTAGGCTGAAATCCACGGAACCATCCTTGTACCTTCTCTTTCTCACACATCCCAATCCAATCCTTCAGGAAGTCTTTCAACTTTACATTCAAAATATATTCAGAATCTGACCACTTCCGTGGCTACCGCCCTAGTCCCAGCCAGAATCAATCCCTGGATTGTTTTGGGGTCTCCTAACAGATCGCCTTGTTTTTACCCTTGCTCCCCTAGGCTATTTCCATTACAGCAGCCAGTGATCTTGTTAAAATTCGGTCAAGCAAGTCATGTTGCTATTCAAATGCTTTGGTGGCTGTCTATGTCACTTAGGAAAATCAAAGCGCTCACAATGGCCTGCAATAAGGCCTTGCGTCGTCTGCCCCTTCCCCCCACCGTCGCCCCCTACTGCTCACACCTCATCTCCCACTTGCTCAGTCAACTCCGACAGCAGCTCTGGCCTCTTTGATCATCCTTAACCCACAGTGGTGTGCAGATAAATGTTTTGCAACCTGCTCTCAGGAGAAAAAGTTCCAATTTTTAACTGACCCCCTGGTGGTGGAGTGATTAAGTGCTTGGCAGCTAACCAAAAGGTCAGCAGTTCTATCTGATCCACCAGCCGCTCCTTGGAAATCCTCTGGAGCAGTTCTACTCTGTCATATAGACTCAGCGGAAACGGGTTTTCCGTGGTGTAAATACTTTAGGCTACCAATGTGACATCACAGATTGTGGGGTTGTGAAGAACTGCTTAGTAGCACACCATGATGTACTATTTCCATCATGCAGATACAGTAGACATGGATAATCTCAAGAGCACAGATAATAGTAGAATGCAATAGCATAATCAGGAAGCGATGAATTTTGAGTATTGTTACTTTTGTGTTTAATATAATTTGTTTATTTAATTGTAAGTTAGTATAATTGAACTTTTAATAATGATTGTGTTTAACAAGCTTGCAGAATTCCTGAAAATTTAACAATTGGCTCCCAGGAGCCAGTACGAGCTGGCTACAGCACATTATTGTAAATAACACACCAAACAGGTTCCTGCCTCAGGGCCTTTTAACATGTTTTTCCATTTGCCTGAAAAGCTCTTCTCCCAAATATTTGCAAGGACTATGTCTCTCATCTCCTTTTCTCAAATGTCCCCTTCTAGGTGATGCCTTCCCTAGCCACCCTATCTAAAATTGCAACCCCCCCATACACACACACACACACTCCCTAAAAGGTCAAATTAAAATGCAGACGTTGCTCACTTGAATCATCAGACTCTGGTGTGACCTTAAAGAATGTTCTTACAGGTATGTACTATACCCTGCCTCATTTTAACCTTGGCACTTTGCACCATACCACACACTATTATTCTGACTTATTTACTTATAATGAAAACAAGGAACGTTTGTAGGGTTGGTTTGAATCCTCGGCACCTGAAACAGTGACTGGTAAATAGCGGGCTCTCAGCGTAATAACTGTTGAATGAATGGAAGAGCATCGTCTCTTTTCATTTCCTTTGTTCTACTTCTTTCTGTTTCTCATTGCCTAATACGTAGTGGACTCTCACACACATATACGACACACGGATACCAGCTTTAGCTTCCCCACTCTATTTCTTATTTATGCAGACCTATAACCCTAGCTCATGCTTATTTTTAGCTTCAGCAAAAGCAACTCTGTGACTTTCCCTGCCCTGAGAGCGGTCCTAGTTAAATGGTACTTTGTCTCTCGCTTCTCCGTGAGTAAGGAAATCTGGGACCTATTGCTGAATGTCAGCCCGTAGAACAGTATGAATTTCTTGGACTATCAAACCCTAACTCCTAGGTTTTGCAGCCTTGCCGGACACTTGCCGGCTATGTTCTCAAGAAGGCAGCCGCTCACTTTCAGACAGTTGCTGATCTTGCTCCTGATTGACTTGGGTTCATAAAACCATCACGTGCATAGTTCACTGAGGTCTTGGTGACGGAGAGAGTTTAACGCCACAGACAGAATACTCACAATTTTCCATAAACATTCTCAACTCTGTCAGTTGAGCTTGATAGGAATAGGGTTGCAATCTGGACTACGCCTTCCTGCTCAATTTTTTTTTGAAAAGAGTATCTCTTCCCTCTCACCCCTCTGCCCTACCCCCACTTCAGAGTTATTCACAGATTAGGAATGTTTTTGAAATCTAAGAATGTGATGCCATGTACTGTTTTATGATGTATTTTTAAAGCAAATAGAAAAACAATTTTCTTGTAAGATATTTACAAAGAACCGTTTTGCCCAGAATTTCCCTTTGAGCCTTTCTAAATACAAACATGTTCCATAGATTTACTGGAAGAAAAAGCCCGAGGAATTGTGAGTTCGAGTTCAATACCTGGATACACACAGTGAGTCAGACTCATGGTGTGTGCTCAGTCCAACTGCTTTCTCTTACGGCTTGTAGGAGGAAACACACGTTGGAACGGCACTGCTGCGTCTGAGAGCAAAGTGTATTAATTTTCTCAAAAACAACAAAAGGACCAATTCTGTTACTAAAATAATAGATTTAATGTATATATCTTAATTGTTTTATATTATATGGGCATTTAATGTTATCATTTGTGTATTCTCGGAGGTGCTCACAGTCGGTAGAGATTGTCTTCAGAACCAAAAGGTCAAATTAAAATGCAAAGATTGCTCATTTGCATCATCAGACTCTGCGATGTGACCTTAAAGAACGTTCTTACAGGTATGTGTTATAATTTCATCATCTGTCATATGGGAATAACAAATACCTATGGCTTTTGTAGGGAATAAATGTATCGCTCCTACATTGCGGTGGGTATGTAAACTGATAACAATCCTTTTAGAGGACACCTTGACAGTACCTATCACAATAACAAATACACATACCCTTTGATACAGTACTTCCACTTTTAGGGCTTTAACCTAGAGATACACTCACATATGTGCCCAAAGATAAGTGTGCAAGGATATTCACTGCAGCATTATTTGTAAGAGAGAAAGCCAGGAATAGTCTAATTGTCTTCAGCAGGGATATGGCTGAATCAGTTATGGTACTGAGATCATGGGGAAGATGATGGGGCTGTTAACAAAGATGCGGTGGATTTATACATTCTCACCTGTTAAGTAACAATCAAGATGCTGAATAACACGTGTAGCATGATGTCCTACATGTTGAACAAAACACAGAGCAGATACGTTTGTAAGTGCATAAAAAATCTCTCAAGGTATACCCCATACTAGGAATGATGATCTCTGGGCAGAAAAGGGGGGGTTGGTATGTGAAGGGGGACTTTCGCTTTTTACTGCAGATAGTTCTCTGTTGTTTGAATTGTTAACCATGATCATGTATTTTTTAATAATTTTTAAAATTGTAATGAATAACAAGTGGTACAAAAGGAATTTGTAGACGTCTCTCTCTTACTTTTGATGAATGTTGTTTCGTGAAACAATGTTGACTAGCAGAAAGACCACAAATGTGGGTTCTAATATTGACTCAAGCACTATCGGGTAGTGTGTTTGTGGGAACAAAGAAAGACAGAGGAGAAAGAGAGACTGAGAGAGAGAGCTGCGAGTACAGTAACCATCTCATGTCTCATCAGGTTGCTGTGAGAATTCAGCGAAATACTGTACAAAAAAGTCCTCCAGCTCCGCTGGACTCCAGGCAGACAGGACAGTTTACTTCCATTTCCTAACCCATATCCCACTCCAGCGTTTGAAACCCATTTGATTCCAGCAAATAAAGGTAATAAAAAAGTATTAGACAAATAATATCAAACCTTGCATTCAGATTTTGATCATGAAAATACAGTGATGAAACATAATCATCTGCCCCGTCATTCCTTTTTGCAGCTGTTAATGAGACAAATTTATAGCGAATACTCCATTTTCTGCAGAGACCTCTTTGGCTAACTCTGGGCAAAATAGATGGGCCAAATATTTATATCTGATTACCGTGATCGGACAGAGAGGTGCTTTGGAAGAGTGTAATTTAAAGATGAGATAAAAAGAGCCAAAGAGGCTATTTGAACTTTACAATTCGTACAGCGCTTTACGGTTTACACTGCTCCTTCACAAACATTATCCCATTTGATTCTTAGCCCCAGTCTTCTGAGATGGGCCTGGACCACATCAGCCTCATCAAAAGGGTGAGAAGCAGACCGAGGCCCAAAGAGGTGAAGGTATTTGCCCAAGCTCACATTCTGAGCAAGCCAGGTCTCACTCCTCATTGTTTTTATTCCTACTACACTGCCATCCAGAAAGTAAGTACCTGTGGCCTGGTCCAGGAGCTGAAAATGGGGGGAAAATCTTAAAAAAAAAAAAAAAAAAAACCAAGACAGCCCTAATTTTTCTGCTAATACAACATACGTATTACAAACGATCAGTATATAACATCGTATATGTTGTTAGGTGTCGTCACTTCTCACTCACAGCAAACCCTACGTACAACAGAACAAAACACTGCCCGGTCCTGCGCCATCCTCACAATCAGTGCTATGTTTGAGCCCACTGTTGCAGCCACTGTATCAGTCCATCTCATGGAGGGTCTTCCTCTTTCTCGCTGACCCTCTCCTTTCCCAAGCATGATGTCCTTCTCCAGGGACTGGTCCCTGCTGATAACATGTCCGAAGTACTAAGTCTTGCCACCCTTGCTTCCAAGCAGCACTCTGGCTGTACTTCTTTCAAGACAGATTCGTTCACTCCATGGTATATTCAATATTCTTTGCCAATACCATAAATTCAAAGCCATCAATTCTTTGGTCTTCTTTATTCACTGTCCAGCTTTCACATGCTTATGAGGCAATTGAAACTACCAGAGCTTGGGTCAGGCCACCTTGGCCCTAAGACTGACACCTTTGCTTTTTAACACTTTAAAGAGGTCTTTTGCAGCAGACTTGCACAATGCAATGCATCATTTGATTTCTTGACTGCTGCTTCCCTGGGAGTTGATTGTGGATCCAAGTAAAATGAAATCCTTGGCAACTTCAGTCTTTTCTCCGTTTATCACGATGTTGCTTATTGGTCCAGTTTGTGAGGATTTTTGTTTCATATTGAGATGTAATCCGTACTGAAGGCTGTAGTCTTTGATCGTATGTATCACATATTATACATGTTTAATACTATTCAGTTAGGCGATGAATAAAAATCCTAGGTCTGAAAATCACCCACTATCATTTTGGTAAAGCCAAGTCTTGGGTTGTTACTGGGCTTTTCTTTACATTCTTAAACGGTTCGTTGGTGTTAGCTATTGTCCGTTGTGAGATATGCTGAAGAAAACTGTGTTGATTTAATAAACCATTTATCAACCTCTCGGTGGCAGAATGGACCTAGAGAAAGCTTTGGTGGGCTGCTGTTTCGTAAGCAGAGAACAACCAGCAAAGCTGATTTGGAGGGCAGCTGGGGACAGACGAGAGGCAACCATGTGAAAGACCATGTGCCTGTGACTCTCAGAGAAAATACTATTTGATGATGACGTAAGTGGAGGGCAGCCCAGGGGTACCAGATGGGGGGCGGTTGGCATGCAAGCTTACCCAGCAAAAAATACGCGTGGTTAAACCAATTACAGGGGTTACAGTGCTTTAGCTTTTATGATCACTCAAATTCCAGCCTGGGGAAGACAGGTAAAATTTTAAAGAAC
Organism: Dugong dugon; assembly: GCA_030035585.1. Taxonomy (NCBI): domain Eukaryota; kingdom Metazoa; phylum Chordata; class Mammalia; order Sirenia; family Dugongidae; genus Dugong; species Dugong dugon. Next base: position 75,428,451 of record CM057480.1, on the reverse strand, counting down.
TTCTTGCCCAGGAACTATTCGGCTATCTCTTCCAGAACTCTAACCACGAGGCGCAGGGAGCGCACGCCCCAATCTCTTTCACGGTTATGTTCACCCCCAACTCTCACTTCCAGACCCAGGCTTCTAAGGTGGGCTAGGCAGGTCCGTGCCCACAGTGGGTCTTCCCGCTACCACCCCTCCCTTGGATTAAAAAAAAAAAAAAAAAAAAAAAAAAAAAACCACTGGGTGTGCCCTCCATCTTCGGGGCGCAACCCCCACCCAAAAGGCGGGCCCGGATCCCGGCGGGAGCCGGCGAGGGCGGGGCAGCGCGCCGGGGAAAGCCGAGCGAACGCGCAGCGCGCCGCGCTCAAACTCGTGCAGCCACCGGCTCACGAGCGGCGCCCCACCCTCGCCGTCACCATAGGCGCCCAGCCAATGAGCGGGCCGGAAAGGCGGGGCCTGCTGGCTAAGCACGGGGAGGGGGAGCGGCGGGAGCGGGAAGGAAAGCGGGGGGGGGGGCAGGGCGGGCTGAATTTGATTGACAGCTCGTTTGAACCAATCCTCCGCGCGGCTTCTCTTCGCTCTCTCCTCTGCTCGGCTCCGCTCTTCGCCCCACCTCCGCCTGCTGCACCCCACTCTGAGGTCCCTTTCGACCCGCCCCGCTTCCCCTCCCCCACTCTGCGGGCAAATCGCGCTGGAAGGAGGCGGGGGCCGAAGCGGCCGGCTCGTGTGGAGGCTTGAGGTGAGACTGACGGCTTCCCGGGCCAATCGCAGCTAGGTTGATGGCGCGGCTGTGGCGGGAGCCGGCCAATGGACGGGCGGGCTGGGGGTGGAGGCCCAGGTTCCAAACGCTCCGCGGCGCCATGGGCTGAAAACTCAACCGAGATGGAATCTCCCAGTCTGAACCGGTTGAAACCGGTTCCGAGTTTGAGGCACTAGGAGGAGGGGGAGAAGCGGCTGCAGCGGCCGCGGCAGGAGCAGCGGGAGCTACAGCATCAGCAAAAGCAACAGTAGCGACAGCCCGGCGGCGGTGCCTGCTCCATCCTTGCTGCTGCTGCAGTCCGTGCAACCACCCGGAGGGGAGGGGGGACCCCCAGTCGCTGAGGAGAAGGGGGGAAAGTTTAGGCGAGCTTCGGCGGGGGGCCCGCGCCGGAGCCGCGTGAGGGAGCCGTGTTTTGGTAGGGGGGAGTCGGACTGCAACTGGCAGCGGAGCGTCCCCCCGTCGTGTGGACTCTGCGCCCTCCTCCTGCCGCTTTTGCCGCCGCCCGGGGCTGGAGGGTCCCCGGGGCTGAATCTGTGGGACTCGACCCGCTCCCCTCCCCCTTCCCTCACTCCCTACGGGCGGGAGCGCTGATTCCACAGACTAATTCCCTTCTTTTTGGGGGGGCGGGCGGGTCTGTGTTGGGGGGAGGTGTCCCAGAAATAGTAAATATTATTGAGCCTTTTTTTCGCCCTTTTCCTCGTTTTTTAATTTCCCTTTTTAAGGTGGGAACACTGTGAATCCCACCTCGGCCCCTCTCCCCTCCCGCCTCCCCCGGCCCTCACCCCGACAAGGAAGGAAGCAGCAGTTGGTTCGCTCTCTGGGTAAGTCGGCGGCGGGCGGCGGGGGCCGGGGGCGCGGCGGCCGCGGAGCCGCGATGAATGGAGGCGGGAGGCGGTCGGCGGCGGGCGCCGGGGGCCGGCCGCGTGTGCGGGAGGGCGGCGAGCGGGCCGGCCCGCGGCGGGGGGAGGGCCGCCGGGCCCGCGGGCCGGGGAGAAGTTGGGGTGATGTCGGAGGCGCTCTGTGGGTTATTAGGCGTGGAAGTTTCCAGAAATATTTAGTGCAGCAGCGTTGAAGCGTCCGCCCGCATCACGTGGCCCTCGGTGGAGGCTCGGGATCGGGAGGGAGGGAGGGGCTGTGAGTCCTGCTTCTCCTCGCGGAAACTCGGCAGCTTTGTGGCTTTTCGCAGAGTAGGGCGAGGAGTTGGTTTTAAAGGGCTCTGCCGGCGGGGTGTCGACTGTTAGCTGCTTTTCCGATCGGGGGGGCTGGAGCGCGGAGCGCCCCGGTAGACTGCTGGCGGGGTACAATAGGGGATGCCCAGATTCTCCTTCATTCCAGCCTCTGAGTTCGGGGTGGGTGGGAGGAAGTGGTGTCGGGAGGAAGCATTACGTTTGGGCCCGCCCGGCTCTGCGATCACGCCGAGGCCATGCTGCAGAGAGAATGGGGCGTGAACTTGAGGCGCCTGCTCGGAGAGCCACCTCCGCGCATGGCGGGGCGAGCGGGGCGCCCGGGCCGGCGAGCGGGGCTGCGGCCTTGCGGAGCCGGGCGTCTGAAGGGAGCGGCGGTGGCCCGCAACACCTGAGCAGCAGCCTCGCCCTGTTGGCAACTTGTTTTTTGACCTGGCGTGAAGTTGTCATTGCAGCGGCTAAGATTTTCTGGGTTTGGGGTGGGAGCTGGCGGCCTGCTGCCCGCTGTGCAGTTTGAAGTGGCGGTGGAGGTATTTTGGCAATCACTTGTGGAGTCACAACTTTGTCGGATGATCCCTGGTATACGCCATATATGCCATCTAGTGAGTGGACTTCTGGGTCGAGGTGGCCCAAGAAGAAAAAGAAAGCGTCTGAGGTTTCTCCCCGCGCGCTGTGGCTGTTTGCTGTCTGCTTGATTGTGTGTCTTGAGTGTGGGGCACCGCGGTTAGTGGAAAGAATGTTTGGGAAGCTGTTTGACTTGGGGGACTAAGTTGTTTGGCACTGACCACAAAGCCGCCATTTCTGTGCTACGTACAGTTCAAGAATAGGTAGGTCATTTTGAAGATATCCGCTAGTTCTAAGGATGGCAAAACTGCTGCATGTAAACACTTGTATCCTAAATCTGATTTTTCACACGAATGTAGCTCGGAGGACTCCACTGGAAAGTGAAACTTTTGGAAGAGTCACTTAATTACTTTTTTTGTTTTGCCTGTAAAAAATATGACAGGTAGAGCTAAACAGAAAAGTAAAAGTTCGGTTTTTAACCAAGGGGGGAAAAAAAAACTGTCTTGGTACTTTCTGGACATTGCTTTCAGGCTTCGATTTTTAAAATGTTTCTAACCTTTTAAATTTTTAAGATGGGGAAAAATTTTTACACACTTAATTTGTGGAATATTTTGTTAGGTGTTGATCTGAGAGTTGTCTTAGATCTTGTGTATGACAGGTATTTTGCTGTTTTAAAATTGTGTAATACCTGCTATAGAAAATTATGATGTCCCATCAGTTTTATTTGTCAATATTGGGCCAAAAGACTTAAGAAGAATAAAAATACTCTTGAACTCTTAATATCTCGACTTTTACGTTTGTCTGACTTGAGTGACTTCGTATTTTAGATTAATTTGTTGTAACTGAAGTTGTCTTTTAAAAACCATTTGAGTTAAAAATTGAAATTGCTGACATTGTTATTAAACATTTTTTAAACTACTGTGAAAAAGTGTAGAAAGAACATCTTTTTCCCATCAGATTAATTTGTCTAAACATAATGCAATCAAATTATCCACTCATTTCCTGATCATGGAAGGTTTTTAAGAGGGGAAGAAGTAGAGGTGACCGTCTGCCCTGCATGGTTTTAAATACCCTAAACCGGGGATTCTTAACCTGGAGTTTCATGGATGGATTTCAGAGTGTTCTGAATTCTCTGTAATTGTATTCAAAATTATGAGGGATTTTTTGTTTTGTTTTGTTTTAAGCTGGGCAAGAGCTATATAGTGTTCCTCTGATTCTTAGGCATCTTGACCCAAAAAAGGCTGAGGACTTACAGATTTAACTGGTTAGAGTGGCATTAACTTTGAAGAAAGAAAGCAGAGAAAAGATTTTTTTATAATGTGGGCAACAAAAATGTGCGTCAGTTCCCAGCATAGTGGAGTAAAATCCTCTTAAACGGATAATATTGTGTATAAACCGGTACGTTTTAGCCAGTGCATTTATTTGAGGCCAAGTAGTGAGCTCTCTCTCATGGTATAGTTTGTTTTCATTTGGAAAATGCACGGTTGGTGATTTTTTATCTTGTCACTGAATACCTGGACATTTTTTCAAATACTGTTTGGCCTTAAAGTTTTCTTTTTTCTAAACCATGTGTTCGAGGATTTTATATGCTTGTAATGTAATTTTAATCCCTAAATTTGTGTCGTTTTAAGTACTAGAAAAGTTGAATGAGCACTCGTAGCATTTCTGCAGTTACGGAGTAGCTAAGTAATTTCAGCTTTTGTTGTTTGCTTTTACTTTCTCTGTAATTTTGTAATAATGAGGTAGTTTCTACAGTTCTCATTAAAATATTGGTAAGAACATGGTTGAAGTAAAATAACTTGAGTAGAAGGCTTTTGACTTCATGGGTAGCTTCAATGTTTTTTTTCTTTCTTTTCAGTAATCTATGCCAGCAATTATGACAATGTTAGCAGACCATGCAGCTCGTCAGCTGCTTGATTTCAGCCAAAAATTGGATATCAACCTTTTAGACAATGTGGTGAATTGCTTATACCATGGAGAAGGAGCCCAGGTAAAGTAGCTAGCCAAAACTTTATAACGTTATTGCAGTGTAACGGAGCTGCTGGATTTAGAATACAACTTAAATTATCGAATTTTTAAAGGGTATTCCATAGTTTGTGTTAATGTTGGCATTGTATAGAAGTGTAATGAGAGTTGGCCTGGAGGAAGAAATAGCATTAAGTTTTGATATGGTTGGAGTGGGATATGTGGGGTATTGTATTTAATCTGTCCTTAATTTTAAACACTTTTGTAACATTTAATAAAGGCTAGAACGCAATACATTAAATGTTTTGTGGATATTGAAGGTTTAGGCATACCTTTATGAATACTTAAAACATGTTTGGAGATGATGTTCTGTTTTTGAAACATTTAAGTTACAGAAACGCTTCAGATATAAACTTGTTAAAAAATGCAACATTACTGAACATCTTGTGTCACTTGAATTTTAGCACTTGTGAAGGTAGTACTGTTAATGTAGAGAATTGTATTAAACATAAGCCATGTTTTTGTGCGTTTTTTTTTTAACACCCAGTTAAAAGATGAAACAGGAATGTTTGTAAAATTTTTAATTAGTTGTATATGTCACAAGAAACTGTATAATCCTTGAATCCTCACTTTGTGGAACTAAACACATAGAAGACTTTTCAGTGAGCAAAAGTCTGTTGTTGGGTCAAAAACTTTTCAGGTGATGTGGCAAGTATCTAGTAGTACAGTTTTGTTGCCAAAACATGACATTCCTGGTTAGATAAGGTTCAGCTAGTACATATGAAGTTATGTTGTCAAGATGTTTTGTATTTACTAACTCTAAAAAATCTCAGTTGTGTCATAGTTTTTAGAAACCTGAAAGGTGGATATGGTAGGTATCTTTTATAGACAGGCCAAGACATGATGTATAATGGGTATAAACGTTTCCATTCTGTGAAATCCAGCAGTATTGATTTCACTATAATAAAGAGAAAATTAAAAAGGAAACAGGGCCGTAGAAGTTGTACGAGTAGGAAAAATAGTCTGCGACTCTTCAGTACAAGCTTGTTGTCCAGGTTTATACTCTTAGGGACTTTGTCAGGATGTGCATGTCTCCAAAAGCATTCCTTAAAAAGTTTTTCCATCAGTGTTTATTACTCATGTAATGTAGTCATTTCCTCATGCTGTGCACATCGAAGGCAGAGCTGTGAGCTTCGTTTTTGTCCTAACACAGATGTAGCTGCTTTTGGAAGAAAGTATCAAAGTAAGGTTGAAATGCATGAAGTAAGGTTGGACTCAGTTTTGAATGTATTATGAGAAACACAGGTATTTAGTTGTTCACGCCATTCAGCTACTATTACTGATTAATCTTTGCTCTTTAACCTAGTTCCCAATAATGAATAAGCCAACATAAACCAGTGTTCTTCTAGCTTTGTAACTGGGAAGTAGCAGTAATTTTTATCATGAAGAATATGCTGTAGTAATACTGCTTTTAATAATGTCTCACAGTATTAAGATTTAATGATCTGTTTCAGAGTTGACTTAGGAAAGCGTTTCTAAATGTTTTCTACTTATAAAGGCAGTAGGTTAACTTTCCCAAAAGTAAGACTTTTTTGTGACAGATTGTTCCATGATCAGTAGACTGATGTGTGTTATAGATGAGGAAGCTGAGACTTAAAAGTTAAGCCAGTTAAGAGACCCTCTTGATCTCTAAAAGTTGGGTCTTTAAACTTTTATTTCCGTAAACATTTTATATAGTATTTCCTTGGGGGTCTTATTTCCAGTGAGGAGTAGAGGGCTATAGTAGGAAATAGTTTTTAGGGTTAAGTGTCTTGTCTCGATTCTCTAATAGTAGCTCTTGAGTCCTATCCATCTACCTTGCAAGAGGTTGGGGGGATTTAGTGATGGGGTTTGTAAAGTACCTGTTAAGGTGTGTGTCTGGTATGCAGAAGAGATTATGATGAAAATTTAGCATATGTGATGTAAATTCATTCAAAATGGTCATCAGATTTGGTTTTTTACTAATCTTATTAAATGTTACGATGAGTTTATGCAAATTAAACTTTTACATCAATTGTAGGTAGCCTAATTTTTTTTTAAAAGGGATACTTTGGAGGGGAATAAATTATTACAAGGGTAACTTTTAATCTGTAGAGAGACTTTGCCTAGATGGGTAGTATAGCAGGATATTTAGCATTGCAACATTAGGACTACTTTCTGTTATTTATGAGCATTTTTCTATTTTTAGCCAAGTAGACAGCCAGGGGAAAAAAAACCTGAAAGTAGGGGAAGAGTTGGATGTTTTTCCAATATTGTGTTCTGTTAAGTGTCTTGAACTCTTTAATCTGTTGCTTAGCAACTGAAATGCTTTCACCATTCAGTGCGGAGCGCAGGGAGATGCCAGATTTTTCCCTCTAGTTTTCTTTTGTGTTCCTTGTTTTTCTCTTTAACCCCTTCTGGGCTTTTAAATTGATAAAAGAATATTATGTAAGGATGGTGGGATAAGGACGAAATAGAGAATACATTAGGACGCAAATATTAGAAGTAACGAGAGAAGGTAAAATTATGACTAAGCAGGAATGAGCATGGTTTATACAAAGATTGAAATGAGTGGTGATAATACAGGATCTATTTAGTGGAAAGTATTCCGTTATAGGTACGGTGCTCATCACTTCAGAAGAGTGGAGGAAATAGTATCTTGACTGAATTACTAGGCATGAATCTTTGATATGCCTTGAACCGTTAAGTTGATCCTAACCCACAGCCACCCCATTTGTGTCATGGCTGATTGTTCTGAAGTAGATTGTCAGGCCTTTCTTCCAAGACACCCTCTTGGTTAGCAGCCAAGCACAGTAACCATTTGCACCACCCAGGAAGTCCCATATGCCTTGTTCTCTTAATATTTGTTAACTATTTTATGCACAAGTCCATGTCTAGTTTGCTATGGATAGCTAATTAGATATTCGCAGGGAGAGAACACAGAACACAGCTAGAATGTGCTTTGGCCCTAGGTATATCACTGTTCTTTCTGTGCTGTTTGTCATGTCTTATATGACTCATTTATGCTCACTTAAAGGTATTATCCCTTTAATGAGATTAATAGCAAAACGTGCATAATTGTATTTAAAGAGCTTAACAGCCTATGAGACCGTCAGGGTAGAATCACAGTGGTGCTGATGGTATTTTCAGAGTAGAGAACCGCTATGTAGTTTACAATAATACAATAAGCAGTATATATTGCTGGTTTGATTAAAGGATAATCATGAGTTTGATATTGTATTTGCTACTTACGGGGGAAGATGTTAACATCAAGGCCAAAATTGGCGTATGATTCTTTTCTTAAATTGGAATAAACGAGCTGAACTAAAGATTGAGGTGTCTGTGCCAGAGACGGCTGAAACAAGAATGCCTTTCCTGCCTTTTTGATGCTTTTCTTGTTTATAACCTATAAAGTTAAACTCGATCATGTAAATTAGAATCCAAGAGACGGTTAGTTGATAGATTTAAAAACCGTCAAACTTCAGTGCTTACAACTTGTGATAGAAATAGGTAAAAGATGACAGGAGAAAGGATGCAGTGAAGTTTACATCATTGGTAGAATTTAAAAGCCTTTGGCAGAAAGTAGTGATCATATCAGGAAAAACTGTAGGGCTAAAATAAAATCAGACACATATGTCAGCATGGCTAGGTGTCAAGGATTATGTGAAATGAAAAAAATTGCAGAATGACTTCTGTAGCACACTATATAAAGTTTGATGATCACAGAACTATGTATTGTGTGTGAAATTCATACACATGCTGTGAAAATATGGACAGGTAAAGACAGTAAATTCATGAAAGTGATTGTCTCTAAAGAACAAAGGAAGGAAGTAGCAGTGGAAAGAAACAAAAGCAACTTCCATAAGGTTTAGGTCTTCTGTGTAAAAAAAAGCCTGACACAAGTACAGCAAAATGTTAATGTGTTAATTCAAGATGATGTATACATAGGTTTGATATTTTTGTGTCTGCATTAAAAATTTGAAAGCAAAAGGAATAATTTTCAGATAACCTAGGATTTACTAATACATGAAATAAGTGGAATTGCAGAAAATGGAAAATGCATGTTTACAACAAATTTAAGAGACTTTTTTAAAAGGTCTAAAGGTCTTTGGGTTTTGTATATATCTACAGGTATTTGAAATGTGTAGTCTTATGTAGATGTAGTTTTTCATCAGTCTCACTGTGAAATGTATTTTTGTAGATAAAGTTTATTTAAGGGTATGTAGGTGATTCTTGTAAAGCAAAGTCTATACCACTGCATGGTACCTAAGTAGATTGAATGTTTACGTCACTGTTGGTTGTAAATGCTGAGAACTCATTTACTTCAGAATACGTTTTTTGGTTAGCACTGATTGAATTTAAGTTTGGTTTTGAGCATATCAAATAAACAAGATTACAAAAAAGTTGTTCTCTTTCTAAGGAATAAAATACTCCATTTTTAATTGAAATTTGAGTGATGCTTAATACATTTTTATTAATTTCTGTAAGAGCTAATAATTTGAGTGTTTCCGGAAGTTGATGGAATCCCTGTCATAGGGTTTTTGTCATTTTAATGAATGATTCAAAAGAACAAATGAGCTTAAAATTGTTTTTGTGTAATATTTTAGCAAAGAATGGCTCAGGAAGTACTGACACATTTAAAGGAGCATCCTGATGCGTGGACAAGAGTCGACACAATTTTGGAATTTTCACAGAATATGAACACGAAAGTAAGCAAGCGGTGGTTTTAAAATCCGTTCTTCCTTCTTTTCTTCCAGTCGTAAACTTTGAGGAAGGTATCTCATTTTCAGTATTAGCATTTGTTATTTAAAATCATTTTAATATTGTTAATTTATTTCAAAATTTAGCTTTTAGGCATAGAATTAATTCTTGCAAATAGTCCTGAGAATTATGAAAAAGTTTTGTAATTGGGACTAATATGCAAGTATGCAAGGTGGCTTTTTTTGTTGTTTGGTTTTTGTTTTTTGCTTTTTTTTTCCTTCTTTTAAGAATATGTATACAGGTCTAAGTAGCATAAATCTGAATGGTATTCAGACGTGAAACATCAGAGGAATTATTTTGGGCAAGTAATCAATATAATACAGGCTAGGCACTTCCAACACCAAGTTGTGTGGACAGCTTAAAACCCTACTCCGTGGTACCAATGCTTTAATGGGATGGCACTCAGTTTTTATTTGCAATTGAAAATGTTATAATTTGGGTCCTTTTTTAAGTTTGAACAGAAGGGTTGATCAAAATGTGTTCTGACTGTTTTAGGCTTGCTGATTCACGCTTCTCTTTAAACTGCCTTAAAGTTACAAAATACCGTGCATGGCATTCTGTTTAATACATACAACGTTTCCTCTTGATATACATGTGTTAAAACAGAAAATAGCCATGTTCACATCTGTTTGTGAAATCAGACTGGGTTAATTAACAGTTTAAAAATATTAATTAGTTTTGACATCTTGTAAATTTAGAGCAAAAATATACAGTCCAGAACTTCCTCAAAGTGCTAACCATAAGTAACATAACAGTGTTTGCCTGTTTGCTTGCCTGGTAAATTTTGCTTTTTATACTGACAGACATTACTAATGTTTAAGTTGATTTATCAACAGTATTTTTAAAAACTCAAATTTGTCTTGTGAAAAATGAGATGATTAGAGGAACAGAAAGAAAGCAACAGGTAAAGAATTCTTCAATTTACATAAATTACAAATGATTTGGTGCTGAATTTATGCACTATGACATTTGGCTTTTATGCGATCATTTTTTTTTTCTTTAAAGATGTTAACACTACCTGATATTAATCATAATGTTCCATTATGTTGATTGCTTGTAATAGGAAGAAAAGGGGTGTCTTCCTGTGCAACTGACACAGCTAGGCTTTGACGGCAGGCCTCCACAAGGTCTACCCTTTTGATTCCCTTTAACTGAATTCTGTTCATCAATTGTTTTTGTTTCATGGGTGGTGGGAGGGAAAGGGGCATTCAATGCATAAAATAAGTATTTCTAAGGGCTCAGTAGAAATTTCTACCATAGGGATCATTTCATGCCTTTTTTTTTTTTTTTTTTAAATTTAGTCTTTGCTGTTATCTGTCCCTCGTCTTCATAACTCAGCAGTGGCTTTCTCAAGTCCTGAGGTTAGAAAGCAGAAATACAGCTATTTAGAATGATGTTGGGCTATTTGTGGATATTTCCAAAATTGTCATTTATCATTGGCTTTTAAGATTTGGCTGGCACTTCAGATTTTTGAACCAAAATACTTCACCTTTTAAAGAATGTGAATTTTTTTTGTTTCTGTTCCATATGCAAATTCTTAGTATCTAGGAGAGTGAGTGGGTTTTAGGATATATGGTGATACACATATTTCTCTGACCTAACTTACAAAAAGCTTTTATTGGATTCCCTGCCTCAGCCTACTTGGCAGAAAGATTTGAAATATGAATTATACTTCAGCAAGCTTTTGCTACCTTTCTACAGTTGGAGAAAGGACTAGAGGTTAGTAAATTAGGTGATTTAGAAACCACAGTATCAAATAGTGAGGAAGAAATAAGGAATGTAGCAGTAGGAAGGGGAATACCCTTCCATTTAAAAAAATGAACTGAAAATTTTTGGTTTAAAAGGTGAAGTTCTTCATCTTTGAAGCTATTTTTACTATATCTTACTGGTATATTTTGTATGGTGGTTTTGGTTTTCAGTTGCTTTGTTAAGATTTTTTTAATTCACTGAGAATTAGTGAGAGCGTGTATTCCATGTAGTAAGAAGTACATTGCTTTGACTTAAACTTTTTGACAGTCTGATTTTATGTCTGTGAAATTAATTTGAAGAAGAATTTTAGGGTATTTTTTTTTTTTGTTTTTTTTTTTAAGTTAAAATTTCTGTTAGTCAAAACCTTGGTGTTTTTTTTTTTTTTTTTTTTTTTTTTTTTTGCTTATTTACATTTTTCTGAGAGACCTAGAGCTATAGAGAGATATATTCTTAAAAATGAAGAGGATAGAAAGCTCTACTATTTACTGCTGATTATGAAAAATATTTAAAGGCATCACATTTATAATTTCAGAATTTTGCTTTGGACTTGTTTTTATTTTGGAAGCCTTTTTAAAGGAATGTTCTGCAAATGCAGGATTTGAGTTGAAATGGCAAAATTTTCCTGAAAAGTATGAAATGTTAAAAATGAAAGAAAACAGCAAAAACATTGACTGTTTGAGCACAATGTAGTTTGGGACAGTGTGCATTGTGCTTTGAATAAAATGAGCATCCACATGATCCCTCTGGTTGAAATACTCACGCTCCTGTTCTCCTGTGTAATGACTAACCGCTTTAAAGATGAACTCTTGTTCTCAGCCAAAACGTGCAGTCTGAAATTGTACGTCAAACGTGAATGAGTTTACCTTTCAGGCATTGTAGTGGGTTCTTCCCTAATTCTCTATCTTGAAAAGAACCACAATAGTTTTGTCTCTTTTCTTCCTCCTGCCTATCCACACTAATTGGTCATGGTAATGTTTTGTGGGTAATAACTCCTAGAACATTACAAAGTCTTACAAACCTCATTGACTATTTAGAGTGAGTCATCAGCAGGAGGGACAAAAGGGCTTATAAAGTGGTGTCTCTGTTTTTTAACTTTATCTTTTTAGTTACGACTTATATTTAGGAAGGAATACCTGAAAAGTAGACACAGATTGCAACATGCATTTGTATATTATTTTGACTGTGCACAAAAGTTTATCTTTAAATTAGTAGAAATAGCAACTGTAAGGGTGGGGTTAAAATTTAAAGTAAACCCATGGGTTGTCTTGCTGCTCCTTAAGTAACACACCAGTGATGCTTGTAAACACTTTCTATAGAAAGTCTGTGACAATACTTTAATACTTGGCCAAAAGCTTACAACTCCTAGAGGATGGTAGGAAGCTTGATAGCATCCAAGCTGCTAAATTCTTAGGAGCCTGGTCGTGTTAAAGTACGTGAGCCTGTGGGCAGTCATTTGTGCTGTGAATTCATATCTGGCTGCTCCTTTCTCTTCTACAGATAAGCCCATTTGGCTGCTTAAGGGATTTTTATTTGTTTTCCCTCCTGGTGTGAGCATGTATAAACAGCAGGACGTTACATAAAGTAGTAAACAGTAAAATGAGGAAAATGCATGAAAACTCAGTATATGGGTGACTAGATCCTTGTTTAATCTATGTAATTAAACTTGGTAGCATAATCTTTTTGAAACTTTAGATGTATACGTGTGAATGTCTGTCCATTTGTGAATCCTGAAAGTTGCCAGTCCTATAGCAATATGTTCACATGCCTCTGTTCTCCAATTTTCAGTATTATGGACTACAAATTTTGGAAAATGTGATAAAAACAAGGTGGAAGATACTTCCCAGGAACCAGTGTGAAGGTAGGAAGATGTCTTAAAGAATTGCAAATCCAGGATTATTTTATTCCTAGCATTTTTATCATAGTTGAATATTTTGGGAGAAGGAATGTATTGAATTTCTAGTTGTTCATTATGCTCTAATGGGGATTACTGCTTTCATCATGTAGCAAGGCAGGTTCTGTGCATATTTTGGAGGAGCAGGATGAGGTTATCTTTTGGGGGAAGGATACCAAACTGGACAAACCTTTTACAATAGAAAATACGATGGTGCAAAGTGCATCAGCCGTAGTTGATGACTTGTTTACTCCTGGTCATCGTTTTTACAGCGTGTAAATTGAGTGTGGTAGAGAATGTGGACCACTGTCTGAAGGGAGTGAAATTTGATACATGTGCTTTTATACATTACGTTCACATGACAGTAGTGGACAAGTAAACAGTATTACGACGTGAAATAATACATAAATTTAACATGGCAAAGGAAAAACCAAGTACTAAAAATCAGTAGGCATTGCCTTTTGTAGTTCTGGAGGTGCTTAAAGTGAGAGGTTGAGTTCTAAAATAAGGAGAGAGAAATGAAGATGATGTGATGCTCAGTATTAATGTCTAACTTTTCCATCTTTGCCATCTTGTGAAAGGGTAGTCATCGTTTAAGAACCCGGGGCAAGGTTAGTCTCTTGAAATTCTTTGATTCAGTTACTTCCAGTTATCACATACTGCTTTTGTTATCTACTTTATCACTTGTTTATCTTTGAAAAGAAATAGAAACCTAGATATTATAATAGGAGTATGTTATTTCTATGAGGATGACCAAGGACTGGGCAGTGTGTGTCTCTGTTGTACCTAAGGTTGCAGTGAGCCAGAGTCTTGACAGTGGTATCTGTTACTTCTGGTAACATTTCCGTCTATTAATATATGTCCCCTTTCTTTGATTTGGAGCCTTGGTGGTGCAGTGGTCAAAGCATTCGGCTGCTAACCAAAAGGTTAGTGGTTCAAACCCACCAGCTGCTCTGTGGGAGAAAGTCCTGACAGTCTGCTTCCGTAAAGATTTACAGCCTGTCCTGTAGGGTCGCTGTGAGTTGGAGTGGACTCGATGGCAGTGGGTTTTGGTTTTCTGTGATATTTTATTCTGAAGTAGTTATTCTGCTTTGTCATTGTCATCTTAATGGTGGTGTGATAGTGACCCAGATTTACTTAGCCACTTGGACTTAAATCCTGACATCTTTCTAGCACAGTTAGAGGTTAATGAAACAATTTTTAACAGCAACATCTTTAATACACCATGAGCCATAGATTAAGAATGAGCAGGGGGAAATGGTGGTCCCCAAAAGACGTTTTAGTTTCTTCAAATGTTTTCTTACGGACTGAAACAATTTTAAATCATGTCTGTGACCTTCAGAGAAATTATAATTTGAGTATGTGATCCATATAGACCCTTTGTCCTTCATCTCCATCTTTGGGGTCTTTTGGCGTAGTTGTTCCTTGTTCCTTCTCTACTGTTTGGCGTGTGTGGTGTGAGCCCGGGGTTTCACTTCAGTTCTGTACCGTTTTACTGTATGTAGTTTAAGTCTCTCTGTTTTAAACACCTCTGGACCTCTGCTGCTTCTCCATAAGGATTGTTCTAGATGATCTTCCTGGATCTTCCAGTTTTTAAGTTATATGGTTGTACAGCTTATCAGTCTTTGGTTGTATTTGTTTCCAAAAGAATTATTTTAGGCCAAAGACCTTCATGAGGATTTGACATATTTTTGCTTTCTACATGAATGGGAGTGATGTTTTGTTGTTGATTCAAAGTCACAGTAGCCCCATATATTTTATACGTAAGTGTCAAAATATACATGTACTCCAAGGCACACAAAACTGTTAATGTTTAAGAATATGTCATGTTTGAAAAAACTGCAGGGGGTGGGTGATCGTTCAGCCCGGCCTAAGGGAGCTCTGTTTTACTCTTTGTTCCTTTTCTGTATTGCTGAGAAACTTCGTTTTTTGAAAACAATATTTTTTTTAAAAAGAACATCTATTAGAATCACACACACACACACACACACACACACACACACACACACACACACACACACACACACACACACACACACACACACACACACACACACACACACACACACACACACACACACACACACACACACACACACACACACCCGCTAAGATTCAGGTGAGCTATAAAGTTTCCAAAGTACCTGAAGTTACTCTGATGTTGCCCACATATAGTTGCCATTGACAAGGGAAGTCATTAATGGGTGGAGAAGGTGTGGTTTAACGTGTAGGGTCTTCAGAGGCTCGTAATTGGAAGAGCACAGAAAGTGAACTTCAGGTTTAGATGTGCAAGTATCAACTCTGAATTTTGCATCTAAAGATCCATGTTTTGGTTTAAGGTGGACTTGGTCTCATTTGTAAAGCCGTGAGAAAGAAAGAAATTCAACAACATATTAACTTTATAATCTTATTTAACATTGTTAATACTAGGAGGTTTCTTTAATTTTGAGATTTTATCTTCATCTTTAAGTAACTTTGATATTGAAAGTAAATGAATATCATGCCAGAAATACTATATTCTCTTTGTCTGTGATTGTCAGACCCTTTAAAGTTACCGTCTCCCCAGGACTCTCTGTTAGCCCAAAACTTAAAACCATTCCCAAGGCCACGCTTTAGACAAAGATTAGACTGGACTGTGGGACATAAAATGATACTTGTGAAGAGTGTGCTTCTTAGCTCAAGTAGATACATGAAACTAAATGGGCAGCTTCTGTCCAGAGGTGAGATGAGAAGGCAGAGAGGGTCAGGAGCTGGTTAAATGGACACTGGAGATCTGAGGTGGAAAGGAGCAGTTTGCTGTCACAGTGTAGGGAGAGCAGCTAGGGTCATGTAAGAACGTAGGTATAAATTTTTGTATGAGGGACTAACTTGAATTGTAAATTTCCACTTAAAGCACAACTTAGAAAAAAAGAATTGTCTAAATTTTAAGCAGACAACAGTTAATCTAAAGAGTCTATGAGGACTTTAAAGGGCGGAGAGTCTGAATTAATGGCGATGAACCAGTGCCAGTGGAGACAGTGAGATTGGTGATGACCCAGCGTGAAGCGTGTAACCAGTGTTATTGAACCGTTCATGTAGAAACGGTGGATGTGTGCTTGGTGGTAGGTATTGCCACCAAAAATGAATAAAAATTTTCATTTAAAAAAAAAAGTTATCGTCTCTACTTGCCAGTTTACTACTTGTCCATCTTCCTTGGGAAGATAAACATGTATGTAAACAAAGGAATACGGTAACACGTGAGCATTAAACCCAAACCCATTGTCATCAAGTCAGTCTGACTTAGCGACTCTAGGATAGAGTAGAAGTGTGCCCCCTCCCCACCGTAGGATTTCCAAGGCTGTCATTTTTGTGGAAGTCGGCTGCTACATCCTTCTCCCGCAGAGTGCTGGTGGGTTCCATCCACCAACCTTTCGGGTACCAGCTGAGCACTTAACCACCGTGCCACCAAGGCTCTCCGTGAACATTAAATATGGTATGATATATAATGAGTGCTGCAGCTCCTACAGGCAGGGAACAGTGACTAGGCTGGGCCTTTGGGCAAGCTTCATTCACACAGATGGCAGTACTTGATGTATTTTAAAGGAAGCCTAGGTTGGCTGCGCCAACAGCATGCCAAAATAAGTTTACTACATTTTTTTTCCAGTGTAGCATTTCTTCCATCTACTTTCAGATTCTTGTCCATAAGCATATGTTAATTTTTACATGTTCTTGACGATTATCATATTTTCAGTTGTTGCCCTTCTGTCTAAAGCACTTTGCTAGGAAAATCTGACCACCCCAGGCTGAGTTAAATGCCTGTTACTGTGTGTTCGCCTAGTGTAACCCTGCACCAGTGGGTCACAGAAGAATATACTTTCAAAGAGCAAAAGACATTCATAGATAGAATTGGGCAAGTAAAGACATTTTTAAAATTTTAAGATATTTTAATAACAAGTGTGGGAGACACAATAATAAAACATTTAAATAAATGTAGTTTTGTGTGATACAGAATTTACTATGTTGTTCTGAATTTTCTTATTTTGCGTCCTTAGCCTAACATCACACTTAGCTGGAATTGTTTTTCTCCTCTTCACCCCCTTCCACAAACTGTAGTCTCCACGAGGTCAGGAATCAGAAAGCCTTTATTGCATTCTTATTTGCTGGTGTATAGGTTCTCACTATGTAATTGTTCAATTAAGGGGTTACTATTACTATCGAGTTAGCGTTCACCAGTTTGCTTCATTGCTTTCAGGGCCTTATGACTTTCCCGATATTTTTGGCCTTAAGGTATACAAGTAGTCCCTGACTTATGACACGTTCAAGTTAGAACGAACCACGGTTATGACCGTCTGGTGGTTGGTTGGTGTTTTTTTTTGGGGGGGGGGGGTTACATCGCATTAGTAATGTGTACTACATACAATCATTTCAGCTCATAATTTGCTGGTGTTATTCTCAGATGTCTGCTCACAGATGTTCAAAGATTGGATTTATAAAGATACTTAAAAAAGGCAATAATAATGAAAACTAAAACAAGGTGATTAATGGAGTCATCAAAACGAGACCCCGTTGTCAGTTGGGGACTACCTGTATATGTACCTTTGATGTTTGTCATATGATAGTTAATGTCTTTGAGGTTAAGTTCTGAAAGGAACATTTTCTTAAGGATTGGAGTTACTGTAGACCAAGGGCTCTAAATATTTTTTAGTTAAGAAAGGTGACTAGGGGTGGGTGGGTGGATTTTAATATGTGAGGTGGCAGAATTTATCAATAGGTAGTAGGTGCTGTTCACTGAAGTCTTAAGTTGGGGACTAGGACTCCAGTGGCCTGCCTCCATTTTTACTGTGCTTGGTTAGAAAATTGAAACCATGACGGAAAAAGATAAAAGCCTCCTTTGTCCCTTCCCGCAAAATAAAATGTTTGATGACTCTGTCTGTATAAAGGTGCCCCGGTATTTTTATTTAAACCAGAGGATCATGCTGTAATCACTGTTAAGCTCGGAGCTTACAAATCATTTCATGAGGTAGATGCGAACTTGACATTGAATAGCAGAGTGGACAACTACAAGAAGAATAGTTTGAGGGGACAAAGTCTTTTGGAGGTTAAATACGTACACTTAATTGGGCCATTGAAGCTACTGAGTGTGAATAAACAGCATGTGTGGTGCCAGCCATTCTCCAACGTTAATATCTCCATTCCTCTGCATTTCATCTAATAATTATATTCTTGTCTCAGGTTATCATTCGCTCCTGAAATTTCTGCAATAGCTTCCTAACCTGGCTCGCTAACCCACTTTTTTGTGTCTCTTATATGGTATATTCACCATGAAATATTTAGAATGATATTTTTAGAACACAAGATTCCCTCCCCTGGCTAAGATCTCCCATTGTATTGAAGACCAGACCTTTAATATGTTGCCTTTAAGTGGTAACTAATTTCTTTTGTTTTTTTGGTTGTTGTTTTTGTTTTTAATTTTTTTTGCATTTGCTGTTTTCCAGCTTTCCTGAAGTGTAATTGACATACACAGTAAACTGAGTATGTTAAAAGTTTGCAGTTTGGTAGGTTCCTGACTGTATACACCCATGAAACTCACTGTAGTCAGTATCTGTTCCTTTGTGATTACCTTTGCCTCCTCCCCACTCCTCAGTCTTCTGTCACTTACTGAATGAGCTTTCATTTCTCTTTGCATAAATTCCTAGGAGTGGAGTGACTGAATCATATGGTAGGTGTGTGTTTAAATTTCAGAAACTAGCCAGTTGTTTTCAAAATAGTTGTATTGTTTTACATCTTACCAGCAGTGTGTGCGTGTGCTTCACATCCTCACCAACGCCTGGAATGGGCAGTGTTTTTCACCCTTTTGGTACGTGTATAATGGCCTCTCGTTGTGATTTCAGTTTGTATTTTCCTGATGACTAATGCTGTCATGTGTTTATTTGCTATCCATCCCTGTATGTTCTTTGGTGAACTGTCTGTTCAAATGTTTTACTCATTTTTATTTGGGCTGTTTCTTTATTGAGTTGTAATGGTTCTTTACAGTGTAGATACAAGTCCTTTGTCAAATACATATTTTGCAAATATTTTCTCTCAGTTTAAGAAATCTTTGCCAGATCCAAAGTCACTAAGATTTTCTGTGTTTCCTTATAGAAGTTTTAAAGTTTTAGCTCTTAGGTTAAGGTTTATGGTCCATTCAAAACAACTTTTGTTTGTATATGGTATAAGATAAGGGTCAGATTCCTTTGTTTTTTTTGCATGTATCCAATTGTTCAGCACCATTTGTGGAAAGACTTTTTTCGTTCTGTTCCATTGATCTGTCTTGAAGTCAGCACTACACTGTCTTGATTACTATAGCTAAGCCATACCATTTAGAGTCTTTCAAATTTGTTCCCGAAGTTTTGTCTGTTGATCCGTTACCTTTCCAGAAAGTTTTTAGAATTAACTGGCCAATTTCTATGAAAAGCTTGCTGGAATTTTGATTGAGATTACATTGAATCTATAGCTCGGTTTGGGAATAATTGACATCCTAACCATATTGAGTCTCCAATCCATGAACCGGGGCATAGTCTCTCTCTTCATTTATTTAGGTGTTCTTTAACTTCAGCAGTTTTGCAGTTTTCCAATTATATAGGTCTTTCATATCTTTTGTGAAATTTCTCCCTAAGTGTTTTATGTTTTTGATGCTATTAAAAGTGGTATTTTTTAATTTTTTACTTCCGATTATTCATTGGTGGTATGTAGACATGCCATTGTTAGTTTCTCCTGAATGTGTAGTTTTATCCAGCTATTCAGAGCTCAGTTCAAGTGCTTGAGGAATGTTAATATTTGTACCATTTATGTGTTAGATTGTGCTCTTTTAATTTTTATTTATCTGTTTATTTTGCTTGTGCTGTTCAGTTTTTTCATACCTCATTGAGTAGTCACAGCAGAAACCTGACTTCATAACTTCCTTAAGTTAATTTACAGGACTAGGGGAGATCTGTAAGCCTGTTTATTGGTCATTATTTCAGTGATAATTACATGTTAAGTGTTACTCTTAATGTATAACAGAGGTGATTGTTCTTGCTTCCTTTATTGGTGATTTTGAAAAGAATATTTAAGCTTTTGGGCTCTTAAGCCTTTGTGTCTAAAGAGAATCCATGAGAAATTCCACAGAATGCAATGTTTGAGTAAAGAGTAAATACTTTATCAGTCTACAAGTTGACAGGCAAGCGCTCCTACTCATGTTTTTGCCAGTTTACACCATGATGGGATAATAAAGGGAAGAAAGCAGGTATTTTCAGGGTGTTGTGTGTTTCAGCATGAAATATAATTGACAGGAACTTTGTTACTGTAGGTAAAAATATTTTTCTGCTTGTGGTTAAGGTAACAGTTTGGTCTCTTGCAAGCATTGTGATTGTGTGGAATTTTCAGGAGAGGCCTGAACTGTGCAAGAGACCGGACAATGCTTAATGGTTTTTGTATCCACGTAGCAATAGGAGACAAGCTTCATTAAAAGGAGTGAAGTTTGTTCCAAGGTCGTATAAACCTGATGTTTTTGTGATTTATAGGAAAAACTACTGACTCTTTAATAAAATTTTAATTGCTACATGTCTTTTAGAGTTTGTGTTCAGTACATTTGAGGCCATAAACCCTTTTAAGAATGATAAACGTTCATTTATTTTCCTCTTAAAATAAGTGCACAATGCCGGCATAAATTACAGTTGCATTGTAACTATCTGGGGAGGGGTGGGTCTAGGTGACAACCCATGTGTTAGAATTGCTTTTGGCTCTTTATTCTCACAAGTATTTCGGTGAGGATTGGAACAATATTCTATATTCCTTTAGACACTAAGGTATAGAGGACAGATAACTAGTGACCATCTTTCTGAAGCTCGTTGTTGATTTAAATGGACAGATGTTTGTGTTGAGTGTATGACACAGTTAACTAGCCGTTACCAGTGGCGTTTTTGAAGCTTATAGAATAAACGAATACGAAGGGTCAGGTCAGTTGGGCATTTGGGGTTTGCACAGTGGTTGGAGCTGGATCGAGTTGTTTTCCCTTGTAGTTCTCCGTTTGTGGTGTTGTGCTCATGCTTTTTGTTTTCTGTGATCATGAACACTCGCCACTGCGAGACGGTGGAGTGGGAACGTGCAGCTCTTGGGCTCTCATATTTCAGAGTTCGTCTAGAAATACGTTTTTCTCTTAAAAGAATCCTGTATTTGGTTGAAAACTTACCGCATGACAGCTCACCGCTGACTATTTAAGATGCTGGTGGACTTCAGTTTTGAAAGTAGGCCTTTCAGTTCTCTGGAAACATGGTACCATCAAAATGTAGTCTTCTGTTTTAAACAGTTTTAGTGAATCGTCTTTATGTAAAATATAATTTAGTTCAATAATGTGTGATTTTTAAACTATGATTAACCAAAACCCATTGCCATCAAGTTGATTCCGACTCATAGCAACCCTGTAGAACAGAGTGGAACTGCTGACCCAGGGTTTCCAAAACTGTTCTTTATGAAAGCAGACTGCCACATCTTTCTCACGCGGAGCAGCTGGGGGGTCCACACTGCCAACCTTTTCAGTTAGCAACCAAGCACTTAACCGCGGCATCACCAGGGCTCTCCTAAGCTATGATTGAGTCCAATATTTGCAAGGGATTCCTGAGGGGATAAGATTAATATTAACTGTAAGTAACTTACAAGATGATATGTTACTTCCAGAACAGCATGGGGTTTATTTAAATCTCATCTTTTTAGCAAGCTAAAGTTGATGCTATCCAGTTGGAAGTTTATATTGACTATTTGATATTGTTAGGTTTTCATTTAAAATAGGTCTGTAAAGGACATTTTCCTTGACATTGAGAAAATCGATTCGGATTGTACAAGATACATGCATTAACTCTTGGCTTTAGAAAATCTGCATGTCACAAGCTACCTGCCAATGATTAATTTAGGCATTTTTACTCTAGTGTATCGTGTTTTAAATAAATTATACGTGGTTTTTCGTTTGTTTTAACACTTTTCAATAGATGATGTTATTGTTAGGTGCCATCAGGTTGTTCCAACTCATAGCGACCCTTTAGGACAGAGTAGAACTGCCCCCTAGGGTTTCCAAGGAGCGACTAGTGGATTTGAACTGCTGACCTATTGGTCAGCAGCCAAAGCTCTTAACCACTGTACCACCAGGGCTCTGCAGTAAATAGTCTAAAACCTCTGGAGATGAATTTTTGTTCTTGTTGACAAGAACATGGTTTGTGGGGAGTACGGTGGTAGGAGTGCTACAGCAGGGTGTGAGTCCACTGGAAAACTTCGTGACATAGTGACCATGGAAGGATAATCGAACTTGTCGAAGACGTGTAGACTTTCATGAGAAATGGTCTGGATTCCCAGGGAAGAGTGTGGAAAGCTTTACTGGAAGGAATCTCTCAGCTTCACATGTGCTTTCTGAAGAATTGGAAACACGATTTCAAATTAATGTGGTTTTTACTGAATATGAATTCTCCAAAAGTGTAGTAGTGCCTCGCTTTAAGAGATTTAAT
The DNA here is from genome assembly GCA_030035585.1 of Dugong dugon. Lineage (NCBI taxonomy): Eukaryota > Metazoa > Chordata > Mammalia > Sirenia > Dugongidae > Dugong > Dugong dugon. The sequence goes on along the minus strand of CM057480.1, from coordinate 75,406,086 downwards.
TGTTTTACATAAATGTCAGTTTTGCAGCTGACAGACAATTCATTTGGCACAAAGAAAATTTAGATTCTGGTAGTTAAAGCATAGGAGACACTGGGAGTACATTGTCTTTTTTTTCTTTCAAATCTCAGAAGCTGAGCTATTCTGCCACTTGTAAACATTTTGGCTTTTCTCGCTTGATATATAGCACCATTGCTATATTTTTTTAAAGGTTCGGTTCACGATCTGTAAAGCTGTTTTTCATTGAACTACTTTTATCTTTTTAATTTGGGACAGACTACAAGGAAGGGACTTGGGGAAAGAGTTACGGTATTTAATCAGATAAGCCTTGTAGTTAGCAGTGAGAGGTTGTAAACAGACATGTTTATGTAGAGCAGTACTTAAAGTTGTGGCTTATAGTTCTTGTGTTTCAAGGGTATTGGTACTGAGCTACAAGTACTGATCATTGTACAGTGGCACTAAATTGAGAAAAATTTTTTCACTTATCAGGAACCTTCCAGTTTTAGACTACTTGTTTCACCTTTCCTGTTTTCGCCTTTTGACTTTTGCCCTATCTACAGGTGAATCTCAGTGTCAGTAGCTACTTGACAGAGGGAGAAGAGGCTTGATTTGATTAAATTGGTTACAGAAGAGTTGAAGGAGCTGTCTGATCCCATTTTCTTATTCCCTAAAGCTGAGAAAAGCCTCCAAATTACACGTATTCTAAATAGAGGCTGAACTAGTGGTTTCAGGCACTAGCTTATTCCTTATGATAGACTTGGAATAAAACTCCTGAATCTCTTGTAATATATGTGGTGTCCATCATTCAGTCAGAGACAGTAGGCTGTGTTTATGTTCTTGTTAAATTGTTTTAAAAACCTGTATTGAGAGACTTGGGAGGAGTGTATCATCCTTTTCTTGCTTTGTAGGGGACTTAGTGATAGTAAATTATCTATATAATAAAGACCAGAAGGGTCGATGGTGCCTGATTACCACTACCAACTGTTGTCACCCAGAGACGCAGTAGATGGTCCCAGACAGAACAGGAGAAAAACGTAGAACAAAATTCAAATTCCTAAAAACAGACCAGACTTCCTGGACTGGTAGAGACTTAGATGAACCCGTGAGACGATCACCCTGAGATACTCTTCAGTCTTAGAACTCAAACCACTCCCAGAGGCTACCTTTCAGTCAAGTGACAGATTGTCTTGTAAATAATACTACCTGTGAGTACTGTACTCCTCAAAGTAATTATCTAGACGAAACCAAATGGTTAACACTTACCCTGGACCAAAGATGAGAAAGCTAGGGGAAAGAGAGAATCTAGATGAGTAGAAACAGAACAACCAAAATGGAAATGAGAATGCTGACATATTGTGAAGAATGTTACCGAAGTCACTGAACAGTATGTATAGAAACTGCTAAATGAGAACCTAATTTCCTGTGTAAACTTTCACCAAAAAACACAGTAAAATATTTTTGTTTAAAAAAACCCAAAACAGAAGGGTCAACACTACCAGAACTAATTTTGATTAGATCTAATGTACACTGAGGACACATGGAAAGTAGTTTTTTAATAAAATGTTACCGTAAAAGTGATATTATTGTGTGTGGATTGCCCTAAATAATTGGTAAAATACAGTGCTCATTTTTAAATAACTTTGTCTCCCCTAATTGTTGCATTTTTTGAAATCTCATTAAAACTAGACCTTGACTGTTTTTGTGTCTATCCACGAAGCCTCTTTAGTTATTTTAAAATCATTTTAGACTTATAGAAAAGTTGTAAAAAGGAGAGTTCACGTATATCCTCAGATAGCTTGTAATATTAACTTACAACCGTACAATGATCAAAACCAGGAAATGAGCGTTGGTTCAACATTAGTAACTGAATTACACTCAGACTTTATTCAGATATTTCCTCCCTGATGTCCTTTTTTTCTGTTCTGTGATCATCCTGCATTATGTTAGGTTTTTGTGGCTCTCTAATACCTGAGACAACTTTTAATTTTCGTTTGTGTCCCTGATACTTTTGATGAGTTCTGATCAGTTTTGTAAGATATGCTTCAGTTTGGGTTTGCCTGTTGTTTTCTCATGATTAGGTTGAGGTAGGTTTCACTTTTTTGGGAGGCGGGAGGCAAGAATACTACACAGGTGTGTCTTCTGTCCCTCTATACCAAGGGTACATGATGTTGGTGTGTTTTACTAATTGTTAACGTTGATGAGTTGGTTTTTGTGGTATCTGCTTGTTTTCTCTTTACAAAATTACTGTTTTTCACTTCCTAGTTGATAAATATCTTGGGGAAATCATTTGAAGGTATGCCGGATGATACTACATTTTTCTCAGACCTTTTCCTATTGGTTTTGGTATTCATTAGTGGAGCTTGTCTACAATAGTTATTACTGTGGCCTTTGCCTAATGTAGACCTGACTTTTTAAAATGTAAATGATAAAAGTTTTCACAACATTGTTGCTTATATTTAACAGTGAGTTAAGATATTTTTGGCACCTGGCAGGCAGTTCTTTAAACTTTGCTAATACTGTGGTGCAAATGGTTAAGTGTTGGGCTACTAACCAGAAGGTTGGCAGTTTGAACCCACTCAGAGGCGCCTTGGAAGAAAGGCCTGGCAGTCTGCTTCTGAAAGGTCACAGCCTTGAAAATCCTACTCTGCAACACGTAGGGTCACCATGAGGTCAGAATCAGCTCGATGGCAACTGGGGTTTGCGTTTTTTGTTTTTTTAATCGGGACATGTGGGAAATAGACAGTTCTGTGTTTGTTAATAAAAATTATATTTTCAAAGATTGATGAGACATAACCGTAGTTTAAAAGTGAATTTAACTCTAACTCATGAAGATTATTATTATTATGATCCTCTCTCATTGGTTCTGAAGATTTGTTAGCATGCTATTATCATATTTATTATTAAGGTAGTTTTATAATCAGGTAAGCATTTTGTTACCTTTGAGTTGGCTGTATTTCTTGAAAATTCTTGGGTAAAATTTATAGCAAATCCCTTCTCATTAAAAAGTGAAGTGGAGCATTCCACATTTGTTAGGTGGGCCTTGGAACACAGAGTTGCACAAATCCTTGTCTGCATTTTTACAAGTTGGGAAAGTGGTTGCAAAGCCTTAATTAAACAGATATGATAGTCTTTATAGACTTTATTCCACAGAGTGGGAAATACTAGTTTGTTCAGTTAGCATTGTTGCCTCAGACCCTTTGAGGGGTATTAATGGAGGTACTACGTTAGTTTTTTCAAAAAAATTTAAAATTCTGAAACATGTTTGCCTCCAAAAGAGTGTTGGATAAGGGTACCTATGGATCTACTCTAGATGCTCAGCAAATTCTGAATGATGCACACATAAGGCGTAAAGTCTTGAGAGTTTGAAGACTGGGCTGTACTATTACGGTATTCCTAAGAAAAGAACATTAGAACCAGACACTTTGTAAGAGAAAAAACTAAAATTATTATATTTGTGGTATTAATGCTAGAATTATAATAGATTGGGAAAGTATAGCATCTAACTTTGATTTATAAATATTTTACGTAAACTGGGTTTTTTAATACTTCAAGTTGCACCTTCAGAGTTTGTAGTTCTAACCCATAAAAATAAATGGGCGTGTATCTGTTTATTTAAGAGAACAGCATGTAATTAGTCTTTTAAGGTGTTTTATATTTAGAAACTACAGAGACTTAGATAAGCTATTTGATAAACTGCTATAGAGTTGAAAGAGTATCATTAACCTGTGTTCTGTTAGAAGTTGATGGAAGATGGAAATTTAAAAGTATTACAGTAAAGCTATCTGCTTTTTCCTGATGCCGACATTGGCGGTGTCATTAGTTGTAATCTGTTATCTGACTCCTCTGACTCCCCTCATTGGTTCTGAAGATTCACTAGCATGCTGTATAGTGTTGATCAATTTTTTTCTTTTTTATCCTTTATGTACCTTTTTTTTTAAATAGGAATAAAAAAATACGTTGTTGGACTCATTATCAAGACATCATCTGACCCAACTTGTGTAGAGGTAAGAGTTTCATGGAGATTATTTGGAGGGTAGCATTCTTTAGATACTGAGTCTTTGGCTAGATTTTGATTCTGTTTCTAACGCAGACATAAAAACAAACATACATGTGTGCCCAGTCATTTACAACAGAGCTGAAAGTGCTTCTCTCGGGTTGCCTGTTGCTTACATTCTTACTTATTACACGTAGTTTGGGCTCTTGTTTAATCTAAACTTCTTTCTCTCTTAGAAGGAGAAGGTGTACATCGGGAAATTAAATATGATTCTTGTTCAGGTAAGCCTTAACTTGATTCACTGTTTTCCTTAGAAGAGTTAAATGTTTCAGTTAGGCTGATTACTCAGACAAAATGTCCAAACCTACTCTTAGTTGTTTATTGAATAACTAGACTAACAGTTTCCAGAAGTACTGATAAACCCATTGCCATTGAGTCGATTCCACCTCATAGCAGCCCTGTAGGATAGAGTAGAACTGCCCTATAGGGTTTCCAAGGAGCTGCTGGTGGATTTGAACTGTTCACCGTTTGGTTAGCAGCTGATCTCTTAACCACTGCACCACCAGCGTTCCAAAGCAGTGATGGTATAGTCTGGTAATAACCAGAGCTCAGAACCTGTTTGAACCATTTCAGTCATGGCTGAGGAAGCAAAACAGGAACAGACCCAAAGTATTACAATTTGGGAGATTCGCCACTGTGACCAGAACCCCGGTAGACTCGGTAGAGGCACTGTGAGCCCCTTCAGGAGCCTGGTGCGTGAGATGAGGTGATTGGCAGAACTGTGGAGAGTGACACGCGTTCAGAGCTGTGTGATTGGCAGCCGTCTTTGAGACACAAAGTGCTGTTTCCGAATCTGCTGAAAATCAAGGGGCACCGCTGTTTCTAACTCTGCAAAATCCGATGGGCAAGAGATTTGGTTGCTACGCAACGTGTGTGCAGTCCTTGTTTCTAAGAGGGACATTGAGTTTCCAGCTGGACTTTGACCTGTAGGTTTTCACATTCTGGGTTCTGTGGCGAATCACTTGGATTTTTAAAATTCGCATCTGTTCCAGTGATGCTTCCTTAGCCATAACTGAACCGGGTAGAACCTGTTAAAAGCCCTGGTAATAACTATAGTATTTAATGTACCACCTAGTGTTTGAAACTGTTAGTTTGCTGGGATAGGAAGCATCAAATACTGTAAACTTACCCTTTACATTCAGTCGTTTGTGGTTTTGTTGTTTGCCTGGTACTGTGCATGTGTCCTTTCTGTGCAATCTGTCTCAACCCTAATTCAGGTATCAGTGCCTTTGAATTCTGCATCCTTCTAGTTTGCCTCTACACTTAGTCTGTATTTTTATATCTACCTGTTTCTGAAGTTTTATATCTACCTGTTTCTGAAGTAGTATGTAAAGAAATTTTCCAGAGAAAATTACTGGGTATGCAAGGGAAAAAAAGTTTTCCTGTTTAAACAGATTTGAAAACATTGAGTTTCCCAAAACAATTGGGCTTTTCGCTAGGTTGAACTGGCTTTTTTATACTTGAGGGCTTTCTGGGGAGAGAAGGGAGTAGAAAAAAAGTAAGTACTTAACCTCTTAGAGCCCTTGGTGGTACAGTGGTTAAGCACTGATCTGCTAACTGAAAGGGGCATTCAGACCCATGAGCAACTCCACAGGAAAGAAGACCTGGCAGTCTGCTCCCATAAAGATTACAGCCTAGGAATCCCTGTGGGGCAGTTACACTGTCATGCAGGATCACTGTGAGTTGGAATTGACTCAGTGGCACACAGCAACATTAGTCGATATCTGTTTGGAAATATACAGTCCAGACTTACAGACCTAATGCATATAAATCCCTCAGTCTGTCAGGCTCTTGATCAAAGATAGTTCTGTTCCTGGTTGCAGTACTTGCTTTCTTCCAAGTTTATGTGTCCAAGCCCTACTATATTTCAAGGCTCTGTGTCCAACCAGGGGAAGTGTGTCTTGTGTACCTGCCTGCTACCCTTTACTGTTTAGAAAAAATAACACAGAAAGTAGTCTTTTGCTGCTGTGAAGTTGCCCTAAGTTTCTAGCTATTTTTTAGAGTTAGTCTTTGAGACTTGTAGGATAAATTGCATACATCTACCAAGCAAATGTTGGTACACTAACACTTGTGAGCCAGATTAGACTGTTAGTTAGGATAAAGGGAGCTGATGAGGTATGTGCGGGCAGAGCATTTTATGTGTTCTGTATTCTCTACCCAGTGTACGTGTGGAGTGGCACATTTCCTGTTTAAGAGGGGAAGCATGAAAAGTGGTTGGTATTTATGTCTGATGGGTTGTATTTGCCTTTGACAAGTGAAATGAAATTACATTTCATGCCTTATTTTATTTCAGATACTGAAACAAGAATGGCCCAAGCACTGGCCGACTTTTATTAGCGACATTGTTGGAGCAAGTAGGACCAGTGAAAGCCTCTGTCAGAATAATATGGTGATTCTTAAACTCTTAAGCGAAGAAGTGTTTGATTTCTCTAGTGGACAGATAACCCAAGTGAAAGCCAAGCATTTGAAAGACAGGCAAGTAATTTAATTACTTTGTTTCAGAGTTTTCAAGTCATTTCTCAAATGATTTCAAGTAATTTGGAGATAAATTTTAAATATTTAAGGAACTGATCAGTAATACGTTAATTTCCTTATAGTGGCTTTGATTACACATTAAATGGCCCTGACATGGGGCTAATACTGTAAATCTGGAGGGTTGGAAAATATGTGAGGGGTTAATAGTTATGATCTCATAAATTTCATACATCTCAAGAGTTCCCAGAAATAATGTTGTGATCCGTTTTCTGATACGGTGACCATCTCCAAGGAGACGACTTGTGTCCAAATGTCTGCTGAACTCTTGGGTGGCACTGCTGCTTGTCGCTTCCCCTGTAGATCTCACTAGGAATATGCCAGGCTCCTGTTTGTAGTAAACAACCACAATAAAATAAGAATTTGTTCTGGTCATTAGTAACACAGTGGAATTTTACCGTTATATCTTCATACCAGCTTCAGAACTCACCGTTTTTCTTCTGGTCTGGTATGTAAGCACATTCAGAATTTGGGATACATCCACGTCCAACCCCATTTCCCTTATTTTGGAGAATTTTGGTGCAGTTGTTTCAATGGAAAGACACTGTCTTGATGAACGTGAGTGAAGTGAGACAAGGACGGCACCAAGGTGCGCGGTGAGACGCTCTCGTGGTCTGAAAGTGACAGGAGGCTTCGTTTTAATGGCTTTGTAGATTTTGATGAAGTTATTGATACTTTAATTGTGTTTAAATAGAGGTCACTTGAGTCTTTAGTAACCAGATTGCTGCAATTTTAAATCATTTGTGTAAGTATGTAAATGATCGTTTATTTCTGTGTGTCTTCTAAATCGGATCACTTCTTTTGTAGCATGTGCAATGAGTTCTCGCAGATATTTCAGCTGTGTCAGTTTGTGATGGTAAGTGCTTTAAATTTCATTTTTAAATTAACAGTAAATTACGGCAGGTTACTTACTTACAAGTATGTGTGTGTTGTAGGAAAATTCCCAAAATGCTCCACTTGTACATGCAACCTTGGAGACGTTGCTCAGATTTCTTAACTGGATTCCACTGGGGTATATTTTTGAGACCAAGTTAATCAGCACATTAATTTACAAGGTACAGTAAATGCATTTCAGTTACGTTTATCACTGAATGGTCCCGTGTTAGTCTTTTCATTGGGAAAGCTCTTTCATATAGAAAGACCTTTCTGTGTTTATAATCATGTCCAACTTTGTTTCCAAAACGAAGAAACTGCTCAACAGTTATGTATTTTTCCATAGTTACAGCTTAGTAATTGTTTGAGGTGCACCTCAGTATCCATGTCTGCCACTTACACCATATAATTCACAAATTCGATGTGAAAAAACTAATGGATTTGATTAATATAGTCATCTTTTAGTTGAATGTGGTAAGTTTCTACAAAATGGAAAGTCTTTATTTTTTCCTGGTAATTTTAAACTAGCAGCATGTTACATCAAGCCCTGTAATTGTTCCTTGTAGATGCCCACTGTTAGCATTTGGCTGTATTACCTTCACAGATTTCTTGGCAGTTAGAATGAATAAATTATATATCAGACTGTATTATAACTTATGTTTTGAATTTTATAGTTCAAGGTTGATAGTACAGAATTCTAATACGGATTTATACTATATCCACAGTAGAGCCTTTGTTTTATTGACAGGCAAGTTACATTGTTGTGCTGTTGTCAAGAACTGCAGGGAACATTTTTACACGTAGGGTATTTATGCAGTTGTCCAAGTATTTACTTCATTTAAATTGTACATGCAATTATCAGCTCAGTAGGTATGTCATTTTTGTGCCGTTTGAACAGCAGAATAGTAAAGAACAATTTTCACACATCCTTACATATTCTAAGTATATTACCCATCAGCTAAAACTCTAAGCAACCATAAATCTTGGGTCCTGTTTATACTACACAGAAAATGACACCTCCCTAATGTGACATAGTAAGTCCTGGGAAGGTCACTGAGCACAACTGGGTGGGTTTTAGGTGTCTGAGGACATGTCAGAAGAAAGTACAATTCATTGTCCGTTGGGTGAAGAATGATATTTCCTCAAAAGATACGTGCAAAATGAAACATTTATCACCTGTTCTCTATGTTTGTCTTGTATCCCTATGTTCTTGATTGTTAAATCCCCCTCCCTTTTTTTTTTCTTCTTTGAATTGTTAATTTTAAACAAACTTTCAGGCTGTTGAATTTTGTTTTTTTCTTCTTTTTTAAATAGTTCCTCAATGTTCCAATGTTTCGAAATGTCTCTCTGAAGTGCCTCACTGAGATTGCTGGTGTGAGTGTCAGTCAGTATGAGGAACAGTTTGTGACTCTGTTCACACTGACGATGATGCAGCTCAAGCAGGTAACACAACGCTGTCTTGAAACAATTTTAATGCTGTAAAAGATGTTAGATTAGAATGGAACCATTTCAGCATAAGTTATAATAGATGGATGATAATGTAATAGTATGTTTATACATAAAATCAACAGGAAGTCATGAGTTTTCTGAGCATTCTGAAAATTCTTTCAGATAAAGATTCTGAAAGTTTCATGGGGATTCATTTCTATAAAATTTAGAAGCTGACCAGACAGTGGGCAGCCTGGGATCAGATGTCAGCTCTGCTGCAGACCTTGACTCTTGAAATCAGGAGTCATTTCCAGCCCTGGCATGTCGGTTTTGTACTCTATAAACTCTTGTTTGAAACAGACTTGTGAACACCAGCCGTTGGATAAAAATTAACATCAGCCATGCCATTAGTTCGAATCTTCTGTCAAACCCATGTTAATATAATTCAGCTTCTTGGAAGAGAGAGACTCTAGGGATGCCGTGGATTTACTGTGAGTGAGGAAGCTGAGAGGTTGAGGCTCAGAGTTTGAGTGACTTGTTTCTAAATTCCACCAAACTGCTTCTTAAGTCAGTGGTAAAGTTTTGATCAGGTATATGTGAAGTGATCCATAGAACTATACTAGTACTGTACATGTTTGTGATATGAATGAATTGAATATTCCTACATTTTTAATGACACCAAGAAGTGAAAAGTCTGATACAGGAAAAAATTCAAAGGATATAACAGAGGCAGAAAATGTTACTTTAATATCTGCAACGTACTTTATTATTAAACATCAAACCTCACAAAGATAGCAAAAAGAGATGTATTAGCAGACCTATGGGTTCTAGCGAAGAATAAGTTTTGCTCTTTATGGTTTAATATTAGTAAAAGGATGATGGAATCATAAGACTTAACTGCTGTCTTTTGTTTTACTAAGATGTAGACTGATAGTTGGTTTTCAAACTTGCAGATGCTCCCTTTAAATACTAATATTCGACTTGCATACTCAAATGGAAAAGATGATGAACAGAACTTTATTCAGAATCTCAGTTTGTTTCTCTGCACCTTTCTTAAGGAGCATGGTCAGCTTATAGAAAAAAGACTGAATCTCAGGGAGACACTCATGGAGGTAGGCTCGGTGGAGCCTTTGGCTCCTGAGGTTCTTCTCTACATAGTCACTCTTAAAGTCTGCCTTTCCTCTGAAATGTATGTACCTTTTGAGATTTCTTTGTTACTTGTCTGTGCATTTTAAATACAGTTGTCAGTACTGACTTAAAGTTACAAGCTGAGTTTCCTGATTTTGTGTTCTGCATTATGCCAAAGCCAACAATGTATCATCAGAATTGAAAATTCCTAAGGGATGTTTACAAGGAAGACAAAGTAACCCTTCCCTGTTCCACGATTTGTCTTCAGTCCCAGTGTACGCTGTGATGGGATGCACCCTAAGTGGAGCTGGCACATTAAATTGAGACCCGGTTTTATTTCAGAGTACATGTACATATGTCCTTAAACTAAGCACTATACTGCTGTAGTGCCACTATGTAGTAAAAACTTGCTTTTTGTCAGCCTGATTAGATTTTTCTTTTAATTGGGGCGTAATTCACATAACAAAAGTATCCATTTTAAAGTGGGCAATTCAGTGGCATTTAATAATAATGTACAACCGTTATCTGTCTAGTTCCAAAACATTTCATCACCTCAGTGGAATCATATAATATGTGACCTTTTGTGACTGGCTTCTTTCACTTAGTATAAAAGTATTTTAATTGTACTTTAGATGAAGGTTTATGGAACAAACTAACTTCTCATTAAAGAATTAATATATATGTTGTTTTATGACATTGGTTAACAACCCCCATGACATGTCAACCCTGTCCCTTCTCGACCTTGGGTTCCCTATTACCAGCTTTCCTGTCCCCTCTTGGCTTCTAGTTCCTGCCCCTGGGCTGTTGTGCCCCATTAGTCTAGGATTGTTTTTTGGGGCTGTCTAATCTTTGGCTGAACGGTGAACCTCAGGAGTGACCTCGTTACTGAGCTAAAAGGGTATCTGGGGCTTTCTCCAGTCTGTCAGGCCAATAAGTCTGGTCTTTTTTGGTGAGTTAGAATTTTGTTCTACATTTTTCTCCCGGTCTGTCCAGGACCCTCTGTTGTGATCCCTGTCAGAGTAGTCAATGGTGGTAGCCGGGCACCATCTAGTTGTCCTGGACTCAGTCTGGTGGAGGCCGTGGTAGCTGTGGTCCATTAGTCCTTTGGACTGATCTTTCTCTTGTATCTTGTTTTCTTCATTCTCCCTTGATCCCGAAGGGGTAAGACCGGTGGAGGATCTTAGATGGCCACTCGCATTCTTTTAAGACCCCAGACACTACTCACCAAAGTAGAATGTAGAACATTTTCTATACAAACTGTGTTACGGCTGCTGTGCCAGATGTTCCCTGAGACCATGGTCCCCACAGCCCTCAGCCCAGTAATTTGGTCTCTCAAGGAGTTTGGATGTATCTGTGACGGTTCCATGACCTTTCCTTGTACAAGTTGTGCTGGCTTCCCCAGTATTGTGTACTGTCTTACCCTCCACCAGAGTTACCACTTAGTATTGTCTGTTCAGTGTTTTTCCATCTCCAACCCCTCCCCTCCCTTGTTCCCGTCAAAGATTGTTTCTTTTTTGTGTAAACTTTTCGAGGTTTGTTCATGTTGTGAAGTGTATCAGTATTTAATTCCTTTTTTGACTGAATAATATTTCATTTATGAATATACCATGTTTTTTGTATCTGTTCATCCACTGAGGAACATTTGGGTTGGTTTCCACTTTCAGCTATTTTGACCAAAGGCCTTTAAACCCCATACTTTCATAAGAGATTTGATTGAAACTTGTATTGATTAACAACTGTGTGAGAGGTGTTCTGGGACATGTCAGAAAAAAGCACAATTTGCTCCCAGAGAACTTAAAGAGTGTTGGTTGAATAATGAAACCTCAATAAAACATGAATTTTTATTTTCCATTAAAGTAGCAAGTGGAAGACAGTTTGAGGTTGGTTAATAATGTCTAAGGATTATTTTAATAGTTTTGGTCTTAATATGTAGGCCCTTCATTATATGCTGTTGGTATCAGAAGTAGAAGAAACTGAAATCTTTAAGATTTGTCTTGAGTACTGGAATCATTTGGCGGCTGAACTCTATAGAGAAAGCCCGTTTTCTACGTCTGCCTCCCCACTGCTCTCTGGAAGTCAGCATTTTGACGTTCCTCCCAGGAGACAGCTCTATTTGCCCGTGTTATCCAAGGTAACAGTAAAGTGGATGGTTGCGTGCTCTTCTTGTTGCGTACTGTGTGGTTTTGAGAGCTAAATGCAAGTATTTGCTTTTATTTTTTGGCTGATCTTTCCAAATTAGTGAGTTAAAAAAAAGCATCTGACAACTACTCCATGAAGATTGAAATCTAGAAAATGGAAGGGATTGGTTTAAGAACCAGACTAAACCCACTGATTGCAATTCACTGCGACCCTATAGGACAGAGTGGAACTGCCCCATAGGGTTTCCAATGCTGTAGATCTTTACGGAAGCAGGCTGCTACCTCTTTTCTCCTGTGGAGCAGCTGGTGGGTTCGAACTGCTCCGTCCTTCCATTAGCAGCTGAGCGCTTAACCACTGCACCACCAGGGCTCCAGCTTAAGAACCAAAAACCAAACCAAACCCACTGCTGTCGAGTTGATTCTGAGTCATAGTGACCCCATGTGGTTTCCAAGGCTGCAGATCTCTACCAAAGGGGAGACCTCCACATCTTTCTCCTACGGAGCCGTCAGTGGCTTCCAGCTTTTCTGCCAGCAGTTAATCACTTTAGCCACAGTGCACTGGGACCCGTTGATTAAGAACAGTGGTGCTCAGAGTGTGGTCCGTGTACCAGACGCTTCAGCGTCCCCTGTGAGTTTGCTAGAAATGCACATTGCAGTCTAGTGGAGCAGCTTCTCTGGGGCTGGGGTTCAGGAAACTCGGTGAAGGTCTCCAGGTGATTCTTGTTTGTATTACAGTTTGGGAGCCGTGGGTTGTAGGTTTGCCTTTTTAATATGTTTGCTTCTTAATTTGGGATAATCATTTTGTTTGGTGATGTTAAGTGCTTACATTAATTTTGGGGGGTGGTTACATTTCTAGATTTGTTGGGGTTGATTTTTTTAAAAATCTAACCCATTTTTATTGATTGGTTTATTGAATAGGTCCGTTTATTGATGGTTAGTCGCATGGCTAAACCAGAGGAAGTACTGGTTGTAGAAAATGATCAGGGAGAAGTTGTGAGAGAATTCATGAAGGATACAGATTCCATAAATTTGTATAAGAATATGAGAGAGACGCTAGGTAAGTGAATAACTTCATCTTTACATCTGTGCTCCTGTTCTGGAGTGCTGAGTGATTTTTCGGAAATATGATACACGTAGTTTCTGAATCTGTCAATAGCCACCTTTATCTTTAGTAATGGGCTGCTGTTCCTTAGCAGTAAATAACCTTTTTGGCTCATCAACTTGGATTTCAAACATCTGGAATTTTTTTTTTCTTCTTCGTAGTTTATCTTACTCATCTGGATTATGTAGATACAGAAAGGATAATGACTGAGAAGCTTCACAATCAAGTGAATGGTACAGAGTGGTCATGGAAGAATTTGAATACGTTGTGTTGGGCAATAGGCTCCATTAGCGGGGCGATGCATGAAGAGGATGAGAAGAGGTTCCTTGTCACCGTTATCAAGGTACGAGGGACATGTCTGCATGGGGGCCTGCAAGGAAGTATGCCTTGTGACCCTGAGCGACCTGAATTTGTCTGTTCCACAGGATCTATTAGGATTATGTGAACAGAAAAGAGGCAAAGATAATAAAGCTATCATTGCATCAAATATCATGTACATAGTAGGTCAATATCCACGATTCTTGAGAGCCCACTGGAAATTTTTGAAGACTGTAGTCAACAAGCTATTTGAATTCATGCATGGTAAGTCACTTCTTTTAATACATTTTATTATAATAATTTTTATTGAACAAAATAGATGAATATTTCTGTTTTGTTAGAGACCCATGACGGAGTCCAGGACATGGCTTGTGATACTTTCATTAAAATAGCACAGAAATGCCGCCGGCATTTCGTTCAGGTTCAGGTTGGAGAAGTAATGCCGTTTATTGATGAGATTTTGAACAATATTAACACTATAATTTGTGATCTTCAGCCTCAGCAGGTATGTAAAACACTATGGGTATTATTCCTAAAAAGTGATCACTATGTTAATCAGAATTCAGTATAGGAATAGAAAGAAAGCCACTACTGGGTTCAGGTGGAGTGTCTCTAGTTAAATTTTCATAGGAGGCAGAAACTGTCAAGCTGTTGCCTTAGCTAATGTAAATTATCCCTAACACATATTTACATTGTGTGTGCATATATATATGTTTTATTAGCATGAATAAAAATATAAAATAACTGCCTTTTTAAATAGGTTCATACATTTTATGAAGCTGTGGGGTACATGATTGGTGCACAGACAGACCAAACGGTACAAGAACATTTGATAGAAAAATACATGCTGCTCCCTAATCAAGTGTGGGACAGTATAATCCAGCAGGCGACCAAAGTAAGTGTTATTTCTACTTACTAAAGTTTTAAGAGGGTTGAAGAAGGCAGTGTTACTTAAAAAGGTAGTGAATTCAGTACTTCCGACAAGTATACCTGATCCAAAGTACTGTTGACTGTGGTTTTGCCCATAAAAAAATTGGCTGTAGTGTATTTTTTGTTTAGATGATAAATGAAGACTGTTCCACTCCATTCTTGGAGAGGTGTAAGTAAGAAAGACATCTGTGTTTCGTCATTTAGGATTATAACATGATGGTGGTTTGGAGCAAGGCAGGTATTTTTTGCTTCGGCAGTTACATAGATAATTATCGTTTGGTAATTAGAATTTGTTTCTTCCTTTACAGAATGTGGATATACTTAAAGATCCTGAAACAGTCAAGCAGCTTGGTAGCATATTAAAAACAAATGTGAGAGCCTGCAAAGCTGTTGGACACCCCTTTGTAATTCAGCTTGGAAGAATTTATTTAGATATGCTTAATGTATACAAGTGCCTCAGTGAAAATATTTCTGCAGCTATCCAAGCTAATGGTAGGTACTTCTGAATTCTTAGAGTGGTATGTAACAGATCAGCTTTATCAGTGCCTTGGTTCAAGCATTCAGTATTTTTCACAGATTTAAATTAAATCAATCCTCCCATGTCCCACATGACCCTTGAGTGGTTTTTGTTTTTGTGGTTTTTTAACCACTTGTATGCCCCCTTGAATTGGTCTTAAAGTTTGTTTTCCCAGTAAATTCATTTGTGTGCTCTTGGCCCTAAGTTTTTAATGGTAAATGGGAATAATAGCACCTATAGCGCACACAGCTGCCACTATGGAATTTTAGTTGTCAAATTAGATTCCACTTGATTGTTTTTCAGGTGAGATGGTTACTAAACAGCCGCTGATAAGAAGTATGCGGACAGTGAAAAGGGAAACTTTAAAGTTAATATCTGGTTGGGTGAGCCGCTCCAATGATCCACAGATGGTGAGTGAGAGGTGGTGTCCAAGCATGGCTTCAAACCTGTTCGGCCCGGTTCCAACCCCTGCTGAGAATTTGCCTTTCTAACAAGTTCCCAAGAAGTTACACATAAGAACCACCCAGGGATCTTGTTAAAATGTAGATACTGATTCAGTATATCTGGGGTGCAAATGCAAGTTCTTGGCAGGGAACTTGTTAGAAATTCAAGTTCTCAGCAGGGATTCGAACCTGACCAAAATGGTTCAAAGCCTTGTGTCTAACTTTTTCTTGTGTTTTCTTTTTTTTAAGTTGATGCTGCATTCTCTGAAATATGCTATGTCTGTTTTATACATTGAGATAATTTAAAAGTAATTTAGATGTTTACATATGGGATTGTTTTATTGCATTCTGTTTTTATGAGAGTTCTTTATCAATAGCTCCGTATCATCTTCCAAAGACACTGCTGTGGATTCGGGGTGGGGGTGGTAATAACAGGACAGCTGAGAATATTGGGTCATTTCTGGTTTTCCATCGATAGGGAGGAAAACTTTGCCAGTGGATTTCAGGTGCAATGTTCACGTTCCTCGTTTTGAGAACAGTTTACAAAGCTGTCATTGGTTTGCCTCTTCATTAAAACTCAGTGTTTTCCATATTGAAGGTTTGAAAGTGTTTTACTCTTCCTCCTTTTAGTCATGTATGATTTCCAGAAAGGGAAATAGGCCTCAGCTTGAAAAGATGTGAATTATTTTTAGTTGTTCTTACATCTTTTCGTTCACTTGAGCCTTGGGATTGTTGTACCAAAAAAATCTATTATCACTATTGTTTGAAATAGTGGCCGACGGGTTTGCTGTTTACTTGAATAATTTTGAATTTTTAATGTTGTTCCTTAGTAAGGAAATATTTTTCGGGAAAACTTGTTCAGAATTCAGTTCTCATGGTATTCTAAAGGTAGTTTGGATAAACATTGAACAGTTTTGAACATATCTTGTTGTTCAACTCTATCTAAAACTTCCAAGCAGAAGGTAGGATGAATTGAAAGAATTTTGAAGTTAGTAATTTACAGTAGCTATTTATTAAAGTATTTTCCAATTAGAATTCATTAAGTTAAATTCTCTGAGTAGGTGTTGTTTGGTTAGGTAAGTTTGTTGGCTCCTATAGATACTGTCATCGGTACAGGAAACTCTGATGTCCATGGCTTGGGAGACCTCATCGCTTTCTTTAGGTTCTTCATGCCACATCTACAGCATTCTTAGAATCTTGGGACTGGTCACTTCACGTGGGGCCTCAGCTTCCTTACCGTAAAAGTGGATCTAAACTACACTGTTTGTGGTGCTTTCCAACCTGTGAACGTCATTTTCTGGTTTCTTTTGCTTAAAAAGAGTTAATGTAGGAAAACCTAATCAAAGCAGAGTTTTCTCATTTTCTTCTGAAGATCAGCCTAAATCATACAGGTGACAATGATCTAGTGGCTTAGTAAACAAGTGCCTAGCCTAAAACTGAACATTTTTTTTTTCAACAGGTTGCTGAGAATTTTGTTCCTCCTCTGCTGGATGCGGTTCTCATTGATTATCAGAGAAACGTCCCCGCTGCCAGAGAACCAGAAGTCCTCAGTACCATGGCCATCATTGTCAACAAGCTCGGGGGACACATAACAGCAGAGATACCTCAGATATTTGATGCTGTTTTTGAATGCACGTTAAATATGATAAATAAGGTATGTGGTTTACATTTCAATTATGTAATGGAAGTTTTACAGTATATGCTTATAAATCATGTCTGCTAATGTAGCATAATTTTAATCCCTTAGAGTTAAATATTTGAACATTTAGTTCGGGGAAATGCTGGTTTTAAGTAATCTACTACATAAAAATCTTCACAGCACAAAAGGAGTGAATTGAGAAGAGAGATTGTAACAGTTTTTCGAACAGCAGCTGGCTTTTATTGAAAACTGCATGTCAGACATTTTTCTAAGAACTGAGTTTGCCTACACCAACGAAAAGCTAGGTCTGCTATTAACGGATATAAAAGTATAGTATATGCTTATATGCTTGTTAAGAAAAATTGGAAAATACATTAACCAGGAAGAGAAAATGCACACGTGAAGTGCACAGATTTACACAATGGTTAACGTTCGGTGTTTTTTTTCCCATCTGTATCAGTCATTTCAAAGTCACTAAAAGAGTGGTAGCGTAACGGTTGTCTTAGGGTTAGGGGAGAATTTGAAGTTCTTCCTGTGTGAGTTTTGATGAGTTCTTGACCAAAAACTTGGTCATAGGGTTTATGTTTCTCATTTAATTTATACGTACCAAATCATTCTTTATCAGTTAGGTGACCTGTTCCTTTGATTTGATGATTCATATATGTCGTAGGGGATATTTTCCTATTCCTTAACAGGTGAATTATATTTTATTTGGGTTAGCCTCTGAGGCGGCAGTATATCTTGGAAGGTCCATTTGTACTGAATCAGGGCTTGCTTTTTACCTCTAGGAAACAGTTACGGTATTGAAACTTTGTTTTGTTCCCACCACTCATTTTTAGGACTTTGAAGAATACCCTGAACACAGAACAAACTTTTTCTTACTACTTCAGGCTGTCAATTCTCATTGTTTCCCAGCATTTCTGGCTATTCCACCTGCACAGTTTAAACTTGTTTTGGATTCCATTATTTGGGCTTTCAAACATACAATGAGGAATGTCGCAGATACAGGTGAATACATGGAAATAACGTTCGCTTAATCATTTGCCTGCTAGTTGGAAGACTACTTGGTACAGACAGCATAGATGGATGTATAATTGTAGATAGGTGGGTAATACTTCGCTTGTCATCAGAGTTCTGATTGCGTGTACACGTGTCCAAGTAAGTCCCAAGAACGGTTCGGTCAACCATCCAGAGTGAGTCCATAGGCAAGATGGAGTTAGGGAGGAGGTAGACGAACATCACTGAAAGGCAGTTCTGTGTCCCGGCCAGTGACTTCAGTGTACCTTGTTCCCCAACTGTCTTGTTTTGGGAGTGGGCGTGAAGTGAATTTTAACTAAGCCTTCAGAAGTATTGGGAAGGTGGTAATGGCCATTAATTAGGTTGTAAATTTGTAAATAAACAAAAAAAAGAGGGAGCATGAGCTTTGAACGCGAACAGCTGGATCAAAGCTGAACGTGACCCATCTGTAATGCTTTCTTTCCCTGTTGTATGTCTCTTAGGGTTACAGATTCTTTTTACACTCTTACAAAATGTTGCACAAGAGGAAGCCGCAGCTCAGAGTTTCTATCAGACCTATTTCTGTGAAATCCTTCAGCACATCTTTTCTGTTGTGACAGACACCTCACACACTGCTGGTAAGAATATAGGTGATCAAGGTGTTACATGTTCCAACTCCTGCCACATCGTGTAGTTAATAACTTTCTTCTTACCAACAGGTTTGACAATGCATGCATCAATTCTTGCATATATGTTTAATTTGGTAGAAGAAGGAAAAATAAGTACACCATTAAATCCTGGAAATCCACTTAACAACCAAATGTTTATTCAGGAATATGTGGCTAATCTCCTTAAGTCCGCATTCCCTCATCTACAAGAGTAAATATACTTTATCATCAACTTAAATACTTTTTAGTTTTTTTTTAAAATGAAAACTGTGATTTTTTAATGGTTGTGTTTTGATTTGCAGTGCTCAAGTTAAGCTCTTTGTGACAGGACTTTTCAGCCTAAATCAGGATATTCCTGCTTTCAAGGAACATCTTAGGGATTTCCTAGTACAGATAAAGGTAAGACTACTATGATCGCTTGATTGTTGCATGGTAAGATGAATCACTTCATCCGTGATACAAAATGAGTGGTTTTTTTATAATGTACAGGGTTACTGCTCAACGACCCTGAGACTATTAGAGAATAAAAAACTAAACGCCAGGAAGAGGTTAGGATTGGGGCGTTTTTGGAAACTTGTTATTAATATAATTCATTTAGATCATCTAAATGTCTGCTGCAAAATTGATGGTTGAAGAATCCCACAGACATTTGTACGGAATTGAATAGAGGGAAAGAAACACATTGGTAGCTCCTTTTAGGATTTTTTATCTGTTTTGTTAGTGTTTTAAGAAAGTGAAGAATTCATTTGGGAGACCGTGAGAGCAGATACCAACCTGTTTCTCCTGCAGTAGTTTATGTAGTCAAACTTAACAGGAAGAATTGTTCTTGTACCATCTTGTTTTAAAGAAATTGCAGAGTCTAAGTAATTTGTGAATGGTCTTAACCATGACTGTGAATAAGAGTTGATCACGTAAGATCTTCTTGGAACTGTAAACCTTCGAGTTTTTTCTTCCAAAATACAAACTGTTTGGTTTTTACTATAAAAACACTGGGTAAGTGTAGAAACATTTAATTCATAGAGTACAGAGAGAAGGCAAAGAACAGGGTTAAAAGTTAGACATAATACATGAAGGCGCCCTGGTGGCCCAACAGTTAAGCTATCCAAAAGGTTGGAGGTTCAAACCCAGCAGCTCCATGTGAGAAAGACATGGTTCCCGTAAAGATTACAGCCTAGAAAACCTTCCGAGGCCGTCCTCTTCTGTCCCGTGGAGTTAACCGTGAGTCGGAATGGACTGGACGGCACCGGACGGCAGTGTATGAAGACAGTGATGATACAGCTAATCTCAGTCTAACGGCCGTCATTCGCCACAGGAGAAACATCTTGCTGGATATCTGTGCTTAAACCAAAAACCAAACCCATTGCTGTTAAGCCGGTTCTGACTCATAGTTACCCTGTAGGACAGAGTAGAACTAGTGCCCCACTGGGTTTCTGATGCTGAAATCTTCAGGGAAGCAGACTGCCACATCTTTCTCCCGCGGAGTGGCTGGAGGATTCAAACTGACGGACCTTTCAGTTAGCAGCTGAGCACTTTGCGCCACCAAGTGTCCTTACCTTTGCTTACCCAAGTACATTTTATACACGCCTCTTTTGTGACCTGTTATTTCTTGCAAGTAATTACCTTTGGTTTTCAGTTTGGGTGCATATACTTTAAAACCCCGGCCATTTGATGGATAGTTTGTATTTGTCTGCGTATGAGGCAAGTGATACAAGTCACCTTCCCAAATTGAAATTGATTGTGTCGACATTTCAACTGTCTGTTTTCACAGGAGTTTGCAGGTGAAGATACATCTGATCTGTTTTTGGAGGAAAGAGAGACCGCCCTTCGACAGGCTCAGGAAGAGAAACATAAACTTCAGATGTCTGTCCCTGGCATCCTCAATCCACATGAAATTCCGGAAGAAATGTGTGATTAAAATCAGAAGTTACGCTGTGTTTGTCTCTGCACAGCTCTTGTTGGCAGAAGAAAGCCGTGTCTGGATATTTGTCGACCAAAATGATGCCAATTTGTAAATTAAAATGTCACCTAGTGGCCCTTTTTCTTATGTGTTTTTTGTAAAAGAAATTTTCTGTGAAATATTCTTCCATTGTTTAAGCTTTTGTTTTGGTCATCTTTATTTAGTTTGCATGAAGTTGAAAATTAAGGCATTTTTTAAAATTTTACTTCATGCCCATTTTGTGGCTGGGATGGGGGGAGGAGGCAAATTCGATTTGAACATATACTTGTAAATTCTAATGCAAGATTATACAATTTTTCCTGTAAACTACCAATTTTTAATTAGGGAGTATTTTCTTTCTAGCCTGTGTTTCAGTCTAGAAGAAAAGGTAATGAGTAAAACAAATTGCGTTGTTAAAAGGATTATAGTGCTGCATCGTCTGAAGTTAGCACCTCTTGGACTGAATTGTTTGTCTAGACAACATGTATTACAAGTCTGTATGGCAAGTTTGCAGCAAGATCATGTGCATATCATCCCATTGTAAAGCGACTTCAAGAAATATGGGAACACAGTTAGTTATTTTTACACAGTTGTTTTGTTTTTGTGTGTGTGCTGTCGCTTGTCGACAACAGCTTTTTGTTTTCCTCAATGAGGAGTGTTGCTCATTTGTGAGCCTTCATTAACTCGAAGTGAAATGGTTAAAAATATTTATCCTGTTAGAATAGGCTGCATCTTTTTAACAACTCATTAAAAAAAAAAAAAAAAAAAACAGAACTCTGGCTTTTGAGATGACTTATACTAATTTACATTGTTTACCAAGCTGTAGTGCTTTAAGAACACTACTTAAAAAGCAAAATAAACTTGGTTTACATTTATTTTCCCTCTTTTGGCTCAAAGTTATTCCTGTATTAATGGAAGTGGTTATTTGTGTTTAAGCATCCGGTAACATTTTTAAGTGAAGTTTGACATCTTGTTCACTTACAAATAAAATTTTAAGCTTACTGTTAGGGGTGATAGCCATAGTTGTGTTAACTGAACATGCTCCCTGAGATACCTTCTGCTGCCAAGAAACAAGTCCCCATGTGAAAGTTTGACTGACTTTGTCTTTATTTGGGATTGGAGGTCACGTTCTCCCCTTGTTTCTGGTTAGGAGCTAAATGTCATCAAGATTAGGGATTAGCTTTAGAATGAGAGCAGAGGTGCAAGAAACAATTGCAGATAACTGTTTTTTGTTGTAGTTTAAGTGAAACTTCACCATTCAAGTTAGTCTCATTCAGAAATTGGTAACGTACATTGTTATGTGACCCTAGTTGCTCTCCCCATACTGTGACAGCACACTCCTCCTTTCCACCCCAGATTTCCTGTGTCCATTCACCCAGCTCCTGACCCTCTCTGCCTTCTCATCTTGCCTCCAGACAGGAGCTGCCCATTTAGTCTCCTGTATCTACTTGAGCTAAGAAGCACAATCTTAATGAGTATCGTCTTATGTCCCATAGTACAGTCTAATCTTTGAAGAGTTGGCCTCAGTAACAGTTTTAGTTCTGATCTGAGTTGACAGTCCAGGGGCCATGCTTTCTGGGGTTCCTCCAGTCTCAGACCATTAAGGTCTGGTCTTTGTACTAGAATTTGAGTTCTGTACCCTACTTTTCTCCTGTTCCCTCAGAGTGTTGTGCTCCCTGTCAGGGCGGTCATTGGTGATAGCTGGGCACCATCTAGTTCTTCTGGTCTCAGGATGATACAGTCTCTTGTTTATGTGGCCCTTTCTGTCTCGTGGGCTACTACTACCCTTGTGTCTTTGGTGTTCTTCGTTCTCCTTTGCTCCAGATGGTTGGGACCAATTGATGCATCTTAGATGGCCGCTTGTTAGCTTTTAAGACCTCAGATACCACTCACCAAAGTAGGATGCAGAACATTGTCTTAATAAACTTTGTTGTGCCAGTTGACCTAGATGTCCCCTGAAAGCATGGTCCCTGGCCCCCCGCCCCTGGTACTCTGTCCCTGGAAGTGTTTGATTGTATTCAGGAAACTTCTTACCTTTGTTTTAGTCCAGTTGTGCTGACTTCCCCTGTAGCGTGTGCTGTTGTTCCTTTCACCTAAGATAATTATTGTCTACTATATAGTGTATACCCCTCTACCTCCCTCCCCACCCTTGTAACCATCAAAGAATGTTTTCTTCCCATTGCAGATATTCTTGATGAATTGTATTCTTATAAAATGTATCCCTTAAAAGTTGGACCCTTTAAGTTGGATGGCGGGAAGGGGAAAAGATGTGTGGGATTCCTGTGCTGTGATTTTGTCTGTCTTTGGCAAAAATGTCATCATTATATGAGGCACTGATGATGGTTCCATGGTAGAATTCTTCCTTTGTCTACTGAAAACCTGGGAGTTGTTTTTTTTCTTGGGTGGGGGGGTGGGGGCGGTGGCTGATGCACCTCACTGCAGCCACTGCCTGTCAGTGGAGGCTTACTTTTTGCTGTGACGCTGAACAGATTTCAGCTGAGCTTCCAGAATAAGACAGACTAGGAAGAAAAGCCTGGCTATCTACTTAAATACTCAGCCAGTGAAACCCTATGGATCACAACTGTTCATTCCCATTGTGCACGGGGTTCACTAGGAGTCAGGGTCTGGCTTGAGGGCAGCTAACAACAACTGATCGTGGAGATGACTCAGGACCATTGCACACAGGGCCACTGAGTCAGGCCAGCTTGGGGCAGTTAACAGTAACAGTACGATGATCCTGCATAAAGGAATTGTTTCCTGCAACAGCAAACGGTAAGAATTTAAATGCACTCATAGTATTGGAAACAACTTGCTTCTCGTAGGCGTCTGCTTAACAACTAATGTTTTTACAATTTCAGATCAGATTTGGGCTTATTTATTAATTGAGTCTCTGTGTAAAAATATCTTCTAAGGAGTTTTCATTGATTTTTTTTCCATAATAAATTTAGCCAACAGTTTAGGTCCAGGTTGTTGGCTTCAGCTGAATGAGCTTACAAAGTCCAAATTACTAGCTAAGAAAAGCTGTAGCTGTCTGCATTTCTAGTAGTGGTCAGGTACGGTGGTCTCCTTTCCCCTCTCCCGCCCCTCAGACTCCAGGTGTTGTAAGGAACCCAGTTTTGGCTTGGGAACCAGGGTAATCCACTTGGAATTAGAATTGATTGTCAACTGGGGACTGCTGCTCTGCCAAAAGCAAGTTTACGGTTTCACCTAAAGCACAATAAAAAGGGTTTAAAAAGGCAGTTTTTAGTTGCTCATGATCTTTTCTGAAGTCAGATACCTGAACCTTAGAGCCTAATAATCCTCCAACCTGGTGTGTATGTTTGAACTCTTCAGATGGCTGTAAACGCCTTAGGAAATCCTAGCTTGTCTGTTGGAACATAGCTGTCTGTGTCTGCACGGCTTGGCTTGTATGCTGCTGAGAGCAAGCCACTGGGTTTTTGGGAATCCTGAGTTCACAGATCTTTATTGCCTGGTACTGTGCTGCAAGCTGTTTCCACCTCATCACTGGTGCCAAACTGAAATGGCTGCACTTGGTGAACAGAACTCAGACTCTAGGGCTCTTGTGATTTAGGAAACCTGTCTCTGGAACCGGAAATGAGGAGCACATCGTAGGTGCTGGCTGGACCGTGGGGATCACGTTCAGATAACCACAGGAAAGAGTTCTCTGATGAAACCATCTGCAATTGAGCTGCAGCTAGGTTTTTCTGGTACTGCATTCCTAATGTGATTCTTGCCAAAACTGCAAGCTGGGGGAGGGTACGTCGCTGGGAATGCCTCCCCACCCCCACCACTCCTGGACCCCCTGGGATGGATGTCTCACTGCTGCTCTCTTGTACCTGGCTTTCCAGATTAACTGGAGTTTGCAACAGTGAACTCAGACTGATTACTTCTTGACCTTTCCCTGGGTTTAATTAAAAATGAAACAAAAAACAAGCTTAGTACACCTTTCTATTGTGTTATTCGGAGCCATCAAGTCTGTTCGCACACATAAGCCACCCTATGTACTACAAAAGGAAACACTGCCCGGTGTGCGCCATGCTCACAATTGTTATGCTTGAGCTCATTGCTGCAGCCACTGTCAATCCATCTCATTGAAGGTCTTCCTCTTTTTCGATGACCCTTTATCAAGCATGATGTCCTTCTCCAGGGACTGATCCCTCCTGACAACGTATTTAAAATATGTAAGATGTAGTCTTGCCATCCTTGCTTCTAAAGAGCATTCTGATCGTATGTCTTCCAAGACAGATTTGTTCGTTCTTTTGGCAGTCCATGGTATATCTGCCAACACCACAATTCAAAGGCATCAATTCTTCCGTCTTCCTTATTCATTGTGCAGCTTTCACGTGCATATGATGACATTGAAAATTACCATGCCTTGGGTCAGGCCCACCTTAGTCTTCAAGGTGACATCTTTGCTTTTCAACACTTTAAAGAGGTCTTTAACAGCAGATTTACCCAATGCAATGCGTCATTTGATTTCTTGACTGCTGCTTCCATGGGTGTTGATTATGGATCCAAGTAAAATGAAATCCTTGACAACTTCAATCTTTTCTCCATTGATCATGATGTTGCTTATTGGCCCAGTTGTGAGGATTTGTATTTTCTTTATGTTGAGGTGTAATCCATACTGAAGGCTGTGGTCTTTGATCTTCATCAGTAAGTGTTTCAAGTCCTCTTCACTTTCAGTAAGCAAGGTTGTGTCATCTGCATATCACAGGTGTTCCTCCAATCCTGATGCCCCTTTCTTCTTATAGTCCAGCTTCTCGGATTATTTGCTCAGCATACCGATTGAACAGGTATGGTGAAAGGATACAACCCTGACGCACACCTTTCCTGACTTTAAACTACACAGGTATCCCCTTTTTCTGTTGGAACAATTGCCTCTTGATGTATGTACAGGCTCCTCATGAGTGCAATTAAGTGTCCTGGGATTCCCATTCTTCACAATGTTTCCTATTTCTTATGATCCACACAGCCAGATGCCTTTGCATAGTCAGTAAAACACAGGTAAACATCTTTCTGGTATTCCCTGCTTTTAGCGAAGATCGATCTGACATTAGCAATGATATTCCTGGTTCCACATCCTCTTCTGAATCCGGCCTGAATTTCTGGCAGTTCTCTGTCAAAATACTTCTGCAGCCACTTTTGAATGATCTTCAGCAAAATTTTACTTGGGTGTGGTAATGATATCGTTCGATAATTTCCACATTCGGTTGGATCCCCTTTCTTGGGAACAGGCATAAATATGGATCTCTTCTAGTCAGTTGGCCAGGTAGCCGTCTTCCAGATTTCTTCACATAGATGAGCGAGCACTTCCAGCGCTGCATGTGTTTTTTGAAACATCTCAGTTGGTATTCTGTCAGTTCCTGGAGCCTTGTTTTTCGCCAGTACCTTCAGTGCAGCTTGGACTTCTTCCTTCAGTATTATCGGTTCCTGATCATATGGTACCTCTTGAAATGGTTGAACATTGACCAATTCTTTCTGGTATAGTGACTCTCTGTATTCCTTTCATCTTCTTTTGATGCTTCCTGCATCGTTTAATGTTTTCCCCATAGAATCCTTCACTATTGCCACTCGAGGCTTGAATTTTTTCTTTAGTTCTTTCAGCTTGAGAAATGCTGAGTGTGTTCTTCCCTTTTGGTTTTCTATTTCCAGGTCTTTGCACGTGCCATTATAATGCTTTGCTTTGACCTCTCAAGCCGCCCTTTGAAATCTTCTGTTCATTTCTTTTACTTCATCATTTCTTCCATTCACATTAGCTACTTGGCGTTCAAGAGCAAGTTTCAGAGTCTCTTCTGACATCCATTTTGATCTTTCTTTCCTGTCTTTTTAATGACCTCTTGCTTTCTTCATGTATCATGTCCTTGATGTCATTCTACAACTCGTCTGGTCTTTGGTCATTAGTGTTCAACGTGTCAAATCTATTCTTGAGATGGTCTCTAAATTCAGATGGGATATACTCAAGTTCGTACTTTGGCTTTTGTGGACTTGTTCTAGTTTTCTTCGGTTTCAACTTGAACTTGGATATGAGCAATTGATGGTCTGTTCCACAGTCGGCCCCTGGCCTTGTTCTGACTGATGATATTGAGCTTTTCCATCGTCTCTTTCCACAGATGTAGTTGATTTGATTCCTGTGTATTCCACCTGGTGAAGCCCATGTGTATAGTCACCGTTGATGTTGGTGAAAAAAGGTATTTCCAATGAAGAAGTCATTGGTCTTAGAAAACTCCATCATGCGATCTCTGGCATCGTTTGTATCACCAAGGCCATTATTTTCCAACTATTGAACCTTCTTTGTTTCCAACGTTCACATTCCAATCACCAGTAATTATCAATGCATCCTGATTACATGTTTGAGCAGTTTCAGACTGCAGAAGCTGTTAAAAATCTTCAATGTCTTCGTCTTTGGCCTTAGTGGTTGACGTAAATTTGAATAATAGTTGTATTAAGTGGTCTTCTTATAGGCGTATGGATATTATCCTATCACTGTACTTCAGCATAGTTCTTGAAATGTTCTTTTTGACTATGAATGCAACGCCATTCCTCTTCGTTGTTCCCGACGTAGTAGACCATATGATTGTCTGATTCAAAATGGCCCACAGCAGTCCACTTTAGCTCACTAATGTCTAGGATATGGATGTTTATGCTTTCCATTTCATTTTTGATGATTTCCAGTTTTCCTTTATTCATACTTCGTACATTCCACATTCCAATTATTAATGAATGTTTGCAGCTGTTTCTTTTCATTTTGAGTTGTGCCACATCAGCAAATGAAGGTCCTGAAAGCTTGACTCCATCCACATCATTAAGGTTGACGCTAATTTGAGAAGGCAGCTCTTCCCTAGTCATATTTTGAGTGCCTTCCAACATGAGGGGCTCATCTTCTGGCACTATATCAGACAGTGTTCTGCTGCTATTCATAAGGTTTCACTGGCTAATTCTTTACAGAAGTAGACTGCCAGGTCCTTCTTCCTAGTCTGCCTTAGTCTGGAAGCTCTGCTGAAACCTTTTCACCATGGGTGACCCTGTTGGTATTTGAAAACTGGTGGCATAGTTTCCAGCATCACAGCAACACACAAGCCCCCCCCCCCCCCACAGTACGAGAAACTGACATACACGTGGGGACCTTTATATTAATGAGGGTAATTAACTTTTTTTTTTTTTTTTTGGTCTGGACCTTTATATTAATGAGAGTGATTGTAGCTACAGTAAAAAAAAAACATTCAATGTTTAAAATATATAAACAATACATTCAAGGACAAAGTAATTCAAATGTGAACTAAAACATCGAATTTGCTAAGTATTTTATTTCTCTAAAGTGGACCTCATCAGAGGTAAACTATTTCAATTCGTTGCATCAAGGTTCTTTTGTGGGAGTAATGAGCAAACAAGATTTGACTAAAAGTGGATGGAAGACGGCAGATTAAATCTAGGGTGAGAATTTGCTTCATTGAATGTTACATTTGGGTCAGCCTCCACATATTTGGCAGCAAAGCACACCAATCAGTAACTGTCCGTTTTAGATGTTGATTTAGTGCTATTTAATCGAGTTTTTAGAACTAAAGAGATAACCAAACCTGTTGCCGTCAAGTTGATTTGGACTCACAGTGACCCCATGGGACAGAGCAGAACTGCTCCATAGGGTTTCCAAGGAGTAGATAGAGGATTCGAACTGCCAACCATTTGGTTAGCAGCCTGATCTCTTAACAACTGCGCCACCAGGGCTCCTTTTAGAACTAGGCGGAGTCTTGTCATAAATTGTGAGAAGTGGAATTCCTTTTCATGTGATTGGGTCTGAATCCTAGACTAGATAGATACTAGTTAATTCTGGAATCTTGGACAAGTCATTGGAACTATGAATTTTGCCTGAAAAACGAGATCCTAAGCGATATCCCGGAATGGTTGCAAGGATTAGATATAAATAAACCTTTCCAAAGATGCCTGACTCTTAAGATGATATTTTTTTTTAAATTTTTCGTATTTTGTTAGCTGTTTTTCGAGTTGGCCCCAACTCATTGTGACTCCATGCACCACAGGATTGGACCTTTGTGATCCGTAGGGTTTTCAGTGGTTTTTCAGAAGTAGGTTGCCAGGCCTTCCTTTCTAGTTTGTCTTAGTCTGGAAGCTGCACTGAAACCTATTCAGCATCAAACAACACGCAAGCCTCCACTGACAGACGGGTGGTGGCCGTGCTCAGGAACCTGGTCTCCTGCGTGGGAGGTGAGAATTCCTTCACTG
Organism: Dugong dugon; assembly: GCA_030035585.1. Classification (NCBI taxonomy): domain Eukaryota; kingdom Metazoa; phylum Chordata; class Mammalia; order Sirenia; family Dugongidae; genus Dugong; species Dugong dugon. Next base: position 75,377,149 of record CM057480.1, on the reverse strand, counting down.
AAAGGAGGAAGAAGTGATGGAGGTTTTTGTACTTTTAAACTGGGCGACCTGAGAAGGCCTCCCTGAAAAGGTGAAGTAAAGGTGTGTCTTAGTCACCCAGTGCTGCTATGACAGAAATACAAGTGGCCGGCTTTAACCAAGGGAAGTTTATTTCTTCACAGTCAAAGAGGGCTAAACGTCCAAATTCAGGGCATCAGCTCCGGGGGAAGGCTTTCTCTCTCTGTCGGTCTTCTCATCAATGTTCCCCCAGACTAGGAGCTTCTCCGCGGGGGACCCCAGGTCCAAAGGACACACTCTGCTCCTGGCACTGCTTTATTGGTGGTATGAGGTCCCCCCGTCTCTCTGCTCACTTCTCTCTTTTATATCTCAAGAGATTGCCTCAGGACACAATCCAATCGTGTAGATGGAGTCTTGCCTTACTAACACAACTGCCACCCATCTCCCTCATGAACATCATAGAGGCAGGATTTACAACATACAGGAAAATCACACAATACCAGGAATCATGGCCCAGCCAAATTGATACACACATTTCTGGGGGAACATAATTCAATCCATGACAAGGTGCATTGGCTGGAAATTGAAACCAGGTCTCCCGCATGGAAGGCGAGAATTCTACCACTGAACCATCGCTGCCCTGGTCCATATTTTAATATCTCTGAAATTGGGGTATTTCTTACAACCCATGGCATCTTACCATTGCTGGTGGCCAGGCAATGCTGCTGACATTTGTCCTTGCCTGTCCATGGGTGAATTTGGCCATAGCTGCTTGTGTGCATCATGAGATTAATTGCTACTTGAAAGGTCTTCAGAATGACGGTTCAGCAGCAAAATCAAACGTTATTGTATATGAAATAAGGCATAAAAAACAGGACATTAGTTTGATATTAAGGAAGCAAATGTTCATTGTCGGACGGTAACTACAATCACACATTTTTTTACAAAGCGACACCCAAATTTTTCACGCGACCTCAGTGAAGAAGTCCACAAAATATGTACAAAAGACTTGTCTGCCAAATATCAAGCAATTCAGTTTCATTCAGGAGAAACTATGAAATATATCTGAATAAGTTAAATTTCAGAAAGAGAAGAGGCTGCTGTAACCAACTGGTACACTTTACAGGGCTGTCATAAATATCCCGGTCGGAGTCGGCAGTGTTTCCTCACCCTTGGTGGTACATAAAATAGTGGTACATCTTACAGCCCATGTTAGAGTTGATGAAATAAAGCAGCAAGGAACCCAAAAGAGAGCTTAGTCTTCACAGGCTGCCCTTCCTCCACCTTGAGGGACTGGTTTACCCAGTATGTAGACACTTGGTGGTTGGAAGCCAACATGGAACACTGGTACCAAATTTAATACTGAAAGGAACTAGTTGGTTAAGCCGGGTGGTGTGCTATAGTGGGCCTTCCTCCAGAAAAGGTAAGCTGGATTCATTCTACAACAACGTAAAATCCTAAATCTTTACGGAAAAGAGGTTCATATTAAATAATACATTAAGAATGATTTTGGTGCTTAGAAGCACCAAAAGGTCTTTGGATTATAAAGAATTACGTAAAATTATATTTATCTAAATACTGTTGGTAAACATGGAGCCCTGGTAGTTCGGTGGTTAAGCATTCGGCTGCTAACCAAAAGGTTGGCAGTTCAAATCCACCAGCCATTCCTTGGAAACACTATGGGGCAGTTCTTCTCTGTCCTATAGGGTCACTATGAGTCAGAATTGACTCGATGGCAATGGGTCTGGTTTGGTTTTTCGGTATTGGTAAATACGCGTTTTTGTAACCGAAGTTCTATTGTAAAATTTCTCACTATCTTTTGTACTTTCCATCTCTTTGTCTCAGGTTCATTCTGGGTAAATTCAGGAAATTAAGATGTCTTGTGCATACTCACGTTTCCCCAATTGTCCTAAGAATGTTTTTCATGACTTAAACATTTTTCCAAATGAGAATCCAATGTAGATTCATGCTTTGCATTTATGGTCATTGAGTTTCTCATTTCTGTAAGCATTTTTACTTCTTAAAGTTCTATTTGGTTATGTTTCAAATCTTTTTCTTAATAGTATCCTGTCATTTCTCATGTTTGTATTCTGTATCTTTGGTTACTAAGGTTGGCAGAAGCCCCCCACTGCCTCCCACTGGCAACCTTGGCTTCAAAGCCCACTTGTTTCAAACTTTCTCTTCATTTTGGGGGCCTTGGTGTATACCCTAGGGTATTCCTTACTTGCTTGCAAAGCAGTTATATATTTAAGAGAATATCTTTATAAATGAACATTTTAAGGTTGGTGTGGTTATTTGGGGTGGGAGGCTTCATATAACAACGATGAAGTAACCGTGACTTAACATAGTGACTTAAGCTTATTCCACTGTCATGTCAATGAAGTGCGAGTCAACCAATCCAGAACTTGTGAAATGTAGTTTTATGATCTCACTGGGAGCCCAGAAAAGTAGGAATTTTCTGCCCTATTCTTCTTATACCTCGAGGTCAAGTATGGCACAGTAGTTTCAGCCACGACATCTGCATTCCAGGCAGCCGGAGGAAGAAAGTCTTCTCTCCCAAAGTTTCTTGAAAGTTCCAGAAACCCCTGCGACATTTTCCAGTACATCTCTCATGGCCCCATCCAACAGCTGAGAACTGGAGTCTTGAAGCAGAAAATTGGCATTCTATTAAGGAGGAAGGGGGAAAATGGATTGAAGAAGAAACTAGCAGTCTTAACAAAAAATTGACTGAACAAAAATTAATAACTGAAAATAAAGGAGAAAAGGCAGGTGACTTCATGGAAAGAATAAAGCAAGTCACTTCTAAGCATTTTAGTACTGATAATGCCAGTGAACCTGCCCCCTGTGGCAGTAGCAGCTGCCTGGGTGTGATTTCACCATCCACCATTTGAAAAAGAAAATCCATCTATACTGAATGGCAGGCAAAACCATTTACTCCTCGTCTTTGTCACTGATTACTGTGTGAATCATCAAAACAAGTAAAAAGAAACTATTGAAACCAATATTCTGACTTTACAAATGAAAACTTGAAAACCTCCAAAAGAAAAAACTAAAACAGAGGTTGGGGAAATGAGGGAAAGGCTATGTCCAAAAAGAGTTGGGAAAGTTTATGTAGGGAACCTGTCGTTTCTGTTGGAAGGAAGGTCATTTGGAAAAATGTTGTTGTTAGGTTCTGTGGAGTCAGTTCTGACTCATAGCAACAACAGAATGAAACACTGCCCAGTCCTGCACCATCCTCACAATCTTTGGTGTGCTTGAGCCCATTGTTGCAGCCACTGTGTCAATCCATCTCATTGAGGGTCTTCCTCTTTCTCACTGACCCTCTACCAAGCATGATGTCCTTCTCTGGGAACTGGTCCCTCTTGATAACATGTCCAAAATATATGAGATGTACTTGCAAGGAGCCTTCTGGTTGTACTTCTTCCAAGACAGATTTGTTCGTTCTTCTGGCAGTCCATGGTTACATTCAATATTCTTTGCCAACGCAATACTTCAAAGGCGTCGATTCTTCAGTCTTCGTTATTCAGCTTTTGCATGCATATATGGCTATTGAAAATACCATGGCTTGGGTCAGGCCCACCTTAGCCCTCAAAGTGACATCTTTGCTTTTTAACACTTTAAAGAAGTCTTCTGCAGCAGATTTGCCAATGCAATATGTCATTTGATTTCTTGACTGCTGCTTCCACGGGCATTGATTGAGGAAAAATGGCTATCAAAAATTCCAGAGCCCTCTGGGGACCATGGTCTCGGGGAACATCTAGCTCAATTGGCATGACACTACTTATAAAGATAATGCTCTACATTCTACCTTGGTGAGTAGTGTCTGGGGTCTTAAAAGCCTGTGAGCAGCCATCTAAGATACTCCACTGGTCTCATCCCTTTGGGAGCAAGGGAGAATGAAGAGAACAGGATACAAGGAAAAGATTAGTCCAAAGGACTAATTGACCACAGCTACCAAGACCTCCACCAGACTGAGTCCAGTACAGCTAGATGGTGCCTGGCTACCACCGCTGACTGCTCTGACCAGGATCACAACAGAGGGATCTGGACAGAGCTGGAGAAGGATGTAGAACATAACTGTAACTCACAAAAAAAAAAAAAGACCTGATTCACTGGCCTAAAGGAGACTGGAGAAACCTCAAGAGTGTGGCCCCCAGACACCCTTTCAGCTCAGAGGTGAAGTTACCTTCAAGGTTCACTGTTCAGTCTGGGAGTGGACAGCCCAGTAAAACTAAATGAGACTAAGGAGGTACAGGAGTCCAGTGACAAGGGCCAGAAGGCAGAGGGGGAGTAGGAAGCTGATGATAGGGAACACAAGTTGAGTAAGGATACTGTTGATGTGTTGTGAGATTGTTAACCACTGTTATAGGGCAACATTTGTAGTAACTGTTAAATGGGAGGCTATTTTGTCCTGTAAGCCTTCATCTTGGGCGAGAATGGCAGCACAATTGGAAGAGCATAGTCAATGTCACTTAAATGCATACGTAAAAAGTTTTGAAATGGTGTATCTTTGGCTATGTGTATTTTCACCAAAAAAAAAAAAAAAAAAGCTGAGAATTCAGAGGGTTAAAATGTTGTGGGGTTGTTAACCAAAGTCATAAAACAGCATGTGTACTACTGTTACATGAGAAACTGTTTGTTCTGTAAGCCTTCACCTGAAGTACAATAAAATATTTAAAAAAAAAAAAAATTCCAGAGTCCTTTCTTTTACCCACTTCCAATTAGCCTAATGCCCAGCAGCACTCTGCTCTCACTCTGTTAGGACACCTGAGGACATTAGAACTCTTCCCAAAGCCTGCTGACTAAACTAGGCCTCCTGTTTCCTGATATGGAAGCATCTGATCTCAGAATCTTCCTCTGTCCTCTCACTCCACGAGTATATCTTTGGGGCCTATTGCAGGTCAACGTGCACTTTTTATTAAGTCTTTCCTCTTCTGTTAGCTATTGGGACAAGACCGGAGTTTTATGCAAGTAGGGGTATGCCCTTTTTTTTTTTGCTCTAGTAGAATATCATAAGAGGTCTTTCCTGAACACTAATTTTCTGTCCTTGCTACCTTAACTGAAGTCCCTACCCCAAACCTCCAGTCCCTAACAACAGCAACAGAAAAAGAAGTTGTAGGTCTCGCTCAATTTGGTCTTAATATACTAATGAGGTCAGACTGATTCAAGGTGCCCCATCAGATAACAGCAGTGTAAACTATAAGGAAATGTCATTCCTAAATGCGTTTCACCTTTTTAGGATTTAGCTTGCTCATAAACACAGAAAGAAGCAGTGTGCCTCTCCACCTTGTTTTCTGGACTACTGGTGATAGTCCCACAAGAAATCCTGTGTCTGTGAGTTCACCTCAAGTTCTTCGTTAGGAACCCTTTAACAGGTGGAATCAATAGCCTGAGCATTGAAGTTGGCCTACCTGCCTTTCAAGGAGCCCCGGTAGCGAAGTGGTTAAGTGCTCGGCTGCTAACCGAAAGGTCAGCGGTTTGAACCTACCAGCTGCTCCTCGGGAGAAAGATGTGGCAGTCTGCTTCCATTAAGATTACAGCCTTGAAACCCTTTGGGGGCAGTTCTACTCTGTCCTACAGGGTCGCTATGAGTCACAATAGACTTGAAGGCAATGGGTTTGGACCTGCCTTTCCGATTGCCTCAAGCATTCCAGATAGTTTTTTCTTTCTTTCTTTCTTTTTTTTAAGACCCTCAGAACAGAAATAACTAGCCAGATATTGTTGTTGTTAGGTGCCGTCAAGTCGGTTCCCACTCATAGCGACCCCACAGACAATAGGAGGAAACACTGCCTGGTCCTGCGCCATCCTCACAGTTGTTGCTGTGTTTGAGCCCATTGCTGCAGCCACTGTGTCAGTCCATCTCTTTGAGGGTCTACTTTACCAAGCATGATGTCCTTCTCCAGGGCAGATTATCCCATAAGCAAGGTAAGCATGGGCTCACTTGTGCTTACTTACTAATCTGTAGTGAACGAACAATCTCACATAGGTTTCATTTTGATGTTTTCCCTCTTAGAGATCTTAATGGTCTCTGTGCTTCCTGACAGCCAAGGTAAAGAAGAGCTGCCTTAGAACTTAAATTGCCTTACTACATGGTTCATTTTTAACTCTCAGAAATGCAAACTTGAACCCCAAAGCTTATGTTAATCTAAAACTTACAAATTTTGTTTATATAATTGCATAGAGTCATACTGCATATCTGGGGTAGGAGATGGTGTTAGTTCATAAATTGTACCTGTTCATATTTGCTTAAGTTGTAAATTAACTCACTAATTTGTTGTTATTGTGTTTGCTTCTTTCCTTTCTTAGTTCTTGAAAGTTAAAAATACTCAGGGTAACCTCTGATGCAGTTGCATCTTGCCTCCATGAAGCATCGGGATGAAGCTGATATTAATTGAATGCACTTCCACAAGTTTTCTAAATTCACTCATCACAAAATAAGTTGGTTATTAATATCACTGACTTTCCAGATTCACTGGAATCATAACTTTTGAGTAGATACAGAGTTACTTAACAGATGTAAAGTCACAACTTCAGAAAAGATTTGTAGAATTTGCTAAGTTGAGCCATGCTTTTAAATTTTTCAGGTTACCTTTGGAAGCAAATATCAGAATGTGCCTGGATTGTCATACATCTGCTCAGTCACGGGATCTCATTTCAGAATGCCCGTGGAATTTTGGAGACATGGATTCAGAATAACCTTGAAAAACATGCTTTCAAACAGCGAGCAAAGCCCGCCCATGGTCCTGTAAAGTGTACTGTTTTTCATGAAATACCTGGAATAGAAGCCGAAAGCCAAGAGATAAACTTGAAAAGTGCCGTTTCTCCTCAGTCTCACCTCAGCAGTCCCTTGGTGCTTGGCCCCGGGCCTTCTCGTTTCACTCCCGAATCTCCTGAAGTATCCCATCTACTCCGTGACTTCAAGTGCCATATACAGCTGTCTTTACAAACTTACACCTCCTGCCCAGACTTCTTTCCTGCCTTCCTGCTCCATACACCTTAACGTCTCAAGCTCAGCCTGATACTGAACATTGTCTGCCCCAACCCCGCAAAAAATCACCACCCCAGTTCTCCTTCAGTGTTCTTTCACCAGGTACACCAGCATCCTGCGGAGTGGCTGGCGGGTTTGACCCATCGACGTGTTGGTTAGCAGCCAAGCACTTAACCACTGTGCCACCAGGCGTCCTTAGTGTGCAGACTAGTGATCCTCAGAATCCAGCATGATTCAGGCCACGCCTGTTGTCTTTCCAAGTGTTTCATGTACCCAGAGGAGGATTTATCATGGAGTTTAACCAGAAGGTTGGGAAGGTTGAACATTAGGACTCCTCCTTAGCACAAGCTCCTTCCAAGGCCACGGAGAGATCTTAGTTCTCTGTGATGCTTGTAGTATTTGTCATCTTTTTAAAAATTTGTGGTTATGATTTTTTCATTCTAAATAAGTATTCACTTTTGTACCTAACTTTTATAATTTTGTATTCTTTTCCTTAAAGTGGGCTCCCCAGGTTGTATAAGCTTTAGTCCCCAAAGAGCCTTGATCCACCCCAACCCACACTATTTCCTCTCCCAAGTCCCTGGGTAGTGCACATTGTTAACCTGGTTAACATGCTTGGTTGTAACCAGAACACTGGAAACTTGAGTCCACTCATAGGTGCCTCAGAAGAAAGGCCTGGCAATCACCATGAGTCCAAATTGACTCCATGGCATAGCTAGTTTGCCCAGTTATATGGACATACATAAAGTACTTAGCACACTCCCTGGAATGTAAGAACTCAAATGTTAATTTTATTCTTTCCATTTCATATTTGCTACCATCTCCTGTAAGTGAAGAAACATTCAGTTAAATATGGTAGCAACAACCAGGAAGCCCGTGGAGCCTCTGTGTCCAGATCTTTTATTGGTGCCTTGTTATGACTGATAGCTTGCTTGTGATTGATTGAATCATGCCCTCTCTTCCCTGAGGCAGGCTGACATCACAAGGTGGGTCTCTCTGGCATGGCACCGTGTGTGTGATAAATCGCTTTTGTGTGGTCTTTCTAGCCATGGTCTTGTAATGGGCTGGGACTGTTCAAATCAGGTAATTGCGGTCCAACAAGGGGATATGTCAGCTTTGCCATCCCACTGGGCTTGAAATCAGTCCATCCCAGAGGCAGGAAGGAGGGGATCCCACCACCACCAAGGAAGAAGAGCCAGGAGCGAAGCGTGTCCTTTGGACCCTGGATCCCAGAAGCAGTGACAGAGAGACAGCGCAGTGGGCTTTCTGGCCCGTGGAGCGAGAAAGCTGAGTGCCTTTGGGCTGAGGCTTAGTGGTAAAGTGGGGTGTCTCTGGGCACTTACCAGCAGAGCCGAAAGAGCTTTCTAACACTTGCCTGAGGGGGCAGAGGCTGAGGTGCCAGAGAGAGGCGTATCCGTGAGCACAGCTGAGAAGAGGCTGTCCTGGTGGAACACCTGTATCCTGAGCACTCCTGAACCTGAATTGTAACCTGTTACTTCTCCAATAAAGCCCATAATTGTGAGTATGGTCTGAGTTCTGTGTGTGGCTACTGCAAGGAATCATCAACTCAGCAGAGGAATAGAGTGTTGTGGGAGGGACGGTTGGTGTCAGGAGCGGTAAAAAGGCTGCGGGGTAGAGGCATGGCTGACCTCAGCCTCCTAGGAATCAGCTTGGGCTGTTTATCTTGATTTTCCTTCCCCCTTGTGAAGTCAGAGGAGGCCAGCCCCCAACTGAGTCACATAAACCTTCAGTTAGCATAAACCCTCAGGTGTGATCTGGAGCCCTTAGAGATAAAAAACACTTCAGTCACTGGGGAATTGCCAAGGTTTTAGAGGTTCTCTCAGGAACCAAGGACAAAGACCAAATTCTACGGCAAAAGTTAAATTCTTTACCCCCACACCCATTTTTTTCTATCGGAGTATCTTTTTCTTCTTGATTTTTGCTAGTTCTTTACATATTCTGGATACTAATCTTTTGCAGTTACATGCAGTACAAATATATCCTCGTTTGTAATTTTCTCTGTAGTTTTATTTTTTAAATGCTCTTTATTGAATGCATCACTTTCACATTTAAATGTGGTAAAGTCTACCAATCTTTTGCTTTACGGTTTGTGTTTTTGATGTCTTCAGAATTCTTCCCTACCCTGAAGTTAAGCTTTATCCTAAAAGGTTTAAAGTTTTTCTTTTTCACATTTACTCTGTAACTCTTTTGGAATTGATTTTTTGTGTAAGGTTTGAGTCAGGGATCTTTGTTTAATTTTTTTCCACAGGGATAACCGCTTCTCCAGCATAATTTATTGAATAGTCTCTCCTCACTGATCTGCAATGCCACCAATGTCATAGATTGTTTCAGTGTATTTATTGCCTGTTTTGGGGCTCTCTATTCTGTTCCTGGGAGCCCTGGTGGCACAGTGGCTAAGAACTCAGCTGCTAACCAAAAGTTTGGCAGTTCAAATCCACCAGCCACTCCCTGGAAACCGTATGGAGAGTTCAACTCCATCCTATAGCATTGCTGTGAGTTGGAATAGACTTGACGGCAATGGGTTTGGTTTTTTTCATTTATTTTGTTCCTTTGGTCTATTCTGGTACCACTATGACATATGCATATTTCTTACAGTTTTTAGTACTTCTTGATACACAGGAGGACAAGCCCCTCGTTTTGTTTCTTCTTCAAAAGTATGTTGGCTGTTATTGGTCCTTTGCATTCTTTATGAATTTTAGAATCAGTTTGTCAAGTTTTGCAAAAATACTGTCAGGACTTAAAGATTGTGAATTACACTGAATTTACAGATTAATATAGGGAGAATGGACATCTTAATGATATTGAGCCTACCCATCTATAAACACGTATAGCTCTCCATTTATTTATATAGTCTTACTTCCTCCATAAAGGAGTTGTGTATTTTGTTAAGTGTATTCCTATTGCTGTTGTTAGTTGCCATGGAGTCAGTTCCGACTCACGGAGACCCCACGTGGGCAGACTACTCTCCGTAGGGTTTTCAAGGCTGTGAACCTTTTGGAAACAGATCACCAGGCTTGTCGTCTGAGGCACCTCTAGGTGATTTGAACCACCAGCCTTTCAGTTCGTAGTTGAACACTTAACCGTTTGTGCCACCCAGGGACTCCAAGTGCATGCCTACGTACTTATTTATTTTGCTATTGCAATGGCATTTTCCTATTGTAAACAGTATCTTTAAAAAGTTAACATTTGGTAACTGTTGCTGATATAGAGAATATAACTGACTTTTGATATATAGAAACTTCCTCAATGTTCTTATGAATTCTGATAATTTGTCCATCTATTCTCTTAAGTTTTCTATGTGGATAATCGTATTTGTAAATTACGACAATGTTGTTCTTCCTTTTCAGTCACTAAGCCTTTGATTATTTTCTTGTCTTGATGCACTGGTTAGACCCGGTAGTGTTGGGCTGAGGTGGTTCCATCACTTTGGAATGCTTCCACTGTGACGTCTGTATAGCTGTAGGTGGCTGCCCTTTGTAGGCTGAGAAAGTTCCCCTCTATTCGCACTTTGCTAAGAGCTCTTGATATTCTGAATGAATGGTGAAGTTTATCAAATACTTATTTGCTTTTTCTGAATTTGTTAAGATTATCATGTGGGTTTTTTTGTCTTAACTATTTCTGTGTACCATTTATCAAACATTTATTTTCACAGAAACTATTAGTGTGAACATTTCAATGGGAGGCTGGTGTGACTGAATAAAAACGCCAACAGATGTGTTCAAGAATATAAGTTTCCTGCAATGTATCCTTGCAAAGGATTCTGAAAAAAGGATTCTGAAATCCACCTGGAAATAACTGTAGTTGGAGACACGTGCTCCCAGACTACAGCCTTCCAAGATCACCTAAAGCTCATGGAGACATTGAGCAGCTGACACCACCCTCATGGAGTGAAGAGTCCACCAGACGAGCATTTTCCCAGCATCAGTGAGTCTTTACATGCTCCTGACCTTCCTTAATGTTCTGGGGACTCTGTCTATGCCCCTGCCTGTTCAGCAGGTATAAGAAACTGGCACTGAGAAGCACAACACATTCCAACAAAAAGTAACTTGTTAAATACAGTAGACATTTAAATTTTTTTTAATTTACTTTGTTGTTGTTGAGAATATACAGAGCAAAACATACACCAACTCAACATTTTCCACGCGTACAATTCAGTGGCATTGATTACATTGAGTTGCGCAACTATTCTTACCCTTCTGTTTCTGAGTTGTTCCTCCTCCATTAGCACAAACTCACTGCCTCCTAAGTTTCCCATCTAATCATTTGAGTTGCTGTCATCAGTCTGATCCCATACAGACAGTTCTTAAAAGAGCATGATTACTACAGTAGACATTTGATATAACGGATCTATAACATAGGTGGTTACATGACTGTTGGCTGTGGCAGATGGCCCTCCTGACACCCTATTGAAAAGACAGAAGCATAAACCCACAAGGGTAGGGAGAGTAGGAGAAAAGAATATAGCAATATAACTTTTGGAAATTTCTGGAAAGCAGATGGACAATTGGCAAATGACTGAGATCAAATAAATTTATTTATACCTCGGAATCTCCTAACGTTTCAGGAATTGGCAGCATCAGCTACATTTGGAAGTGGGGGTAAGGGGAAGGTGGTTAAAATAAGAATTGGCTGATAGTCTGTTTAAAAGGCAGTCAGATCCCCAGAGCTCCTCCTTAAGTCTGTACAGATAGGCAATTTTCTGGCTCCCAGGAATGTTTATGTGAGAAGGCAAAACAGAGACTCTGGAAAGGGGAACCAGGTACAGTCGAGGTGCGGTTACTTCACTGAAAACAGGAAAATTAAATGAACCTGTACATTCTAGGTGCTGAGATCCCCAGCCTTCTTTCCTTTCTTGGCTCCTGGGAATGCTAGCAACTGAAGCCTCAAGCTCCTGGCAAGAGACTGGAAGAGCCTTCTTTGGGAATCTGACCAGCTCAAGAGGAGGAACCTAAAGGTACTGGCAAAAGTTCTCCAGCTAAAGAGCTCAGTCAGACCATTCAACAATGAAGATCACAGTAGGCAAGCCCATTATGGGCATGGAGCTTCCAGTCAACTTTTTATTCTCTCACTTTTAACACCATTGGACAACCAAGAATGACCAGACATCTGAGGGCAGCCTCAATCTGAATGATAAAGATGGGAACAAACAGAGAAAAAACAAGTTGGAGAAAACAGAGACTATGCACGGGTGAGAAAAGTAAACAAACAAGAAAACCATCAGCAATACCCTCAGACAAGATGAGAGAAGCTATTCTAACCAAGAAGTAAAGACAGATTACTATTGTAAAGGTAAATTCAGAGAACAAAAACAAGAACTTTTGGAAGTTAAAGAATATAATAAAACCCGTTGCTGTCGAGTCGAGTCCAACTTATAGTAACCCTATAGGACAGAGTACAACTGCCCCGTAGAGTTTCTATGGAGCAGCTGGTAGATTCAAATGGCCAGCCTTTTAGTTAGCAGGCATAGCTCTTAACCACTGTGCCACCAGGGCTCCTAAGAATATAATAGTAGAAGTAAAAAACATAGTAAGAATTGGAAGATAAGGTTAGGAAATCTCCAAAAAATATAGAAAAAGATGGAAAATAGGAAACTATAAAAAAATTGGAGGACCACTGCAAGGAGACCAACATCATGAGTTCCAAACAGTGAGAACAGAGGAAACGAGGGAAAGAAATAAAAATCAAAGAAAAGATTCAAAAAATTTCCCAGAACTGAAGAACATCAATTTGGTGATTGAAAGGGCCCACCAAACGCCCAGCCCAGAAGATAAAAATGATCCACCAAGACGTGTGGTGAAATTTTATAACGCTGGTGACAAACAACTGACAAGTTTCCAGAGGGGGAGAAGAAGTTACACAAAAAGATCAGCATGGACTTCTCAACAGCAACACTAGAAAATCTTGAAACTTGGAAAGAAAACTACCTCCAACCGACTACTCTCTAACTCAGCAAATCAATCGAGTATGATTGACAGGGTACTGGCGTAGTCAGACATGAGAGCTCTAAATAATTTTCCTCCCATACAGGATTTCTCAGAAACAACTGGAAGATGTGCTCCACTAAATAAGGAAAAAACAAGACTTGACTACAGAAAACAGGCAATGGACACGGGAGAGTGTCAAAGGTATTCCCCAGGATGACAGTGAAGGGCAATCCCCAAGTGACTAGCTGTGTGCCAAAACAGAGAGGGCAATCTGTCCAGGTCTAGAAGGGCTTCTTTAGGAAGATGAAACCGGCTGAATGCTTCATACAGCAGGTCACACACCACATTACAGTTGTTATGGGTATTTTGAAACATGGATGCTCACCACTTCATCAAAATTACTATAGTTATTAAACCCAAAACCATAGCTTATTTAATGCATTTAAAAAGAAGCACATGAATTACTACATCACAGATATGCATTAATTTTTTTTAACGACTCTGTTTCAGTATGATTGATTTTCTTTGTAATCGAATATATTTTATCATCTCAGGAGTCCGAAGGCTTCACCAGACTGCCAAGGTCGTCTACGGCATGAAAAAGTTAAAACCCCTGTACTGGAAGTTCCTCAAGGGTCTCCAGTTTGTCTCTAACCCAAACCAAACCCACTGCCACAGAGTTGATTCTGACTCATAGTGACCCTATAGGACAGAGTAGAACTGCCCCATACAGAAGCAGACTGCCACATCTTTCTCCCGCAGAGTGGCTTGTGCGTTCAAACCACCAACTTTCGGTCAGCAGCTGAGCACTTCACCACTGCACCACCAGGCTCCTCAGTTTATTAAGCTAGAATAAAGTGTAAGAGTGGGATGTTCTGATGGCTACTGAGAACCCTCAGGAGCAGGTTAAGGAACCCAAGAGTGGATTTATCCCACAAGAACATGGTGATTGGTGGAAACGTGAGGGAGGGGATGCAGAGAATTATTAGTTCATAGATTCTCGTGATTAAAAAAAAAAATGTATTTTTTGAATGAATAGATAATACACTGATGAGGCAAAATTCAGAAGGTACAAAGAATATAGTAGAAAGGAAGTTTCCTTTTCTACTTCAATCCCTCCGCCATGCTTCCTTGGAGAAAACCAATGTATGTAAGTTCTCCCAGAGATATTCTGTGCATGTACCAGCAAGCACGTAGATACAACCTTTTATTTTTATAAAAAAATAGTAGTATTAGTACATACCGTTTTGCAATTTGTTTTACCGGCGATGTTTCCAGTCTTTTGCTATTACAAACTACGGCACAATGAATGTGTACGTATGTCACTTCATACGTGTTGGAGTGTTTCTATGGGATAAATCTCTAGAAGTGGAATTGCTGGGCATATACATTTGTAATATTACTATTGACATTATTTTCCATAATTGTCAAACCAACTTACACTCCTACCAGTAGTGTTTCCCACACTCTGACACAGGGTGTTATCAAATTTCTATAGTTCTGCCAATCTGATGGTGAAAATCGTATCTTAGTGTGGTTTCTTAGCGTGTGTGAGATTGAGCATATTTTCAAATGTTTCAAAGCCATTCGTGGTTTTTTTTTTTTGGTAAAAATTATTTTACAATTTTTTAACTCAATTGTTGGTTTTTCTTCCTATTGATTTGTAGATCTTTGTAAATTTTAGCCCTTAGTCTGTGATATTATTTACAAGTATTTTTCCTTTCTTTTCCGATTATAGTATTTTTATGTTTTCTTTTTTTAAGCCACGAAGAAATTTTTCTTTGTATGTAGTTGAACTTGTCTACCTTCGATGTTATGGATTCTGGGTTCGGGGGGGTGGGTCATACTTAGTGATTTATAAAAACATTCTCCTATGGTTTCTTCTAAGGAGCCCTGGTGGTACAGTGGTTAAGTGCTTGTTTGTTAAGCAAAAGTTTAGTGGTTTGAACCTACCAGCTGCTCCATGGGAAAAAAATGTGGCAGTCTGCTTCCGTAAAGTAGGAATTGGCTTGACGGCAATAGGGATGATTTCTTCTACTACTTTCCTTTTTTCTTTGTAATGATTTAAATCTTTGATCCACCTGTAATTTTAGTGTAAGATGTTATTTTACTGCTTTTTTCCAGTCTTTTTCTGTTCATATATTTATACATAGTTATAATAGTTATAATCATGGTGTACCTACAGTTTGTATAAGACTAAACATTCTTTCACAGCCTAGAAATTCTTAACCATTTTGGGGGGAAATGTTATGAA
This sequence comes from Dugong dugon, assembly GCA_030035585.1. Classification (NCBI taxonomy): domain Eukaryota; kingdom Metazoa; phylum Chordata; class Mammalia; order Sirenia; family Dugongidae; genus Dugong; species Dugong dugon. The sequence goes on along the minus strand of CM057480.1, from coordinate 75,361,965 downwards.
GGTTATGAAGCCTCCCCTCAAAAAATGTGCATATATCCTAAATTTTGTATATAATTAAAGGTTTATGACTCCAAGATTTTTTTACACAAACAATAGCTTATTATACACTGTTGTACACCATGTTTTTTTTCACTTAATGGTATATCTTGGCCATTGTTTCATATCGGTATATAAAGAGCTTCCTCAGTATTTTTTATGGCTGCATAATATTCCACTGGATGAATGTACCATAATTATTTTAACCATATAGTACTATATAGATAGTATCATGTAGTGATTAATGGAGTCAGAGCTAGACTGTCTGGGCTGACCCCTCGCTTTGGCACTTACTGGTTTTGTGACCTTGGACGAATCACTTAACCTCTCCAAACCTCATTTCCTCATCTGTAAAATGGTAATAATAATAGTAATAATACCTGTCTCATAAAGTTATTCCATGAGATGAATTAATATAAGTAAAGCAGTTGGAACAGTGCCGGGCACAGAGCTAAGCGCTAATTTCTTGTTATTACCCTGAAGAAACTTATACATATGGTATCTCACATGCGAGTAATACAAACAATTAATTTTTAGGAGCAAAATAGCTGGAACAAAGGGTTTTTGAATTTGTAATTTGAATGGATATATGAGGGTTCCAGTTCATACATGCACTGGTTTATCCCACACAAAACGTGTTTAAACATGTCTCTGTGACCGGTGGACGGCCGCAGACAAGTCCGCTCAGTCAATACCCTTGTCTTAGTCTCATTACGGCGTCTCCAAAAAAAAAAGGATACTTTTTGTGCCATGGAAAAAAACGATTTTGAGGTCTGGGCTAATAAAAAGTTTTTAACAAAATTCAAGTGGGTATCTTCCCAAATCATTGAAGCTTTGCAACCAATTTATGGGAATGCTGTCCCACATAAAACAAGAGTTTTTAGATGGATCGAGTGTTTTAAGGAAGGTCGGGAAGACCTCAAAGATGAGCCAAGCGAGGGAAGACTGTTCAGAAGGTTATGGCGACCGTTGCTTGGGATCCCAAAGGGGTAATCTTGATATATTTTCTCGAGGAATACAGGATGCTCACGGGGGCTTATTATGAAGAATAATAAGAATTTAAGAATATTGAAAACCGCATCGGTGGGAAAAAGGCCAGGAAAGTTGCGCTGAGGAATTTTTTTTTCCATCACAACAACGCACCTGCTTATTCTTTGAGGGTAGCAAGGGCTGTCCTACGAGAATTTTACTGGAAAACCTTACCCCATCAACCCTACAGCTCTGATCTTGTCCCCTCATACTTCTTTTTGTTCCCAAAACTCAAAGAACATTTAAAAGAACATGATTTGAGTCCCTTGAAGATGCCAAAACTGCCGTTTTGACATGGTGTAAATCGAAGAGCACAGAGTTCTTTGGGGAAGGGTTAGATAGATGGAACTACCGCCTTCAGAAGTGTATAGACCTAGATGGAGGGTATGTCGAGAAACAGCAGCTTCACATTTTGATATTTTTTTTCTTGATCAATATTTATTTTTTGTTTACCTTTTTTTTTCTTATTTTATTCTTTTTTTAAATTGTAGTTCAGGTGAAGGTTTAAAGAACAAATAGTTTCTCATTAAACAGCAGTACACATATTGTTTTATGACACTGGTTAACAACCCCATGACACGTCAACCCTCTCCCTTCTGGACCTTTTTTTGTTTTTTGGTGAAAATATACATAGCCAAAGATACACCATTTCAAAAATTTCTACACGCACAGTTCAGAGACATCGACTATGCTCCTCCAATTGTGCTGCTATTCTCACTTTAGATGAAGGTTTACAGAACAAAATAGTTTCTCATTAAACAGTTAGTACACATGTTGCCCTATGACAATGGTTAACAATCTCATAACATATCAACAATAACCTTACTCAACCTTGGGTTCCCTATCACCAGCTTCCTTGTCCTCTTCTGCCTTCTGGCCCTTGTCACTGGACTCCTGTACCTCATTAGTTCCATTTGGTTTTACGGGGCTGTCCACTCCCAGGCTGAATGGTGAACCTCGGAGATAACTTCACCACTGAGCTAAAAGCGTGTCTGGGGGCCATACCCTCGGGGTTTCTCCAGTCTCCTTTAGGCAGTAAATCTAGTCTTTTTTTGTGAGTTAGAATTTTGTTCCACATCCTTCTCCAGCTCTGTCCAGAACCCTCTGTTGTGATCCCAGTCAGAGCAGTCAGTGGTGGTAGTCAGGCACCATCCAGCTGTACTGGACTCAGTCTGGTGGATGCCTTGGTAGCTGTGGTCCATTAGTCCTTTGGACTAATCTTTTGCTTGTATCCTGTTCTCTTCATTCTCCCTTGCTCCCAAAGGGATGAGACCAGTGGAGTATCTTAGATGGCTGCTTACAGGCGTTTAAGACCCCAGACGCTACTCACCAAGGTAGAATGTAGAACATAGTCTTTATAAACTGTGTTATGCCAATTGAGCTAGATGTTTACCGAGACCACGGTCCCCATAGCCCTCCACCCAGCAACACATTTTGGTATTTTTGTTTAATAAAGGTTTCTATGATTTTGTAGCAAAAAAGACTTTTTGACTTACCCTCTATTCTTCTGATGGTGGACTAGAATAGTGAGATCTTAGGTGAGGAATAGTTCCACATAGAATATGTTCCAATAAAATCTGCTATGTTTCACAAGATTTTGTATTTCAAATCTAAGCTAATCCTAGATTGCATTTTCATCTTGTAATGCTGGAGTTTACATTCCACCTTGCTGCTCTGACACTGGCATACTTACAATAAGATAAAATGAAATTTTAAGACAGCACAAAAATTTGTGGAGCCTAACAATCCTTGCTGTGGAAAGTAGGCAGCTGAAGACAACTGGCTATTTGTAGCAATATCCCTGGCATGTTGCTCTAAGCACTGTAATACTTTTTAAAGCCACTTGTGAGGACATAACTTACACCAAAATTTCTTTTGATTTATAATTTCAGGTTTTCTTTATGTATTTTCATTGTTGTCGATTTTGTATTTGCTGAGTCTTTACATTTTTCTTGTGTTTTTTTTTTTTTGATGCGTAGGATTGTTATCTTTGTGGTTACCTTAATATTTACCTGTTTTTCTAAGTTTGAACCAATCTTTTATTTCTTTATATTGCCTTGACTTCCTCTCCATATGAAAGATCTATGACTACATGTTTTTAGTCCCTCTTTTTTAATGCTGTCATCTTTTACATATTGACGTCTCTGTTTCTCTATTTACAGTGTTTTAGCTTTGATTTATTCTTGTGACTTCCCTATCTGGGTTTATATCTGGTTGCTCTGTCCTGTGTTCTAGTCTTGGGTTGTTATTTGACGTTATTGATTTTCTAACCATAGAATGCTCTCTAGTACTTCTTGTAATTTTGGTTTGGTTTTTACAAATTCCCTAAACTTCTGTTTATCTGGAAATGCCCTAATTTCACCATCATATTTGAGAGACAGTTTTGCTGGATATATAATTCTTGGCTGGAAATTTTTTTCCTTCAAGGCTTTATATATGCCATCTCATTGCCTTCTTGCCTGCATGATTTCTGCTGAGTAGTCCGAGCTTAGTCTTATTGACTCTCCTTTGTAGATGACTTTTTGTTTATTCCCTAGCTGCCCTTAAAATTCTCTCTTTATCTTTGATTTTAGCAAGTTTGATTATATGTCTTGGTGACTTTTTTTTGGGATCTACCTTGTGTGGGGTTCGATAAGCATCTTGGATTGATATCTTCTCGTCTTTCACGGTATCAGGGAAGTTTTCTACCAAAAAATCTTCAATAATTCTCTCCGTATTTTCTGTTATCCCCCCACCCCCATTCTGATAGTCCAATCACTCATAGGTTATTCCTCTTGATAAAGTCCCACATAATTCTTAGGGGTTCTTCATTTTTTTAAGTTCTTTTATCTGATTTTTCCTCAAATAAGATGGTGTCAAGTGCTTTATCTGCAATCTTACTAATTCTGACTTCCATTGCCTCAATTCTTCTTCTATGACTTTCTATTGAGTTGTCTAATTCTGAAATTTTACTGTTAATCTTCTGGATTTCTGATTGCTGTCTATGGATTCTTGCAACCTGTTAAATGTCATTATGCTCTTCTATAATCTTCTTAAGTTCCTCTATTGCTTTGTCTGTGTGTTCCTTGGCTTGTTCTGCATTTTGAGTGATCTCCTTCCAGACCTCTTGAAGAGTTCTGTACATTAATCTTTTGTATTCTACCTCTGGTAGTTCCAAGAAGTTCTCTTCTTCTGGAAGATTTCTTGATTCTTTGTTTTGTGAGTTTGCTGAAGCCATCATGGTCTGCCTCTTTACGTGATTTGATATTGACTATTGTCTCCATCAATAAGTTATTATATTTATTTATTTTATGTTTGCTTACTGCATCCTAGCTTCTTGTTTTGATATGCCTGAATAGGCTGCTTATGTGAGCTAGTTTGATTATTGGCACCTTTGAAGTTCTAACGTCCTGTCACCAGGTAGTTAGATCTGTTGCTAGGTATGTGAACCCAGGAATCTGTTTACTTTTCTTGTATGGATTCATCACAGGTATCCAGGTAGTTGGTCACCATGTACGTGGTGCAGGCTCTCACCTACAGTCCTAGCTGGGCAGGGGTGATTGGAGTAGGCACAGGTATCTGGCTGCAGTAGGGTGTCATGTGCTGAGCAAGGCAGGGAGCTGACAGCTGCTCCTGAGTGTCTGGGAGGAAAGTGTGTCCTTGTTCCCTAGTGTGTGTAGGTGGGTGTGTTTTGCAGCTGGACCATGGGCACCCAATGCTGTTGGCTGTAAGGACTGGGAGGCACCACTTATTCTTGGACCCGTCGCAGGTGGCTAGGTGGTGTGGGTGAAGCCACCAGTCCTCAGGCCCCTGATGTGGGTAGGTGAAGACCCTGCTTAACGGGGAGTGTCAAATGTCACGAACCTGCCACTCTACCATATAGCTGATACAGTTGAAGTTAGGCTTCAGGTATATGCCCTGCTGTATTGTGCTAATGAGGGCCTATGCTGTTGAAATGGGCCCACACAGGTCTATCCAGGGGTGAAAGGCATTCGAAGTCCACAGACCCCTTATGCCTGTGCCTAGGCAAAGGAGCTGTGCCTACCCTGAGTTCCCAACTTAGGGGAGCTGGCAGATTACTTTTCCTGTTTGTTAATTTGTTCCCTCTCCAAGGCTGGGAGAATGGCTAAGGGCATGTGACGGGACCTACTTCTGGCCCAGGGGACGCGGCTATCATTGAAGCTGGCCCAGGACCGGTGCACAGCGGGGAAGAAGCAGGTAAATGGGAGAGAGGTTCTTCCCAAACGGGGTGTTTTTTGATCCGCTCAGTGGGTTGGACACATGTGCTTATCTTTCGCCGATCAAGTGCTGCTTTTCACTGGTTCTGGAGGCCTGAGTAGTCTCTCCGCTGCTCGGTCTCTCCCAATGTGGAAAATGTGTCCCAAGCATCACTGCTTGCCTCATCACACATGCCCGCTGATCCGGGCTGCAGGGTGCCAGTTCCCACCAAGTCAAGTCCGGCAACTCCTCGCTGCTTCCAAATCATCTCTCCCTCCCTCTGCCACTCAGTCCAATTCCTCAGCTTTGCCTTTCAAGCTCCGGGCTCCTACACTGCCATATATAATCAATTCACTTGTTTCTTCTGGTCTTTGCTGTAAGAGGAACCACAGGAAGTGTCTGACCACTCTGCCATCTTGGCCCCACCTCCTCAGGTTTATTTTTTGCAATTAGCAATTTGTCCTAAAACTTTATTTTTCATAGTAATTTTAATTATTATCCCACCATCCAATGATCAACAGTATTTGAAAAGAAGCTGTCAATGATAATAGTTCGGATGACAGACTCAGGATTTGAAAAAAAAATCTTGCCAGATAGAGTGAATAAGAAGAAATCCAACAGTTGTAAATAAATTGCATTTTTCACCCATCTGATTGGCAAAGATTTTTTAAAAAAAGATTATAACCAGTATAGTCAAACAGTAAGGAAATGGGAACTCTCATTATTGCTGATGAGAGTATAAAGTGATACAACCTTAATACATTCTTAACATTTTTTCCCATTTTCATGTATTTTTGTAGTAAATATACATACTAAGTAAATACATACAAAATATCTGCCGTTTCAACAATCTTCACATGTACAGTTCACTGACATTGTTCATCATGTTGTTCCACCATCATCACCCTTATCCCTTCCCAAATTTTCCCATCACCCTTAACAGAAGCTCAGTGTCCCCTAAGCATTGAGTTCGCCTTTCCCCTCCTCTATCCTGCCCCTGGTGACCACTAATAAACTTCGGTCTCTATATACTTGCCTGTTCTAGATATTTCACATAAGTGGGGTCATACAATATTTGTCCATTTGTGACTTATTTCACTCAGCATAATGTTTTCAAGGTTCAAACATGTTGTATGAACTGAGTATGGCTGAGTGATATTCCATTACATATATGTACCATATTTTGCTTATCCATTCACCTGTCGATGGACATTTAGGCTGTTTCCACATTTTGGATATTATGAAAGTGTTGCAATGAACACTGGTGTACAGGTTTGTTTGCATTCCTGCTTTCAATTCTTTTAAGTAGATACCTAAGAGTGGAATTGCTGGATTGTATGTTAATTCGATGTTTAACTTTTTCAGGAACCACCAAACTGTTTTCTACAATGGCTATACCATTTTCCAATCTCACCAGTAATGTATAAGGGTTCCTATTTCTCCACATCCTTGCCAACACCTGTTGTTTCCATTTTTTTTAAATCATAGCCAACCTAGTGGGTGTGAAGTGCTATCTCATTGTGGTTTCGATTTGCATTTTCCTAATGACTAATTACGTTCAGCATCTTTTCATGTGCTTGTTGGCCATTTGTATATGCTATATGGTAAAATGTCTATTCAAGTCCTTTGCCCATTTTTTTGGTTGGGTTGTTTGTCTTTTTGTTGTTAAGTTGTAAGAGTTCTTTATATAGTCTGGATATTAAACCCTGATCCAATATATGGTTTGCAAATATCTTCTCCCATTCTGTAGGTTGTCTCTTCACTTTCCTGATAAGGTCCTTTGATGAACAAAATTTTAAATTTTGATGAAGTCCCATTCACCCTTTGTTTTGTTGCACGTGCTTCTGGTGTCATACCTAAGAATCCACTGTTAAAAACTAGGTCCTAAAGCGTTACCCTTGTTTTCTTCTTAGAGTTTTACGGTTTCATTCCTTACAGTTAGATCCATTTTTAGCTTTCATATATGGCATGAGCTATGGGTCCATGTTCATTCTTTTGCTTGTGTTAACAAATATTTAACGACTGCTTATCAGGTGCTCCTTGGAAATTCTATGGGGCAGTTCTACTCTGTCCTATAGGGTCGTCATGAGTCGGAATCCACTTGAGGGCAATAGGTTTTTTGGTTTTTATTATGTGCTCAGGATACAGCAATGAACAAAACAGGTCAGGCTCTCATGAAGCTTATATTCTAGTGACAGGGGAAGATAATAAATATATTCATAACATAGGTATACTGACTGTGGAGGTGATATTTTACACATGGTGGTCAGAAAAGCCTTCTCTGACAAGGTGACATTTAAGCAGGAAGTTAGGAAGGAAGCCATGCAATTATCTGGGGGGAAAGCATTCAAGGTAGAGGGAATAGCGAGTGCAAAGGCCCTATGATGGAATATCCCTGGTGTATTAGATCAGGTATTTCTCAACCTTGCTATTAACTTTTGGTTCATTGTTGGGGGCTCTTCTGTGCATTTTAAAATGTTTAGCAGTATCTCTGGTCTCTGTCCACTAGATGCTAGTAACACCCACTCTGAAAACCACTCTGTTAGAGGAGCAGCAAGGGGGTTAGTGGGGCTAGGGTAGAACGAGTGAAGAGGAAGTGGTGGAGAAGTTGGATCAGAGAGGTAATGGAGGGTCAGATCATGTAGGGACTTAAGGATCATGGCAAGCACTATGACTTTTATCCTGAATGAGAACAGAAGTCATTGGAGGTTTTGAACAGATAAGTACATTATCCAATTTATAACCCAGGCATGAAGTGATTGTGGCTTGCACCAGGGTGGAAGTGGTGGAAAAGTGGTTAGATTAGGGATATATTTTGAAGGTAGAGCTAACAGGATTTGCATTGTACATGGAGTTTGACAGAAGCAGTCATCACGACTTCTGGCCCAGCAACTGCTTAAATGAAGTTGCTAATTACCGAAATGGGGGAGACTGGGAAAGAGGTAGGTTTGGCAGAGATAATCAAAAGTTCAATTTTGGACCTGTTAAGTTGAGATACTCATTAGACAAGTGGAGATCCCAAGTCAACAATTAGATTCAGGAGAGAAGCTGGTTAAAGATATGAATTTGGTAGTTGTTAAAAAAAAAAAATCCATTGCTGTCGAGTTGATTCCAACTAATAGGGTTTCCAAGGAGTGGCTGGTGGATTTGAAATGCTGACCTTTTGGTTAGCAGCCAAACACATAACCACTGTGCCACCAGGGCTCCATACCAAACCCACTGCTGTTGAGTTAATTCTGACTTAGCTGTTAGGTGGTTTTTATAACCATGGGACTGGATCGATCACCTAGGGGGTAAACGAGGAGAAGAGGCAGAGCACTGAATGCTGGACACTCTAGTGTTCAGAAGTCAGTGAGATGAAGATAATTCAACAAAAACAGACAGTGAACAAACCTCCAGGGCATGAAGGGTCCACTGGAAGGTGGTCATATCCGGCAACTCCATTTCTAAGAATGTATCCTAAGAGAAAAAATGAAATAGTACACGGATATATATATTAGAAAGTTTATTGTGGTATTGCTTAAAAGGGGAAATTTGGAAACAATTTAAATATTAATCAATTGGGACCAGTTTAAAAATTACTGTGCATCCATACAATGAAATGCTATACACATGGACCAAAAGTGACATATATATGTTCACATAAAAAAATTCAAGCATTTCAGTCCCATTTTGCATGCCTACAAAACAATAAAAGGACATGTATTAAGATGTTAGTACTGATTATTATGGGTACGAGATAATGGTCAATATTTTTTCATATTTTCTAGTTTTTACAATGAGCACATTATTTTTATAAACAGAACAGCGGTTACAATAATAAGAAATAATTGGAAAATATTGCAAATAGGTTAAAAAAAATTGCAAAAAGTATAGGGAAAGATTTAGCTTGCCAGCAGGATATGTGAAAAACACCCACATATTTTGATTGACCATAGTTTAGAGTGGCTGAATATTATCACGCATCTACATTAACTGAAGAATTCTGCCCAGAACAAGAGCGCTCATCACGTTAAGCTACTCTCTGTGCTGTCGGACTGTAGTTCTAGATGCCACAGTTTATGAAAACACTGCTGTTCTTTAGACAAGGCTTGATTCTCAGTCAGGATCGTGTCTAGACCTGAAATCACATTACACAACAAAAAAGGTACAAGAGCTCTGGATGGTCCAGGCCAAAGAAAAGTCACAAGGGAAATCAGACTCCCTGCTTTCAAATACAGCAAGAATAACTTGCGGAAATGGGATTAAACTTAACTATAGTTTTCCTCCTAGGGTCAGACAAGGACCACCTGCATCAGAATGACCTAGAGTGCTTATTAAAATTGTTGATTTCTGGCCCCAACCTAGGCATACAGAATGAGAATCTCTGGGTTAGTAGGCAAGGCCCAGTTAGCCTCATGAGAATCAAAGTTTAAAAATTACTGCAAGTAATTTGAGAGTAATCCACCAGACAGAAGAAACTCCAGGCAGGCAAATTTTCTCTCTCAAATAGTAACAGCTCACATTTAATTCTGTGCTTACTGTGTGTTGGGCAGTGTTCTAAGCACTTTATTTGTATTATCTCATTTAATCCTTGCATCAACCCTGAGGTAGGTACTATCATTAACCTCCCCCCATTTTTAAATTGTGCTTTAAGTGAAAGTTTACACTTCTAGTTTCTCATACAAAAATTTATACATAGTTATGTGACCCTAGTTGCTCTTCCTATACTGTGACAGCTCACTCCTCCTTTCCACCCCAGATTTCCCGTGTCCATTCAACCAGCTCCTGACCCTCTCTGCCTTCTCATCTTGCCTCCAGACAGGAGCTGCCCATTTAGTCTCCTGTATCTACTTGAGCTAAGAAGCACACTCTTCACCAGTATCATTTTATGTCCCATAGTCCAATCTAATCTTTGTCTGAAGAGTTGGCCTGGGGAATGGTTTTAGTTTTGGGCTAACGGAGAGTCCAGGGGCCATGTCTTCCAGGGTCTCTCCAGTCTCAGTCAGACCATTAAGTCAGGTCTTTTTACTTGAATTAGAGTTCTGCACCCCACTTTTCTCATGCTCCATCAGGGACTTTCTGTTGTGTTCCCTGTTAGGGTGGTCACTGGCGGTAGCTGGGCACCATCTAGTTCTCCTGGTCTCAGGCTGATGAAATCTCTGGTTTAGGTGGCCCTTTGTGTCTGTTGGGCTAATATTTTCCTTGTGTCTTTGGTGTTCTTCATTCTCCTTTACTCCAGGTGGATTGGGACCAAACAATACATCTCAGATGGCTGCTCACTAGCTTTTAAGACTCCAGATGCCACTCACCAAAGTGGGATGCAGAATACTGTCTTCATAAATGTTTAAGACATTCTTGATTTTTTTTTTAACTTTCAGCCCCATGTGTCCCTGATACAAGTAAACATCAAAATAATTATAGACTATAGTTAGTAAGAGCTACGAAGGAAACAAACAGTACTGTACTATGATAGAACACTAGAGAGGAACTGTTTTTTGAGATGATGTTTAAGTTGAAACCTCAAGGATTTCAAAGTTAGACAGTGCGTCCTAGGAAGAAATAACATTCACCGAGACCTGGAGCAGGAAAAGTTTTTATGGGATCAAGGGAACAGTGTGGCTGAAATGCTTACAGTAAGCAGCAGAGAGACAAGTTGGGGAAGGCCCAAGTAAAGAGTTTATTCTACTCTAAATGCCACAGGAAATTATTGAAGGATGTTATGTAGAGAGATGATACAATCTGATTTATTTTTAAAAACATTAACTCTGGCAATTTAAGACTCAAACAGCAATTTGCGGAGCTTAAGTACAAAGCACTATGGTAGGTGCTGTGGAGAGACTAAAACAGCATACCTGCCTTCTAGTAAGGGCCCTTCGTTCCACAAGACAGCGACTGGAGCATGGGTGTGAAGGAGAAGAGTAAATTCAGTGTAAACTCTGGTCTCTAACATTAACACCAGGCCTTAACCTCAAACTCCAGAGACAATAACAAGATAAAGGTTAAAATCCTACATCCATAATAGCAATCAGAATGCTGATTTATGTTTCTCACATTAGCGGTTTGGGTGTAGACAACCGCTCAAGGATGCATCAGGGACCCACACTCTCTATTATTCTGTATTATCAGCTTTATGGTTGGTTTTTATCCTTGTGGTCTCACTGTTAAAAAAATCACAAAGTGGATGTTACATGGTCATGAAAATGGTTAAGTGCTGGACTACTAACTGAAAGGTTGGCAGTTCAAACCAGGGCTTCAAGCAGGGCAAACAATTTTCACAGCAATGTTAATTTTCTAAAGTTGTTTATGTGGGGGTGGTTTTCAGGCAAGTACCTAGGAATATACCATAAATTGGAGATACAAATTTCACATAGGTAAACTGTATGATTTTACTCAAAGCATAACTCTACCACTAGATGGTGACATGTAAACAAAATATTGAAAAGTCATCCATACCCATATTCTAGCCACTTAAGACAGTATGGTGGGTGCTGATTTGCAAATTCAGATTACAAGAATAATTTAGGAACTATTTTACCAGTAATTCTGCTTCATTATTCTTTTGGAATGCATACTTTTCAAATACATTAAAAGGCCTCTGTTGATACATACACCAAGTCAGCACAGAATAGTGAAAAGCGTAGAGGTAGCGGGCAGGAAGCCTTGTTTCTACTGGCTCCTGTGCCTTTACCTATTATGAAGCAGTTGAACTTGGTAAGGGGTTGGTACACTAGTCTGTGGGCCAAATCCCAATGGTTTTTACATTTTTAAATGTGTGAAAAGTAATATTTTGTAACACAAGAAAATTGTCTGAATTTCAAATTTCAGTGTCCACAAATAAAGTTTTACTGCAACACAGTGATGCTCATTCCTTTATGTACAATCTACAGCTGCTGTCATTCTACAACATCACAGTTTAGTTGTGATGAGAAACCACATGGCCTACAAAGCCTTAAATATTTACTATCTGGCCCTTTGTAGAAGCTTGATGAACCCTAAAGTAGATGATTTATAACAACGATCATTTATGGCAATACGTAATTCTCTAGATTCTAAAAGCATTTAAAACCAAACATCGTATCACATAAGTTTAAAACAAAACGAAAACAAACTAGGAAGTAAGCAATTGTAAAGAAGATAGATACTGCCTTTAACGGAGATCCGTGTGGCTTCAACACAGCACTCCGTACCTATAAAGTGATAGTTGTCCTCACTTTCAAGTGCTACCATGGGTCCTCTGCAGTCTTAAAAGCACGGCTGACAGATGCTTACAAATTACCAAAAGAATGTCTCTATCAGTTTGGAATGTGTTTGGCTACATGCAATGAAAATCTTAGAGTGGCTTATGGAAAAAGGGATTTATGTTTCTCACATTAGCGGTTTGGGTGTAGACAACTGCTCAAGGATGCATCAGGGACCCACACTCTCTATTATTCTGTATTATCAGCTTTATGGTTGGTTTTTATCCTTGTGGTCTCACTGTTAAAAAAATCACAAAGTGGATGTTACGTGGTCCTGCAAATGGTTAAGTGCTGGACTACTAACTGAAAGGTTGGCGGTTCAAACCAGGGCTTCAAGCAGGTTTGTTTGGTTCGAACCCCTGCTGAGAATTTGCATTTCTAACAAGTTCCCAGGCGATGCTAATGCTGCTGGTTAGGGACCAATTCTGAGAACCACTAGCAGAGCAGTGGTCCTCAAAATTTATTATATTTAAGAATCATGTGGGGAATCACTTTAAAATGTAGATTCTGGTTCAGTATACCTGGGTGGAAATGCTGGTTCAGAACTCTGGTTTCAAGCAAGGAGTAACAGTTAAGGGGCATGCCAACTGAATCTGTCCCTTTTTCATTAGGAAAGGGCAGTTCTTCCCAGAAGACCATCCCTGCAGATTCCTGCTTATATTTCATCGGCCAGAACTCAATCACACGGCCGCTGCTATTGAAACCACTGTCATCACTCGGTGGTGCAAACAGGTAACTTGCTTTTTAACCAAAAGGGTGGAGGTTCAAGTCCACCCAGAGGCACCTTGGAAAAAAGGCCTGGCAATCTACTTTCAAAAAATCAGTGACTGAAAACCCTATGGAGCACAGCTGTACTCTGACACACAAGGTGTCACCATGAGCCAGAAACTAGAGGGCAACCGGTTTCACGCAGTTTTTATTTATTAAAACCACTGGACAAGGCGAATGAGGTTATCATGGTTGGTTTAAAACCAATTACCAATATTCCTTGCGGCATTTCTTCCTGAGACCAAGGCCTCTTGGCTGCCACCCTTGAAGAAATGGGGGCTCCGTCAGCAGGGGAGAAGAGGGGTGGGTGGGAATGGATGCTGGATGGACGATGTCGGCTGTAAGACCTAAGGTCAAGTCTGTAGAAACCCAAGTTTTGTGGGAAGATTGGAAGAAGGTAGAATAGTACCACAGATCCCGAGGATCATCTGCTCATATGAAACAGCTTCACATAGGTTGGGCAGAAACTTTATGTAACCAACTTCAAGCCGCAGAAAGGTAAAGCATACCACGAAGGTCGTCCTGGCGTAGAGATGGGTGTGAAAGTCTTGGCGAAGGCACTCTAGAGTTCAGGGAGGCACAACCATACCCTCCACAAAACCTAAAAAGGAATTACTACAAGGCCTATTAGCTGTTCTGGTGACAGTTCTAAGGATATTATGCACACTAGTTAAAACCTTCTGGCTTTCCAGTCCTACCTCCACATGAACATGTTGGATACAGACATCAGCGAGGAAGGTGTAAGTGAAGTCGTGAGGTAAATGTCCCTGGCGGTATCCAGAGTTTACACAACACTGAGCTTCGACTGAGTGTCGCCTCTCCTTTACCGGTTCTCCATTTCCCGCTCCCCACCTTCATGTCCAGTTCTCTGCTCCTCGCCGAGAAGCCTAATACGCTGTTTCAAGTGAAGAGTCGAGGAACGGCCCCCTCACGGAAAACCAAGCCGATGCGGTGCGAACACGCTCTCCCCGCCATTTCCAGTCACATCGAGTGTCCCCGCTCGGGGACGGGCGCCCCTCCCGGGGTATCGATAAGGCCGGCTACAGGTGAGGCCGCCGGCTCACAAAGCCCGGCGGGGCCGGTCGGCGCCCAGCACGCCGCTGACCTCTGGCTCCCCCCACCCCAAACGCCGAGCGTGGGTCCGCAGGAAGAATGGCGAGGCGCGGGGACGGCGGCGCGAGTAACCCTGCGGTCGCCGGGCCTCCGACCGGGAGCCGGCCGCGGAGGGCGAAGCCGCGCAACAGCTCGCCGCCTCCGCCATCTTCTACTCACCCGGACTCCCCCCGCGACCGCGCTGGCTCCGCTTCCCTTCCGGCCGCGACACAGATCCGGGCGGGGCGGGGTGGCCCGAGGGCGGGGAGGCCGGACGGAAGAGGAAAGGGAGGGCAGCGAGCCGGCTGCGGCGCGCGTGCGGGGGCGGGCGGGCGGGCGGCGGGGAGAGAGGGAGGGAGGGAGGCGGCGAGGACGAGCGCGAGGCGCCCCGTCGGCTCCTGCGCCCGGGCGGAAAGAGCCGAGCGCGGCCCGAGCGCTCCCTTAAAATGGCGGCGGCGTCGGCGGTGGCCGCGGCGTTTGGTCGGTGAAGTGACTCCGCTGCTTCTCTCCCCGCCCGCCCCTCCCTCCCCCCCTCTCCCCTCCCCCGCCCTTCCCCCCCTTCCCCGCCGCCGGCGCCTCCGCGCCCCTCCGGCCCGCGCCGCCCCTCGCCCCCCTCCTCGCCCCCGCCCGCTGCGGCCCGCCGGCCCCCTCCCCCACCCGCCGGCCGACCGGCCCCCTCCTCCGCCTCTGTCCCCTCCCCCCCGCCGACCGGGATCAGTCAGCGCGATCCGAAGCGGGGGAGGGGGGGGCGGCGGCCGAACGATGTGCGACAACTGCGCAGACCTGGTGGAGGTGTTAAATGAAAGTAAGTAGCCGCGGCGGTGGCCTGGCGGGGTGCACGGTTCGGGGGCCCCGCGCCGTCGCCGGCCGCCCCGGCCTCCGCGGCCTGCGCGCCGGGGCGGCGTGCGGGCCTAGCGCCGGGGAGGGAAGGTGCGCGGTGGCGCGGCCGTCGCCGCGCCTAGGGCCCGGCCCGGTTACCTGGGCGCCGGGAGGCGGCGGCCGGCGGGCCCCGGCGGCCTCGGCGCTCGGAAAGTTTCCTCATTACAGGTGTCAATTAGCCAGGGCACTAATGAGTCGCGGCCCTCGCCCTGCCGAGGAGGTGAGGGAGGTGGGTCCGCGCCCCCGGCCGCCCTCTGGCGCTCGGCGGGCTGCAGGCCTCTTACCTGCGGCTTTCCGTTCGGGGCCCCGGAGGAGGTGGTGGTTTTCCCTCCCTCGGGGGTGCGTGGGTGAGGGAGGCCTTCTGCCGGCCTTTAAAGAGCAGGAGATGGGCTGTTGGTGGTGGTGACGGGAGCCTTCCTGCCTGCTCCTTTTTTTTTGAATTGATGCTGTTTTTGCCCTGAGTGCACCGTTGGTCGTTTTAGTGGTGAATTGCGCGTCAGTGTGAGGGGACCGTCCGACAGACACCATCCCGGGCTAGTCATGGCCCCTGCGCCTGTCTCCCGCATAAAAGGCCGTGCTCCTTGTCCTTCTGACCGATAGGGAGGCGGCGTGGATCCTTTCTAGCCGGAGTCTTAGAATTTATTTTATCCCTGACCCTCGTAAGACGGGACTTTAGCTTAGAGAAAACAAGAAATACTGCAAGTCAACTACTGGGCCCAAAGGCCTAGTCGAAAGAGGGGAATTCGATAAAAAGATTGATTTCCAAAAACTTGATGGTGAAGAAAATGCTCATTTGCGAATGGTTTATGTGGCTTTTGGATCTGTGTTCTGTGTGTGGTATTTTGAAAGATTTCCAAACTACCTGCTTTATAATACGATTCTTTAAAACAGTCGATGTAGGAAATGTACTGTCTTGTGTTTGAATTTCACTTCGTTTTATGTTTGAATTTTCACTTGATGACCAAAGGCTACATAATAAAAGCAGAGGGTTCTAGTTTACTTTGTACTGTGTATTGACCTCCTGACAGGTGAAAGTAGACTTTTACACATATTCAAAGTACACTTTCCAACATTCGTGTTATCCTAAATTTTACTAGAATTTTAAGGTTACCTGCATTTGTTATGTATTTTGAGGTACTTTTTATTTTTGGTGAAGGTGGTTTATGATATGGTGATAAACATAAGTCCTTAGTACTCATTTCATCAAACCGTATTTTTATATTTCAGATATAAATTGTTATTATAATTTTGTTATTCTCAAATTGGAAAGTGAATGGCTTCGCTGTCTAATTATCTTAGGGAAAACTAGTTAATTTTAATAATTGTAAAAATTGGTGATTTTAAAATTATTTTAAACTTAGAATTTTTAAACATAATATTTAAAGATACAATCTAACATTTGTTAATCTTTACTATGTTTTGAAAAGAGATAATGTCTTGATCCTCATGAAAGGTCCTATTGAAGATTATCTGGGAAACCCCTAGAACTTTGGTTGGAAGCACTCTGAAATGCATTTGCTTTATGGAGAGTTAGACATACTGTATACTCGAAAAAGAATTTGGTAACTTATTACCTGTAGTAAATACAGTTGAACTAGGTTCACAAAATCTGGCTGGACAGACCATCGAAGAAACCTGTTCTAGTTAATAAATGAGAGGATATCCTATTTGTGTATAAGTAGTAAATGAATGTCCCTAAAAATACTTAACACAGTTTAGTATTTCCTTTAAGGTCCAGTTTAAAAATTTGTTTCCTAAACACTAACCTCACAGTGATGCTTCCTCTTTTTTTTTTTTAATTCAGCAATTCTGTGTGTAGTTTATAGCAAGCTATACAACTTGCTTTTTTTTGGGTAGTTGTTTTAAAATTATCTTTTTGTTTTTGCTTTGTGTACTTCCTGTATCCCATACATAAGACTCTTATTAAATTCCTTGAGAGCAGACAGTATTACTGTATCTTACTGTAGTAACACTTACCCCTCCCTGGGTAAGGGCGTAATGGATGGAGCCTGATGAAACTTGTTGAATTGAAGTAGGTTATATATCTTTCTTCTAATCTTTCTCACAATTAGCTAGTATGTTTGTTTTTTTTCTCCTTATACATTGTGCAAAGATGAGCATCAGCTCAACCTTGATTATAAGTTCAGAGTTAAAGTCCCAAAATTATGTACTCAGAATTCGTCTCTCAGTATAACTCCCCAAGAGAAGAAATAAAATTATGTATGTTTTGGGGTAGTGTGTTTCAGTTTGATTTTAAAAAAGATAATTAGAGTTATTAAAAAAAAAAAAGCAATATACAAACACTGATCCAACTTAAAGGTATCTTCCTGGACATACCAGTAAATGTATAATCTAAAAATTACGTGTTTTAAATAAAAAGGTAGACATAACGTGGATAGTATGACTTCGTATAAAATACGCAGTTTTTGATAAGGATGAGACCTTCATATGGAATCTGCCTTTAAAAATCTGACAAAGTGTAATGTGAAACAAAAGCTGGTAACAAGGTTGTAAGCAGCTTCCTTTTGTCATCAGTTTTTGGTGAGGGTATTAATGTTACCAGTTACACCTCTAGCCCTGTTGAGAGTCTGTAGCTGTGAACTCTCACCATGGAAACATACACACATACACAGACACAGTTTCGCCTACAGGTTGAGAGCCCATTGAAGCCTCTCCACGGAACCAGGTTAAGGACCTCGCGATTATGGACAGATTCCCCCCACCCCAGTCCCTTTTTAAGAGTCTTGACAGATATCCTAAAACTTGACATTGCATCTCAAAATGGTGTTTGGCTGTAGTGTTAGAATAACCAGTCTTAACAATACTAACACGTTTGAGTTTCTGTTTTCCTTTCTAATGCTTTTGTTTTTAATAAAGAACAGAAGAAATTTAAAAAGCTTGCAGTGTGTTGAGTAAATTTTGCTGCTCCCAGGTTGCAGAGTTGCATTCAGTTTAGGAAGTAAGTTTAAATTCTTATGATAGTTCCATTGAGTTTGAATATTAACTACTTTTGCGAACTAGTTCCTAACAAGCTAAGCCCAAGGCGTTTCTGGATGTTTGAGAAGTTAGAGGCCTAAGGTTATGTTTTGGGCCACGACTATAGCTAGCTTACTAGCTGTGAAAATTAAAGCCATTATTGCTGTGGTAAGGTAAATTTCTCTGGAAGCAGAATGAAAATAGCTTTAAGTGTACATCAATCTTAATCCATTTGTATGTAGTGGATTTAATTCCGTGTGTTAGACTAGTGGATTAGGTTTACCAAGTGTTTGAAATGGACAATTCATTTTTTCTTCCTGACTATCGGTAGAGACAGGCAAGAGCAGGTATTGATATTTCAGTTTTAAAGATGAAGAAATTAGCCTCAGAAAGATTAAATGGCTTGTTGAAGATCACCTGTCACCTGCTTAGTAAGTGGTCAAACCTCAGCTAGATTTCAGATACTCTGATACTTGTGTTTGCAGAGTAATTCTGTTTGCATTTTATTTTTAAAGCAGAGTATTTTCTTGAGCACTTTACGTATATTTTATTTAATCAACTATGTGAGGTAGGTACTCAGACTCTTTTCAGATGAGAGAACCAGTGTGACTTGCTTGTGGCTCCACTATTACTCAGTGGAGTCAGGATTTGAACAGGACTTAATCCTAGATTAGGTAAAGCCAGTGCTCTTAACAGTTGTGCTACGAGTGTAAACTTTATGATGATCTGTGCCGATGGGAGACATTATTGTGAGTACACTGGTAGGCAAAGTAGAAAACTTACCAGATTTTTATGTAACTTCAAAAATCCAGGCATAATTCCATGGTAATTATATTAGAAATTTAAAGTATTAGAAGTGAGTGGGTACTAAATGAATAATTAAGTCACTAGTAGTCATGACACTTTTTTATGAACATTTAACTGTAAAATTTGAACTGATTTTTTAAGTTGGAAAATTTGATTTTACTGCAGTAAACAAACCCCAAATTACGGATTTTTATTTGATAAATTAATCTTGCCAAGTATATATTCTTTTAAACCAATTAGTATTTGAAAGATTGGTTTTCAGATAATAGTATTCATGATTTCAAAGTAATTTATAAACCATCAAGCACTAGAAATGTGTAGTAGGTTATTAATAATACATTGGCTATCTACATTGTTGCCGTAAAAATAACTGTTGATAACTAGTTCCAGCACGGTACCTGGTATTCCTGAAACATGTTAATGTTTCTTCTGTGTTTAATAATGATAAACTTCCCAAAAAAACCTGTTGCTGTCGAGTCAATTCTGACTCATAGCAACCCCATAAGACAGAAAAGAACTGCCCCATAGAGTTTCCAAGGTTACCTGGTGGATTCCAATTGCCAACCTTTCGGTTAGCAGCTATAGCTCTTAACCACTATGCCACAAGGGTTTCTTTAATAATGATAGTACCTGTATATCTACCTTACAGGTATTTCTTACGTGTAGATTGATATTATTAATAAGGATTTTTATATTTTCAGAAAGAGAAAGAACTTTACAATAATGATTTCACCAACGTGTGACTGACCGTAGCCGAACGGGCTGGGCTACCTTTTATCTTTTTCACACACTCTCTCATTTTTTTCTGAACTGTAAAGGTTGCATATGCTAGTTTTAGATTAATTGAAGACTATTCAAGTTTAAGTCACTCATAATTTTACCATCGAGGGATGACTCTTGTAGGTGCTTTAGATATTTTTCCATTTTATTTTGTACAGATTTACATTTATAAAATCGAGAATGAGATATAGTTAACGTCTAACTTGTTTCTCCTAACATGCTTGATCATTTCTCTTATTAACTTTGCTTAAAATGTGATTTTTAATGCCTATTATAATATTTAATTTTACATAAATTTAGTATTTCCCTATTTACTTAGTTCTCCGATATTATAAATAATGCCGTAAATGAGCATCCTTGTGTATAAATCTTTTAATCACCTCTCTGATTCTTTAAGATAGATTCCTAGAAGTGGAGTGACTGTGTCAAAAAGTATAAACATTTTGAAATCTCCTCATATTGTCCATTTGCTTTCCAGAAAGGTTATACTGATTTCCATTCTTTCAGCAGTGTCTGTGCTGCTTGGGCACTCTCACCTGAGTATCATCCCTAAAAAAGTGTTACTGCAGCACCAATTATAATAACTAATTACTAGTTAGTTTAAACACTTTCAGATTTTTATTGGCCATTGCATTCCTTATTTAATGAATTGCCTATGTTCTTTTTTTCACATAACAAGTTTTAATGTTTTTCTCTTAATTTATATGAGCTTTTCACTTAAATGTATCAATCCGTGGTCATATTTGCTATATACTTTTGTTCCTGTTTGTCTTTTTAGTTTTGATATTTTTAATTACATGTTTTCTTTATTTTTTTGTATTGTGCAGCTTTTTCTCCAAAACACAATGTATGATTATCATGTTACTTGCTTAACCCTTCATAGCTCCTCATTGCTTGAAGAGTAAGGTCCTAACTCTTTAGTCTGGCGTATGTATCAAATACAGTTGGTCCAAACTTTTTTTTTTTATAGCCTCACTTTTAACTTTTTTTTGGTGTGGCCTTTCCACATGTCTTCCAATCTCTCTTAGAATGACTTACACTCTTTAGTTTAGAATACATACTTATAAACTGCCCCCCTACCCCGCCCACCCCACTTTTTTCCTGTTAATTAATGTCTATCTCCCGTGCTGGACAGTGAACTCCTTCAAGTCAGGGGCTATGTATTGTTTCTTCTTTTCCCATTCCTAATATAATGCCTTAAATAGATTAGGTATTTAGTAAACATTTTAGTTAATGAAAAGCTGTGTCATAGGAGAACTATGTAAATCAGTGTTTTTGGACTTGTAATCCGTAGTGATTTGTAAATGAGAGTTTCTGGGTGAAGTATGCTGCGGCAGTGTATCATATGTAGTGCTTTTTTTTTAATCACCTTTATTCAATGATGATTTGACCAAGGCGTGACAGAAACTAGTAGGTATATGCTTGTAAAAGATGTCCAGCCTAGTCTAAATTAATGTCTGTTAATGTTCTAAATTAATAGACAATGCAAAAAAGCGAAAATTAATTTTCTTTTCTCGTAGGTGGTGAGATTTAGGTCTATTGGATGTAATGTGGCTAAGTTAATTTTATTTAAGATTGGTTATATACCAGGAAAATAATTGGACTTTTTGCTTCTAATGTGATTTTGTTAATGCATGTGTTATTTTTCTCTCAAATTCCACAGACATTAAAAAACAGTTTCCAAATATGGGTCAGTTAATTGAACTGTGATGCGGTATAAACCTGGCCTTCTCTTGCACTTTTCTGTGCTGTGGTAGAAGACAGATTTCCCTTCCTGTCCTGTCCGAACCCTCTTCTAGAGCATCTGTCTTGCTTACAGTCCCCTGGAAGACCCTCCTTCCTAACCATTGCTGAATGGATTAGAGATGGACGCCTGACTCTCTCGATTGGCGGGGTTGCTGTCAGTCAGATTTTTTTCTGTCAGAATATATGAACTAAAAGACTATTTGAGAAGCTGAACTAACGTGAGTGCTTTAGCAAGCTGATGTGGCGAGCAGGAACACTGAGCAAGTGAAGGAAGCTGTTCGCAGTGAGAATTGGAGCAAATTGAAGCCCTGTAAAGAGACAAAAAGGTACTGTGCGGCTTTCCAGTACCCGGGCTGGAGCTCCCCATGTGTACCACTTGAATTAGCATGAAACCAAATGAGTCTGATTTTAATATTGCCCCCTGTATGGGCTCTCCCGTATTGGAGGTTTGGTGTAAGTTGTAGCTGTGAGTGCTTTTTCATAATCTAGGTTTGGTTTTTGGAACATGTTGAGCGTGTGGAGTGTCATCTCTTAGTGTTTTGGTGGCAGGAGAAAACCTAATCTGTATCATTGATCTCTTTACCAGGATGCTTAGTCTTTTTCAGAAGAATAAAAGTAGCTTTGTTGTTTTCATTCTAGAAAGGATTATTTGCTTGTTTAGAAGAAAATCAAGTAGTACAAAAAACAGTAAGAAAATGAGAAGAATGTTAAACTCTACTTACCAAAGGAATCACTGCTTTTGTTTTGGTAAACATCTTTTCAGACAATTCTTTTCTCCCTTGCCTCAAGCATGCTGTTATATGTAAGTAAACTCATATTTCACCTGATACTCTGTATCATTTTTATTGACAAGACATAGGCATCTTTCCATGTTAATATGGGTTTACATTATAATATTTAATGACTTCAAAATGTATTCTATTAGTTGGTCATATTGTAACTTCACCAGCTCTGTGCTCATGGATGCTTGGATTGTTATGCCTTTGTGTGGTGGTCTGATTACCTTCTTGGATAGTGTCTGTGAAGTCAGATTGTTAAAGTAGCTTATACAGCTCATCTGGCAGGAAATCTGGCAATATGATAAAATTTAAAAAACAAATCTATCCTCCCAGCATTAGTGCATCGGTGTATTGGTTTCACAGTCTTACAGTGTTCATTGTGACTTTTAGGTCTCTGGGTTTATTTTGAGATATGAGTGCAGTGTCTTGGTTCTACACCACTGTCGGACAAAATAGGGAGGCACTTTTTATTCTGTGTAGCCTTGCTGTCAGAGTCATGGAGCATATTCTGATTATTGAGGAAGGCTCAGTAACCAGTGATGAACGTGGAAATGTGAGAGTAATACGAACGCTAAAGCTTAGAATAAATTGAGACTTAAGAAGAATACTTAAACAACAGGGCTTTTCTAGTTGTGTTCAAAGGAAGAAGAGAAATAAGGGAACAGTGGATCCACTGCTTGGTAGAGTGGTGTAAATATGGTGTGGTCAGTGGAATGTAATTCCACTCCTGTAGTACTTTTTTCCATCTTCCTTTCCATCCGAAGTCCCCAGACTGGCAGGGTGAATCCCATACTGAAAGCGGCTCTAACCTCAGGATTGTTGAGGAGATAATCAGAGCTCCGTTAGTGGTGTTGAGTTAAAATCTCCATGTCTGGGCAGATTACATGAAGTGAAGGCAAAAGAGCTTGGGGATGTATGTTAGTTATTGTGAAGCTTTCGTTGTTAAGTTTCCAGGAAAGCAGAGATTGGCAAATATTGCTTAAGTTTTTTCCTCAGTTTGAAAACTACAAGAGACTTGCCACTATTAAATAATTAATCACTTAGGAAAGAGTGAAGCCATGGTAAAGAGTTGGCATAGCACTAGTAACTTGTGTTAAACCAGTTTAATTTTCTTCTTTGATCTAGAATCCAATACAGTAAACCATAGAAATACCACTAGACATTTGACATATTTTGATCACATCAAGGCACTTCACAGAATCTGTTGATACCCTTGTGGAAAAGATAAGATTTTTTTTTTTTTGGTCATCTTGGAGGCTGTTATCCTTAGTTCTTTTAAAGATTTTTAGTAATGATCATTCGTTTTTAAACTCTTCCTTTGTCTGAAGGGAGTGACTGGGACTTTGGTACCTCTTCCTTTGTTTCAAAACTAAAAGCTCACTTCTGTTTTAGAAATTGGGGTTCCGTATAAATTTCTTTTGGTGGGAAAAGGGTATAGCTACTTTATAAATAACCTTAAAAACCACTAACAATATTATGTGATAAACCAACTAGTTGCTGTTGGGTCCATTCAGACTCACAGAGACCCCATGTGTTGCAGAGTAGAACTGTTCATTATGGTTTTCAGTAGATCGCAGGCCTTCCAAGGTGCTCTGTGGGTGGGTTTGAACCACCAACTTTTCTGTTAGTAGTTGAGCGCTTCGTTGTTTGTACCACCCAGGGACTTCATATTACGTGATTAAAAAAAAAAAAAGCAAATCCATTGCTGTTGAGTTGATTCCAACTCATAGCAACCCTATAAGACAGTAGAACTGACTGCTCATAGGGTTTCCAAGGCTGTAATCTTTACAGAAGCAGACTGCCACATCTTTCTCCTGTGGGGCGGCTGGTAGGTTCGTGTCCCGTGATACGTGCTCAAAAAGCCAATCCAACAAGAAACTCTCTTTAAGTAGTGTGCCCAGATTACAGGAGGTAATAGTTCCATGCTTGTGTAATTGGAATACTGTGTTGAATTACGTATAACCTGGTGATAATATTCTGTTGTTACCTGTTGTCAGGTCAGCCCCCAGCTCATGGTGACCCCAGTAGACAACGTGGTCGGACCATTGTGATCCATAGGATTTTTATTGGCTGATTTTCATAAGTAGATCACCAGGTTTTTCTTTCTATCTTAGTCTGGAAGCTCCACTGAAACCTGTTCAGCATCGTAACAACATGTAAGCCTCCACTGAATGACAGAGTGGTGACTGCTTGAGGTGCACTGGCCTAGAGTTGAGCGCGTGTCTCCTGTGTGGAAGGCAAGAATTGTGCCACTGAACTACCACTTTCCTCGATGATAATATACTTATGGCTATTTGAACACTGTGTAATTTCACATCTTAATTGAACCTTGTAATAGTCTTGAGAAAAAGAATGATTTGGCCAAATTGCATAGCTAATAAGTAGCAGGACTAGAACCAGAATTTAGATCTTCTTATTTATATCCTGCACTTTTCACTAAGTGCTCTCTTTTTTTTTCAAGAAGAGCCTGACTGTGAGAGTTGGAAAATTCATGAGAAACTGTTAAATGAACTATGGAGAGATTAATTCTGGTTAAATTGGATTAGGCAAGACTTGAAGGAAGATGGAAGATTGAACTGGGCCTTTAGCTGAATGCTGGGAATGAGGGCGGTGGAATGACTTACCGTAACCTGTGAATGACGTAGTTACTGCTAGCCTCATCCCCTTGCTCGCTTTGCCTTCTTTTATTGCTGTTCTTTGCTGCTACTGAGACTTTATGCCTGAAACTATCTTTATCACCATCCTAAACCTTAAAGAAGAAGCCTTGGTGGTGTAGTGGTTCATTGAAAGATCAGCGGTTCAAACCCATCAGCTGCTCCACGGGAGAAAGATGTGGCAGTCTGCTTCTGTAAAGATTTACAGCCTTGGAAACCCTATGGGGCTGCTTTACTCTGTCCTGCGGGGCTGCTATGAGTCAGAATCCACAGTGGGTTTACCTTAAAGTCTTGATTTAAATGTTATTTTTTTTTCATAGCGGTCTTTCCCAAACACCCAATCTGAAATATTTAGTCCTGGTTCTTTTCCTTCAGAGCACTTGCCCCAATTTAAACCAGTTGTCATTGAGTCGATTCTGACTCATGACGACCCCATTTGTGCAGAATAGAAGTGTGTTCCACAGGGTAGAATCATATGTTAATTTATGGGTTTATTTGTTTAATACTTTATTTTATAAGACTGTATATTCTACGATTGCATCTGTCTGTTATGACTAATTTTCACAGTGCCTGCACATACTAGGATAAATACTAGTTGAATAAAGGAAAAACCTTTAAGATTACTGTGGGTGGGTAAAGGAAGAGAAGTCATGGTAAACTGGATGCAGTGGCTTTTCTTCTTTCTTGGATAGTTCAAGTGCTGTTAATCCTTGCTCTTGTGGTATATCCTACTCACCCTCACCCCCTTCATAGAAAGGTATTGCACTGATTTAAAAGAAACCTTATTTTGTTAAGGGTTTTGTTTTGTTTTAGAATTCCTTAATATCTTGATATTAACACCCATAGGTTAAAAATCTAAAATTGGGAATTACTTTCTGAGCCAGTTGGGGCTCTATTGCATAGAAAAGCAGCCACTTTGGCAGAAACAAAAATAAAGAGCTTTTGTTTTTGTCTTTGTTTATGAAGCACTGGGTAGGGAGCTGGCAGTGGTGGTTCGGTAGTAGAATTTTCTCCTTCCATGCGGGAGACCTGGCTTTGATTCCTGGCCAGTACACCTCAAGCGCAGCCACCACCCATTTGTCAGTGGATGCTTACATGTTGCGACGATGCTGAACAGGTTTCAGTGGAGCTTCCAGGCTAAATACAGATTAGGAACAAAGACCTGGGGACGTACTTCTGAAAAATCAGCCAATGAAAATGTGATCCTGTTGTGCACGGGGTCCTCATTGAGTTGGGGCCGACTCGATGCAGCTCGTAGCGATGAGCAGTCCAGGTGTGTGCTGTCTTAAGGTGTGGTTAAAATCTTAGCCCAGGGAGTCATAACATCTTCACACCTTCATTTTGCTATGACTTGCTCTGCTGTGCTTTGTTGGTTTCAGCCTCAGTTTGACCCTTTCCGTGATAGCAGAAGTGACTACTGCAAATCTTTATAACTACCATACTGTCTGGACATCACGTACGTTTACTGTATAGAGGAAGGGAGAGAGATTCTCTTTTGAAACCTGCTGTACAAGAACAAGGAAGCTTCTTTTCCAAAACCTCCCCAGTAAATGTCACTTTGTACATCATTGGCCCACATTAGTCATGGGCCTAAAGGAGATGGACTTTGTCTTAAACTGGTCAGGACCCACTCCTGAAGCTTATCTTACCCAAGGCTCATAAGTAATAGTGAGTGCTTCCCAAAAAGAAACTTGGCGTGCTAGTACCATGAGGGAGGTGAAATTGCGTCTGGGTAGCAGGGACACAGATATGTAATAAATTATGCTATACTGAAAATCGTTCTTTAACGTTATGTTTACTGAATTGATTAGATTGAGAATGTCTCACTATTTTTATAATTTTTATTTTTTTGTTGATAATATTTAGAGCAGAACATACTAGTTAAGTTAAACTACTGTTTGATTTTGAGACGACTTCAGGGTATATTTTCGGTTTAAAGTTTAAAGATTATCTCAGAGGCATAGTTTCGGGGATTCATCCAGCCTCCATGGTTCTAGAAAATCTGAATTCCATGAGAATTTGAAATTCTGTTCCGTATTTTCTCCTTTTTCATCAGGATTCTTCTATAGAATCTCTGATCAAAACATTCGGTAGTGGTAGCCAGGCACCATCCAGTTCTTCTGGTCCCATGGCAGGGGAGGCAGTTGTTCATGGAGGCAGTTAGCCACACATTCCATTTCCTCCTCCTATTCCTGACTCTCCTTTGAGAATGTCTCACTTTATTATTATTTTCTTGTTGTTGAGAATATATGCAGCAAAACATACACCAGTTTAACGGTTTCTGCATGTACAATTCAGTGACATTGATTAAGTTCTTCAAGTTGTGCATCCATTCTCACGCTCTTTTTCTGAGTTGTTCCTCCCTCATTAGCATAAACTCACTGCCCCCTAAAGTGCAGTGGGAGGAGTTTAGTTTTGCCAGGTTGGGGAAGGCTTTCTGTAATAGTATTCAAGTTGATCTCTGAGTGATTTTTCTTTATATCGATTGGAATTAGAGAGATGGTTATTTCAGTAAAAAGAGTTTTGTATGAATAGTAAACATAGTTTGTCTTTTCTGAAATTTCTTGAAGAATTGTCTGTGGTTTTGTTTTCTTCCTTCCCCACTAGCACCTTGCTCTTCCTTTTTTTTTTTCTTTTTTTGCCTCCAGCATCTGAAGCTCTCCTCAGACTTTTGAAATCTGGCTTCTGCTTGTAACTGAGAACTGTATGGTCACAGGTCACCAGTGGCCTCCTGTTTACCAAAGCAAATGAAGAGCTTTTCTCTAACTTTTCTTATCGACCAGTGCTTTCCCTTCTTGTTATACTTAAAATTTTTTTGCATATGAAATATGTAATATATATGATCATTGTAGAAAGCTTTGAAAATACTGACATAAATAAAAACAAGTGTTTGTTATTCTATTGATAAAATTTTGGAATACATCTTTCCAGTTATCCTTCTGTGTGTGTGTGTGTGTGTGTGTGTGTGTGTGTGTGTGTATAAAATTGAGTTCATACTTATTTGCCATTTGCTTTTTTTAATGAGCGTTTTCTCATATCCTTAGGTATCTAAGAACAGAATTTAATGGTAGCCTACTTTTTAGTTTTTTGAATATAATACATACTTAACTGGCATTTTCTGTTGTAAAAAGTTAATGAAAACATCCTTGAGCATAGAAATCTGGGTCATATTCTGCATCAAAAGATACAATTTTTTTTTTAAGGCTTCTGATCGCCAAATTACCTTCCAGAGAGGTTGTACTAATTTATATCATCACCAGAATCATACGAGAGTGCCTGTTAATTTGCATTAGCTATTCTGTTTTTAAAAACTGATATGGTAGGGATAAAAATGGATAGTCACTAGCTTAAGCTATTTGGTTCCCATGAGTTCAGATAGTGAGGATTACTGCATTATTTGTATCAACATATTTGGTTTTTGAATTTTGATAGTGATTTGAACAGCCCAGCTAGCTAGTCTTTGGTTATTTAGATAGCTTTTCCCCTACCCTGAGATCAGATATTCAGTTATATCTATTTCTAGCTCTTAAGGATTTGTTAAATTTAATCTTTAATCCGTTTGGAATTTATTTTGATGTAAGTTATGAAGTGGAATGGGCATTCATTTTTTGTAACTATTACTCAGTGGTCTTAGCATATGTAAAAACAGCATGGAGGCAGTGTCTGACCTCCTCTAACTTCAAAAGGAAGAAGAAGAATCAACATCAACAGCCCATAGCTGATTCCCATGAGGCAGGGTTCAGACATGCCTCCTCTCTCCACCATCTTTACCAATTCTGACACCAGCTGTCCCTCCCATGGCACTCTCTACTTTTTGATCAGGATTCTTCTATAGAATCTCTGATCAAAACATTCAGTAGTGGTAGCCAGGCACCATCCAGTTCTTCTGGTCCCATGGCAAAGGAGGCAGTTGTTCATGGAGGCAGTTAGCCACACATTCACATTCTGCTGGGTTTGTTAATTCATTGCAGTGGCCATACAGAACTCACAGACCATACTCAGGATTGTGAGGTTTAGTAGGGAAGTGACAGGTTACAATTCAGGCTCAGGAATG
This sequence comes from Dugong dugon, assembly GCA_030035585.1. Classification (NCBI taxonomy): domain Eukaryota; kingdom Metazoa; phylum Chordata; class Mammalia; order Sirenia; family Dugongidae; genus Dugong; species Dugong dugon. The sequence goes on along the minus strand of CM057480.1, from coordinate 75,332,948 downwards.
CTCAAGGATACAGTTCTTCTATCAGAACAGCTTCCTACCAGCTGTGCTCGCAGGCACGTTTCTCCCTCGCCCTAGGCCTCTGTCCAGAGGCACTCAGCTGTCTCTCTCCTTGAGCCAGGAAGCCCCCCGTGCCATCTCTGCTGTCACGTCTTTCCCACTGGGTCTTTTCTGCCATCGCTTCTCACCTTCTTCAGGGTTACAGCTCGTGCTCTTTCTCTCGGTCTACTGCTTCAAAGAGCTTCTCAGCACAGGGATCCTGGGTCTAAAGGATATGCTGGCTCCTGGCTGTTCTTCCTTGGTGGTGGTGAGGCCCCCTCTTTCCTGCCCCTAGGGTTACTCATTTCAAGCCCAGTGGGATGGCAAAACTGACAATCCCTTTGGTGGGCCACAATTATCCTATCACACGGTCCTGCCCAGTCATTTGGGTGGTAGTTACAAGATCATGGCTAGAAAGGCCACATGCAAAAGTAATCTATCACACCACAATATATTTGAATAATCCATCTTCTTCCCACTGACTTGAAATGACACATCTGTTTTAATAAAAATTCATGAGTGTATTCCTAGAGGTCTATTTTTAGGCTTTCTGTTGTTTAATTTTCTGGCTTTGATGTAATAGCTTTGTAATATATTTTAGTACTTGGAGGTGTTAACCCAAATAGTGAAAAGTTATTCAGTCCTTGAGATGAAATTTTAGAATCTTTTTGTCACCTCCCCCCTTTCACCTTTTGGAATTTTTATTGAAATTGCATTATATTTATACGTAGGAGCAAGAATTTACATCTTACTCTTAGTATTGATTCTTCCTTTTTCAGGAAGCAGAATGTGTTTTTCCTATTTATGTAACTTGTGTTTCTTTGTGAAGCTTTGTTTTTCCCCCCCTTTATGTGGAGTCTACACATTTATTCCTAGGTATTTTTATTTCTTGTATAGCTATATCATCAACCAGTCCCCCATATCTCCCCAGCTCTAAGCAACAGCCATTTTACTTTCTGTCTGTATATATTTACCTGTTCTGGACCTTATAAACAATATCATATAAGGTTTTTTGTGACTGTCTTTTCTCAGCATAATGTTTTCAAGGTTCATCCATGTCGTAGTAGGTTTTAGTACTTCATTGCTTTTTATGGCCAAATAATATACTATTGTATGGATATACCACATTTATCCATTCATCAGTTGATGGACTTCTGGGTTGTTCGCACCTTTTGGCTATCATAAATAATGCTTCTGTGGACATTTGTGGACATGTTTGTGGACATGTTTTCATTTCTCTTGGCTATATGCTTAGGAGTGGAATTGCTGGGTCAAATGATAATTCTGAGCTTAACTTTTTGAGGAATTATGCTGTTTTCCAAAGTGCTGCAACATTTTACATTACTACAAGCAATGTATGAGGATTCTGATTTCTCCACATCCTTGACGATATTTGTTATTATCTTACTTGTTCCTGGGTGGTGCAAATGATTAAGCGTTCGACTACTAACTGAAAGATTGGCAGTGGAAACCCACCCAGAGGCTCCTCGGAAGTAAGGCCTGGGGATCTGCTTCCAAAATGTCACAGCCTTGAAACTCTACAGTACATCCTTTCCAGAAGGTTTTCAATTTACCTTGCCCAGATGCATCAGAGGAATCACTATCTATGGCAGCTATAGCTTTATGAAATGTATTTCTTAAGTAATAAAACTTGAAAGTCGAAATTACTCCTTGATCCATGGGCTGCAGAATGGATGTAGTGTTAGCAGGCATGAAAACAACATTAAGCTCCTTGTACATCTCCATCAGAGCTCTTGGATGACCGGGTGCTTTGTCCGTGAGCAGAAATCTTTTGAAAGGAATCTTTTTTTCTGAGCAGTAGGTCTTCCTGGCGGCACAGTGGTTAAGCGTTCAGCTGCTAACCAAAATGTTGGCAGTTCAGATCCACCAGCTGCTCCATGGAAACCCTGTGGGGCAGTTCTCTGTCCTGTAGGGTTGCTATGAGTCAGAATCGACTCTGCGGCAACGGGTTTTAGGTCTCAACAGTGGGCTTAAAATGTTCAGTAAACCATGTTGTAAACAGATGTGCTGTCATCCAGGCTTTGTTGTTCCATTTATAGAGCACAAGCAGAATAGATTTAGCATACTTCTTAAGGGCCTTAGGATTTTCGGAATGGTAAATGAGTATTGGCTTCAACTTAAAAAGTCACCAGCTGCATTAGCCCCCAGCAAGAGTCAGCCTGTCTTTTGAAGCTTTGAAGCCAGGTATTAACTTCTCTCTAGCTATGAAAGTCCTAGATGGCATCTTCTTCCAATATAAGGCTCTTTCGTCTCCATTGAAAATCTCTTGTTTAGTGTAGTCACTTTGATTGGTTATCTTAGCTAGATTTCTAGATAACTTGCTGCAACTTCTACATCAGCACTTGCTGCTTCACCTTGTACTTTTATGTTGAGGAGGTGGCTTTTTCCCGTAAACCTCATGAACCAACCTCTTCTAGCTTCAGACTTTCCTTCTGCAGCTTCCCCACCTCTCTCAGCCTTCATGGAATTGGAGAGAGTTAGGGCCTTGCTCTGGATTAGGCTTTGGCTTAAGGGAATGTCGTGGCTGGTTTGTTCTTCTGTCCAGACCCCTAAAACTCTCTCCGCATCAGCAATAAGGCTGTTTCACTTCCTTATCATTTGTGTGTTCACTGGAGTAGCACTTTTCGTTTCCTTCAACAACTTTTCCTTTGCTTTCACAACTTGGCTAATTGATGGTGTAAGAGGCCTGGCTTTTGGCCTGTCTTAGCTTTTGACATGGCTTTCCTCACTAAGTTTAATCGTTTCTAGCTTTTGATTTAAAGTGATAGACCTACGACTCTTCCTTTCCCTTGAACACTGAGAGACCATTGTATGGTTATTAACTGGCCTAATTTCAATATTGTCTTGTCTCAGGGAATAGGGAGACCTGAGGAGAGGGAGACAGACAGGGTAATGACCAGTCGTTGGAGCAGTCAGAACACACACAACATTTATTAAGTTTGCCGTCTTAACATGGGCGTGGTTTGTGGCATCCCACCCAAAATGTCAAAGATCACTGACCACAGATCACCATAATAATGAAAAAAACTGAAGTACTGTGAGAATTACGAAAATGTAACACAGAGACACAAAGTGAGCACATGCTGTTGGAAGAGTGGTACCAGTAGACTTGCTTGATGCAGGGTTGCCACAGACCTTCAATTTGGGAAAAACACAGTATGTGAAGTGTAATAAAGCAAGGCACAATAAAATGAGGTATGCCTATATTTATATATATATATGTATAGAGAGAGAGAGAGAAATTTATCTTAAGGAAATGGCTCTCGCAGTTGTGGAGGCTGACAAATTCCAGATCCGTGGGTTAGGAGTCAGGCTGGAGGCTTCTTCTGATTCACGTTGTTGCAGAGGCTGAGAAACCCCAAATTGGCAGGTCATGTGGAAGGATGCTGACTCACGAGATTGTGGGAGCTGACGAATCCCAAGATCTGCAGGTCAGGCGGGAGGCTACTGGCTCACGTCCCAAGAACTGGATGTCAGAGGATGACAAGTCAGATGCAGGATCCAGAGCAAGCTAGCTTTGCCAGAACATCCATATATATATTGGATGCAGGCCATACCCCAAAGGAAACTCCCTTTTCAATTGATTGGCTGCTCACATCAGATTAAAAAATGGGGGACAGCTACTTTAGTTCACAAAATGGAGGATGATTACATCATCGCACATCTGCTGCATTACATATTTCATAACCAAACTATATCATTACATAACTGCCAATCCACTGAAAATCATGGCCCCAGCCGAGTCGACACAAAGCCTTAACCATCACAGATGACTTCAGGGGATTGTTTTGGTTTAAGGTTTAAAGATTTCCTTAGGGCAGTAGAAACTTGTGGTGGTGGAGGGGGATGTCAGCCAACCCTGGTGGCTCCAGAGAGTCTGAATTCCATGAGAATTTCAATTTGAGTGGTATTGACATCTTAACAGTAAGTCTGCCTCATGAGCGCAGGCTGTGTCTTTAGGTCCTGAGTTTCTTTCAGCACTGTTTTATAGTTTTCAGAGAACAAGTGCTTCACTACCCTATTTAAATTTATTCCCAGGTATTCTTTTGGATGCTATTGTAAAGAAATTGTTTTCTTACTTTTTTATTACTATATTGTGTTTGTTTTGTTGTTGAGAATATACACAGCAAAACATACAACAAACAGTTAAGCAGTTTAACATGTACGATTTAGGAACATTGATTACATTCTTCGAGTTGTGCAACCGTTCTCATCCTCCTTTTATGAGTTGTTCCTCCCTCATTAATAGAAACTCATTGCCCCCTAAGGTCCCTGTATAATCTTTTGAGTTACTGTTGTCAGTTTGATCCCATATAAATAGTTCTTAAAACAGCATAATGCTCAAGACAGACCTTTTTTACTAGTTAAGCTGAACATTGTTTGGTTTTAAGGTGACTTCAGGGGATGATTTTGGTTTAAGGTTTAAAGATTATTTCAGGGCAGTAGTTTCAATCAAGGGTTCATCTGCCTTCCAAGGCTCCAAAAAGTCTAGAGTCGATGAGAATTTAAAATTCAGTTCTGCTTTTCCCCCCTTTTATCAGGATTCTTCTATGGAACATTTGATCAGAATGTTCAGTACTATCAGTTCTTCTGGTTTCATGGTGAAGAAGGTAGTTGTTAATGGAAGCAGTCAGCTGCACATTCCGTGTCCTGCTCCTATTCCTGACTGTCCTTCCTCTGTTGCTACAGGTGAATAGAGACCAATTGTTGTGGCTTGGATGAATGCTTGCAAGCTTTTAAGACCCCAGGCACTACACGGTGAACTAGGAGATAGAACAGAAGCACTAAACATGTTATTAGGCCAATTACCTGGGATGTCCCTTGAAACCATGACCCTAAACCTCCAAACTAAAGAACCAAATCCCATGAGGTTTTTGGTTGTACCTCAGCAGCTATTTTTGTTTGTTGTTGTTGTTATATCTATCGCACAACTTTTTTGCTGATTCAACATTTTACAGGTGTACAACTGATTGACAGCAATTGTAATAATCAGTTGTACAACCTTACCTTAATGTGATTTTTCCATCACCGTTAACCCCACTTTCCCCCCTCCTTCTGCCCCTGGTAACCACTGATAAACTTTGATTTCTATACATTTGCCTTTTCTTGTCTTTTTATATAAGTGAGGTCGTACAATATTTGTCCTTTTTTGATTGGCTTATTTTGCTCAGCATAATGTTTTCAGGTTCCATCCATGCTATAGCATGTATCAAGACTTCATTTCTCCTACTGGCTGAGTAGTATTCCATTGTATGTATGTACCACATTTTGTTGATCCATTCATCTGTTGATAGGCATTTGGGTTGTTTCCACCTTTTGGCTATTGTGAATAGTGCTGCAGTGAACATTGGTATGCAAGTCTCCTTTTGAGTTTCAGCTTTCAAGTCTTTTGAGTATACACCTTTAGTGGAATTGTTGGGTCATATGATCACTCTGGAAACCTTGGTGGCATAGTGGTTAAGAGCTACGGCTGCTAACCAAAAGGTCAGTGGTTCAAATCCACCAGGTGCTCCTTGCAAACCATATGAGGCAGTTCTACTCTGTCCTGTAGGGTCGCTATGAATCGGAATCGACTTGACGGCAACGGGTTTGGTTTTGGTATGATCACTGTGTTTTTAGTTTTTTGAGGAACTGCCACAACGACTGTACCATTTTACATTCCCATCAGCGATGGATAAGGGTTCCAACTTGCCTGCATCTTTCCCAACATTTGTTATTTTCTGTTTTTTTCTTCTTAGCCATCCGAGTGGGAGTGAAATATTGTCTCATTGTGGTTTTGATTTGCATCTCTCTGATGGCTAATGACACTAAGCATCTTTTCACTTATTTGGTGCCATTTGAATATCATCTTTGGTGAAATGACTATTCACGTCCTTTGCCCATTTTATGATGGGATTATTTGTCTTTTTGTTGTTGTCAAAGTTTTATATATATTTTGGTTATTAGGTTTTTGTTGGATATATGGTTTCCAAAGATGTTCTCCCAGTCTGTATCTTGTCTTTTCACTTTCTTGGTAAAGTTTTTTGATGAACAAAAGTTATTCAATTTTTATGAGGTCCCATTTATTTATTTTGTCTTTTGCTGTTTGTGCTTTTATTATATTAGATAATCCCTTGTCAAAAGCTAGGCCTGACAGTGTTGCCCCTGCTTGTTCTTCTAGACTTTTATGGTTTTAGTTTGCACATTTAGGTCCTTAATCCATTTTGAATTTGGTGTGAGACATGGATCCTATTTCATTTTTCTGCTTGTGGAAATCCAATTTTTCCAGCACTGTTTATTGAAGAGATTCTTCTTTCTCCATTGAATGGACTTGGCACCCTTGTCAAAAATCAGTTGACTGTCTCACAAAACAATATGTGTATTGTTTAATGAGAAACTAATTTGCTCTGTAAACCTTCTTCTAAAACACAATAAAAAGAAAGAAAAATCAGTTGACCATTGATGTGAGTTTATTTCTGGACTCTCAATTCTATTCCATTGGTCTAGGTGAATATTGTTATACCAGCACCAGGCTATTTTGATTACTGTAGCTGTATAGTATGTTTTAAAATAAGGAAGTACGAGTCCTCCTACTTTGTTCTTCTGTTTCAACATTGTTTTAGCTATTTGGGGCCTCTTGCCATTCCGTATAAAGTTGAGAATTAGTTTTTCTATTTCTGTAAAGAAGGCTGTTGGAATTTTGATTGGGATTGTGTTGAATCTATAGATCACTTTGGTAGTGTTGGCATCTTAACAATATTAAGTCTTACAATCCATGAACATGGAGCATGTTTCCATTTGTTTGTCTTCTTTGATCTCTTTTCATCGATGTTTTATAGTTTTCATTTTATAAGTGCTTCATGTCCCTGGTCACATTTCTTAATTTATTTTTGAAGTTATTCATTGTTAGTGTCTAGAAACACAACTAATTTTTTTGTGTTAATCATGTACCTTGTGGCTTTGTTGAATTCATGTATTACCTCTTGTAGCTCTCTTGTGGATTTTTTATATGTAGGATCATGCCATCTATGAATAGAGATAGTTTTACTTCTTCCTTTCTCATTTGGATACCAGTCCAGTTGGTGGTGAGTCAGTTCTGACTCATGATGAACCCTGTGTGTGTCAGAGCAGAACTGTGCTCAGTAAAGTTTTCAACGGCTGGTTTTTTGAAAGTAGACTGCCAGGCCTTCTTAGGAGGAACCTCTGGGTGGACTTGAACCTGCAACCTTTTGGTTTGCAGCCTAGCATGTTAAACATTTATACCACCCAGGGACTCCAAACCAGTTGCTGTTGAGTCAGTTTCAACTCATGTTGACCCCATCTGTTTCAGAGTAGAACTGTGCACCCTAGAGTTTTCAATGACTGGTTTTTCCAAAGTAGATTGCCAGGGCTTTCATTAGTAATTACAAAATGGTGCTATCCTAATGTTACCATTCTTTATTAGCTGAATTATATAAAGAGAAGCTTTCTTCTATTATCTGTTATTTTGAGGTACCATTTGTACAGGAAAGGCGGGATAAATGACTGATTCCTCCCTGTTATTTAGCAGTTTTCAGAATAATGAGTTATAATTAACATTTGCTGAAGGTGATCGTTGAATCTTTTTTTTTGGGTGGGGGGGAGAATTATTACGAACCTATGGAATTAAAAATACTGCTTTTGCCTTTTCATTACAGTTAGGGTTTTTTTTTTTGGATTATTTCACTCCAGTTGATAAAGAGCATCGTTTTATTTTTTTGATGCACAGTTTTCCATTGCCAAGGTGTAGTTAACTTGTATTGATAGACATTTGGGTTGCTTTCAGTCTTCTGTTATCGTAAACAATGCTGTGATGAATATCCATAATTGCTGTTTGATGGGTGTCTCCTATATATGTAGGAAAAAGATGCTTTGAAGAGTAATTACTGGCTCAGAGGGTCAGTACATTGTAATTTTGATAGATATTGCCAAATTGTCTTTATTGATGTGTGAAAGTGTCAATTTTTCCATTAATTTTTGCAAATACTAGGTGTTACCAAACTTTTGCCATCCTTGTATAAGGAAAAAAATAGCATTTCAGTGGTACATTTGAGCCACTAGTGTATTATTTTCTGTTCATATCTTTTACCTTCTCTTTAGTTGTTTTTGTCTTATGTCTTTGTATAATTTCATAGACATTACCCTGTTGTAAATTTCATAGAAATTACCTTGTTGTAAATTTTTTCTTAGTTTATCATTTCTTTGAAGTTTGTTTTTGTGTTCTGTTGTGTACAATATACAGTTTTTATATGATCAGATGTATCAATTGAGAACACTTTAAAAAAATGCCAGTCTTTTTATCCCTGCTCTCTTCCATGTTATTGTCTAGTTTTTTGTTGTTGTTAGGTGCTGTCAAGTTGGTTCCGACTCACAGCAACCCCATGTACAACACAACAAAACACTCCCCAGTCCTGTGCCATCCTCACAGTTGTTGTTATGCTTGAGCCCATTGTTGCAGCCACTCTGTCAGTCCATGTTGTTGTGGGTCGTCATCTTTTTTGCTGACCCTCTGTGAAGCATGATGTCCTTCTTTAGGGACTGGTTTTTCCTGATAATGTGTCCAAAGTACATGAGATGAAGTCTTGCTGTCCTTGCTTCTTAAGAGCATTCTGGCTGTACTTCTTCCAAGACAGATTGTTTGTTCTTCTTGCAGCCCATGGTATATTCATTATTTTTCTCCAACACCACAGTTCAAAGACATCAGTTCTTCTTTGGTCTTCCTTATTCATCGTCCAGCTTTTGCGTATGTATGAGGTGATTGACAACACCATGGCCTGGGTCAGGCGCACCTTAGTCCTCAAAGTGACATCTTTACTTTGAACACCTTAAAAAGATCTTTTGTAGCAGATTTGCCCGGTGCAGTATATCATTTGATTTCTTGACTGCTGCTTCCATGGGTATTGATTGTGGATCCAAGTAAAATGAAATCCTTGACAACGTAATCTTTTCTCCATTTATCATAATATTGCTTACTGGTCCAGTTGTTTATGTTGAGGTATAATCCATACTGAATGCTGTAGTCTTTACATTTCATCAGTAAGTTCTTCAAGTCCGCTTTGCTTTTAGCAGAGTTGTGTCATTTGCATGTCACAGGTTGTTGATGAGTCTTCCTCCAATCCTGATGCTGCCTTCTTCATACAGTCCGGCTTCTTGGGTTATTCACTCAATGTACAGATTGAATAACTGTTGTGTAAGGATACAACCCTGATTCACACCTTTCCTGATTTTAAACCACTCAGTATCCCCTTGTTATGTTCGGATAACTGCCTCTTGGTCTATGCACAGGTTCAGCATGAGCAGAATTAAGTGTTCTGGAATTCCCATTCTTTACAGTGTTATCCATAATCTATTATGACCCACACAGTCGAATGCCTTTGCATAGTCAGTAAAACACAGGTAAACATCTTTCTGGTATTCTCAGCTTTCAGGTAAGATCCGCCTGTATTTTAGTTGACTTTAAAGCCTCCTAAGTTAGTACTTTGTTTTAAATTTTAATCAGTTTGCTTATTTAGATTTATCTACATGTTTATTTCCTTTTTTTTTTTTCCTTCTTGGCCTGGGATTCATTTTCTTTCTCTTCCCTTCTGAACTTCTTTTAAGTCCCCTCCCCCTTTTCCATTCATAGTCTGTGAATGGTAGATGATAAATATTTATCTGAAATCTCATTTCATCCTTCCTGTTGTGTTATCATTTACCTGGATACAGCATTTCTAGATTGGTAGTTATTTTGAAGGTATTATTTCACTGATTTTTGCCTTCTAATAGAATTCTGCCTTTGCAGCTTCATAATTGTTACTTTAGGTAATAAGTCTTTGGTCTTTGATAGTTTTTTCTAAAACTTTTTATTTTGGAAAATTTTGAATATGTACAAAGTATCACTGCACTTAAGAGTTTAAAACTTAAAATTTGATTGGTATGACAGTAGTTCATCCAAATTCGTAACTATATAGCAGCAGCTTTTTGAATAAGCTTATATCTATTCGATTGGCTCTTTGAACAACCTTTTAAATGTGTTTATAATTCCAGGTCTAGTAGTGGGTTCTTCACCACGTTACCTCTAAGGCAACAGAATTTAAAGTATTTGTGTTTTATGGTTATTTATAGGATTTTCTGAATGCTATGTGTTGCATTATTTAGTGAATCGGGGCTTAAATTTATTAACTTCTTTATCAGCTTTGTCTTACCTTTCCATCCCCTCAGCCAGCAGTTATCCAGTTATTCATTAAGTGTGCTTCTCTCTCTCTCTTTTAATTCTCTGAATTTTTGCACATAATGATCCTTTGACTAGGATTCCGTTTCCTGTGGACTTCTGTGTCATCTCTTCTTTCTGTTGTTTTGCTTCTGCTATTAGTGCTTCCCTTTCTCCTAACTTCTTTCAGGTTAGTGTTTACTTTTTTTTTTTCCCCATGGTGCTTTAGGTGAAAGTTTACAGTTCAAGTTAATTTCTCATACACAGATCTATACACATAATGTTATGTGACACTAGTTGAAATCCCCACAATGTGACAGCACACTCCCGCTTTCCACCCTGCGTTTCCCGTGTCCATCCAACCAGTTCCTGGCCCTTCCTGCCTTCTTGTCCTGCCTCTGGAGCCGACCGTTTGGTCTTGTGTATCTGCTTGACCTAAGAAGCACGCTCTTCACGAGTACTGTTTTATGTTTTATAGTTCAGTCTAATCTTTCTCTGAAGAGTGGGCTTCGGGAATGGCTTCAGTTCTGGGTTAACAGAGTGCCTGGGGGCCATGGCTGGGGTTACTTCTTTCAAGAAATTTTCCCAATCTCTTTGCGAGACTGTGCTTTTTGGGTTACAAATAAAAGAAAGAGTTGATAACGGTGAGTTGTTTTTTTAAAAAGGTTCTTTAGAATTAGACGTAGGCAAGATAGAAAGATTGGGAAATTTTTAAAAAATGTAAAAGTGTTCTGTACTTAGAGTGCTCTGCAAATGATCAAGTGTTTAAACATTGTAAAAGAAAGCTGAAATGGAAATGATAGACATGCACTGCCTTTGGTTCATTTTAAGCAAGATAAAATGCAGGACTCCAGTTAGTGGACTGAAACCCAAAGAAAAGGCCTTGGCCCTATACCAGAAGGTGAATGAGCGTACATTAATAGGTTTAAAATCAAGCCTTAGTCTAGCAGTGTCTGGATACCCAAGAAACGACTCAGGCCAGAAGTGCTGGCTGGTCTGTCTCCTGGAGCTTTTTGTACCTATTTAGAGCAGTTTCATTCATCGAGGTTGGCCTTGGTGCTGGCCAGAGTTCTGGTTAGGAACCAGCCTCTTGTAGCTTTTGTTCTTTTAGGACTGTGCTGAAAGTACGTTTCTTACTGGTTGACTAGGAGCCCCGAGGGGTGGGGGTGGAGGCTGGGGGGTTGCAGGAATTCACTGGACCTAAAATATAGGGGGTTATGTTCAGAACCTTTGGTGTGGTCAGCGGTCATTAATTTTTTCTGTGATTGTTTGTGAGATTGTGTGTGAGAATACTTATCTCTTTGCTTGGGAGTAAGATCTGGATCATAGCTACCAGTGGTTTCTCACTTGACCCCTGGGTGATAACTGTCACCCTCTTGGGGTTGTACTTGCCACCATACTGCCCATCTCTGACCTGGAAGTTTCCATGAGAATTTTATTTTTCTCATCTGAGTGGCAAGAACCATTTTCTTTTCACTCCATTCTTACTCCTCTACTCCATGCAGAGTGTCAGATGGATACATTTCCTCCAGTCACAAAATTTCTGGAGGAGGGCAGCATCTCTGACACCCCTGGGTATTGCCCAGCTTTGATGTTTTCAGTTGTACTTTGATCTCTTCCATTGCTATTACTGATTTTCCTTAAATCTGTATGACAGTTCACCTACCTTACTTTCCCTTTCCTATCCAGGTGTTTGGCCCTTTAGGGTTGGAGTGCACTTACTCCTCTGTTAGGAATGGTAGAAGGATTTCTGCATGGAGCCACCTTCTTTTGCTTTTCAGCCTGAATCTCCCAGATGTTAGTCTCTGCTCTCCCAGTCCAGCGTCCTGTGCTCTGCCTCTCCTTGGCCCTTCCTTACAGTTCTTGGAGAGCTCTAGTTTGGCTGGCTCTGATAAGATGTCCTTCCTTTGCCCTTCTTGTTCTGGAGTGGCTGTAGTGGAATGAATTGGAAAACTTGTTCTGGTGAGCAGTTAGTTTATGTTACTCCGTCAGCAGCGGGTTTATATCTTATTCTGTCCAGGTTGTTAGGTTTGTCTGTCGGGTGCCTTCTCCCTGATGGTCAGTAGTAACTGGCTTCCGGAGCCTCAGGGGCTGTCTAGGCCCCCAAAGGCTGGCATTGGGTTTAGGTGCTAGTACCTTGTGATCAAGTATGACCATTTGTTTGGCATATGGTTTTTACCTTGCACCTTTTCCTTCTCTTACTAAATAAGAGAATTTTTTTTTTTTTTTTTTGCCCTTCTTGGGCTAGTCAGTGTTAACAGAGTCATCTTTTAACCTCTTTCTTGGGCTGCCTGCATCTCTGGAGCTGAGGAGAAGAGGTCCAGAAATCTTAGCATTGAGTATATAGTTTCAGCGAAGTATGTTTTTTAAAAATAAGAATTAACTTGATACACAGTTGAGAAATAGAGGCACAATATTGGTATAATATGGCATCATATTGGTTCATGTGAGGTTTTCCTCCATCATATTAATGTTTGGTAGTAATCCAGACATGCTTTCTTGTGACTGAAGAGAAGGCCATAGCACAGATGAAGACAGAAAAGCTGACAGTCTTCAGAAATGCCTTCTTGTTGAGCGTATAGTAGTTGGTTTAGTGGCTTCAGGAACTCCTATGCGTTCTACTGTGTAAAGATATCTGGTGAAAATAAAGAAGGTGCAGAGGCATTTCCCTCTGCATTTCAATGATGGATTCATGAGAAAGGCTATATTTGATATTTAATTTTTGTGAAAATGGTCTTTATTAGAATTAAATGCTCTCAGGCACCTTCATGTGAAAAGAGGAAACAGGGACCTCATGATTTAAAGGTACAACAGGTTGTTTGACTTACAGGTGCAAATGTCAGTAGAGCTTTAACTGTGCTAGTAGTTATTATTTTAAATCAGGTTGGTTAGTGATTCTGTCCGTGTTCTGCTTGTAAAGTTTCATCGGTTTTAAGTACCCTGTTTCTAACCTTGTAGGGTTAGCCTCATTTTTTAATTTTATTTTTGGTGAAACACGCACAACAAAACCTACACCAGGTCAGCAGTTTCTGTGTACACAGCTTGCTGACAGTGGTTCATGCTTCACATTGTGTCACCCTTGGCACTGTTGCTGCCCCTATTGTTTCACTGCTGTCAACTCAGATTCTCCGGCCCTTAAGGTTCTTGTCTCGGTTAGAGTCAACTGTTGTCCATTCTATCTCATACAGATATTTCTTTACAAGAGCGCAGTGCTTAAGGCGAACGTGTGTGTGTGTCCCCATCCGTCCGTCTGTCCGTCCCGGTGATGGTGGGAAGGTGGTAGGGGGTGGCAATGGGGGTGTCTAACGGCTTCGTAATGAGGCTTTAATCTTTTTATGGCCCCACCTACATTCCTTTCAGTATTTCTAATTCCCGAGTCTTTTTAAGGTTTCCTGGGATGAAATCAGTCTACTTCTTTCCCACTGTCAACTTTCTTTGGTTTGCTAAGTTACGTATCATTTTCTCCCCAAATTTAATTCTTATCTCTTCTGTTCTTTTTGCCCTGAGGATTTATATTGTATTTTCTCCTTACTGTTATTTTAGTGGGGTTTTGGGAGACAGTAGAGACAGAAGGATGTGTTTAATCTGGCATATTTAGCTGGCAAAATTTAATTATGAAATAAGTCAGACCTGTAGAAAAATCCTAAAAATAAGATATACATGTAATAACTAGATTTAGTAGATGCTGACATTTTATCTTGACTTTTGTTAAAGAAATAAAAGTTGACTGATAACATACAGCTAAAAGCACATCCCCCTATCCTACCTCTTTATCCTTTCCACTAGAGGTAACCACTGTCCTGATGCTGGTCATTATCAACACAGTGTGTACATTTGTACTGTAAGTGCATGACAACACAGAGTGGTTTATGTGTTAAAAGTTGACAAATGATATCATACTGTGTCCTCTTACAACTTGTACTTTCCATTCAATGTTTTGATATATAGAGATTCAGTTTACTAAAATAATCCATTTACCTTTTGTACGCATGGGGTTTCCATGAGCCAGAATCGACTCCGTGACAACCGACAACAACAGCAATCTGCTAGTGGACACTAATGTTTATGTCACATCTCAGTCTGGGTTCTTCCTTTATCACTTTACTAAATGTCTAGCATGGGGTTGGCAAACTGGCATAAGGGCCAAGTCTGGCCAGCCGCTTGTTTTTGTAACAGGGCCATGCTCGTTTGTTTATGTCTGGTTTTGCAGTATGACAGCAGAGTTGCATAGTTGTGACAGAGACTCTATAGCCTACATAGCCTAAAATATTTATTGTCTTGTTCTTCATCTAAAAGTTTGCTGACCCCTGATGTTGTACAGCCAAACATTTCACATTCCCAGACTCATTTGGTCCATTAGCCACACTTTATATAGTTTCTCTTCTGGATATAACTTTAGAATCCTTCACCTGTTGTATATGAAATGCCAGTATGTTAGAGAATTGAAGAGGGAATTTAATAAAGAGATATAATTACACAAATATGGGAGACTTGAAAGAGCAGAAGGGGAACCCAGAGATGATGATACTGCAGGAAGCAGCTGATCTCCCTGGGGAAGATTAGCTGGGGAAACAAAGGAAAGAGCTTGATATTGTCACAATCTCATAGCTTGGTGGAGGGCCCTGTGAAGGAAGTTTGGACTCAGACCTCAAGGAAGAGAGGCTGCCTGCCTACTGCTGGTACTTAGAGCAGTACCATGAGGATGCTAGAATCAGTGCTGCTGCCAGGTGACTTCAGATACAGCCAGCTAAGAAATCCTTGGTCCCTCCTCCTGCCTTCTGGTCGTCTCCTAGTGCCCTGTTGGCACTGGAGGAAGATCTTAACAGGAAGCCAACTGCAAAATGAAAAATGTAGTTTGCAGAGTCCTAGAGCTAGCATCACAAAGTATAGAACAGAACGATGGATTTGGAGCTGAGTGATGATAGCCAGAAGAACCACGAAAGTGTCTCTCCACCCACTCCGCTCCAAAATTACATCTGTTAAGAATTTGTTCTTAAGCTCAAATGGGTCATTAATTACATAAACTAAGAATTATTTTCTCTGGTGAAAGTAAAAGAAAAATTTTCTGAAATATTTGTATTTGTAAATCTAGGCTTTGTTTTGAAGAATGGCTTTAATATTAGTTTAGTATTACTATTTAGTATTTATTGATTTTTTTAAAGTTCTTTTTTCTGCTTTATTTCAGTATCAGATATAGAAGGTGGTGATGGACTGCAGCTCAGAAAGGAACATACTCTCAAAATATTTGCTTATATCAATTCCTGGACACAAAGGTATGCATCTTTAAATGTTTTGGAGACTAACTTTATGAGTTATATTTTAAATTGCCATTATTTGTTATCAAATTGTTCTTTTAGCATGTTGGATACCTTCAGTCATTAAATGACAGGTTATCAGTATCTATTAAATCTTCTTCCCTTCTCCTTGCTCTTTGGCCAATAGTTTCGTTTTTAAAACATGAGAGTACAAATTGATTTCTGTATTTAACCTCTCTTATTATCTAGAAATACAGGAATGTTTGAAATTCTGCAAAACAATTATTTTGAGAGATTAAGGATGAAGTCTTTATGGCGTAGCTAGAGGCCTGTAACAAACTTAATAATAATAAATAAAAGATCAGTCCTGTGGCAGAGATTCCTCTGACCCTTCTGGAAGTCACTTGTTTGTTCCTTTCCCATTATAATTATGTACATTAGACTAATTTTTAAATAATACAAATATTGAGAATACAGAGAATCAAATTTTAGGTAACAGTTGTTAATATAACCAAAGCTTATAACAAGGAGTTAAAAATTCCTGTTCTTCGATGTGATTTTAGCTGGTCATGGCTAACAGTTCTTCTCAGTTGTGTGCCCATCCAGTTTAAACTTTGCAGTCTGTCTTAGTTTCTTCGTGCTGCTGTAATAGAAATACCACAAGTGGATGGCTTTAACAGATTCATTCTCTCACAGTGTTGGAGGCTAGAAGTCCGAATTCAGGGCAGTAGCTCCAGGGGAAGTCTTTCTCCCTCTGTCAGCTCTGGGGGAGAGTCCTTGTCATCAATCTTCACCTGGTCTAAGAGCTTCTCAGCTCAGGGACCCCTAGGTCCAGAAGACGCGCTCTGCCCCCAGCTCTTCTTTCTTGGTGGTAGGCGGTCCCTCTCCTCTCTGCTCCCTTCTTTCTTTTATATCTCCAAAGAGATTGACTCAAGATACAATCTAATCCTATAGATTACATCCTGTCTTATTAATGTAACTGCCTCTAATCCGGCCTCATTAACATCCTAGAGGTTATGATTTACAACACATAGGAAAATACATCAGATCACAAAATGGAGGACAACCACACAGTATTAGGAATTACAGCCTAGCCAGGTTGACACACATTTTTGGGGGGATACAATTCAATCCATGGCACAGTCTTTCTAAAATTTTTATGGATAGGGAATGTTGGAAGCATTGTGAACAGTGATCAATTAAGATATTCAGTTCAGTGATACATAAACTCATGTTCTGAGGCACACAGCACAGCTGATCATAAAGGGTTTAGCAGAATAGTTTAATTTCAGAGGTCATTTGCTATACAGTGTATCCTTTTCTTTATTTTTTCTTCTCTCTGTCAGTAAAAATGGTAGATATATTTGTTCCAAAAAAGCTTATAGATTTTAGTTATTTAAAACTTGTGTACTATCCTTAGTGATGTCTCTTTTCTGAGTCACAACCACCTGAATTTCTTTTGACTAAGTTTAGCAGTTGTTGTTGCTACTTTCACTATGGGTGACATAGATTAATTAGGATATTTCATAATACTGCTTTGTTAATGACTTAAAATTACCATTAGTAGTCTAAAGTGATTTGTTGAGAAATGTCAGATCTGAGTCTTGATTTTGAATTTATTTATTGTAACTACAGCTAAGTGGTAATATATTATGCTAGAAAAACACACAGTTCTAACTAATATCAGGATGTACGTAGGTGCCAATGAATAAAATTAAATTCGGAGAAATAAAATCATTTTCCTAGAGGAAATTTTGATATGTACAGTTTTAGACATTAACTCTTAAGTTTCATCAGAATATCAAAGGGTCTTTGTCCCCAGACCGTTGAGAGCCCCTGCCTTATATCATGCTGAAGTATAGTGGTTGAGAGTGTGGCCTTGGAGCCTGTTGGACACAGGTTCCATTCCTGCTTCATCACTTGTGAACTGGGTGACTATGACAAATCAGTTGACTTCTGTTTACTTCCTCATTTGTGAAGCTAGAATAATAAAGCTACTCCGATATTAGTGAGATTGTGAAGAAACAATGTCCTTAGTGTAGCACCTGATAGAAGAGCTTCATAAACAGCTGTTTTAATTAAAAGTGTTAAAATTTATCTTAGAAAATGAAATAACTTGTAGGAAATATAATTTAAAGCATAAGAGCCAAACTGGAAAACAGCTTGCAGCATAATTCTGTTCACATGTCAATAAGTATGAACGGTTTTTAGCTGGTAGTAATAAAAGTAAGAGAATCCCTAGGTGGTGCAAATGGTTAATGTGCTTGGCACCTAACTGAAAGGTTGAAAGTTTATGTCCACCCACAGGCACCTTGGAAGAAAGGTCTGGCATCCAGTCTTAAAAAATCAGCCATTGAGAGCCCTATGGAATACAATTGTACGCTGACACACACAGGGTCACCATCAGTCAGAGTTGACCTGATAGCAGCTAGTTTTTTAATAAAGGTAGAATATTACACTCCTAATTAATTATGCTGATGAAAGAGGTGAAAATACAATATGTAGTTGGATCACAGTGCTTCGTAGTAACAGCCTTTGCCTGTTACTGCCCCTGCCCCCTCCTTAAGTTATTTTCTTGTGCCAGCTGTTTGGCTTCAGAAAATATTGTTGCCTAAGTTAGGATTGTGATTCTTGTAGGGGATAAACAGCTACTAGTAAAGCACAGTTACCATACATTCATTCCTCACTTATTGGCATTTTTAGGTTCTGTAGACCAAGTTGTTATGCGAAAATTGGTATTTTGTGAAAATGAAGGATGACCACACCAGATCACAAAATGGAGGATGGCTACATCATTACATAACTGCCAAATTCCATTAGTACGTAACTGCCAAACCACTGAGAATCATGGCCCAGCCAAGTTGACACATAACCTTAACCATCACAACCAGCATTACTCTTGCCTTGTACCTTGGCGTTCGTTTCTGCCAGGCGTATGTCATTAATGTGCAAAATAGATAGTAGATGTTTTACTATTGTCGTAAATGCGAAATGTTGAATAACGAGATAGTCGATAACATGAGGTGTAGGTGTGTAGAAAGGATTCTTAACTCATGCCAGTGAATTCACGGGAGTCCATAAATGGACCTTAGAGAGCTGATGAACCCATTAAATTTAATATAAAATGTCCTTTGATGGCCTGGAAGAAAAGTATTAATAGCTTTCATAAGATTATCAATGCAAGATTTTCAGTGGTTAAGAATCATTTTTCTGGTGTATTACTGGAATGTAGGTAAAGGAGAATGTTCACTTAAAAAATAAAGTGTGTTGAGAAGAATTTAATATTTTTAATCATTACAAAGGTTTTTATATTTTTTCTTTGATTTAAAATGTTTTTTTGAGAAAATACAGATAATAAAAAGTTTAAAAAAAAAAAAAAAGATGCCACCTTCCAGAGTAATGACTGATAACTTTTTGTGTATATTCTTCATGTGAAGTTGTGAACAGTTGAAAATGACAAAGATGTGATTTTAATCTCTATAAACCAAACCAAACCAAACCCATTGCCATTAAGTCAATTCACACTCACAGTGACCCTATAGAACAGCGTAGAACTGCCCCATAGGGTTTCCAAGGCAGAAATCTTCACAGAAGCAGACTGCAACATCTTTCTCCCTTTGAGCAGCTGGTGGGTTTGAACAGCTGACCTTTCGGTTAGCAGCCAGGCACTTTAACCGCTGTGCCACTAGGGCTTATACATGAAGAAAGCAAGAGGTCATAAAAAGAAGAGATAAAAGACTAAAATAGGTGTAAGAAGAGATCTGAAGCTTGCTCTTGAACGTAGAATAGCTAAAGCGAATGGAAGCAATGATCACATGGAAGAGCTGAACAGAAGATTTCAAAGGGTGGCTCGAGAAGACAAATTATTATGATGAAATCTGCAAAGACCTAGAGTTAGAAAGCCAAAAGGGAAGAACACACTTGGCATTTCTCAAGCTGAAAGAACTGAAAAGAAAATTCAAGCCTGCAGTTGGGATATTGAAGGATTCTATGGAGAAAATACTAAACGACCCCGAAAGCATTAAAGAAGATGAAGGGAATACACAGAATCACTAAATGAAAAAAAATAGGTTGACGTTCAGCCATTTCAGGAGATACTGAAGGGAGAAGTACAAGCTGCACTGAAGGCATTGGGGAAAAACAAGGCTCCAGGAATTGGAGGAATACCAACTGAGATGTTTCAACAAATGGATGCAAAGCTGAAAGCACCCACTCATCTATGCCAAGAAATTTGGAAGATAGCTACCTGGCCAACTGACTGGAAGAGGTCCATATTTGTGCGCATTCCAGAAAAAGGTGATCCAACAGAATGTGGAAATTATCGAACAATATCATTAAAATTACACACAAGTAAAATTTTGTTGAAGATCATTCAGAGGCAGTTGCAGCAGTACACCAACAGGGAGCTGCCAGAAATTCAAGCTGGATTCAGAAGAGGACGTGGAATGAGGGTTATCATTGCTGATGTCAGATGGATCTTGGCTGGAAGCAGAGAATACCAGAAAGATGTCTATCTGTGTTTTATTGACTATGCAAAGGCATTCGACTGTGTGGATCGTAACAAATTGTGGATAACATTGTGAGGAATGGGAATTCCAGAACACTTAATTGTGCTCATGAGGAACCTGTGCATAGACCAAGAGGCAGTCATTCAAACAGAACAAGGGGATACTGTATGGTTTAAAATCAGGAAACGTGTGGGTCAGGGTTGTATCCTTTCACCATACTTATTCAATCTGTATGCTGAGCAGATAATCCAGGAAGCTGGACTGTATGAAGAAGGTGGCATCAGTATTGGAGGAAGACTCATTAACAACCTGTGATATGCAGATGACACAGCCTTGCTTACTAGAAATGAAGAGGACTTGAAGCACTTACTGATAAAGTTAAAGACTACAGACTTCAGTATGAATTACACCTTAACATAAAGAAAACAAAAATCCTCACAACTGGACCAGTAGTCAGCATCATGATAAATGGAGAAAACATTGAAGTTTTCAAGAATTTCATTTTACTTGGATCCACAATCATCACCCATGGAAGCAGCAGTCAAGAATTCAAAAGACGCATTGCAGTGGGCAAATCTGCTGCAGAAAGACCTCTTTAAAGTGTTAAAAAGCAAAGATGTTGTTACTTTAAGGACTAAGGTGCGCCTGACCCAAGCCATGGTGTTTTCAGTCACCTCGTATGCATGTGAAAGCTGGATAACGAATAAGGAAGCCCAAAGAAGAATTGATGCCTTTGAAGTATGGTGTTGGCGAAGAATATTGAATATACCATGACTGCCAGAAGAACAAACAAATCTGTCTTGGACGAAGTACAGCCGGAATGCTCCTTTGAATTAAGAATGGTGAGACTTCATCTCATGTGCTTTGAATATGTTACCAGGAGGAAGCAGTCCCTGGAGAAGGACATCATGCTTGGAAAAGTTAGAGGGCCAGCGAAAAAGAGGAAGACCCTTAACAGGATGAATTGACGCAGTGGCTGCAACAGTTGGTTCAAGCATAACAATGATTGTGAGGATGGCACACGACCGGACAATCCTGTTGTACATAGGGTCGCTATGAGTTAGAACCGACCTGACGGCACCTAATAACAACATATACGTATGTGTGTGTGTGATTTGTAGTCTGCTTTCTCATGTAGCAGTCAACTGTAACCATTCACTCCACGTCACCAAGTATTATCTATGCCATTATATTTAATTGTTGTATACCAGTCATATAACTGCTACTCGTTTGTTTGAGATGTAAGATTAGGGAAGTTGTATGTGCTGGTTTAACAGAGTATTTTTTAAAGTATTGTCTTAGTAATTGGGAATGAAACGGGGGAAAATGAGTTCAGAGAATGGAGAGAGTAAGGATTAGGAAAATAAATTGAAGAAGAATGTAAGTTAGTAAAAGCATATAGGGATCTGAAAGGAATATTATGTATGACAAAAGCATTTATATCACAAATTATTCATGTTCGAAGTATTGCAAGGTTTTTTTGGACCTGTTTTAAATGTCACAGAACAAGCTTGGATTTGTAGCTTGAAAATCCCACACTTATTAGCAGACATTCGAGGCTCTTCCCTGTATTCTCTTTACTTTCTAACTTAATTTCAAAGCTTCTTTCTTTCATATGAGAATTCTAGGTCCTAGGCAGGCTGGGATTCTGTCAGATCTTTGTATTATCAGGCTAAAAATAGTACTGTTGTAGCTGTCATATGTTCTTTATTTTTATTATTTTTGGTGAAAATATATACAGGAAAACGAGAGTTAAGCAATTTCTACATGTACAATTCAGTGGCATTGATTACATACTTCAACTTGTGCCAGCCATTCTTGCTGTCCTTTTCCAAATTATTCCACCATCATTAACATAAACTTGCTGTCCCCTTGGCTTCTCACCTAACCTTTCGAGTTGCTGTTACGAGTTTGATCACACAGTGCTTAAGGCAGACATTCTTTGCTAATTCGCTGAAGTATTGTTTGGTTTAAAAATGACTTCAGGGGAGAGCTTCAGTTTAAGGTTTAAAGATTATCTCAGTAGTTTCATCAGAGGGGGTGTCACCCACTCTCAGTAGCTCCAGAAAGTCTGGGTTCCGTGAGAATTTGAAGTTCCGTTCCACATTCTCCCTCACTTTGATCATAATTCTTCTGTGGAGTCTTTGATCAAAATGTTCAGAACTATCATTTGTTCTTAGTTAAGTGTTTGAAGCTATTGCTTTTATTTTTCTCATTCTTTTAATAAATTTTAAAGAACAGTTTTCGAAGCTGTTGCTTTTGAATAGGTTAATGTGTGTGTTTCGTTCTAAGGTTCTTATTTTTATCTGGGCGTCAAGAAATTTGTTTGACCAATGGGATAGTGAGATTGACCACTACATACAGTAGTGCCTTTTTGAAATTAGCTTGTAATAAAACAATTTTTGCCGAAATTGAATCCTGTAGAACACTCCTCTCATGTCTTCAGCAGTAGCAGGTTAGGGAGTGTTAGACCCATTAGAGTGTTTGTTAATAGATGGAATTACACATTCTGGGTTGAAAATGATTTAAGTAATTTTGACGTGTAGGTTCCTCATGAATAGTTAATATCGTTCTGTTTAATCAAATGGTTTATTAAATTAAATGCATATAACTTGCTATCTTAAACTAGGCATTTAGAAATTTTATTGCTGCTTATTAAACTTAGGCACCCTCCATGTAGCTGGGCAGCATATAATTCTCCTCGGGTTACAGAGTCTTGTCAGGCTTGAAATGATGTGGGTAGTGCTGAGAAGAGTCTAAGTTCAGTGACTAGAAGGGATATGTATGCTATTGGATGCATTTATATTTTTAATCTAAGTGAACTTGTGCAGTTTAAAAAGTCAATTGATAGAAAAAGGCTTATGATGAAAAACAGTCCCTTATGCTCTCTCCTCAGCTGCCTTTCTGTTTTTAGCTCTTTTAGATGTTGGTTTTGATACTAACTTCTATATTCTGAAATGATATTATTATACTGCTGTTGCTTCATCTGTCAATTTTAGATATAATCTGTTGTTGTTGTTAGGTGCCATTGAGTCAGTTCCAACTGATAGCGACTCCATGGACAACAGAACAAAACCCTGCCTGGTCCTGTGCCATCCTCACAATCGTTGTTATGCTTGAGCCCATTGCTGCAGCCACTGTGTCAGTCCATCTCCTTGAGGGTCTTCCTCTTTTTCACTGACTCTCTACTTTACCAAGCATGATGTTCTTCTCCAGGGACTGATCCCTCCTGATGGCGTAGTCTTGCTATCCTTGCTTCTAAGGAGCATTCTGGCTTTACTTCTTCCAAGACAGATTTGTTTATTCTTTTGGCAGTCCATGATATATTTAATATTCTTCACCAACACCATAATTCAAAGGCATCATTCTTCAGTCTGCCTTATTCATTATCCAGTTTTAGCATTCATATGAGATGATTGAAAACACCATGGCTTGGGCCAGGTGCACCTTAGTCTTCAAGGTGACATCTTTGCTTTTTAACACTTTAAAGATGTCTTTTTGCAGCAGAATTGGCCAGTGCAGTGTGTCGTTTGATTTCCTGACTGCTGCTTCCATGGGTGTTGATTGTGGATCCAAGTAAAATGAAATCCTTGACAACTTCCATCTTTTCTCCATTTATCATGATGTTGCTTATTGGTCCAGTTGTGAGGATTTGTGTTTTCTTTATGTTGAGGTGTAGTCCACGCTGAAGGCTGTGGTCTTTGATCTTCATCAGTAAGTGCTTCAAGTCCTGTTCATTTTCAGCAAACAAGGTTGTATCATTTGCATATCGAAGGTCCATAATCTATGGACTTCCTTCTATGATGTATAAGGATTTCTCTCTTTTACTCTTCCCTGTCCTTTCAGTATAATTGTATCAGTTTCTGGGATGGTTTTAAAAATAAAAAATTGCTCAGTGGTGAACCAGAAAAGGTTCTGTGGTTTGTTTCCTGTCTTGTACATTCTGTTCCCTGGAGTTTTTCATTTGATTACTTTTCTATCTGTGTATGGATCACTAATTCTTTCCAAACACTTCCACTCTTTTCAGTACTGTTTTTCACATTGCTGTACACCGTTAGATGATCTGTTATTCTCATGTCCCCCAGTCTCCTTTGGCCTTTATCCTCCTGCTGCACTTTGTGTTTCCTGCTCTCTAGGGTTTTCCCTTCAGATCTCATTTGTGAAATTCCTTTTGCTTCTGTTCCGTATTGGGTCTCTAGTTTCCTGGTTTGCGTGTTGTCATCTTTACTGGTTTACTTCCTTCTTTTATTAGGAAGACATTTTTTTCTGAGAAAAGGTGCATGGGGGACAAATGTTTTTTAGACCCTTAGGCCTAAAAATGTCTGTTCTACCCTCACACCTAATAGTTTTTGTTAGATACAAAATTCTAAGTGAAAAATAATTTTCTCTCAATTCTGACAGTGTTGATCTATTATATTCTACCTTCCAGTAATGCTTTGGAGACGTATTAGTTATTCTTATTCCTGAACTTTTGCTTGTGACTCTTTTCACCCTACCTCAAAGCTTTTGGGATCTTCTCCTTTATCCTTCCTTGGCCTCTGAAATTCATGATGGTATGTGTCTTGGAGGAGCCCTGGTGGTGCAATGGTTAAGTGATCGGCTGCTAACCGAAAGGTTGGTGGTTCAAACCCACCCATCGCCTCTGCGGGAGAAAGACCTGTCAGTCTGCTTCAGTAAAGATTACAGCGAAGAAAACCCTATGGGGAGTTCTGCTTTGTCACATGGGGTCGCTGTGAGTTGAAATAGATTCTGCAGCACCCAACAACAACATGTGTCTTGGTGGGCCTTTCAGTTCTGAAAATTTTCTTCTCTGTTTTCCTGGAAATATTATCAGATACTGTACTTCCTTGATTGATTGTTCACTTTTCTTTTTCTCCCCATTATCAATATTTATTCTACTTTCTGGGAGATTTTTAAACTTCACCTTCTGGAGTGTCTACTGAATTTTAAAAATTACTGCAGGCAGTCCTCAGGTTACGAACGTCTGACTTACGGACAACTCGTGTTTGTCTTTTAATATTGTGTATATTTGCCCTCGCTTTGAAACGATTTAACCAGCCTCTACTTGCAACAAATTCTTCATCACAACCACCTTCTCTTGCTGCATATGTAGCTTTTAAATCATTGAAAAGTCTTCAAGCCTTTTCTTGCACTGAAGTAAGGCTAAATAAGAACCTTGTGCGCCTGTTCCAGCTTACCTACAGATTCGACTTAGAGACTTAAAGACGCAGTTAGGAACGGATCTCATTCGTAACCCGGGGTCTGTGGGTATAACTTTAATTAATTTTTAAATTGTGAATAACATGTATAGGAAAAAAGTATATAATGTATGTGTGTACTCATTAAAGGGCTCTGTTTTGTAGTCTGAATTTTTTTTAACAGCATCCTGTTCTTGTTTTATGTCTCTGAAGATATAAATTACAGTTAAAAATTTTTTTCTTTCCTGCATTTTCTCTGTTGCCTCTGAATTCCTTTTTATGTTTGTTTTGATCAGCCTTTGCTGATGCAGGTTTTTCTTGAAAGTTTTGTTATCATCCTTGCCCGTCTTTTCATGGTGAAGAGAATGGCGCTGAAAAGCGAGTTGGAAATTCTCTGTGTGGAGGGTGTTTTAGAATCGTATGATGGTAAGGTAGTGAGCTAGCTTTTCTGTTGGGATAAATGACTTTTTTTTGGATTATTCATATTCTTTAAGAGAAGTATACTTCAGTCTTTGGCCTTTGAGGTATGTTACTATGGTTGTTGGCCAGGGGAGGGTGCTTGAAGAGGTTTACCATTCAGTCATACATTTCACTTAATTCTCTTGTTTTCAGTTTCTGTAACCATCTCAGCTGTCTTCAGTATCTGGTGTTCTGGAGTTTGTCTTGTTCACCCTACGTACAGAAAAAACTTCTTGTTTCCAGGGTCAAGTAGGAAGAGTCCTGCTTGTTTGGGATAGTGGGACATCAGGGTTGGTCTACTGAATCTTGCCAACTAAGCCAATTGTGCAGATCAGTCTAGGAGGACTAAGATTACCCACTTCTGGTGTCAGGTTGTGTGGTGGACCCACATGCCAGCTGTGTCCTGTGGAAATCTCAGCTTCCCTTCCCTGTTGAGTTCAGATGCCAGCTGCCCACGCAGCTCTTCTTTCTGACCCTAGCCACTTAGGGCTAGGTCACTGGGTACAGCTGCAAGCTCACGAGTCTGCATGAGTCCCTCCACTGCAGGCCAGCCAGCCCCCACTACTCCCTTGGCACACTGTAATTGGCTGGAATGACTCACAGAGCTCAAGGGAAATACCATACCCATGATAACAGCTTTAATATAACGCAAAGGATACAAATGAAGAGATGCGTAGGGCAGGGCCTAGGAGGGGTCCCAGCACAGAGCTAACATATCCCAAGGGACACACTACCTTCCCAAGAATAGATGTTCACTCTTACCAACCAGGAAGCTACGTCTGAGCCTCAGCGCTCAGGGGTGTTATTGGCCTCACCACATGACCATGATAGATGACATCATGCCTCATGCGACTTCATCAGCCCTGGGCCCCTAGGTGGTCCCTCTTGGCCTGGTCAGCATCCACCACCGCCCGCCCCCCCCCCCCCCCCCCCCAGCCACCTCCCCGCATTAGCCTCAGGTGTAGCCCGGCTCTCACGAACCCAGAGCAGCAGGCCAAATTGCTTTCTGTTCCTTACAGATGGGAACCTGGAGGTCTTAATTGTACCTTTCATTTGATCCTCCTATTTTCTACCTCTTGCTTCATCCTTGCCTTTAGAAGTATCTGATGCTTCTTCAGTTCTGCACCTTTTCAGTGTTGTGGGGTTATATCTTTCTTTTTGTTGGTACATTACCCTGTAATGACTTCCAAGTTTATTTTTTCCACTCTCAATCACTTACTGTTCTTTTTACATCTTACAAAATTGGTTGACAACTGTCTGTCTCAGTCATCTAGTGCTGCTCTAACAGAAGTACCACAAGTGGATGGCTTTACAAAGAGAAATTTATTCTCTCACTGTCCAGTAGGCTACAAGTCCAAATTCAGGGCATCAGCTCCAGGGGAACGCTTTCTCCATCGGCTCTGGAGGAAAGTCCATGTCATCAGTCTTCCTTTGGTCTGGGAGCTTCTCTGCGCAGGAACCTCAGGTCCATAGGACAAGCTCTGCTTCCAGCACTGCTTTCTTGGTGGTATGAAGTTCCCATGTGTCTCTGCTCACCTCTCTCTTTTATATCTCAAAAGAGATTGCATTAAGACACTGATCTTGCCAACCCCATCAGTATAACCTCATCACAGTGATAGAATTTACAACACATGAGGAGATCACATATAATCTCATGATAGTAGTAGAGTTTACAACACATAAGGACATCACATCAGATAACACAGTCATACAATACTAGGAATCATGACCTAGCCAGGTTGCTACACACATTTTTTGGGGACACAGTTCAATCCAAGACAACAACTGTCTTCTCTCATTATTTCTGTCCTTGTGGAATGATGTCTTTTTTTCCCTTTAGTATATTTGTAATCGAGTCTGGAACAGAGCAGAAGTAAGTTTATGTGTAAAATCAAGCTAGGCTTACCTGAAAGTGATGCTTCTATTTAAAAACAAAACTTTTCCACCTTGAATTGTGAGTATGGTACGTAGAAAGAAATGCTATATTGAGAATTCACATACAGCCAATACTCATCATTCGCACATTCTGTATTTATGAATTTGCCTACTTACTAAAATTTATTTGAAACCCTACAATCAGTGCTTGTGGCACTTTTGTGACCATTCCTGGACATGTGTGGAGCCGTGAACAGTTGGAGTTGCCAGGTACACAAGTTCCCAACTGAGGCTGAACAAGGTGACCCTCTGCCTTCTTGTTTCAGCTTTCATACTGTAAACAAGTATCCTTTTTGTGGTCTGTTTAGTTCATTTTTTTTGCTTTTTGTTGGTGGTTTAGCTGTTTGAAGGGCTGTCTAGTATTTCCAAGAGCAAGAAGGCTGCGGTGTGCCTTATGGAGAAAACGTGTGTTAGGTAGGCTTCACTCAGGCATGAATTACAGTGCCACGGGCCATGAGTTCAGTTTCAATGACTCATCAGTGGGATCCATCAGAAAAAGGAAGAGGAAATTTGCCGACCTGTTGGTTAGGCTGCTGTTGAAAATACTAAAGTAACATCTATAGCGCGTGAGGAACGTGTGACAAAGATGCAAACATGGCTGCATTTGTGGATTCATATCTGACGACTGACTTAGAGTATAGTGGACAGCATTGTCATGAGGCTGAAAGCCAAAGAAGTCAATGGTTACGTTACCCAGAGTCAGGAGAACGTTAAACCCTTTTCAGCTAGTGCTGGCCAGCTCACACAAATTAAAAGGCATGTTTTGTGAAAATGTTCAGCTAGCAGGCAAAGTAGTCTCTTCAGATCTGGATGCTGGAAGAATTTAAAAAATACCTGCTGAGTGTCGCACAGGAAAAGGGTTACGTGGAAGAACAGATTTCCAGCGTGGTGCTAACTTCCCCTGGTTTTCGTGGGACAAGAAAAGGTGGAGAGTTTAACCACAGTGCGCTGCCCTGTCACAGTCCATGCAGCTCCATCAAAAGGAAGATGTTAGTTAATGTGTTTATGAAACTTGACATGCTTAATTTTTAAAGACTTCATTTGCATTACTATGTTATATAGAAAATGGTGTGACCAGAGGTTCACAGGAACCTAACCTTGTGTTTTCCCTAGCAAATGCTGAACCACTGCTCCTGGTTCAGCATTCCTGGCAACTGTATAGAACATATTACTGTTGTTGTTAGGTGCTGTCGAGTTGATTTTTGACTCATAGCGACCCCATGTGACAGAGCAGAACTGCACCATGGGGTTTTCTAGGCTTTAATCTTTACAGGAGCAGACTGCCAGGTCTTTTTCCTGCGGAGTGGCTGAGTGGGTTCAAACTGCCAACCTTTCGGTTAACAGCTGAGTGCTTATCCATCGCGCTGAGGCTCCTTTCATGGAATATAACTGCTGTAAATAACAAGAATCTGTTCTTAGACTTCTCAGAAATGACATAATAAAACCTATAACTTATGAAGTATAGATAACCATTAAAAAGATACACGCATAGATAGAGTGATCATCTGTGCATCCACCTCCGCTTACATCTCAGGTCTCCCTTGAACTTGCGTATTCTGGGGCTGCAGGGACCCAGACCCAGCTCTCTGTTACTTTGTTCACATGGCATTTTTGTCTTTGAGGATTAGTTCCCTAGTAATTTATCAAGATGTTTAATTCCTATTTCCTGACAATGAATTTTTAAAGTAGGTTTGAATCTTTAGCTGAAGGTCGTTTTCCCGAGAAATCAGATTCCAGTTTTCATTAAAGAAAGATACTCAAATTCGTGATCCCTCACTTTGAACCTGGTTTTCCCAAAACCTAATGGAAGAAGGTGTTCACCAGAAAAACTTGGGGAGCAGTGTGCTTGTTTTTCTTCTTGTAGAAATCATGATATTATAGAAATTTAAGGCTGAAGGAGACCTTAGAGATAAAAACCCTTTCATTTTGTCACTGTAAAAACAAGTAGGATGTGTTATTCATCTATTTCTGTGTAACAAATGACCCCACAAGTCACTGTCTTGATACAACAGTAAGCATGTATTGTCCTCCAGGTTTCTGTGAAACAGGAATTTGGGAGTGATTCAGCTGGTGGTTCTGACTTGGGCCTCTCCGAGGCTTGCGGTTAGGGTGTAGGCCGTGTCACAGTTATTTGAAGGCTTATGTGGGCCTGGAGGACCTGCTTCCGCAGTGGCTCATTTACATGGTGGGCACATCCGTCCTGGTTAGTGGGAGGCCTCAATTCTTTCCCATGTGGCCCCCCCACAGGCTGCTTGTGTGTCCACACAAGATAGCTGACTTTCCCCAAAGTGAGTGATCTAAGGGGGCAAGGCAGAGGTGGCAGTGCCTTTTATGACCTAGTCTTAGATGTCACTCATTGTCATTTCTGCAACATTCTGTTCATTTGAAGTGAGTCATTAAGTTTGGTCCACATTCAGGGAGAGGAAAATGGACTTCACATTCTGAAGGGAGGGATATCAAAGAATTTGTGACAATACTTCAAATCCAGCACAGCTGGAGAGATGAGATTATTTCTGCATGTTCAGACACAGAGTTGGTGATCTAGTTGGACTATAATATAGATGTTTTGATTTGTCTCAGTAAGATTACTAGGTGAAAATTGTAAGTGATAGGTATTTAACCGTCATCCATTATTGGATATAAATATTATTAGAACCAGATGCTTGTGTGTGTGTGCGTCCACACTGTTTATTTATTGATTCTCCAGACCCTTTGATTATCCACAGTATGCCAAGCATTAAGCATTGTACTTCTCACAGGACATGTGTAATAAAATTAGATTTGTATGTAGTACTTACTAACTCTTACTGTTTTTATTTATTTTTACTTTTTACTGGAGCTGATGAGTGTGTGGTGTTCCTAAACATGTTTGGTTTACCAGATAGATTAGGAATGCCCCTCCCAAGTAGCATTCAAGCAAATTATTGATTTAAAAATGTAGCTGTTTTATTAGTTGACAGCAGAAGTCCTGATGTTAAATAACCAACTAGCTTCACTAGTAAGGTGTTTATTATAGCCAGTTTCCTAATATTTACTAAACAAATACTGGATCCTCAGTACTTGGAGAAGCAAATAAATATGCCACAATTTTTGTCCTGAAATACCTCTTTGTGTAGGACAGATAAATACATACGTAAAACTGAGGCTATAGTTGTAGATCTAATTATGGTGACTTTATACTAACTAAAATACCAGTTGTTGATATGATGCAGTGTTTATAAGTTTTTTGGTGCTACCCCAGCAGGAAGGAGGAAATAAAAACAAATCTAGAAAAGAAGTGTTTTGGTATTTGCTTACTTGATTTTTCGTATTACTTAATAGAAAAATACAATTGTTGCCTCTTTAGGAAGCATTCATTTATTGACTTTTTTTCTCTTGTAGGCAATGTCTATGCTGCTTCAAGGAATATAAGCATTTGGAGATTTTTAACCAAGTAGTTTGTGCACTTATTAACTTAGTGATTGCCCAAGTTCAAGTGCTCCGGGACCAGCTTTGTAAACATTGTACTACTATTAACATAGATTCCACGTGGCAAGATGAGAGTGATCAAGCAGAAGAACCACTGCATATAGAAAGAGAGTGTAATGAAGGAAGTACAGAAAGACAAAAATCGATAGAAAAAAAATCAAACTCAACAAGAATTTGTAATCTGACTGAGGAGGAATCTTCAAAGAGTTCTGATCCTTTTAGTTTATGGAGTACAGATGAGAAGGAAAAACTCTTACTATGCGTGGCAAAAATTTTTCAAATTCAGTTTCCCTTATATACTGCTTACAAGCATAACACTCATCCTACTATAGAGGTATGTAAAATAGATATTGTGAATTTTAAGTAATGTAAGTCATAGTTAACGTGGCATCTGTTTCTCACATGTGAAAAATAAACTTGAAAGCAGAGTTAATGCTGATGGAAAAATCTGTAAAAATCACTACTGTTACCAAGATTATTCCAGTTTTCTCCAGCACATTTTTATAGCAATTTGTGTTGGACATTCACTCAGCGTAGTCCTATTAAGGAAAAATTTGTAAACTGAACTTATAAAAATTGAACTGTTAGTTAGTGACCTAAACATTTTGGTGGTGTAGATCTGTGCTGATCTATTTAAGAAATAATGCTTGAGGAAAAAGGGACACACAGAATTTTGAATTTCATTCTTAGAAACATAAATAGCTGAATTTAGAAAGCCCTTTGTCAAGAAAAAAATTAACAAAGTATCAGTAATTAGTACTTTTAAAAGGAGCCCTGGTGGTACAATGGTTAAGCACTCACCTGCTAATCAAAAGTTTGGCGGTTTCAGCCCACCCGGTGGCTCTGTGGGAGAAGACCTGGTGACCTGATTCCATAAACATTAAAACCAAAAAACCCATTGCTGTCGAGTCAGTTCTTATAATGACCCTATAGGAGAACTAGAACTGCCCCATTAAATAATTTCTTTTATAAAGATCAGCACAAAGCAGGCTCCTGTGAGATGGAGGTTAAAGATATCTCAGATGTCTAACTTTTCCAAGCCGCTGTGCCATTCCATCATCTCTAACATCAACTACTCCCTCTCGCCTCAGTACTCTCCCTCCTGTCTTTGGATTCCCTAATTTGCTGCAAAGTCTCACAGAACTCAAAAACCATATAAAGGAAATGCCTCACGTGATCGTGGAGGCTAGCAAGTCCCAGATTCGTGAGTCAGGTATAGACTTCTCCCTGGTCCTCAGTCTCTGCCCAGAGGCACTCAGCTTTCTCGCTCCATGTGCCGGGAAGCCCACTGTGCCTTCTCCTGTGGATCTCTCCTTCCTTGATGGTGGTGGGCTCTCCTCTCTGCTCTGGAATTGTCTTTAAGGCAAAACTGACCAATCCCCTCCCTTGGGGGCCACAGTTATCTTATTTGCACAGCCCAGCCCAGTCACCTGGGTGGGAGTCACAAGACCATGGCTAGAATGGCCACACACAAAAGTAATTAACCACACTGCACCCATAGTGTTTCCAAGGCTGTAATCTTTACGGAAGCAAACTGCCACATCTTTCTCACATGGAGCAGCTGGTGGATTTGAACCTCCAGCCTTGTGGTTAGCAGCTGAGCGCTTAACCATTGCCCCACCAGGGCGCCTTTAAAAACTACTTATTAAAATTACAGCCAAGAAAACCAAATGAGGCAGTTTTATTCTGTAGCATGGGGTCACTATGAGTTGGAATAGATTTGATGGCACCCAGTAACAAGAGTAGTTTTAAATAGTAATATCTTTTGGTAACTCAAGATACTTGACTATTTCCATTAGTGATATATTTTTTGTATACGTATACTTTTCCTTGAACATTTTATTGTGCTTTAGGTGAAAGTTTAGATAGCAAATTTGTTTTCCAATTAGTGATTCTTACCCAGATTGTTCTGTGATGATGGTTGCAATTCCTGCAACGTGGCAGCACTCTCCCCATTTCCTCCTTCAGTTCCCATTTCCATTAGTCTGGTTCCCGTGCCCCTCCCTGCTTTCTCATCTTTTATTTTGGGCAGATGTTGCCCTTTTGATCTCATATAGTTGATTGTTCCAAGAGGCACTTTTTTCATGGGTGTTATTGTTTATTTTATAGCCCTGTCTATTATTTGACTGAAAGGTGGCCTCCAGGAGTATATTCAGTTTCAAGTTAGATGTTTGTCTTAGGGCAATAGTCTCGAGTTTCCTCCAGTCTCTTTCAGACCAGTAAGTCTGTATTTTATTTTAAATTTGAATTTTGTCCTACATGTTTTACCCATTCTAACTGGGAGTTTCTAGTCAGAGTGGTTAGTAGTGATAGTTCTTCTGGTCTCAGGTTAGAAGAGGTTGGTGGTTCATGTGGGCGATTAGTCCTCTGGACTAATTGCTTCCTTGAGTCTTTAGTTTTCTTCTTTCTCCTTTGCTCCACGCAGGAAGAAACCAAGAGTTGCTTCTTAGATGGCAGCTCACACGCTTTTAAGACCCCAGATGCTAGGATGTAGAACGTTATCTTTATGAGCTGTGTTTTGTCAGTTGACCTGTGTGCCCTGTGAGACTGTGTTCCTTACCTTCAAGTCCAGTAGTTCAGTCCTGATGTCTAATGTCTAAGTAGTTTTCTGTAACTTTGCCCCCATGAGTGCTCTATTCTATATATGAGTATAGATGTAGCATTTACAAATATGTACAGGCATACCTCAGAGATATTTGCGGTAAAGCAAATACCACAATAAAGCGAGTCGCGGGAATTTTTTTGTTCCCCAGTGCATTTAAAAGTTATGTTTACACTATGTTGTTGTTGTTAGGTGCCATCAAGTCGATTCCGACTCATAGCGACCCTGTGTACAACAGAAAGAAACACTGCCCAGTCCTGCGCCATCTTCACAATCATTGTTATGCTTAAGCCCATTGTTGCAGCCACAGTGACAGTCCATCTCATTGAGGGTCTTCTGCTTTTTCACTGACCTTCTACCGAGCATGATGTCCTTCTCCAGGAACTGATCCCTCCTTACAGCATCTCTGAAGTATGTGAGATGTAGTATGGCCATCCTTGCTTCTTTTTTTTTTCCCGTACAAAAATTTATACACACATTGTTATGTGACTCTTAATTGCTCTCCCCATACTGTGACAGCGCACTCCTCCTTTCCACCCGATTCCTCATGTCCATTCAACCAGCTCCTAACCCTCTCTGCCTTCCCATCTCACCTCCAGACAGAAGCTGCCTGTATAGTCCCTTGTATCTACTTGAGCTAAGAGGCATACTCCTCACAAATATCACTTTAAGTCCCACAGTCCAGTCCAATCCCTGTCTGAAGAGTTGGCCTCAGAAATTGTTTTAGTTCAGGGCTGATAGAGAATCCAGGGGCCATGCTTTCTGGGATTCCTCTAGTCTCAGTCAGACCATTAAGTCTGGTCTTTTTACTAGGATTTCAGTTCTGCACCCCACCTTTTTCCTGCTTCATCTGGGACTCTCTGTTGTGTTCCCTGTCAGGGTGGTCATTGGTGGTAGCTGGGCACCATCTAGTTCTTCTGGTCTCAGGCTGATGAAGTCTCTGTTTTATGTGGCCCTTTCTGTCTCTTGGGCTAATACTTACCTTGTGTCTTTGGAGTTCTTCATTGTCCTTTACTCCAGGTGATTGGGACCAACTGATGCATCTCAGATGGCTGCTCGCAAGCTTTTAAGACCCGAGATGCCACTCACCAAAGTAGGATACAGAACATTTTCTTAATAAGCTTTGTTATGCCAGTTGACCTAGATGTCCCCTGAAAGCATGGTGCCCAGATCCCTACCCCAGCTACTCTGCCCCTCAAAGTGTTTGATTGTATTCAGGAAACATCGTAGCTTTGGTTTAGTACAGTTGTGCTGACTTCCCCTGTAGTGAGTGCTGTCCTTCCCTTCACCTAAGATAATTCTTATCTACTATCTAGTTAGTAAATAACCCTCACCCTCCCTCCCCACCCTTGTAACCATCAAAGAATGTTTTCTTCTGTGTTGAAACCTTTTCTTGAGTTCTTATAATAGTGGTCTTATAAAATATTTGTCCTTCTGTGACTGACTAAATTCACTCGCATAATGCCCTCCAGCTTCCTCCATGTTATGTTTCGGGCTTCATCATTGTTCTTTATCGTTGCATAGTATTCCATTGTGTGGATATACCATAATTTGTTTATCCATTCATCCATCGATGGACACCTAGGTTGTTTCCATCTTTTTGCTATTGTGAACAGTGCTGCAATGAACACGGGTGTACGTATATCTATTCGTGTGACAGCTCTTATTTCTCTAGGATATATTCCAAGGAGCGGGATAGCGGGATCGTATGATACTTCTATTTCTAGCTTTTTAAGGAAGTGCCAAGGAGATTTCCAAAGTGGTTGTACCATTTTACAGTCCCACCAACAGTTTATAAATGTTCCAGTCTCTGCACAACCTCTCCAGCATTTATTGTTTCGTGTTTTTTGGATTAATGCTAGCCTTGTCGGGGTGAGATGGTATCTCATTGTAGTTTTGATCTGCATTTCTCTAATGGCTAATGATCCTAATGATCTTCATGTGTCTGTTAGCCGCCTGAATATCTTCTTTGGTGAAGTGCCTGTTCATATTCTTTGCCCATTTTTTAATTGGGATATTTGTCTCTTTGTTGTTGAGGTTTTGAAGTATCTCGTAGATTTTAGAGATTAGACGCTGATCGGATTTGTTGTAGCCAGATGTTTTCCCCAGTCTGTAGGCTGTCTTTTGACTCTTTTGGTGAAGTTTTTGATGAGTATAGGTGTTTGATTTTTAGGAGCTCCCGTTTATCTTGTCTCTCTTCTGGTGCTTGTGCATTGTTACTTATGGTTCGTATTGTGTTTATGCCATGTGTTAGGGCTCCTAGTGTTGTCCATATTATTTCTTCCATGATCTTTATCGTTTTCTATTTTATATTTAAGTCTGTGATCCAGTTTGAGTTAGTTTTTGTGCATGGTGTGAGGTATGGATCTTGTTTCAGTTTTTTGCAGATGGATATCCAGTTATGACAGCACCATTTGTTAAAGAGACTGTCTTTTCCCCAATTAACGGACTTTGGACCTTCGTCAGATATCAGCTGCTCATAGGTGGATGAATTTATGTCTGGATTCTCAACTCTGTTTCATTGGTCTATGTATCTATTGTTGTACCAGTACCAGGCTGTTTTGACTACTGTGGCCAGGTAATAGGTTGTGAAATCAGGTAGTGTGAGGCCTCCCACTTTGTTCTTCTTCTTGAGTAATGCTTTACTTATCTGGGGCCTATTCCCATTCCATATGAAGTTGGTGATTTGTTTCTCCGTCTCATTAAAAAATGCCGTTGGAATTTGGATCAGGATTGCACTGTATCTGTAGATTCCTTTGGGTAGAATTAACATTTTCACAGTGTTGAGTCTACCTATCCATGAGCAAGGTATGTTTTTCCACTTATGCAGGTCTCTTTTGGTCTTGCAGTACTGTCTTGTAGTTCTCATTGTGTAGATCTTTTATGTCTCTAGTTAGTATTTTATCTTCTTGGGGGCTATTGTAAATGGTATTGATTTGGTGATTTTCTTTTTAAGGTTCTCTTTGTTGGTGTAAAGGAATCCAGCTGATTTTTGTTGTTTATCTTGTATCCTGAAACTTTGCTGAAATGTTGTATTAGTTCCAGTAGTTTTCTTGTGGATTCTTTGGGGTTTTCTGTGTATAAGATCATATCATCTGTAAATAGAGATACTTTGACTTCTTCCCTACCAATTTGGATGCTCTTTCTTTCTTTTTCTAGCCTAATTGCTCTGGCTAGAACCTCCAGCACAGTGTTGAATATGAGTGGTGATAAAGGGCATCCTTGTCTGGTTCTTGTTCTCAAAGGGAATGCTTTTCGACTCTCTCCATTTAGGATGATGTTGGCTTTTGGCTTTGTGTAAATGCCCTTAATTATATTGAGGAATTTCCCTTCTATTCCTATTTTGTTGAGAGTTTTTATCATGAATGGGTGTTGGACTTTGTCAAATGCCTTTTCTGCATCGTGTAGTTCTTGTCTTTTGTTTTATTTATGTGATGGATTACATTGATTGTTTTTCTAATGTTGAACCATCCGTGCATACCTGGTATAAATCCCACTTGCTCATAGTGAATTATTTTTTGGATATGTTGTTGAATTCTATTGGCTAGAATTTCATTGAGGATTTTTGCGTCAATGTTCATGAGGGATATTGGTCTGTAGTTTTCTTTTTTTGTGGTGTGTTTACCTGGTTTTGGTATCAGGGTTATGCTGGCTTCATAGAATGAGTTTGGGAGTATTCCGTCCTTTCCTGTGTTCTGAAATACCTTTCATAGTAATGGTGTTAACTCTTCTCTGAAAGTTTGGTAGAATTCTTCAGTGAAGCCATCCGGGCCAGGGCTTTTTTTTTGTTGGGAGTCTCTTAATTACCTTTTCAATCTCTTCTTTTGTTATGGTTTTATTTAGTTGTTCTGTCTCTGTTTGTGTTAGTTTAGGTAGGTAGTGAGTTTCTAGAAATTTGTCCATTTCCTCTAGGTTTTCAAATTTGTTAGAGTACAGTTTTTCATAGTATTCTGTTATGATTCTTTTAATTTCAGTTGGGTCTGTTGTAATATCACCTATCTCATTTCTTACACAGGTTATCTGCTTCCTCTCCTGTTGTTCTTTTGTCATTTTGGCCAGTGGTTTATCAATTTTGTTGATCTTTTCAAACAACCAGCTTTTGGTCTTCTTAACTCTTTCAGTTGTTTTTCTGTTCTCTATTTCATTTAATTCTTCTCTATTTCTTATTATTTCCTTTCTTCTGGCACC
The DNA here is from genome assembly GCA_030035585.1 of Dugong dugon. Classification (NCBI taxonomy): domain Eukaryota; kingdom Metazoa; phylum Chordata; class Mammalia; order Sirenia; family Dugongidae; genus Dugong; species Dugong dugon. The sequence continues at coordinate 75,295,092 of CM057480.1, read as the reverse complement.
TGAGGGCTTCTTTTGCTGCTCTCTTTTTACTTGTTCCAGTTGTAGGGCTAATATTTTGATTATGGTCGTTTCTTTTTGAATGTGTGCATTTATTGCTATAAACTGACCTCTGAGCGCTGCTTTTGCTGTGTCCCAAAGGTTCTGGTAGGATGTGTTTTCATTCTTGTTTGATTCTATGAATTTCTTTATTCTATCCTTAATTTCTTCTATAACCCAGTAGTTTTTGAGCAAGGTGTTGTTCAGTTTCAGTGTGTTTGATTTTTTTTTTTCCTTGCTTTTTCTGTTTTTGATTTCTACTTTTGTGGCTTTATGGTCAGGAAAGATGCTTTGTGATATTTTGATGCTTTGGATTTTGTTAAGGCATGCTTTATGGCCTGATACGTGGTCTGTTGTGGAGAATGTTCTATGTGCGTTGGAAAAGAAAGTATACTTGGCTGCTGTTGGGTGGAGTGATTGGTATATGTCTTTGAGATCAAGTTGGTTGATTGTAGCATTTAGCTCTTCTGTGTCTTTGTTGAGCTTCTTTCTGGATGTTCTGTCCTTCATGAAAAGTGGTGTGTTGAAGTCTCCTACTACTATTGTGGAGCTGTCTCTCTCTTTTCAGTGCAGTTAGAGTTTGTTTCATGTATTTTGGAGCCCTATTGTTGGGTGCTTAAATATTTATTATAGTTATGTCCTCCTGGTGTATTGACCCTTTAATCATTATATAGTGTCCTGCCTTATCCTTTGTGGTGGATTTTACTTTAAAATCTATTTTGTCAGAGATTAATATTGCCACTCCTGCTCTTTTATGGGTGTTGTTTGCTTGATATGTTTTTTTCCATCCTTTTGAGTTTTTGTTTGTTTGTGTCTTTAAGATGTGTCTCTTGTAGGCAGCATATAGAGGGATCTTTTTCTTATCCAATCTACCAGTGTCTATCTTTTTCTTGGTGCTTTTAGTCCATTTACATTCAGCGTAATTATTGATAGGTATGAGTTTAGTGCTGTAATTTGGTATCTTTTATGTGTTCAGTTTCTTTGTTCCACTTAGTTTTTTGTGCTGAGTCATTTTTCTTTATGTATTTTGTTTTCATCTTGCTTGATTTTGTGTTTGCTAAGTCTTTATATTTTTCTAGTTTCTAGTGCCTACCCTGGGTTCCTCGCTTAGGGGAGCTGGCAGTTTATTTTTTTCCCGTTTGTTAATTTGTTCACCCTCCAAGGCAGGGAGAATGGTTCTGGGCGTGTGACGGATCCTACTTCTGGCCCAGGGGAGAGCAGGGAGCGGGGAGGTAAATGGGAGAGAGGTTTTTCTCTAAGGGGGGTATTTTTTTCATCTGTGCGAGCCCTACGCAAGTACTTATCTTTCGTGGAGGGCTGCTTCTCGCTGATTCTAGATGGCTGTGTAGAGTCTCGTGTTGGGTCTCTACCGGTGCTCAAGACACGCCTCCTGAGTTCGGCTGCTTGCCCGCCTCACTGCTCACCCCCGCGCTGATCAGGCCTGAAGGGCTCAGGCTCTTGCTGGGTCAGGTCTGGCAACTCCTCGCTGCTTCTGAACTGTCTCTCCCTCCGCCTGTCACTCAGTCCGGTTCATCAACTCTGTCTTTCATGTTCAGGGCTCCCAGATTGCCATATATAATCACATCATTTGTTTTTTCTGGTCTTTGTTATAAGAAGGTCCACCAGAAGTGTCTGACTACACCATCTTGGCCCCACCTCCTCATCCTTGCTTCTAAGGAGCTTTCTGGTTATACTTCCTCCAAGACAGATTTGTTCGTTCTTTTGGCGGTCCATGGTATGTTCAGGATTCTTCTCCAGCACCACAGTTCAGTGGCATCAGTCTTTGTCGGTCTTCTTTATTCATCGTTCAGCTTTCATATGCATAGTAGATGATTGAAAACACCATGGGTCAGGCGCATCTTAGTCAACAGGGTGACATCTTTGCTTTTCAACACTTCAAAGAGATCTTTTGCAGCGGATTTGCCCAGTGCAATGTGTCTTTTGACTTCTTGACTGCTGCTTCCATGGATGTTGATAATGGATCCAAGTAAAATGAAATCCTTGGCAACTTCAGTCTTTTCCCCGTTTATCATGATGTTGCTTATTGGTCCAGTTGTGAGGATTTTTGTTTTCATTATGTTGAGCTGTAATCTGTACTGAAGGCTGTGGTCTTTGTTCTTTATCAGTAAGTGATTCAAGTCCTCTTCACTTTCAGCAAGCAAGGTTGTGTCATTTGCATAACGCAGGTTGTTGATGAGTCTTCCTCCAATCCTGATGTCCTGTTCTTCATATAGTCCAACTTCTTGGATTATTTGCTCAGCATACATACTGAATAGGTATGGTGAAAGGTACAATCCTGATGCCCACCTTTCCTGACTTTAAATCATGCAGTATCCCTTTGTTCTGTTCCAGCGACTGCTTCTTGGTCCATGTACAGGTTCCTCTTGAGCACAATTAAGTGTTCTGGAATTCCTGTTCTTCGCAATGTTATCCGTAATTTGTTTTGATTCACACAGTCGAATGCCTTTGGATAGTCAGTAAAACACAGGTAAACATCTTTCTGGTATTCTCTGCTTTCAGCCAGTATCCATCTGACATCAGCAGTGATATCCCTGGTTCAATGTCCTCTTCTGGATCTGGCTTGAATGTCTGGCAGTTAACTGTTGATATACTGCTGCAACCGCTTTTGAATGATGTTCGGCAAAATTTTACTTGTGTGTGATATTAATGATGGTGTTCAATAATTTCCACATTCTGAGGGATCACCTTTGTTGGGAATAGGCATAAATATAGATATCTTTCAGTCAGTTGGCCAGGTAGCTGTCTTCCACATTTCTTGGCATAGATAAGTGAGCACTTCCAGTGCTGCACCCATTTGTTGAAACATCTCAGTTGGTATCCCGTCAATTCCTGGATCCTTGTTTTCTTTTTCGCCAGTGCTTTCAGTGCAGCTTGGACTTCTTCCTTCATTACCATTGGTTCCTGCTCATATTGTACCTTCTGAAAAGCTGAACGTCGACCAGTTCTTTTTGGTATAGTGACTCTGTGTATTCCTTCTATCTTCTTTTGACCCTTCCTGAGTTGTTTAATATTTTCCCCGTAGAATCCTTCACTATTGCAACAGGAGGCTTGAACTTTTTCTAAGTTCTTTCAGCTTGAGAAATGCAGAGTATGTTCTTCCTTTTTAGTTTTCCATCTCCAGGTCTTCGCACATGTCATTTAAATACTTTTACTTTGTCTTCTCCAGCCACCCTTTGAAATCTTCTCTTGAATTCTTTTTCTTCATCATTTCTTCCTTTCGCTTTAGCTATTTTACATTCAAGAGCATGTTTCAGAGTGTCTTCTGACATCCATTTTGGTCTTTTCTTTCCTTCCTGTCTTTTTAATGACCTCTTTCTCCATGTATAATGTCCTTGATGTCATTGCACAGCTCTTCTGGTCTTTGGTCATTTGTGTTCAACATGCCAAATCTATTCTTGAGATGGTCTCTAAATTCAGGTGGGAAGTACTCAAGGTTTACTTTGGCTCTGGTGGACTTGCTTTAATTTTCTTCAGTTTCAGCTTGAACTTGCATAGGAGCAATTGATGGTCTATTCCTCAGTCAGCCCTTGGCCTTGTTCTCACTGATGATATTGAGCTTTTCCATCGTCTCTTCCCACAGATGTAGTCGATTTGATTCTTGTGTATTTCATCTGGTGAGGTCCACACGTATAGTCGCCATTTATGTTGGTTAAAGAAGGTATTTGTACTGAAGTCGTTGGTTTTGCAAAATTCTATCATGCTGTCTTCGCCGTAATTTCTGTCACGAAGGCCATATTTTCCAACTACTGATCCTTCTTCTTTTTTACACTATACTGTAGTCTGTTTAGTGTGCAGTAGTATTATGTTTAAAAATCAGTGTACATATATTAATTAAAAAAAATACTTCATTGCTAAAAAATATGCTAACCATCATCTGAGCCTTCAGCGAGTCCTAATCTTTGCTGGTGGAGGGTCTTGTCTCAATGTTGATGACTGCTGACTGATCAGGGTGGTGTTTGCTGAATGTTGGGTGGCTGTGGCAATTTTTTAAAATAAGAGAACAATGAAATTTGCCATATTGATTGATTCTTCCTTTCATGAAAGATTTCTCTGTAGCATGCAATGCTGTTTGATAGCATTTTACCCACAGTAGAACTTCTTTCAGAATTGGAATCCGTCCTCTCAAACCCTGCTGCTGCTTTATCAGCTAAGTTTATGTAATATTTTAAATCCTTTGTTGTCTTTTCAACAATATTCAGAGCATCTTCACCAGGAGTAGATTCCATCTCAAGAAACCACTTTCTTTGCTCACCCATAAGAAGCAACTCCTCATCCATTAAATTTGATCACGAGATTGCAGCAATTCAGTCTCATCTTCAGGCTCTACTGCTGTTTCACTATATCTGCAGTTAATTCCTCCACTGAAGTCTTGAACCCTTCAGAGTTGTCCATGAGGATTGGAATCAACTGATTCCCAATTCCTGTTAATTTCGATATTTTGACCTCCTCCCATGAGTCATGAATGTTCTTAATGCCATCTAGAATGGTGAATCCTTTCCAGAAAGTTTTCTATTTACTTTGCCCAGATTCATCAGAGGAATCACTGTCTATGGCAGCTAGCGCCTTATGAAATGTATTTCTTAATAAGACTTGAAATTCAAAATTACCTCTTGATCCATGGGCTGCAGAATGGATGTTGTGTTGGCAGGCATGAAAACAACATTAATCTCCTTGTACATCTCCATCAGAGCTCTTGGGTGACCAGGTGCGTTGTCAATGAGCAGAAATATTTTGAAAGGAATCTTTTTTTTCTGAGCAGTAGGTCTCAACAGTGGGCTTAAAATATTCAGTAAACCGTGCTGTGAACAGATGTGCTGTCATCTAGGCTTTGTTGTTTGTAGAGCGCAGGCAGAGTAGATTTAGCATACTTCTTAAGGGCCCTAGGATTTTTGGAATGGTAAATGAGCCTTGGCTTCATCTTAAAAAGTCACCAGCTGTATTAGCCCCTAACAAGAGAGTCAGCCTCCTTTGAAGCTTTGAAGCCAGGCAATGACTTCTCCTCTCTAGCTGTGAAAATCCCAAATGGCATCTTCTTCCAATATAAGGCTGATTCGTCTCCCTTGAAAACCTGTTGTTGAGTGTAGCCACCTTCATCGATTACGGCAAGTTTCTCCATCAGCACGTGCTGCTTCACCTTGTACTTTTATGTTGCGGAGATGGCTTCTTTCCTTAAACCTCAGGTACCAACCTGTGCTAGTTTCACACGTTTCTTCTGCAGCTTCCCCACCTCTCTCAGCCTTCGTGGAGTTGAAGGGAGTTAAAGCCTTGCTCTGGATTAAACTTCGGCTTACGGGAATGTTGTGGCTGGTTTGATCTTCTGTCCAGACCCCTAAAACTCTCTCCACATCGGCAATAAGGTCATTTCTCTTTCTTATCATTTGTGTGTTCACTGGAGTAGCACTTTTCATTTCCTTCAAGAACTTTTCCTTTGCTTTTACAACTTGGCTAATTGTTGGGTGAAAGAGGCCCAGCTTTTGGCCTGTCTTAGCTTTCGAAATGGCTTTCCTCACTGAGTTTAGTCATTTCTAGCTTTTGATTTAAAGTGAGAGATGTGCGACTCTTCCTTTCCCTTGAACACTGAGAGGCCATGGTTATTAATTGGTGTAATTTCAATATTGTCGTGTCTAAGGTAATAGGAAGACCTGAGGAGAGGGAGACAGATGGGAACGACCTGTCAGTGGAGCAATCAGAATACACACAACATTTATCGGTTAAGTTTGCCATCTTATATGGGCATGGTTCTTGGCATCCCAGAACAGTTACAGTAGTCACATCAGAAATCACTGATCACCCTAACAGATGTAATAATAATGAAAAAATTTGAAATATTGTGAAAATTCCCAAAATGTGACACACAGGCATGAAGTGAGCACATGCTGTTTGAAAAATGGTTATCGATGGACTTGCTCGACTCAGGGTTGCTACAAACCTTCAGTTTTTAAAAAATCACAGTATCTGTGAAACGCAGTAAAGCGAAGCGCAGTAAACACGTGTGCCTGTGTGTAGAAATATCCACCAGCATGTCGGTACACATAACGCAGGTGTACTCCTGTCCACCCTCCCTCACATGTTTAACCTACAGTAGATAGTCTGTGTATCTCCTTACAAATTATTGTTTGTTATTACTGTGGTAGGATTTTATGTTACAGTGTTTACCATAGTTGCTGTTTATTCTTGGGTGCCTCTCAGTGTCTTCCTTTGCCTCGGTCACATCTTGCTGGCTTTCCTGTGTTGTGTGTAGCCGTTCCCTTCGCCAGAGTTAACAGTTGTCTCCACTGTAGTTAGTGAGCCTCCCTCCTTCCACATCCCATCCCTGGTAATCATCAAAGACTGTTTCTTTCTGTGTCTAAACCTATTCTTTTTATAATAGTAGTCTGATACAATATTTGTCCTTTGTGATCGACTTACTTCACTCAGCATAATGTCCTCCAGATTCATCTGTGTTGTGAGAAGTTTTGCAGATTCATCATGATTCTTTATGGTTGCGTTGTGTTCCTTTGTGTGTATGTACCACAGTGTGTTTATCCCTTCGTCCCTCGATGGGCATTTGGGTTGTTTCCATCTTTTTGCTATCGTGAATAATGCCGCAGTGAACGTGGGTGCAGTGTGGGAATGCCCAGTCACGGAGGTGCTGTCTCCACCTGCTTGGCGGTGCAGCACGGGCAGGGTGGAGTGGGTTGCCAGGCGGTCATGGAGCACAGTGGCACTCATTCGGCCTACTTGATTGGTTAGGGGTGGGGCAGGTGGCTGGAGAGTGTGGTGATGCTTGCTTGATCTGTTTGGCAGGGCAGTGGGCGAGGAGCAGAATTGGGCGAGTGGCTGGGGAGCATGGTGACCCTCACTTGGCCTGCTCGGTGAGGCGAGGGGCAAGGCGAGGTGGGCGGCTGGGAGCGCCCTCTCTCTAGTACTCACTGGGTGGGTCGGGAGGGGTCACAGCTGGGGCTTGCTTCACTTGGGTATGCCTACACAGTTTCTCTGTCTCCTTTTGGGAGTTACGTGAAGCTGCCTACTATGCTCCACGCCAGAAATCTCTGCTGGCTTTGTCTCAATATGGCCACGCTGTGCTGGGCTGGCCTGCTGGCAGGGCATCTCTGCTCTGCTTCTCTCCTTGTTCACTGTTTTCAGCTGCTTCTTTCAGTCGGTGTTTGATCTAATTCTTTATCCTTTGATGCTCCGGATTCTGGGATTGTCATCCATAACTGTTGTCACTCAGTGTCCCTTGGTTGTAGAGGGACAGCATGACATGTCTGACTAAGCTGCCATCTTGGCTCCTCTTCCTAGTGATATTTTTTTACAAGCCTTTCCAAGAGCTTAGTAGCTCATCTTAGACTTATTAGCCAGTGGAATTTCTTTTTAGACATAGTGGGAATTGAGAAAATTACATGGTAATATAATTAGTACCTTAAAATAATGATTTATTATTTCTCTTGATTCTGTGGGTTGGCTGGTTATTTCCTTTGCTGGTTTTGCTTGGGTTCACCTATGCAGCTGCATTTACTTGGAAGGTCTGATTGGTTGGAAGGTCTGATTGGTTGGAAGGTCTAAGATGGTCTTGCTCACATGTCTGGCAGTTTGTGCAGGCTGTTGACTGAGGCTTCTTGGAGTTTCTCCACGTGGGCTCGCATTCACCACTAGGGTAGAATGAGTTCCTTACACGGTAGTCTTACAGTGCTTCAAGAGGATGAAAGTGGAAGTGTAAGGCTTCTAAAAATTCTTAAGGTCCAGCTTCTGAGATCACAGTGTCATTTTGCCACATTCTATTCTGAAGCAGTTCCCAAGGGCAGCCCAGATTCCAAGGGTTGGAGAACTGTTCTCCCTCTCTGGGTGGGAGGAGAGGCAGAGGTTCATTGCGTCCTGAGATGGGAAGACTCGTGGCCATTGGAGTATCTACCACGTGCTTTTTTAAAAAGTGTGACTCTTTTCTCTGGCTTACTTGTTCTGTAACCTTCATACTTGATTTCTTTAGACTTCTGCCTCCTCATCTAGAAAATAGCATTGCTTTACTGAGGATATTTTAAGATTAAATTGAGACTATTTGAAAACGTGGCCCAGGAGGTGGATATTTTCTGTGTTAGAATTCCCCATAACAGTACTTTAGATCAGATTATGTTACATCTTCTAGAATTCCTGGTCAGTTTTCTTTGTATATAGAAACATTTTGAAGGCTTTCTTACATGACATAAGATACTTACTAGACCTCTAAAGAAAAGTCTTCTTAGAATCTTTTTTCAACAACAACAATTAAAAGGGACCTATTTGTGCAGGTGGTGGTTCAGTAGTAGAATTCTCTCCTTCCATGAGGGAGACCTGGGTTCAAATCCAGGCCAGTGCACCTCACGCGCGGCTACCACCTTTGTTAGTGGAGGCTTGCGTGTTGCTATGATGCTGAACAGGCTTCAGTGGGGCTTCAGACTAGGACAGACTAGGAAGAAAATCAGCCAGTGAAAGCTCTGTGGATCATAACGCGCCAGTCTTGCTTGCGTAAGTTGCTGTTAGTTGGGGGCTGACTTGATGGCAGCTAATAACATTTCTGTGTAAACTTGCAAAATTTTATCTTAAGAACACCATGTGAGTAATGTTTTAATCAAAAAATGTTAAAAATAGTTTGTTTAGTGACCTAGATATGTGTAATTCATGCAGAGTTTCTTAGAAATAAATTTTCTCTAGCTAAAAATCTCTTAACAGTGGAAGTATAGCAATACTAAATCTATTTTGTTCCTAAAATCAATTTACTCATCAGTTTTTTTTTTCTTTCTGGTTTTAAAAAATGCTACTCTCTAAATGTAGGCATAATTGCACTCCCCTATACTTTTCCTTTTGGATTAAAGTACCTTGTTGTTACTGTTTGGGGATCATTCCCTGTGAATACTTGATTGAAAGCAATGATTTCATGAAGTCTTTGGGGTAAAATTCTGATAAACATTTTTAGATACAGTAAAGGAGGAATCTCCTTATACAAAATTCTGTGTTAAGTATGTGCTTCTTTAATTTCATGTTCGTCATCTTGTTTCCTGAGTTAATAATATCTTGTTAGGTGCCATTGAGTTGATTGCAACTTTTAGTGACTCCATGTGATGGAGTAGAATTGTCCCGCAGGGTGTTCTAGGCTGTCATCGTTACAGGAGTAGATCAACAGTTCTTTCTCCCGGGGAGCTGCTGGGTAGGTTCAGACTTCCGTCCTTGTTAGCAGCCAAGTGCTTAACCATTGCACCACCAGGGTTCCTTTTCTTGTATCTTAGCAATGATCTGTTACAAATACTCTGAAGTTTCTAGTTTTGTACTGGTGGTCATGTAATTAAATGTGTTAAGGGTCATCTGTTTTCAGAGGGTCCCAAACTAAAACCTTGGTGATGTACGTAGATGTGATAAAGCAATTGCATTATAAAATACACACACATTTATGTATGTAAATATAAAACAACTATAAAACATTATAGAGATATAAATGTATATGCATATATTATAAGATATATTAAGAAATATTTATAACATTATATTACTATATATATATATATATATATATATATATATATATATATATATATATAAAACATATCTGTATTCATGTGTATACACACACCATATATATAAATGGTGTGTGTATACACATGAATACAGATATGTTAAAGAAAACCAGTACTTACTATTGGTTATTATTATTGGGGGAGATTATTGTCCCACCTTTCTATGAAGAGATAGATGGTCTAGCCATCCAGTCTTTCCTTTGTACTGTTCTGCTGTCTTCTCCAGATAAATTAAACCAGAAGAAACCTAAGACTTGTTAACTTAATATTGATACAAAAACGTTTGGCTTTTTACAGTGCATAGACATAAGAAGATAATACAATCGTATAGTGTGAGCTCTCATTAAACATAACTCTAATTTTGATATTTGGTTATTTTTTTAAGAGGCACACATAGGCAGAACTTTTTAGAAGTAAAAGATTGAAAACTCCTATGTTAGTATTTTGTTACTTGTGGTTTTAGAAGCCTGGTCGACACTTGTATTTTATGAGGGAACTGGCTAGGAAAGGTAAAAAAAGATTTGCTTGGGTTTGCACACCATGTTGTGGAGAGTCCTGGAATCCAGGTCATCTTCTGCTGCACCGCGTCTCAGTCATTTTTAGCTCGCCACTCTGTCATGTCCACACGGGAAGGTGGAGCCCCTTTCGATCTCCCCTCTCCCTCCCCCACTCCTTCCTTCCCTCCCTGTCAAAGTTGATAATATCTTTAAAGATCTAGTAATTGGAAGTATGTGCTATTAATTCACGTTACAGAATTTTTTTGTCTGGTTGAATTCTTTTTTAATCTTGAATAGCTGTGTAAGTCTACAAAATGAGGTATTACAGTAGTGTTAAAATTTATTTCTAAGTAAAAATTAGTATAAAAGTGTAGAAAGAGGAACCGCTGCACTTCTGTTTAAATGTACACCTGATGTGATAAGGTAGACTAAGTGTACATGTTCATGTTATTTTACCAGTTTCCAGATCTAGGGTAGTTTCCTCTGGCCACCTTTCCCTGACTTTTTCCCCGTCTCTTTACTGAGATATAATTCACGTATCATAAAATTTATCCTCTTAAAGTGTAGTTTAGTGGTTTTAAGTAATTCCCACAGTTTATAACCATCACCACTAATTCCAAAACCACTGACTTTTGTAAGCAGAAATTTTATTCTTTATCTATTGGCCTTTAATTTTTCTTAGTTCAGTTATGGAGCATTTGTTTAATTAGATAGCAGTTACTTTATTAATCTCATTTATTTGCTAATTTCTTTCTTTTAAAATAATAATAGGCAAATTCTTCTGTTTGCTTCTAGAAATAGTATGGCATCATCTCATATTTAGTGAATATGAGACTTTGAATAAAAACTTCAGAAATCTCTGATATGTTTTTTAAAGCCTCTTCTGGAATCATCTAAAATTGGAACTTTTAAAAGAAAAATGTTGGTTCAGCCTCAAGTGAGACCTCTCATGTTCCCAATGCTGTTACCTATGGATCTATATTAACTGTTTAAATAGCATTTAAAATGAGATTGCAGTAACATCTTAGAATAGTATCATGTGTCCAGGTCAGAAATAGCAAATAGTTCTTCTGAGTAGCCAAAATAGATGCTTCCAACCCATGAATAATATGTTTTGCATCAGGATAGAATTCTGTTAGTTTTTCTAGCTGTTACCATGTTAGGCACTAGCAATCATAACTAATATTCCAGCATGATTCACCCGGTCCGTGAATCTATATTTAACAATACCAGAGGGGTTCTTTAATTCAGGGCTTTTTGAAGACAGCGAAAAGGTTTGTTGAGAATAACTCGAGCTTTATCTGTGGCCCTGGTGGTAGAAGCTTGGGAACAGATTTACGAGCTTTAGTACACTTACTTTGACAAGTGTTCTGGCTTCTGTAAGGACAGGTTTTGTTTGTTTTGGGGTTCATCAAATGTTCAGGATAGTTCTGTGTGATTATTCTCAATCAGTGATTTTCAAACTTTATTTCAGCAGTGGAGGTTACTGTACAAAACAGGTAGCAGCAATGAATGAACAGGTTCCCTTTGCCAGCTAACCTTTCAGATGAAAGTATCTAGCTTTCTGAATATAACATCAGTATTTTCAGAGTGACAAACTGAGAAGTAAAGAATATATAAAAATAGCCTTTAGAAAGCCTTGAACTTCCCGTTTTCTCCATTGTCTCCTCAAGAAAGTCATTGTGACAAAATTAGTTCAGGTATTGTCAGATATTTAAAAAATTCGTAAAATCAAATCATGTTTATAAATTCTGTGTTTTTAAAAATATATTACAAGGTATTATCTTTCCATGTCTCTACATATGGATCAACCTTATTTTTCTTCACACTTTTTCAAAGTATAACTTACATACCATAAAAACCACTTGTTTAAAGTGTATAATTTAATGAATTTTAGTAAATTTGTGTGCAACTATCACCACATTTCAATTTTAGAACATTTCCATCATCCCAAAAAAGATTTCTCATGCCCATTTTACCTTATTATTTTTAATGGTTATATAAGACTCTGAATGATTATCACCACCATTTATTTAACCGCTCTTTTATTGACGGATGTTTAAGTTGCTTCTAATTTTGAGGTATTGTAAGTGATTGCAATGAGCATGATTGTATGTCTCTTTTCCAGTACTTCTCTGATTAGTTCCTTAACGGTAAGTACCCACAGAGATGAATTGCTAGATCTAAGGGAACGTGCATTTTAAATGCTGATAAAAACTAAATCTGTTGTAGTCGACTCATAGTGACCCTATAGAACTGCCCCAGAGTAGAACTGCCCCACAGGGTTTCCAAGGAGCGGCTGGTGGGTTCGAACTGCTGACCTTTTGGTTAGCAGTCCAGCTCTTAACTGCTGTGCCCCCAGGGCTCCAACTGTCAGATTGCCCTTAGAAGAAGGTCATACCAATGTATACTCTTACCAGTGGTGGCTGAGTGTACTTTCAGGAGTTTAAATCATATGTCTGGAAAACGTGCCATTGTTTATGCAACTCTGGAGTATATCTCTAGGGAACTCTACAGCATAATTTCAAAACCACTTGACTAAATTGTAATATATTTTTATGAAAATTACCACGATTCTCTGAAGAGACATTAAATAGTTTTAAAAAGTCAAAATAACTTGTAGTAAGTATAGAAAGATTTTTGTGGAGAAGGGTTGAAGTATACTTTAGAGCTGAACTGGATAAGCTTCAGTTAGGAATACCACTGTTCTTCATGAGAAGCAATTTCAAAATTATCTATTGAGTTTCTATAAAATTAGACTTCTAGAAGTCATATATATATTTTTAGATTGTCATTTAGTATTTGAGACCTAATAGTATTTACTTTTTCTTTTTAATTAGGATATATCAACCCAAGAAAGCAACATATTAGGGGCATTCTGTGATATGAATGTAAGTGTTTATCTTTTTTCATTGCGAGGTTTATGGAATATTTTATGTTTGGCTTATTTTTGTTGTTTATATATGTCTTTGAGTTTATTTTTATGTCCAATATTTACAGTATTGGTAATAAAATGAAAATTATTCCTGATAGGTTTTTAAGTAATGACATATCTTCTTTATTTTCGCAGGATGTGGAAGTACCATTGCATTTGCTTCGTTATGTATGTTTGTTTTGTGGGAAAAATGGCCTTTCTCTCATGAAGGATTGTTTTGAATATGGAACTCCTGAAACTTTGCCGTTTCTTGTAGCACATGCATTTATTACAGTTGTGTCTAATGTAAGTATTGTTTAGAAAGGTTTTAATCTTTGGAACAAAGCCTGTCATTTCAGTAACATGAATTTTATGTCCAGAAAAAGGCAACTTTTGATTGAGTGGTTTGCATGTAAAATAAAACATTTTTTTCTGGATTATATTTTGGAAAAGTTGAGTATGGAAACTTCTTAAAAGTTCTTTTGTATAATAAAATTAGAATTTAAATAAATTTAGTGATTTTTGTTAAAATAGAATAAATTTAGTTTTAAATCTTTTGTCTTAAATATCAGGTAGGTAGCTATGCACACATCTCTTTTCTTTTATTTATTTTAACTTTCTTGCCTTGGATTTTGTCCTGGAAAGTATTGGCTTCTTCAGGTTTTGGCAGCTTAGATGGTAGTTAGCCTCAGTACTACTACAGTGTGCCTGCCTGCCTTCTGTATTACAAGTAGAGACCTAGCATCTCTTTTTGCCTCGTAAAGAAGATAATTTTTTCATATGTTAAGTCAGTCAATGTGAAGCGCAGTAAATGTGGACGCAGAGGTAATTTTTACTACCTATATATTAAAATTCAGCCTTTAATAACCTGTTCTGGTCATCATTTTAAAAATTGGTGTAGTAAAACTTAATTTAACTTTACTAAAGCCAGAATTCTTGCATAACTGAATTCTCTTAAATAACTGATATGAATTAATTATATATATAAAATGAAAGTATGTATACTAAAATAAATTGTAGGAAAAACAGGTAGTCCATAAGGCCAGCCTTTACCTATCTTATCCTAAACGTGGTTTATAACTTAAGGTTTTTTTTCTTTTCCTTACAAGGAAAGGATTGCCCTAAAATCTAATAATTTTTTTCATTGTGTTTTCTTTCCTCTATGAAAATCGTGTGTAAATTCAGAGATTCCTCAATAGGAACCCCAAACATATTGATACAGAAACAGCATGCCTAAATCAGCTGCCTATTTCTCAAGAAAAGAAATGGACATGTAGAAATGACCAGGGTTTATAAAATTGTGGCTAGAGGAAGCTGTGCTCTAGATCAGTTTGACGGGGTGTAAGTGCCTCAGAGTTTTCTAGGCTGTGCAGCCAGAATGCTCCTTAGAAGTGAGACTTTGTCTCATATACTTTGGACATGTTATCGGGAGGGGCCAGTCCCTGGAGAAGGACATCATGCTTGGTAAACTAGAGGGTCAAAGAAAAAGGGGAAGACCCTCACTGAGATGGACTGACACAGTGGCTGCAGCAGTGGGCTCGAACATAGCAACGATTGTTAGGATGGTGCAGGACCAGGCAGCGTTTCCTTCTGTTGTACATGGGGTCTCTATGAGTTGGAACCGACTTGAAGGCACCTAACACCAAGTCTTTATAGAGCAGATTGCCAGGTTTTTCTCCCACGGAACCATTGCGTGGGTTCAGACTGCCAGCCTTTTGGTTAGCAGCCAAGCGCTTAAACGTTGCACTCCACAGTAGGGAGATGGAATATTGGATTGAAGAAAAACCCAGAGATGAAGAAAGCATGTTGAATTTCCGGAGTTAACTTTGTATGACTGTATTATCTGGTAGAGTGTGAAAGATGCGGAAGGCAGGAAAGAACAGAGGTCAGATCACGATGAACCTTGTTGTGCTGAAGTGTTGGGGTGACTGAAGCAGCGGGGAGCTCGGGGGGTACTGTTTTCAGATCTGAGCTTTGGTCAGGAATGTTCGTTTTCATCCAGCACTGCTTGAATAGAAATGCTGTTTTGGCTTCAGTTTTGAAAATGGGTTAGGAAGGGGAGTGGCAGGAAGGTGAGGGATTTATCTCCAGTGTGCCTAATCCGAGGACCCTTGGTGATACCGTGGTGAAGCGTCTGGCTGCTAACTGAGAGTTCAGACCCACCAGCCACTCCACGGGAGAAAGATGTGGCAATCTGCCTCTGTAAAGATCGTAACCTTGGAAACCTGTGGGGCAGTTGTGCTCTGTCCGGCAGGGTCGCCAGGAGTCAGTTCTGACTCGACCGCAGCGGGTGTTTGTGAGACTGGAACTACTATAATGTGGATCACAAGTGAGTTGGAGCGTCTTGCGGAGAGAGTGAGGGACAGATTTGTTATAACTGTTCATTGTAATTTAGGTGAGGGGTATTTAGAGTAAGAGCTTAGTTCAGTAAAGAGTTGTAGATACTGTGATACTGTGATCAGTGCGTCACTCTGTAAAACATATTTGACTTTGATGGATTTGAAGTGACTAGATACCATATGTAATTTGATATTTTGGGGAAGGAATATGTATTTAGGTTAAATTACTTTACTGATACATGTGTAGTTTTATTTTTAAGTTTACTCTTCTCAAAATAATAAAATGTGTGTAGCTTTAGAGGCAGCAAAATACTAAATCCTCTTTTTTTTAAATTGTTTTTTTGTGGTAAAAATATATATAACAAAACATTTGACAATTCATTGTTTTTTACATGTACAATTTAGTGACATTTAAATCCTTTTATGTTTAATTAAAATGAAAGAAAACATATTTGTTATGCATTAATGTCATCTTTTTTCTTTTTTAGATTAGAATATGGCTACATATCCCTGCTGTCATGCAGCACATTATACCTTTTAGGACCTATGTTATCAGGTAAGTTTATAAAATCATTTTCCCGTTTATGAATGTATTGCATGTTTAGACAGTTTCTAACAGTACAGAATTACAGTGTATAAAAATCCCTTGTAATCCCATCTAGAGAAAATTTTAATTAACAGTTTGGTGTATAGTATTTTTTAGGTACATATGTGGGTTTATATTTAACATGTTTACTTAAGCAGTTTACGTTGGACTGTTTTTTATGTTGGAGCCCTGGTGGCACAGTGGTTAAGAGCTCAGCAGCTAACCAAAAGGTCAGGAGTTCAGGTCTACCAGCCACTCCTTGGAAACCCTGTGAGGCAGTTCTTTTTTGTCCTGTAGGGTCACTGTGAGTTAGAATCGACTCAGCAGCATTAAGTTTGGTTTGGTTTATTTTTTTATATCAGTATATAAAAAGAGATTGACAGTGGTTGCATAATATTCCACTGTTTGTTCAGTCAACAAATACATATTAAGTATCTATTATGTTCTAAAAAAACCCGTTGCAGTTGATTCCAACGCATAGTGACCCTGTAGGACAGAGTAGAACTGCCTCATAGGGTTTCCAAGGAGCAGCTGGTGGATTCGAACTGCTGACCTTTCGGTTAGCAGCCGTAGCTCTTAACCACCGTGCCACCAGGGCTCCATTCTAGGCACTGGGAATATAGCAGAGATTAAAAAATGTTCTCTTGTGCAGCCTATTAGGGGAACACAGACAAAATAAGTAAGTAGATTATGTATAGCACATCAGAAAGTGATAAGTATTACAGAGAAAACAGCAGCAAAGGTTGATTAGAGTTTAAAGGATGGGTTACAGTTTTAAATAGACAGACAGGGAAGGTCTCATTGAGGAGGAGATGACATTTGGGTTTTGTAGGTCTCCAACAGAAGGAAAAAGGGTGGGGAAAGGGGCTAGACTTCTTAGTTCGATTGGACTGCTTAGATTGTAAATTGTTAGAATTCTAAGAATTATAATTCTTGGTAAAACCTGTGACTTTACTTTTTTCTTATTCATTTATTTGCAAATATTTGAGTAACTGCTGTTTTCAAGGTCTTGTTCTAGTTGTTGAGGAAAGTATCAGGAAAAGAATCAGATAGTGGTGAATGCTCTGCAAGAAAGGTAGTATGATAGAGAGGGAGTGTGCGGCCTTTCTGAAAGGTGACATCTGAAGGACATGAATCAGCTAATTAAGTGATGATGAGAAGGACATAATTCCAGGAAGGAGGAGTTGGAAAGAGTACGACATGGTAAAGAGACTCAAAGCAGACGGGATGGGTGGGGTGGAGTGGAGTGGGTAAGGAGGTGCGTTCATGATAGGAAACTGGAGTGATAAGCAGGGCCAGATTATTCAGGACCTTCAAGGCTGTTGTAAGGAGTCCAGATTTTATTTTAGCAGTGGGAACCTATTGAGGGTTTTTAGAGATAATTCATCATGCTTTTGGAAAGATTGACTTGGCCTTTCAGTGTATCGTGAATTATACGGGTGATGGAGTAGAAGCTGGGAAACCAATTAAAAGGTAAAGTAGTAGTCTTGGAAAGAAATGACAGTACTTGTTTATGGTGACTTCAAAAAGTGGAAGGATTTAAGTGAAAATAAATTGATAAGACTGGTGATTGTGAGGTATAAGGAAAAGGGTACCATCATGGACAACGCATATTCCCCCCGTCCCTCCGTTTTCTCTTTTGTGCTGTGGGTACTATTGACCACTGTGTTAAAGATTGGAAGAATTTAAAGGGTGTGTTTGAGATGCCTGTGGGACATTTCAGTGGAGCTGGCAAGTTGGGAATATGAGCCTTCATTCAGAACAACATCAGGAACTTAGGAGTTGTCAGCATAAAGGCAGCATTTGAAAACCGTGGGAGAGATTGAAGTCACTGGAGAGGGAATGTAGACAGAGGATAGAAGAGATCCTGGGATGGAGTTGTGTATCTCTTTGGTTTTTAAAAGAAAATATAATGGGATTGTGTGTGTGTGTGTGTGTGTGTGTGTGTGTATTAAAAAGTTACCATTTTAACCGTTAATTAAGTGTGCAGTTCAGTAACATTAATTACATTCACTTTGTTGTGAAACCATCACCACTGTTTCCGACAGTTTTTTATCACCCCAAGCAGAAACGCAGTGTCCCTTAAGCAATAGCTCTCCGTTCCTTCCTCCTGACAGAGCCCTTGGTAACCACTAACCTTTTGTCTCTACGCATTTGCCTAATGTAGGGATCATACAACTTTTGTCTTATATCTCATTTATTTCACTTAGCCTGATGGTCGTCCATGTCGTAGCATGTATTAGGACTTCATTTCTCTGTGGCTGATTAATAATTTCATTGTATGTATATACCACATTTTCTACATCCATTCATGTTTTGATGGACACTTGGGTTGTTTCCACCTTTTGACTATTGTGAATAATGCTGCAGTAAATTGGTGTACAAATATCTGAGTCCCTGCTTTCAAGTCTTTTGGGTTTTTAGCTAGGAGTGGAATTGCTGGGTCATATGATAATTCTGTGTTTTAACTTTGATGAATCCCCAGACAGAAACTCAGTACCTATTTAACACAGCACCTGAACTATTTCACATTCTCACCAGCAATCCATGAGGGTTCCAGTTTCTCCACATCCTTGCCAACACTTACGTTATGTTTTTCTGATAACAGCCACCCTGATGGGTGTGAGGGCAGCGGTGGATCAGTGGTAGAATTCTCACCTTTCCTTTGGGAGATCTGAGTTGGATTGCTGGCCTGTGTGCCTCATGTGCAGCCACCTCATGTGCAGTCAGTCAGTGGAAGACTTGTTGTTATGATGCTGAATAGATTCAGCAGAGCTTCCAGACTAAGACAGACTACGAAGAAAGACCTGGCAGTCTACTTCTGAAAATCAGCCAGTGAAAACTGTGGATCACAGTAGTCCTGTCCACAACTAATCATGTGGGTGGTACAGGACCAGGCAGCCCTTTGTTCCCTTGTGTGTGAGGTTGCCATGAGTTGGGGGCCACCTCAGCAGCTAACAGAAGCAACAACAGTGGGTTTGAAGTGACGTCTCATTGTGGTTTTGACTTTTGTTTCCATAAATGCTAATGAGTTGAGCACACTTTCATGCACTTGTTGGCCATTTGTATGGCTGCTTTGAAGAAATGGCTGTTCAGGTTGTTTGCTCATTTTTTAATTGTTTTTTTTGTCTTTTTGTTGTTGAGTTGTAGGAATTTTTTTATATTTTGGATATTAAACCTTTAGGAGAAATATGATTTCCAAATATTTTTTCCCATTCTGTAGGCTGTCTTTTCACTTTGTGGATAAAGCCCTTTGATGTACAAAAGTTTAAAAACTTTTTTTTTTTTTTTAGAAAACAATTGTTTTTGGTGTATTTGGAATAACAATTATGATAAATAACTTTGATATCCAATTGAATGTGACACATGTAATACAGAAATATTATATGTATACCATATTCTTATAGAAATGTAAGTTACTTATTTAAAGATGCAATTTTTTCAAGCAGAATAGGATCTTCCAAGCGGAGAGAGGAGGATGTGCATCTTGATCTGTGTCCTCGTTGATGACATTTAAAATTTTGGCATTTTTAATTCTGAAAGATTAAGAGCCTTGGGATAATATCTTGGGGTATTTATGATCACTAAGAAGTATGTATTATAGTGAAATTCAGGAAGTGTCTTATGGCTAGGGGTGGGGTATTTTATTTGTCATTTTCAAAATATTCTTTCTTGTGACACTTCAGAGTTTTTTTCCCTACAAAAGTTTTTAATTTGATGAAGTTCGATTTATCTATTTTTTCTTTTGATGCTTGTACTTTTGTTATCATATCTAAATGCCCATTGTCAAAAACAAGGTCTTAAGGCTTTACTGCTGTATTTTCTTCTAAGAGTTTTATGGTTTTAATTCTTGTATTTAGGTCATTGATCTCTTTTGAGATAATTTTTGTATGTGATATGAAGTATGGTTCCAACTTCATACTTTTCATTAGTAGATGTAGTTTTCCCAGCACCGTTTGTTGAAGGGCCTATTTTTTTCTCCATTGAATGGACCTGGCACCCTTGTTGAAAATCAGTAGGCCACAGATGTGTGGGTTTATTTCTGTATTCTCAATTCTGTTCTCTTGGTCTTAATGTTTATCTTTATACCAGCACCACATGGTTTTGATTACTGCAGCTTGGTAGTAAATTTTGAAATTTGGAAAG
Source organism: Dugong dugon (assembly GCA_030035585.1). Classification (NCBI taxonomy): domain Eukaryota; kingdom Metazoa; phylum Chordata; class Mammalia; order Sirenia; family Dugongidae; genus Dugong; species Dugong dugon. The sequence goes on along the minus strand of CM057480.1, from coordinate 75,275,029 downwards.
TGTTAATCCTCCCATTTTCCCCCAAGATTGTTTTACTCTTTGAACCCCTTTCCATTCCATACGAATTTGAGGATTGGCTTTTACATTTCAGCAAAAAAGGCTGTTGGATTTTTGATGGTATTGCATTAACTCTGTATATTGCTTTGGGTAGTATCGTCATCTTCCAATCCATGAACATGGGATGTCATTCCATTTATTTAGATCTGTACTTTCTTTCAACAGTATTTTATAATTTTCAGTGTACCTGTCTTTCACTTCCCTCGTTAAATTTATTCCTAGGCATTTTATTCCTTTATATGCTATTCTAAATGGAATTGTTTTCTTAATTTCCTTTTTAGCTAGTTTGTTCATTGCTGGTATATGGAAACCCAGCTGATTTTTGTGTGTTGATTTTGTATCCTGTGACTTTGCTTAATGTATTTCTTAGCTCTGGTATCTTTCTGGTGGATTCTTTGGGACTTTCTCTGTATAGGGATAATATCGTCTGTGAATAGAGATAATTTTATTTCTTCCTTTCTGATTTGGATGTCTTTTATTTCTTTTTGGTCTGGCTAGAGCTTCCAGTACAATCGTTGAATAGCAGTGGTGAAAGCAGGCATCCTTATCTTGATCCTGATCTTCGGGGGAAAGCTTTTGGTCTTTACCATTGAGTATGATGTTAGCTGTAGGCTTTTCTTAAATGCTGTTTATCTTGTTGAGGAATTTCCCTTCTCTTCCTAGTTTGCTGAGTGTTTTTATCATGAAAGGGTGTTAGATTTTGTCAGAGCCTTCTCTGCATCAATTGAGATGATCATGTGATTCTTTACCTTTTAATGGTGGTACATTATATTGATTGATTTTCTTATGATGAACTACTCACCTGATCGTGGTTATAATCCTTTTAATATACTGACGGCGCAGTGGTGAGGAGCTTGGCTCCTAACCAGAAGGTCGGCAGTTCAAATCCACTAGCCGCTCCTTGGAAACCCCAAGGGGGCAGTTGTACTCTGTCCTATAGGGTTGCTATGAGTCAGAATCGACTCGATAGCAGCACCTTTGGTTTGGTTTGATATGCTGTTGAGTTCAGTTTTCTAGTATCTGTATTCACAAGGAATATTGGTCTGTAATTTTCTTGTGTCTTTAGCTGCTTTGATCAGGGCAATGGCCGTCCTCATCAGAGAATGAGTTAGTAGGTGTTTCTTCCTCTTCTGTTATTTGGAAGAATTTGAGAAGAATTGGTGTTATTCTTTAAATGTTTGGTAGAGCTTACCAGTGAAGCCTTCTGGTCCTGGAGTTTTCTTTGTTAGGAGGCTTTTTGTTACTGATTCAGTATCTTTTACTTGTAATAGGTCTGCTGAGATTTTCGGTTTCTTGAGTCAATTTAGTTAGTTTGTTTCTAGAAATTTGTCCATTTCATCTGAGCTATGTAATTTGGTGTACAATTGTTAATAGAATTCTCTCAGGATCATTTTTGTTTCTGTAGAGTTGGTATAATATCCCCATGTTCATTTTCAATTTTAGTTATTTGGGGTTTCTTTCTTTTTTTCCTTGCCAGTTTAGCTAAAGGTTTGTTGATATTATTGATGTTTTCAGAGAAACATCTTTTGGTTTTGTTGTTTCTTTATTCTCTATTTCATGTATCTTTGCTGTAATCTTGATTATTTTCATCCTTCTGGTAACTTTGGGCTTAGTTTGCTCTCTTTTTCAGATTTTGCTAGTTCCTCAAGGTCAAAGGTGTAAAGTTAGGTTATTGATTTGAGATCAGTCTTTTTTATTGTGGGCATTTCTGTTTGATTTTGATATGTAAGAAACCAGCCACCAAAACTTAGTGCCTTAAAATAACATCCATTTATTATTTCCCACAGTTCTGGGGTTGGCTAGGCAGTTCTGATCTGGGCTGACTTGGCTGGAACTGAGTGGTCTAAGATAGGAATCCCTGGTGGTGCAGTGGTTAAGAGTTCAGCTGCTAACCAGAAGGTCGGCAGTTCAGATCCACCAGGTGCTGCTTGGAAACCCTGTGGAGCAGTTCTGCTCTGTCCTACAGGGTCACTGTCGACTCCATGGCAATGGTTTTTTTTTTTTTTTTTTTGGGTGGTCTAAGATAGCCCCACTCACATAGCCTGTTGTTGGCAGGCTGATTGGGCTTGGAGAGCAGGGGCTGGGGGACTCACTCATAGGTCTCACAATTAGCTTGATGTCAGCTGAGCAGTGGCCGTGTCTTTTCCCCCAGCAGGCTAACCTGGGTCCCTTCTTTGGTGCTAGAAGAGTTCCCAGCAAGAGAGGGCAAGCCCAATGCTCAGATGCTTTTCAGGCTCTGCTTTTGTTCCGTTTTTAATGTCCCATTGACCAGAGCAAACTGCATGGCAAAGCCCAGGTTCCGGGGTAGAGAGCTAGATTCCTCCCGGATGAGAGGAGTAGCAGAGTCACATTGCGAAAGCGTGTGTATATAGTGATAGGAGAAATGTATGGCCGTTTTGCAATCCCTCGTGAGCCCTGAGGAGCACTAATGTTGAAAGAGGAGGGGGAGGCAGCCAAACGATTAGGCAGGGCCTGAAAGGTAAGAAGAAAACCAGAGTTTGGTGGTTTAGGGGAGCGAAGAAAGGCAGATGTTTAAGATGTACACGTTTTAGAGAAGTGTGACTGTGAGGAGATGTGCTGTTAATGTGAAGTCAGGTGAAGTTTACCGAAGCGGGTCAAGTCGGGCACCACGTTCATGGAATGGTGTGCATGACAGGTGTTAGACAAGAAGAAGGATCCTGTATTAAATGACTGGCTCTTGGTAGTTTCTGATTCAGGTTGGGTTCTCAGCACACTGCCACAGGGCACAGCCCTTTCGCTGTCACTTGGAAATAGTTAAACTGGAAATGTTAAGTCTTAAGGATGCCAGGTTCTCCTGTACTAAACGTTTTGTGGTACAGAGCAAAGAATGTTGAATTATTGGAATGGCTTTAGAAATGTTTTGTGAGCTTTTCTTTGTTATTTCTGAATCATTTCAGGTATTTATGCAAGCTCTCTGATCAGGAGCTGCGCCAGAGTGCGGCTCGCAACATGGCTGATTTAATGTGGAGCACAGTGAAGGAACCACTGGATACAACGTTGTGCTTTGATAAAGAAAGCTTAGATCTTGCATTTAAGTACTTCATGTCACCTACTTTGACTATGAGGTTGGCTGGGCTGAGTCAGATAACAGTAAGCTATCTTTTCCTTACTTCTTGTCATTTTTTATTTGCCTTCCAGACTGTCATCATAATAACAGTACCTGCTACTGGTAGAGCAGGGAGCTCTGGTGGCACAGTGGTTAAAGTGCTTGGCTGCTAACCAGAAGGTCGGCCGTTCGAGTCCACCAGCCGCTCCATGGGAGAAAATTATGGCAGTCTGCTTCTGTAAAGAGTCACAGCCTTGGAAACCCTATGGGACAGTTCTACTCTGTCCTTTAGGGTTGCTATGAGTCGGAGTCAACCCTACGGTGGTGGGTTTGGATTTGCTTGATGGAGTACTTCCTATATGTGAGATGTCATGCTAAGCGTTTTACATGCATGGTTTTATATGTTCCTCACAAGTAATTTTTATTGTTTCTCCTCTTTTAAATATGAGGAAGCTGAGGCTTAGATTTATACATTAGATCTGTTTGATTGCACTGTCCAGCCCCTTCACTCTTTTTAATTATGCAGATTTTTGCTTTTAGAAAGCATTGTTTTCAGAGAGAAAAAAGAGATGGCAGAAACTGACTATAAGCAGTTACTTAATTTATTTTCCAGGCAAAAGCTACAGATTATTGGCACACAGGTTGAATTTGACTAACATAAACATTTTGTTTGGCTTGTACATTATTATGTATTATAAATAGGTAACATTCACATAAAAATCTGTATTATTTGTTTCTTTTTGTGCAGGGGGATTGGGTGGGGGGCGGGGAGACCTGGTATATGCTCGGATCTATATTCTTGGATAAAAACAGTTTACTAGAGCTGCGTAGTGTAGCTGTGTCCTTTAGAACTGGTGTGCTCTCTCCAGTTTGCTGGTCTCCACTAGCTTTACCCCTTCCTATTTCCAGCCTGGCTTTGTAGTGTAGTTTACTAACTACAGTTAGACCACCCAAGATTCGGTTGATCTGATTGTGTTATGTCTTTTAACTAAAGATGTCATGTGTAAAATGGTGCTGGTGAGCTAAGCTAAGAAATGTTAGATTCCTCTGTTATTTTCCACTCTGGTACATACTCGTTACTATGTGTTTTTCAGAGGCATCAGAAGGTAACATTTTGGGTAATTTTCAAACCAACTTGTTCTGGTAAAATAGTGTTTGGGTTTACCAGGCTCAAGGCTTTTTAAAAAGATACCTTTTTGTAAAGTTAGGTTATTGATTTTATATATATATTTTTTTATATATATATATATATATATAAAATTCTTTTTGGTATTTCTGAAGTTACTAGATTCATCCATGTACTGAAGTTTGTAAATATAGAAAATACTTGTGGACAATTACCCAGCTAAATTATATCTTAAAAGTATTTATTTAGGGAGCTTTTCCTGAAACTTTATCTCTAATGATATATTACTTGATGTCTTGCATTATACTTTTGTGTTTTTTCCTTATTCAGCTTTGTTTTTTCTAATGTGTTTGGTGTAATAAAGCATAAATATTATTTGTGGAATGAATTTATTTAGGGATTTTATTTAGGAAAGAGCCATACAAATTATAAATTGTGAGTGTGTCTATATCTGATTATCTTGGTTTTTTGTAATTTGGTCTGGTTATTGGTTACAGTCTACATATATTAATCAATTTACCATGTTTATTGACACTTGCTAATATGTACAGGAATAATTTTGGAAAAGAATTTTAATTTTCCTTTCTCTAATCATAGAATCAACTTCATACCTTCAATGACGTGTGCAATAATGAGTCATTGGTTTCAGACACAGAAACGTAAGTAGGAGCATTAATTTATACACAAGTAACCCATCCAAATGTGTAGGTGTTTCTATGGTAAATATAATTGTGATTTTATTAGATTTGAAGTGTGTACTAGAAATTCTTCATCTGTGGCTTCATTTGCACAGTCTTTAATGAGTAACTTTTCAGAACAATATATTGAAAAATTTTCCTGTATTTTAAAAAGCAATTGAAACCATGTAGTGTTTATTTCTCACAAAATACAAAAGGATACTACTTACACAAGAGAATTTAGTAGTGAAGAATGTGGGTACTGATGGTTTTCAGAAAGCACACCTAATGCGGAGAAAGAAAAGATCTCATTCAGCACATTTTATGGGGAAAAATCAAAGTTAATGATGTTCATGTATGAAAAGATGCAGTTTTTATAGCTTAGAGCTTTTCAAGTTCTTAGAAATACATTTATACGTTTAGTTGTCCACGTGCTATAGAAATCAGTTTTTTAATCTCAAACAGATGGGTAGTTTATCTTCTGCTTGAACAGAGTTGAATAGCTTTAAGGTACTAGAAAATTCATCATCACATGCATGAGTTTGTTTAACTTTACCGTAACTTTTGTGCATTGATCTTAGTTCTGCCCTCTGGAACTAATCTCTCAGTTGAACCCAGCCCTTCATGAATTTGAAAACCAGACACTGTGTCTCTACTCTTTTCTTCCCTAGGCTAAAGTGTTCTCATTTTTCCAGTAGTTCCTCATGTAGTATGGTTTGTAGATTGCTCACCAGACCATTCATTCACCTCTGACAACATTCTTTATCAGCGTTGCCTAGTGTTGGTGATAACTTTATATATTCTGAATTATACTAGAATATAATTAGTGTTAATTTCACGCCATCAGGGCATTATATCGACTATATCCAATGTATGTAAAGCTACAGTTCTGAATTTCCGTTTTGATCCCTTGGGCCTCCCCCTCCTACCCACCAGGCTACTGTAATTGTCAGTGCAACTCTCACTCCCACATCCCGTTTCCAAAAAAAGTAGAATGTGCAGTAACCTCACATGTAATAGGCTAGGTCATTATGGTGGTGAAACACTGGCCGGAGCGTAATTCCATTTACAGAGGTGTAAGGAACGTACATCCTAAAGACATGGTTAGGGGAGCAGGGGGGAGGGTGAAAGTTTGGAGGACTAATTGGAAAAGACAGTGAAGGTTGGGAAGAGAAAGTGTATACAGTGTGAGAAACTGGGAGCAAAGAGACAAAGAGTATTTGATACCATTTTTAGTAAATTTACAGAGTTGTGTAACTATTACCACAATCCAATTTTAGAACCTTTCAGTAACTTCAGGATGGTCCTATTTGTAGACAATTCCCATTCTTCCGGCCTTGGTAATCTACTTTCTGAGTCTATAGATTTGCCTAATTGAGACAATTCCTATGAATTGAATTGCACAATAGTGGTCATTTTTATCTGGCTTCTTTCACTTAAGATACTATTTATTGAATTTCTTACATGTTGCGGCATTTATCGGTATTTCATTCCTTTTTACTGCTGAATAGTATTAAAACATGGTATAGACATACTGCATTTTGTTTATCCATTCACCAGTTGATCGATATTTGTTTTCACCTTTTGGTTATTATGAATAATACTCTATATACACTTGTGTATAAGTTTTTTTCTGTGAACATATGTTTTGTTTTCTCTCGGGTGGATACCTAGGAGTAGTATTGCTGGTTTGTATCTCAGTTAGTATTGAACTTTTTAAGAAAGTCAAAACTTTTCCAAAACGTGCATTATTTTACATCCCACTAGCAACATATGAGGGTTCCAATTTCTCCACATTTTTGCTAACGCTTGTTATTGTCTGTCTTTTTGATTATAGCCATTCTAGTAAGTGTAAAGGTCCCTGGGTGGTGCAAACGGTTGGCGCTCGTCTACTAACCTAAAAGTTGATGGTCCGAACCAATCGGGTGGCACCACAGAAGAAGGGCCCGGTGATCTGCTTCAAGATTACAGCCAAGAAAACCCCATGGAGCAGTTCTACTCTGTAACACGTGGGGTGGCCATGGATCAGAATCAACTCATTGGCTATGAGTTTGGTTTTTTTGTTTGTTTTAGCGGGTATAAAGTGGTGTTTCATTGTGGTTTTAATTTTCTTTTCTGAATTACTGATGGTGTTGAACACGTTTTTGTGTACTTATTTGCCGTTTTTTTCCCCTTCTTTGATGACTTGTCTGTTGCCCACTTTGTAATCTGGTGGTTTGCTGTGATTTATGGCCTAGCATGTGATCTGTACTGCATAATCTTCCATGTGTGCTTAGGAAGAACGTGTATTCTGCTGCTGTGTGGAGTGTTGTGTAGATGTCTGTTAGGTGTAATTGTTTTGTAGTGTTGTCTGTCTTCTGTATCCTTGTTGATATTCTACTTAGTTCTATCCATTATTGAAAGTAAGATATTGAAGTTTCCAACTATTATTGTGGAATTGTCTCTTTCTCCCTCAGCTCTACAGATTTTTGCTTTATGTATTTTGGGGCTCTTTTGCTAGATCATATTTGTTCATAATTGTTATATGTTCCTTTTAATTTCATCCTTTTATCAGTATAAAATGTCCCTCTGTTTCTAGTCATAGTTTTTATCTTCAAGTCTGTTTTGTCTGATAATAAGCTCTCTTATGCTTACTGTTTACCTGGTTTATTTTTATCCTTTTTACTTCCCACCTGTTTGTGTTTTGAATCTAAAGTATGTCTCTTGGAAGCAGCAAATAGTTGGATCATTTTTTTTTTCCCCCCCGTCTAGTCTGACACTGCCTTTTAATTGCAAAGTGTTTAATCCATTTACTAGTAACGTTATTTATAAAGTTGGATTTAAATCTGCCATTTTGCCTTTTGGTCTTTTATATGTGTCCTGTCCTTTGTTTTTTTTTTTTTTTTTTTGTTCCTCCTTTTCTGCTTATTATTTAGTATGTAGGTATATTATGTTGTTAGTTGCTGCTGAGTCAGCTGTACTGTGAATATGACAGAATGAAACTTCACAGAACAAAACATTGCCTGGTCCTGCGCCATCTTCCTAATTGTTGGTGTGTTGATTGAGCCCATTGTTGTGGCTCTTGTGTCAGTCCATCTCATTGAGGGTTTTCCTCATTTTTGCTGACCCTCTACTTTACCAAACGTTATGTCCTTTTCTAGCGATTGGTCTTTCCTGATGACATGCCCTAAGTAATTGAGCTGAAGTATTGCCATCCTTGCTTCTCAGGAGCATTCTGATTTTATTTTTCCTAAGACTGATCTGTTTGTCTTTTTGGCAGTCCATGGTATATTCAATATTGTTGACTAGTACCACAGTTTGAATGAATCAATTCTGTCTTCCTTTTTCATGTTCCAGCTTTTGCATGCGTATGAGGCAACAGAAAAGACCATGGCTTGGGTCAAGTGTGCCTTAGCTCTCAAGGTGACGTCTTTGCTTTTTAAAACTTTAAAGAGATCGTTTATAGCAGATTTGCCCAATGTGTTACATTGTTTGATTTCTTGACTTCTGCTTCCATGAACATTGATTGTCCAAGTAGAACGAACTAGTTGACAACTTCAGTTTTTTCTCTCTTTATAGTCTGTCATTTTAATTCCATTTTTTCCCTAAATTTTATTTATTATGTTGTTGTGGTTGAGAATATACACTCCATTGATTTTTTTTTTTCAATCTGTATTTTTTGAATTTTTTTCTTAGAGTTTCTCAAGGGTTACAGTATGAAATGTATTACTGTCTACTTCAGATTAATACTAACTTAATTCTAGTAAAACACAGCTATAATATGGCTTTATTCCCCTGTTTCTGATAGAAGTTCCTTGTACTTGCTTAGTTTTTCTCTAGCTGCTTTCAAGAGTTTCTCTTTGTCTTTCAAAAATTTGACTAAATTGGTCTAGCTAGGTGTGGATCTCTTTGTGTTTATCCTGTTTAAGGTTTGTTGGGCTTATTGGATGTATAGATTAATATTTTTCATCAAATTTGGGAAAGTGGCCATTATTTCTTCAGATATGTTTTTCTGTCCTCCCTTTTTCTGGGACTTCTATTACATGCATATATATAATTATGTACTGTTGCCGAAAATAGTTCAAAAACGGTTGCAGCAGTACATTGACAGGGAGCTGCCAGAAATTCAAGCCAGATTCAGAAGAGTGGGAAACAAGGGATATCATTGCTGATGTCAGATGGACCGTGGTTGGAAGCAGATAATACCAGAAAGATGTTTACCTGTGTTTTATTGACTATACAGAGGCATTCAACTGTGTGGATCGTAATAAATTTTGGATAACATTCTGAAGAATGGGAATTCAGAACACTTAATCATGCTCATGCGGAACTTGTGCAAAGACCAAGAGGCAGTCATTTGAACAGAACAAGGGGATACTTGCATGGTTTAAAATCAGGAAAGATGTACGTCAGGGTTATATCCTTCACTATACTTATTCAGTCTGTGTGCTGAGCAGATAATGTGAGAAGCTGTACTATATAAAGGAGAAGGTAGCATCAGGATTGTAGGAAGACTCATTAATAACCTGGGATATGCAGATGACACAACCTTGCTTGCTGAAAACAAAGAGGACTTGAAGCACTTTACTGATGAAGATCAAAGACCACAGCCTTCAGTATGGATTACACCTCAACATAAACCAAACAAAAATCCTCACAACTGCACCAGTAAGTAACATCATGATAAATGGAGAAAAGATTGACATCGTCAAGGATTTCATTTTACTTGGATCCACAATCAACGTCTGTGGAAACAGCAGTCAAGAAATCAAACGATGTATTTTGCAAATCTGCTGCAAAAGACCTCTTTCAAGTTTTTAAAAGCAAGATATCACCTTGAAGACTAAGGTGCACCTGACCCGAGCCCTGGTATTTTCAGTCGCCTCATATGCATGCAAAAGTTGGACAGTGAATAAGGAAGACTGAAGAAGAATTGATATCTTTGTATTATGGTATTGGTGAAGAATATTGAATATACCATGGACTGCCAGAAGAACAAACAAATCTGTCTTGGAAAAGTACAGCCAAGAATGGTCCTCAGCAGCGAGGATGGAGAGACTTTGACTCACATACTTTGAAAATGTTATCAGGCAGGACCAGACAAGGACATCATGCTTGGTAAAGTAGATGGTGAGGGTCAGTGAGAAAGAGGAAGACCCTCAGTGAGGTGGATTGACACCATGGCTGCAGCCGTGGGCTCAAACATAGCAATGATTGGGAGGATGGCTCAGGACTGGGCAGTGTTTCGTTCTGTTGTACACAGGGTCACTGAGTCAGAAGCAACTTGACCTGACAATAGCAGCAACACTCTTGATACGTGTCCCACTGGTCCTTTGAGGCTGAATTCATTTTACTTCATTTTTTGTTCCTTTCTGTCTCGATTCATTTTCAAGTTCACTGATTGTGCTATAGAGACCCTCCAGTGAATTGTTAATTTTAGCTATTTTTCAACCTCAGAATTTTCATTTTGTTTTATAATTTCCATTTTTTACTGATACTCTGTTTGAGTCATTGTCACACTTTAAACATAGTTGCTTTTCATTCTTTGAACGTATTTGTTAAGTCCACTGTCTGAGTCCCCTTAGATTGTTTCCTGTGACTGCTTTTTTTTTTTTTTCTTTTGAGTATGAGTCATACTTCCTTATGTCTATCCATGTCTCAGAAATTTTTGTGAAAAATGGATATTTGAGATAAACAGTGTAGCTACTCTGGGAAGGTTGGTTGTCACTGCCGTTTGTCAGTTTGTGACTTGTCTGGATTGATTTTGTGGAGTCAGTCTCCCTCACAGTGTGAATACTGATGTCCCTGCTTGTTTTTTTTTTTTTTCCTTTTACATTTATTTTTTAGCCTGGCTTCCTAGAGGTTGTCTTTCAGTTAGAGCAGTTAGTGGTCAGCAAGCGCTTGGTCAGAGGTTGTACTTACACACCCAGAGCCAGTGGATCCGAGTGGTGAGTGCTGTGAAAATTCAGGCGGTTTGTAGGGCTTCTCCACTTGTATTTTCTGCAAGTTCCCCCCACCCACTTCCCAGCCTCCGGTGACCACTGATAACCTGTCTGTATATATCTGCCTATTGTAGATATTTCCTATAAGGTGATACAACATTTGTCCTACTGTATTTGATTTATTCACTTAGCAGAATGTTTTCAAGTTTCCTCCATGTTGTAGCACGTATCAGAACTGTATTTCTCTTCCTTGCCGAATAATATTTCATTGTATGAATTGTTTATCCACTCATCTGTTGATTGACACTTGAGTGGTTTCCACCTTTTGGCTGTTGTGAATAATGCTTCAGTGAACATTTTACATTCCCACCAGCAACACATCAGGGCTTTAGGTTTTCCACAGCCTTGCTGTCTTAGTTTCTTAGTGCTGCTGTAACAAATACCACAAGTGCAGGTGACTTTAAAGAACAGAAATTTATTTTCTCACAGTTCAGGAGATAAGAAGTCCAAATTCCAAGCGTGGCTCTTGAGGGACATCCCTGTTTGTCTGCTTCAGCTTCTAGTAGCCAGCAATCCTTGGTTCCGTGGTGATTTTCATGTGACATCTGTCTTTCCCCTTAGTACTTGTCTCTGTGTCTCTGCTGCTCTTTGTATCTCTCAGCAGTGATTAGGTTTAGGGCACAGCCTACACTGATACGTTAGGCCCATTAACCTAACACAACCCTAGTCCCAAACAGGACTGCACCCACAGCTGTAGGGCTCAGAACTGCAACACGTATTTTAGGAGGGACACATTCAATCTTTAACACTTACCAACATTTATTTTCTTTTTTGTTGATAACAGCCATCCCAATAGGTGTAAAGTGGTACATCACTGTGGTCTTGACTTGCATTTGCCTAAATACTAATGACGTTAAGCATGCTTTTATGTGCTTGTTGCTCATTTGAATATCTTTGGAGAAATGTCTTTTCAAATCATTTGCCCATTTTTTAATTGGGTTGTTTGCCTTGTTGTTGTTGAGTTGTAGGATTTCTTCATATATTCTGGATATCGAACCCTTATGGAATAAATGGTTTGCAGATATTATCTTCCATTCTGTGGGTTGTCTTTTCACTCTTTTGATAGTGTCCTTTACACAAAAATTGTTAGTTTTGTTGAAGTCCAATTTATCGATTTTTTTCATTTGTTGCTTGTATTTTTGTTATCATATCTAAGAATCTGTCAGAAACAAGGTCCTGAAACTTTATCTATATATTTTTGTCTAAGACTTTAACGGTTTTAATATATTTATTTCGTTGTTCCGTTTTGAGTTAATTTTTATATATCTTGTGAGCTGTGGGCTCAGCTTCATTCTTTTGCACGTGTAGATCCAGTTTTCCCAGCATAAGTTGTTGAAGAGACTATTTTCTCCCGGTTGGATGGACCTGGCATCCTTGTTGAAAATCAGTTGTCCATAGATGTATGGATTTATTTCTGACACTCAGTTCTGTTCTCTTGATTTATATGTCTGTGCACATACCAGCACAACGCTGTTTGATTATTGTAGTTTTGTAGTATGAAACAGAGAAGTGTAAATCTTCCTACTTTGTTCTTCTTTTTAAAGATTGTTTTGGCTATTTGAGCTTTTCGCCATTTTAGATGAATTTGAGGATCAGCTTTTCCATTTCTGTAAAAAAGGCTGTTGGAATTTGGATAGGGATTGTGTTGAACCTGTATATCACTTTGGGTAGTATTGCTATCTTAGTATTGGGCTTTCTATCCGTGGACACAGAATGTTTTTCCATTCATTTAGGTGTTCTTTAATTTCTTTCAGCATTGTTTTATAGTTTTCAGTGTACAGGTCTTTCACCTCCCTGGTTAAATTTATTCCTAGGTGTTTTATTTCTTTATGTGCTATCCTAAATGGAGTTGTTTTCCTGATTTCTTCTTCAGCTTGTTCAGCTTGTTTATTGCTGACGTACAGAAACTCAACTGGTTTTTGCATGTTGATGTTATACCCTGCAACTCAGTTCTTTGGGTATATACCTAAGAATGGGATTGTTTTTAATTTCGATGAAGTCAAATACATCTTTGTTGTTGTTACCTGCTTTTGGTCTCATGTCTGAGAAACCATTGTGGGTTTGAGGGCTAGCTATGGTAAGATCATACCCCACATTATTGTGGACAATATACTTGAATAGATTAGACAGTATCAAAAGTAAAGGACCTTTTCAGTGGTCCATAAAACCTAGAGCAGTTGGAGAATTTCTTGAAAATATACAAGTACTATATAACTCAGCCATTACCTCCTAGATATTTATTTACCAAAATGTCCCTGAGGTTCCGGCAAAATGGCGCCCTAGGCAAAATGTCGTCAATACGTGACTGGATAATCTATACAACGAAGTTATTATTCGGCAGTAAAAAGGTATAGACTGTTCATATATGTGACAGCATGGATGACTCTTAATGCTGAGTGAAATTAGCTGGATAAGAAATAAGTATATACTGTATGATTCTATTTATATAAAACTAGAAAATACAAACTAATCTGTATATAATATGTAATCACTAATCACTGTAATACGTAGTGACTGAGCATGGGAGGGGTAGATTGCAAGGTGCCAGAAATAAACTTTGGTAGGTGATGTGTGTGGTCATTATCTTGATGGTGGTGATGGATTTACAGATACGTACTCGTGGTTAGACTCCTCAAATTGTACATTTTGTGTTCAGTTTATTGTATGTCCTGTATCTCAGTGCTCTGAAAACAAAACAATTCACTGAAAAACCCACAGTGCCTTATGATTAGAATTAACATTATAGGTTAATTTTTATGCCAGTGAATTATTATTCTGAAAGGTCTTATTTAAAAATGAAGGATAATCTATCTAAAAAACAAAACAAAACCAGCTGCCATCGAGTCAGCTCCCACTCATGGCGACAGAGTCCCAGAGTGGAAGTGTGCTTCATAGGGTTTCCAGTGGCTGATCTTTGGGGAAGTGACTCACCAGGCCTTTCTTCTGAGGTGTCTGGGTGGATTCAAACCTCCAACCTTTCAGTTAGCAACTGAGCACATTAATTGTTTGCATTACCCGGGGACTCCAGTTGGTGCTGTTCTAAAATAAAAAGTTTATATTTAGAAAGATGAAAGATGAGATGTTGGTAAGTATAAGTTGCTCTGAATAGCCAATTGATATCTTAAAGACCAGCTTAGTGGAATCTCTTTAGTATCGGGCAGGAGACTTGCAGTTTGGTTTTGGTGTAGTTCTTTCGATAACCTGCTTTCCTGATGTTATCTCATCATAGAGGGCATATTGGGAAATCGTACCTGTGGGAAGGCAAAGTCCTTGACTAGAAAAATAAAAAGCTAAATAGGTTTTCTACCTGCTTTTGTCATCTGTGTACCTTGTTGATGTGATCCTTAATTTTTAGTTGTTTATTGCTTATTTTAAAACAGAATATTAAAATTCTTATATTTCATTTTTGTTACGGTTTATAATATTCTAAACAGTTAATTTTATATGATCACTTCTTCAGATGAACAAAGTTGGGTTTTCACTGAGTCTGCCTTTTACACGTGGTAAAGGATAATAGTAACAGTTTGAAGATAGGCACCATCTTCCTCCTCTTTCCTTGTTTTAATGTAGTAACCATTTTTATTATTTGACTTTAGGTCCATTGCAAAAGAGCTTGCAGACTGGCTTATTAGCAACAATGTGGTGGAGCATATATTTGGACCAAATTTACATATTGAGGTTTGTTGATTACATGGCTTTTCTGCTCTCTTGAGAGAGAAGAATATTTAACAAAATTAACTATAGCAAGTTTTTCTTTTCCAGATTATCAAACAGTGCCAAGTGATTTTGAATTTTTTGGCAGCGGAAGGGCGACTGAGTACTCAGCACATTGACTGCATTTGGGCTGCGGCACAGGTAATACTAGCAGCTCGTGTTTGTTGAGCTTCATAGAGATGTGTTCTAAGTACTTACCCTCCCTGTGAGGTGAGTTCTGTCATCATTCCATTTTAGGATGGGACCAGGTGTGGATAAACTGGGAATGGACCTTGTGAAACATGACTTCAGATCCATGTCTTAATATGTTGTTGGTAGACGTGAAGGAAATCTACCTGTAGGTAGATTTTTTTTTTTTTTTTTTGGTTGCCTAATTTTTCCAACTCCGTTTGTTCAGTCATTTGGAGGTTCTTCACAAAAGCTTCTTGGTTTAATAGATATTTTCCTGTAGTTCTTATTTATGCAGCCCACCCTTCTATTCTGAATGTTGTGTTGGTATGTTTCTTCTCTGTTGTACTGTTTTGTTTTAAAATGTTTTTTGAATAGACATATATCCACATGGTTCAAATTCCAAAAAAGTAAATTTAGAAGGATGTATTGCACATTTTTCTTTCAGGTATGCCGTTCTTATCCTCTCAGGTGAATCAGATTTTCTGCGTAAATAGCTAACTCTATACATTTTTATTTCCTTTTCCTCTTCCTTTCCAAAAGTGTAGCATACCAGTCAGACTCGACTTTTTCACTTAATTTATCCTAGAGATTATTTCATAGCAATGTATAGAGCACTTTATTTTTTTAAGACTGTATACTGTCTCATGTATGTTCCATAATTTGACCAAGGGCCTGCTGATGGACATTTATTTTTTTCCCTGATCTTTCCTGTTATAAAGAAGGCTACAGTATGTAACTTCAAACATAGTTATTTCACCCACGTGCATCATTATTATGTGGGATAAGTTCTTAATTGCAATTAGAATTGTTGGGTTAAAGTATGTGTGTGGTTTATTTGTGGTAGATATTGTATGACAGTGCCATTTTTCTAACGTTGTTAGGTGCTGTAGGGTTGGTTCCAACTTGTAGCGACCCTGTGTACCACAGAACGAAACACTGCCCGGTCCTGCGCCATGCTCACAATTGTTAAGCTTGAGCCCATTGTTGCAGCCGCTGTGTCAGTACATCTCCTTGAGGGTCTTCCTCTTTTTCAGTGATCCTGTACTTTACCAAGCATAATGTCCTTCTCCAGGGACTGATCCCTCCTGATAACATGGCCAAAGTATGTAAGACGTAGTCTCACCATCCTTGTTTCTAAGGAGCATTCGGGATGTACTTCTTCAAGACAGATTTGTTCGTTCTTTTGGCAGTCCATGGTATATTCAGTATTCTTTGCTAACACCAAAATTCAAAGGTGTCAAATTTTCTTCTGTCTTCTTATTCATTGTCCAGCTTTCACATGCATAAGACGCCATTGAAAATACCATGGCTTGGGTCAGGTGTACCTTAGTCTTAGTGACTTCTTTGGTTTTCAACACTTTAAAGAGGTCTTTTGCAGCAGATTTTCCCAATGCAATGCATCTTTTGATTTCTTAACTGCTGCTTCCATGGATGTTGATTGTGGATCCAGGTAAAATGAAATTCTTGACAGCTTCAGTCTTTTTTCCTTTTATCATGATGTTGCTTATTGGTCCAGTTGTGAGGATTTGTGTTTTCTTTATGTTGAGGTGTAATCCATACTGAAGGCTATCGTGATGGTTAAGACTGTGTGTCAACTTGGCTGGGCCATGATTTTCCATGTTTTAATGTAATCACTCCCATGATTGAATATACTGTGAGTAGCCAGTCAGATGAAAGGGAGTCTCCTTGGGGGTGTGGCCCAAATCTCTATATAAGCAGCCGTTGTGGCTTTTTGCTCTCTCTGGATCCTGTGGCTGCTTCCTGTCGTCTCAGCTCCCGTTCTTGGGACTTGAGCTGTCAGCTTATCTGCCGATCTTGGGCTTGCCAGCTTCTGCAGCTGTGTGACTTGGGAGAGGCCTTTACCCTGATCCATGGACTTGGGATGTTCTAGCCTCTACAATCATGTGAGCTGTTTCCTTGATATAATCTTTCACTGTATGTATTTGTACACTTTACTGGTTTTGCTTCTATAGAGAACCCAGCCTAAGACAGCTATAGTCTTTGATCTTCATCAGTAAGTGCTTCAAATCCTCTTCACTTTCAGCAGGCTACATTGTGTCATCTGCATATTGCAGGTTGTTAATGGGTCTTCCTGTAATCCTGATGCCCCATTCTTCTTCTTATGGTGCAGCTTTTCAGATTACTTGCTCGACATAACAGATTGAGTAGGTATGGTGAAAGGATATAACCCTGATGCATACCTTTCCCGACTTTAAACTATGCACTATCCCCTTGTTGTGTTGGAACAACTGCCTCTTGATCTATGTACAGGTTCCTCATGAGCACAATTAAATGTTCTGGAATTCCCTTTCTTTGCAGTGTTATCCACAATTTGTTATGATCCACACAGTTGAATGCCTTTGCATAGTCAATAAAACACAGGTAAACATCTTTCTGGTGTTCTCTGCTTTCAGCCAGATGCATCTGACATCAGCAATGATATCCGTGGTTCCACGTCCACTTCTGAATCCAGCCTGAGTTTCTGGCAGTTCCTTGTTGACATACTGCTGCAGCTGCTTTTGAATGTGATATGTAATGATATTGTTCGATAATTTCCACATTCGGTTGGATCACCTTTCTTGGGAATAGGCATAAATATGGATCTCTTCCATTTGGTTGGCCAGGTAGCTGTCTTCCAAGTTTCTTGGCATAGACAAGTGAGCATTCCCAGTGCTGCACCCATTTGTTGAAACATCTCACTTGGTATTCCGTCAGTTTCTGAGGCCTTGTTTTCCGCCAGTGCTTTCAGTGCAACTTGGACTTCTTCCTTCAGACCAGTGGCTCCTGATCATATGCTGCCTCTTGAAATGGTTGAACATCAACCAGTACTTTTTGGTATAATGACTCTGTTTATTCTTTCCGTCTTCTTTTGATGCTTCCTGTGTCATTTAATGTTTTCCCGGTAGAATCCTTCACTGTTGCAACTCGAGGCTTGAATTTTTTTTTCAGTTTTTTCAGCTTGAGAAATGCCGAGCGTGTTCATCCCTTTTGGTTTTCTATCTCCAGCTCTTTGCACATGTCATTGTGATACTAGCACTTTATCTTCTCGAGCCGCCCTTTGAAATCTTCTTTTCAGCTCTTTTACTTCATCATTTCTCCTTTTGCTTTAGCTACTCAACGTTCAAGAGCAAGTTTCAGAGTCTCTTCTGACATCAGTTTTGGTCTTTTCTTTCTTGCCTATCTTTTTAACGACCTCTTGCTTTCTTTACGTATCATGTCCTTAATGTCATTCCACGGCTCTTCTGGTCTTCGGTCATTAGTGTTCAACGCGTCAAATCTGTTCTTGAGATGGTCTCTAAATTCAGGTGGGATATACTCAAGGTTGTATTTTGTCTCTTGTGGACTTGTTCTAATTTTCTTCAGTTTCAGCTTGAACTTGCATATGAGCAGTTGATGGTCTGTTCCACATTTGGCCCCCGGTCTTGTTCTGACTGACGATATTGAGCTTTTCCATCATCTCTTTCCACAGATGTAGTTGATTTGATTCCTGTGTATTCCATCTGGCAGGGTGCATGTGTACAGTCGCTGTTACGTTGGTGACAAGAGGTTATTTGCAATGACGAAATCGTTGGTCTTGCAAAATTCTGTCATGTGATCTCCGACATCGTTTCTATCACCAAGGCCATATTTTCCAACTACCAATCCTTCTTTGTTTCCAACTTTTGCATTCCAGTCACCAGTAATTACCAGAGCATCCTGATGGCACGTTCGATCAATTTCAGGTTGCTGAAGCTGGTAAAAATCTTCAGTGTTTTCATCTTTGGCCTTAGTGTTTGGTGCGTAAATCTGAATAATAGTCGTATTAACTGGTCTTCCCTGTAGGTGTATGGATATTACCCTGTCACCGACAGGGTTGTACTTCAGGATGGATCTTGAAATGTTCTTTTTGACGATGAACGCAGTGCCGTTCCTCTTCAAGTTGTCATTCCCAGCGTAGTAGACCATATGATGTCCCATTCAGAATGGCCAGTAGCAGTCCGTTTCAGCTCTCTAATGCCTAGGATATCGATGTTTATGCGTTCCATTTCATTTTTGATGATTTCCAATTTTCCTAGATTCATGCTTTGTACATTCCTTGTTCTGATTATTAATGGGTGTTTGCAGCTGTTTCTTCTCATTTTGAGTCATGCCACATCAGCAGATGAAGATCCCGAAAGCTTGACTCCATCCACGTCATTGACATTGATGCTACTTTGAGGAGGCAGCTCTTTCCCCGTTGTCTTTTGAGTGCCTTCCAACCTGGGGGGGCTCATCTTCCTGGGGAGCACTATATCAGTTAGTGTTCTGTTGCTATTGATAAGGTTTTCACTGGCTAATTCTTTTCAGAAGTAGGCTGTCGGGTCGTTTTTCCTAGTCTGTCTTAGTCTGGAAGTTCGTCTGAAACCTGTCCGCCATGCTAACCCTGCTGGTGTCTGAATGTACCGCACAGCTTCCAGCACTGCAGCAGCACTCAAGCCTCCACAGTAGGACAACTGGTTTTTCTAATAGTCTCCTCAGTGTGATATATGGTTAAACACATATATTGATCTTTGTGAATCTGATGGGAGAAAAGTGATATCATTGGTATTTTTAATTTGCATTTCCTTTATTATGACCGAGGTTGCAAATCTTGTGTTTGAGAGCCAGTTTTATATTTCTTGGAAATGTTTGTTCATATTCTCTGCCTTTTATCAGTTGGGTTGTTTGTTTTCTTCTAATTTCTGAGAGCTCTTTATCAGTAAACGTTGGTCTTTGGTCTGTAATGAGTTTTGACTGTGTTCTGGTTTGATGCGGTCTTGCTTTGCTTAAGGTGTTTTTTTGCTGTGCAGTTTAAAATTTGTGGTTGAATTTATAAATAATTTTTTTATGGCCTGTGGGCTTTCTGTCATGGTTTGAAATACCTTCCTTACTCCAAGATTATGAGAATTCCCTTTTAGTTTCTTCCTGTACGTTTTCAGTTTTATGTTTTATATTGTAATCTTTGATTCAGCTAGAATTTATCTTGGTTTTAGGTGACATATATGGATCTAGCTTTTCTTTATTTTATTTGGTTACCGAATTGTTCCAAGTCCATTTGTTGAGTAACGTCTTTTCCTCAGTGATTTGAGGTAGCACCCTCATCTCAATTAGGTCAGTTTCTGGACTTTCTAGACTGACTCACTGGTATGTGTAGTCAGGATCTGTACCAGAGACTGGTAAACATGGCCCACAAGCTGGCTGCCTGTTGTTGTAAATGAAGGTTTATTGGTATACAGCCTGCCCATTCTTTCCCTAGCCTTCCACTGTAATATTTTTCTATCATAAGACTTTAAATAATAAACTTCACAAATCTTTCACTCTTTGGAATTTATCATTAAATGCTTTCCAAATTTGAGGGAGTTTTGCGTAAATTTATGTAACTTACTGGGATAATGGATCCCTGGTGGTTCAGTGGTTAAGAGCTTGGCTGCTAACCAAAAGATTGGCAATTCGAATCCACCAGCTGCTCCTTGGAAACCCTATAAGGCAGTTCTCCTCTCTCTTCTAGGTTCTCTATGAGTTGGAATCCACTCGATGGCAATAGTTTTGTTTTTTTTTTTAATTATTGGGATAATGGTTGTAGCTTAAGATGGAGCTAATAGCTTTTTTTGGATAGATTTTCATGCCTCAGTGGACAAGAGCCAAATTCCCTAGTAATTATAAGGGAGTTTAAATATCTGATTCCGATGTGCAATGTACGCATTTTTATATGGGGAAGAGATTTATAATTTTTATTTCATTCAAAGTTGTTGCTGGTTTTAGTTAGGTGCTATCAGGCTGATTTCTGACTCATAGCGACCCCACGTGACAGAGTATAACTAACTGCCCCGTAGGTGTTCTTGGCTGTAATCTTTAGGAAACAGACTACAAGGTCTTTCTCTCGCTGAGCTGCTGGGTGAATTTGAACTGTCTGTTGTTCTTTTAGCAGAAGAACACTTAACCGTTGCATTACCAGGGCTCCTTTCAAAGGGGTTACCCGTCCTGTACCCGTTGCCATTGACTCGATTCCGACTCATAGCAACCCTATAGGACAGAGTGGAACTGCCCCATAGATTTTCCAAGGAGTACCTGGTGGATTCAAACTGCCAGCCTTTTGGTTAGCAGCCATAGTTCTTAACCACTGCACCACCAGGGTTTCTTCAGAGGAGTTAGTGATCTCTAATTTTAGAAACACTGATAGACAATCTTGTAGTTACTAGCTTCTACGTGTGTACTTGTAAACAGATTTAGATTATACTTTATGAGACATTGCATGCTGTTAGCATGTTCACCTGTGAAGTTATGACTGTACTTCAGTCATAGTCTGGCCACTGCATTTCCATTTTTTCCCATCTCTTACATCTTATGATTTGAATCCTATGCCTTTCTGCTTTATCAGAAACTGTTAACATGAATGATTAGTTCTTTATCCCTTGTACGTTGAAACCTAGATTTCTTTGTGTGTGTGTTGTTGAGTCTCTTCATATGGCTTTGCTGTCCATTTGTGTTTAAGGAGGGTGATTAATTAACTGATGTAGATAGTCTTATGTCGTAAAATATTTTTCCATTGGACTTCTGACTGGCAACTTTCCTGGGGTAGGATAGAAGCGTAACAACTTGTATTCTTCTCTTTAGTCTCACCAGGCTTTTAGTTTGTGCGTCTTCTAAATGAGAGAATGAAAGAGGGCCTGGTATCTGGACCTAAAAGCTATGGCTTTCTAATTCCCACCCCGGGAAGAGCCCTCTTCCGTAGATAGTATTACATTGGCTGTGGGGGAAGAGCCCTCTTCTGTAGGTGGTATTACGTTGGCTGCGGGGGAAGAGCCCTCTTCTGTAGGTGGTATTACGTTGGCTGCGGGGGAAGAGCCCTCTTCTGTAGGTGGTATTAACGTTGGCTGTGGGGGAAGAGCCCTCTTCTGTAGGTGGTATTACGTTGGCTGTGGGGGAAGAGCCCTCTTCTGTAGGTGGTATTAACGTTGGCTATGGGGGAAGAGCCCTCTTCTGTAGGTGGTATTACGTTGGCTGTGGGGGAAGAGCCCTCTTCTGTAGGTGGTATTAACGTTGGCTATGGGGGAAGAGCCCTCTTCTGTAGGTGGTATTACGTTGGCTGTGGGGGAAGAGCCCTCTTCTGTATGTGGTATTACGTTGGCTGTGGGGGAAGAACCCTCTTCCGTAGGTGGTATTAACGTTGGTTGCTTATACTTGTCTGGTTGAGGGATGACCAACAGATGCAGTCGTTTTCTGTAGAAAACTTCAATCTGCTGTTTTCTTCTCCATGTCTCTTGGTGTTCATCAAATCTGCTACTCCGAACCCAGAACCTTTCCTACTTAAATTGGGAAGATTGTCTTCCACCTCCTCTGTAGCTCCTTCACAGCTTATTCTGAGCTGCAGCTTTCTCTGTCTGTTACATTTATCAAGATATTCTCATTCATTTTAGTCTTTCAAAGATTTGTTGAAATCTCACATCAAATCTGTTGGTGACTCTCATTGTTTTTGTGCATTTTTTTATTATTTTATTTTTATTGTGTTTTAGGTGAAAGTTTACAGTGCAAATTAGTTTCTCGTTCGAAAATTTATACACAAATTGTTTTGTGACATTGGTTTCATCTTTTTATTGCGAAATACGGTAATGATTGATTTCTTCCGTGCAAGATGAGAAATTCAGCAAATTTCTCCCACTTTCCTATTTCCACCTCCTAATTTTTATTATCTGTGTTGCTTGTGGAAACCCTGGTGGCATAGTGTTTCAGAGCTACGGCTGCTAATGAAAAGGTTGGCAGTTTGAATCCCTCAGGCACCCCTTGGAAACCCTATGGGGCAGTTCTACTCGGTCCCATAGGGTCGCTGTGAGTCGGAATTGACCTGACAGCAGTAGGTTTGTAGTTTTTTTTTATGTTATTGGTACTTTATCAAATTGCATATTCTTTAAATTTTACACTGTGAACATAATCCCTACAATTGTTTAGTGTTGATTCTGTATTGAAGTGTAGGACTCACCACAAATCCTTTTTTTCCTCATTCCTAAGTTACTTGCATTTATTCTTCTTGTGAATTTCACAGACTAGCCTCTTTTACTTGAAGAGAGATTTCCAGATGTCATAATATGGGTTTCTGCATACTTAAGAATATCTTTTTTCTTTGTATTTGAAGAACTTGACTGAATAAAGATACTTGAACTACTTTTATTTCCCTTTCAGAACTTTGTAGTAGACATCATTAGTAGACCTTTGTTGTTGCTGGGTGCCATGGAGTGAAATCTGACTCATAGTCACGTTATAGGACAGAATAGAACTGCCCCATAGGGTTTCCTAAGTTGTAAATCTTTATGGGAGCAGATCTCTAGGTTTGTTCTCCTGCGGAGTAGCTGGTGGGTTTGAACCACCGACCATTAAGCCACCAGGTCTCCTAGTAGTCCGTTATTTTCTGACAGATAATTGTTTTTGTCTTTACTCTTTCACCAAGATAGATAACCCATCATCTTTTGTCAGCTAGAT